>JAPQWV010000072.1:1200000-2400000 GCA_027422505.1 Craterostigma plantagineum | reverse complement strand
CTTATTTTGTGCATGGAAGGTAAATTAAGAGATTTCTGAAATTCATTGATGTCTTTCGATTTAGGTGATGTATATTCATGCATGGATTATAGAGTTGGGATAAGAAAGACCATCTTTATTTGGCGAAATCACTCAAAAAAAGTCCGTCTTTAGTTCATTCTATAAAACAGGGATGTTGACACAATTAGAAATTACTAATATCATTTTAATGCATGAACATTTTCACAGCTTTTTAATTTATTAGATGAACCTGCTTTCTACAAATAAAAATATGTATATATAAGTCACATACCTATGCTTAAATTGATTTAAAAAAGGAAGAAAAAAATGGATCCCATTTTCTTAGCTGGTTTGACTCTCTTGCTTGGATTAGCTTTAATCTTGAAGCTTTATGGGACACAACAATGGCCTGAAAGCTTACCAAAAGGAAGCATGGGCTGGCCATTGGTGGGCGAAACACTTTCATTTCTCAAACCTCATAAATCACATTCCATATGCATTTTCTTGCAAGAACACTGCACAAGGTAATATATATAATGATCTTCACACACACATTTAGTAGATATGATCTAAGTGCTTAGTTTTGTCTTAATGAACTGAAATGTAATGATGGTGGCAGATATGGCAAGATATTTAGAACACACCTTTTCTTAAGGCCGACGATTGTATCTTGCGACCTAGAACTGAGCTTATTCGTCCTTCAAAACGAAGGGAAATTATTCCAAAGCAGCTATCCAAGGCCCGTCCATGACGTTCTTGGAAGCCTTTCGATGATGCTTGTACACGGAGACCTTCACAAGAAACTGAGGAGCGTTTCGCTTGGCTTCATTAACGATGCGAAATCCAATCCCAGTTTTCTCGAATCTGTTGATAAGTTGGCGGATTCTTTTGTCAGCTCATGTAAGGCGAAAGGGAAAGTGATTTTCTGCAAAGAAGCCAAAAAGGTTAAGATGTCACAAGATTATCCTAATTTTAATTATTAGGGTTTTTTTGATATGTTTGGAAAATGAACTAATTTCTATATATGCATGGCAGTTTACGTTTTATCTGATGCTGAAGAATCTGGTGGGCACTGACTCTGAAGATCCGCTGGCCGAAGTAATACTCGGAGATTTTCTTACATTTATGAAGGGCTTTGTTTCTCTGCCTCTCTATGTTCCAGGGACAGCTCATGCTAAGGCCATCAAGGTGATAGCACAAAACCTGTAAAATTGGCATTTATCATCATCAGTAAGATTACATATATCATGCGCTATTGAATCTCTACACAAACACATACGCAGGCAAGAAAAAGGATTGCATCAATCTTAAAAGAGATCTTGAAAAAGAGGGAAGAGAGGAATTTAAGTACAGCCAACAACGTAAGATCGTCGTCGTCAGGAGGGTTTTTGGATGAGCTAATTGGGAAAGAAGGGTTGAATGATGAGGAAAGAGTGAGCATTTTGTTGGACCTTTTGCTTGCTGGTTATGAGACAACCTCAGGGCTCATGTCCCTGCTCGTATATTTTCTCGCACATGCGCCATCCTCAATCCTACAAAAGCTTCAGGTCCGAGAGTACTAATAAATAGAGCATGATATATAACAGCATATCTAGTGAATATATATGCATTACATATATGGCAGGAAGAACATAGATCATTGAGAAACAGTAAGAAGGATAGAAAAGCTTTAAATTGGGAAGACTACAAGAAGATGCACTTCACTTCGCATGTAATAATAACATTCACAGACAGACTCTTTGGTCATATTTCCATCACATGAATTATTACTACTAAAATAAGACTTGTTTTTGAATGTATTAGGTTATCAATGAAACCCTGCGATGCGGCAATCTGGTCAAGTTTGTGCACAGGGAAGCTCTAGCTGATGTCAAATATAAAGGTTTCCCATTCTAAATTTCTAGTCACTAGAATCTAATTGTAACATAATGATTATATGACATATATAATGTATATATATATTACATATATATATATATATAACACAGATTATATGATTCCTGCTGGCTGGCAAGTACTACCTATCCTCTCAGCATCACATCTTGATCCTAAACTCCATGGGAATGCAGATGATTTTAATCCATGGAGATGGGATGTATGTAATCAACTCAATTCACGTATATTATTTTTACCATTATGAATCATAAATCATTTGCATAAAATACATAAATAATCAGGACCTGTCGACAAGCAGGAAAACGATTCCCTTCGGAGGAGGGCAGAGGATCTGCCCCGGGGCAGAGCTTGGTAAACTTGAAGCTGCATTTTTCCTTCATCATCTTGTACTCAACATTAGGTAATCATATATGTACATATATATTTCAAATGTGGTTAAAATTTAACATTTACATGACCCATTTACAGTGCTGATTATCTAGTTTGGTAATTAATTAGGTGGAAAATAGAAGGTGGTGATTGCCCTATGCTATATCCTTACATGGACTTCAAGAACGGTCTGCTGCTGGAGATTGAACCAATTGAGACTATCTAGCATGAAAATTCCAGCCCTGTGATAAATATAAAATCAAGTGCTTGATTCTCTGTAATAAGGAATGACTAGAGTAATAAAGAGGTTACAAGCTTCTGTATCTAACTCACAAAGGAAGATATATAGATAAAATTCAGACCTCGAGGGTAATCGCAGAACTGCAGATCGAAAGGATTCATATGCGGAAGAACTCTACCTAAGCTGCTTTAATCAATCAAATCTCCTCTTTCGTTTATGTTTCAAAATCTCCTTCGCAGAATCGTTTTCGTCACCGTCGTCTTCACTTTGCCAACTTCCTTCACTTAACGTCTTCTCCTCAGCCATAGTTCAGGCACACACACTACACACACACTGATCATGAGTCAAATCAAAATTTAACATAATCCGAAAGTAAGCCCAATAGAAGGTTCAGCCCATTGATAAAACTCGGTGGCACGAATGGCGAAGTTATAGATCCTGAATTTCCCTCGAGTCCAACCAAGGACGACTTCTTTTTTTTTTTTTTTTAAAAAAAGGTGATAAATTATGTTAGTCATTTTTATCATTTTACATAATGCTATATAAGGAGATCTCAGCTCAGCATTGGAGAACTGTAAGGGTTGTCACTTATCAGCTCTAGAATGGATTGTCAAGCTTCGAACAATATGGCGTACGACTACTTGATTGACTAACCACACCACACCACACCACTGATGTATATTTATACATTAGACACGCAATATGCATAAAATATTAGTAATTAATTGTCTAATAATATTCTAATAAACGTCAAATTTGGTCCAATCTTTCAATTTTAGTTCTTTACCGGCTAATATACCACCTGGGCTTGTTAAGAGAACACAAGTAGGGCTGGGGAAAAATACCGAAATATCGAAATACCGTCCTTATCGTATCGAATCGTATCGAAAATATCGAAAATTTTGGTATACCGAAGTTTTTGGTAAGGTATGATACCGCACCGAAAATTTTCGGTACGGTAATGATATGAAAGTTTTTAAAATTAGGTATATTGATTATACCGAATACCGAAATTCTAAAATTTTTAATATTATATATATATATACACACCTATATATATTATATTATTTCAAAAAATATAAAATGAAAAATTAAGGATCTTCATACACAACTTTCTAATATTAGGCCCACCATATTTTACTTATGTAACTCAAGTAACGTTTAATTTTTGCCTTTTTAATGTTTTTTTTCATGATTTTTGAAAGCGTGAAGATGCAGTGCAATTACTTTTTGTTAATCTTCACTAATTTTTAAATATAGCCGCTTCGTTCTAGTTAATCTGTATATAAAGTTGTATTTTGTGGTTATGTAAAGTTTTTTGTCTTACTAAGGAGACTAGCTTAAAATATGTAAATTATTTAAGGTTAAAAAATCATTTTATTTGAAAAATTTGGTATTAATAATCTATCTTATTGGGGCCTAAGGAGTTTGAATTGATTAAAAATTCCAAAACAACGAATTAACGAGTCACGAGACATGCATGGTAAAAACCCTCCGTATGAATGGTATAGAAGGTATGATATCTACCATACCGAAATTTCGGTATGATACCGTATCGAAATTTAAGGTATACCGAAATTTTGGTATGGTAATGATTTTTTTGGTTACCGAAATTTCGGTACGGTATACAGTATCACAGTTTTGGTACGGTATACCGTACCGAACCACCCCTAAACACAAGTGGGGAGGGATTTGCGTGATATCCGATTGCCTCGGAAATATTTGCGTTAATTAACAGCCTAAATGATTTATTTTATTTGACAAAGAAAATGTAGATAGATTAGATAGATACCATCCAACAAGGGGGATTAAAGATCATACAGTAGATAGACAAGCAAGGAGATGACAAACGCAATTTCAATCCCCTCAGTTGAGGCCATGAACGACTCGACGAGGGTCTAACTGCCCGCTGCAATAGCTCGATGAGACGGTGGAAATCTCTTGACGTCCCTTCCACTCTTCGAAAGGCTTCAAAGCTATCGGAGTCTCGACGCACGCAGAATCGATGCATAGCATGGTTTTGTAATCCTCGTCGCCCAAATCTGGGACGACCATTCTCTTCTTTCCCCAAGGGTTCCACACGGCTGCAAATTCACGACAAAGAAATAAAGATCCTTACTTGGATATGATCTTATTGTGTAAAAATTAAATACAAAAAACCTGCATCAGGCATTCCGTCTTTTCTCAGGACAAATGTTCTCTTCTTCTCATGGTCGATTATGGCGATCTTCGTTGGAGTGCTTAGGTACACTCTATCTATCTGTAGATATCATGTAGTATTTTGTAGTTTGATTCTTCTTCCATTACATCAACATTGACGTAAAATGAAGTAGGAAAACAGTGCATAGTACCTCTCCATCAAAAGTAATAGCATCAGCCTGCTCTGTGTATCTCTCCCTTTGGAGCAAATTATCAAAGTAGTCCAGCGTCTCCAATCCCTCAACACGCACTTCACTGAAAATCAAACAGCAACGTGCTAACTAACTGGGAGACGATTCGGAGTCCACAAGTTTAAATGTTACTAAGAACAATGAAAACGATAGGAACTATCACGAAACAGAAGAGATGTGGCATACAGACTAACCTGATATCAGATACAGACAGATGATTGCACAAAGCAAATGTGAACGTAAAGGGCTTGGAATCAGTGTTTCGGACACGAGGGATCATGGAGAGCTTGCCTCCCACCAGAGAAATCCTTATTCGCAGCTCAAATCTGCAGAAAGAAGGAGGAGCAAACTGCAGCATTGATAACCATCCCCGCCACTTGTACAGCGAATTTAAGATCATACCAGTTCCTCCTCACCTATGTGGCCATGTCTTATGATCGTCGTCTGTGGATTTCAACAGAAGGTCGACGGTTGAATGATTCTTGATTGGGGGCAAAGGTGAAGGATCGTTGTCTAATGACCATAATCTATTCCTTGCAAATCCAGGTTGCTCCAGTGAACCGAAATTTGCAAACTGATATCGAAGTGATAAAGTAAGAAGTTCCCAAAGGTCATGGAAGCTGAAAAAAGTTTAGCTATTTTAAGTTATCAACTCACCTGGGGGAAGCAAATAGGTATTCCACCCCTAATAGACTTGGGTTGCTTCCATAGAGCCTGAAATTCCACATTCCTCGTGAGCAACAAAGAAAAGAAGGATAAAAAATGCAGTACAGCTCTCACAGTACTATGAAACATCAAGCCAGCATTGATATGGTAACATTTTCTTGACAATTAACAAGTGCATTAAAGGCATTCTATAAAATTCACCTTATTAGTTGAAAAGAGCAATTCTTCCCTTTTCTCATTTTTCCAAGAAATCACCTGGCCACCATACAGAAGCACCTGCCATAGGATACCAATGCCTCTTAACGATCTCTCTTAGTCACATAATCTCGCTCCAATCCTAATTAATCGATCAATTAATACATTTCTTTATGAAAAGGGGTAAAAGAACATCCATCCCCGTTAGTCCAATCAATGCCAACAAAAATGCGAACATCTCTCAGCAGCTCCACAGCTAAAATCCCACATCAACGGTACATAAATCACCAATTCCCCGAACATGATAACAACATCCCCTTCCAAATAATTCTTCATTTCAAACGAGCAGGCGAAGGTAGAGACTAAAGCAAAAAAAAAATAAAAAAATATTACGCTGACCGATGATAAAACAAACACCAACCTCAACCGTCGAACCAGTTGGCTCGGACAATATAATCCGAGGCGATCCATCACCATCCTGAATTATATTAACCGGCATCGTTTTCCACTGCGCACCAAAAACAAGGTAAAAGTTAAATCCTAGACGAAGAAAACTATTAAGAAAGGACAGCAAAGCGGAAAAAATAATCCCCTTGATTCCCCGATTGCATCATCGCCAAATTAATAAAACAAAAATAAAATCACACGAAAACGATGCACCGAAAAATTTATCAGAGAGGAAAGGAACGAGATGAAACCTAACCTTACGCTCGGATTAGAAAAATGATTCGATCGGGCGATTCTCAATCCCTTCTCCGAGCCTGAAGAAGCTGGCCACCAACTTGTAATGTTTTTGTTGTTTATGAAATTGGAAGATTAATAGACAGAGATTGTTTTTGTTTACGTAGTAAATCAAAACCGAGATTAGATGATGTTGATATATTTAGTGAGAATCCAAAGCAACGCAACAAATATCTCTAATAGCGACGTTAACGGGCCGGGCCTAAATCGGGCTCCGACTTGGGCCTCGGTGGCCTATCTGCTCGCGACTGAACAAAGCTTGGAAATTAAATTGTAAAATTCATAACTTTAAAAAACAAACGAATTAATTTTGCTCGAAATCGAATTCAGTCGGGTTGTGTGATATAGAAATAAGAAATAAATAATAATAGAGACAAATTGTCGCATATGATTGAAACTATTCGATCCAATCATTGTTTTCTTTACGTGTGATATTTTTCAAGTTAGAGTTTGGTTTAAAATAATTAATTCTTACCATGATTGAAGAAACACAAGTATCTTTGAATGATTAATTTAGGCCACGCATGCCACGTAACGATTGGAGGATTTTATTCGAATTAGGCTACGTAGACGTGACATTCGACTTTACAACGTTTTCTGGTAATGGCTTTAGCCAGCATTTTGCGGAAAAGAAATAATATTTTACTTTAAACCAATGTATTCAGCCCACGTGCGTTATTTAACTGTATATTCATAAACTAAAGACCAAGAAGAAAAGAAAAACAAAATCAAGTCCGAAGAAGGACCGGCCACCGCCTTCCCGTGACCCTCCAAAAGGCGGCGCACCACCACCAGCGTCGAACTCCGGCGGGGCAGCACACCTAATGATAACCCAGTTCACGCTCCGAAGAAACGGGTTCACCACACCTTATTCCGTTCTTATTCATCATGGATTTATTATGTGATCGGGAAAAAGGAGGGTCTTTTTTGTCTCATGAACCAATATAAGCTTCATTTAGATTTTAGGGCCTTGTCATAAAATTCATAGTTTTAAAGACCCGACTTCTACAGAACTACTTAATGTCCTGCTGTACCACTTCATGGATCTACAGTACCACTTCATGGTTCTACAGTACCACTTCATGTATTTACAGTACCACTTCATTGTTCTGAAATACCCCTTCATTGTTCTCCGATATCAGTTCATATACACTTTATAACACTTGCGTAAATTTATGCTATTATCTCAAAACTTCATAAAATCGGGTCCTTAAAATATCTGACAGGGGCCCGAAACTTATTTAAAACATGTTTTGAAGTATGAAACTTAATTAGCCTAAAAAAGAAATATATCTCGTAATAATAATAAATCGTCATACCCAAAACAGACCATCCAACTATAATCATACATTATTTGGGCAATTGCATTTGAGCCCACGACAGTATTCCTTTCCTTACTCATCAAATAGGCCACGTCTCATCAAAGCCCATATATCGCTCCAATCCTAATAAAGCTACAATCAAATTCGACTTATTGAGCCCAATCACACTTCACCTTATTCAAGTTTCAACTATACTTCATCTACAAGGAAAGAAACAAAAACAAAAGCAAAAACAAAAAATAACGGTTCAATGTGGCGATAACGAGGAGACTTGTAGCTCATGCAAGCATCCACCTCCCCACTTCAAGCATGCATTCGAACACGTCGCACCTTATTACCACCTCTTACACAAAGCAATACATAAACATATATAATATATACATGTATCCATCTATATATAACCTCTCATTTACGACGGAATATAATAATAACCCACAAGAACAAGAGAAAACATTCGCCGCCGCTCATGGCAGACCGCGACCGTCCACAGCCGCACCAAATCCAAGTCCACCCATCGTCCCAGCGCTACGAAGGCGGACTCAAGAGCATAATGCCTCAGAAGGGCCCCACCAAGGCCCAGATCCTCGCCGTTGTTTCCCTCCTCCCAGTCGCCGGCGTCCTCCTGGGCCTCGCCGGAATCACCCTCGTCGGAACCCTGATAGGCCTGGCGGTGGCGACTCCTCTCTTCGTCATCTTCAGCCCAGTGCTTCTCCCCGCGGCGATCCTCGTCGCCGGAGCGGTCACGGCGTTTCTGACCTCCGGCGCCTTCGGGCTGACGGGGCTGTCGTCGCTGACGTGGGTGTTGAACTCGTTTAGGAGGGCGACGGGGAGAGAGCCGCTGGAGTACGCAAAGGATAGGGTGGTTGAAGGGACTGTGCTTGTCGGGGAGAAGACCAAGCAGGTCGGAGAGACGATTAAGAGCAAGGCGGCGCTGGAGACTGGCGCCGGCGCCGGCGCCAGGAGTAGTAGTTGAGGAAGTTGGGCCGCCGTATGTTATGTGTAATTTGTTATTTTTAATTGTCTAGATGAGAATTGCGTGTCTAGTTGAGGTTTTATCATATGTGATTAGAGTTTGTACTTTTGCTTATAAAATGATGTGCATCAATCTGAAAAATAAAATATGAAATCGAGGCCTGTGTTCCATTAGTGGTGTCAATATGCCCCGCGGACCGCCCCGCCAAAAGGGCGGGCTGGGCTTCAATATTTTTGGCCCGCCAGGGGCGGGCTTTGGCGGGTCAGTAATTCATAATTATATCTAACTAATACCATATTTATTATTAATTATATAATTAATAGCATTTTTATCCATAATTTTTTAATAAATATCATAATTAATAACAAATTATTAGTAAATTAAAATTTAAAATAAAATAAAAAATAAAAAATATTTTAGTGGCGGGCCAGGCCCGCGGCCCGCTGTGGGGCGGGGCGTTCCCCATTTTTTTAGGCCTGCCCCGCCCTGTCAGATGGCGGGCTTTGGCGGCGGCCCGCCCCGCCAAATTGACAGTTCTAGTTTCCATTATCTATTATCCAGGCCCGCCCCGCCAAATTGACAGTTCTAGTTTCCATTATCTATTATCCAAAAAAACAAAATTTTAGATATGATTTATGCCGCCGTTTTGTAATCTTAAACTTCTTTTTAGGCTGATGAAAGTTTAAAAAAGGAATATAGAGCGATTTGCTCTAATAACTTCAAAACACTTCCTAATCTGATTAGAGTGAAATAAATAGGGATTATTAATCTAGGATTCGTCTCATTTAGCACGAAAATTACAACTCACGGAAGAACATATATTGAAAATATTTATTCATGTTTCCAATGCATAGGAAAGGAAATGTTACATCACTCGCAAGAAATTGCATCGCCAAACACTTCAAACCAAATAAAAAAAGACAAAAGCGCAAGCAAATCCATAGTTAATGATAAATAAAAATGCCTCAAATAAAACACATACATCTTCAGCATTCATAAAACCATTGCATCAAAACACATAATCAACAGCAGATAAGCCGTCTACCCAAGGCACATGAGTCACCACCATGGAATCCTCGTACTCAAACCCAACGCTCTTACCGTTAACCTTAACCGCCAACGGCTTGTCCGAAGCAAAAATCCTCATCTCCCCGACCCCTTCACACCGACCCTAACCGACTTCCCACTATCCCCGAACGCCACGGACTGGACCGCCCCGCCCGTGTTGAGCATGTTCCCGAGCCCGATGGGAGCGAACCGCACCGACCCGTCCCCACCCAGAGTCCTGACGGGCGAGACAGTTATGAGCTCAAAGTTGAACGGCTCGAGGGTCAGGTCGATGGTCCCCGACGGTTCGCCGAGGACGAGCCTCTTCTCGCGGAACAAGTACATGGCGAACGTCTCCACGCCTTCGACGGGGATGGGGTTCGTGCCCTGGGCCCACTCGATGTCGTCGGGGCCCGCCGTGGACGAGACGGCGTGGGAGTACTCCGAGGCGCACTTGTTGCGCCTCTCCTCGCGGCTCCAGCCTCCGCCCTGGCAGTTGAACGCTCCTACCACTCCAGTGTACTGATCCATAGTACGAAAGAAAAAAACGTTATATTAGGAAATTGATTGGTAACAGGCCAAGTTGTCTTTTGATATATTAGTTGAGTTTAATTAGTTGAATTTATCCGATGTGGGATATAATGGAAATCTCACCACTGCCCCTAATATGTGGATTGATTGAAGGTCTAACACGTGAACATAATAATCTGGTCTCGGTGAGGGTTTCCCGTAAACCATAAAGTGAAGTTGGCTTTTTTATGTATTAGTTGAATCGGTGAGTTGAATTATTCGATGTATGAAACAATAGAAATTTCAATAGATGTTATCCTAAATTGTAATAAGTTTCTTACCTTATTGAGGTTCCAAATCTTCAGCATGGTCTTGCCGTTGTGGAGGGGGTCCTCGAAGAGGCAGTCGCGTGAGGGGAGGGCGTAGTAGTTGCACAGAAGGAGGGAGCCGTCAGGCAGGACGAGGCTCTTGAGGAGCTCGAAGTTGTGCTTCCCGACCGAGTCGCTCACGTAGATGGGCCCGCCCGAGATGGCCCGAGAAGCGGCATGGAACTCCGCGCAGGGATGGGTCGACTGGAACATGTCCCAATCGGGGTGGATGAAGTTGCCCATCCATATACTGTTGTAGGCGCAGTGGACCATGTGGCAGCCCTGAAGCCAGAACGTGCCGTTGGGATCTCCCGAGGGATCCGTGCACCAAAAGTCGTCTCCTACAATGAATTATTAATAATACATCTTTGACGGATAATTCGATATTACGATAGAAAGAATTGCAAAACGTATCGACGCGACCGAGCGAAATTGCTAATAATACATCTTTGACGGATAATTCGATATTACGATAGAAAGAATTGCAAAACGTACCGACGCGACCGAGCGAAATTGCCTCGGTGCCAAGGAACATGAAGTCGTTGCAGTGTTCCATGCTGGCAATCACGCCGTTGCCCTTGAAGTGGTTTCTAACGGACGAAGTCAAGGCCTTGTAATAAGCCTTGGCCAGCTCCACACGGCCACCATAGTCCTCACACAGCATCTCCAGCAACTGCACGTATTTATACAAACGTCCAATAAAAATCAAAACAAGCAATTCAGTACCAACTTTTATGGGCCTGGCCCGTAAGAACTTACGTGGATGACGTCAACTTTAATCCCATCAATCCCAACTTTTTCGAGATAAGAGTGCATTCCTTCGTACATCTGATCGGCAATCTCCGGCGGGACGAGGCCGACCCCATTATTAACAATCTTATCGACGGCCAAGTCTTCCATTGTCGTCTTAAGCCCGGGCGTCAGAACGGGCTGAATCACCTTAGCCTCGGGAATTCCCGGGATGCCGGGCCTGAGCCCGCCCCAATAGCCGCACAACGCGTGCCACACATACACATAGTCAACGCTGTCGAACGTCTCCTTCAAATCCCTAATGAAAGCCCCCATGCCAGTTTTCGGGCCTGGGCCCGATTTATTCGGGCTCACGTACTCCCTAAACTTGTAATTCTCCTCAAACTTAATCAGCCTGCAAGGCATCTGCTCGCCGGCGGAGGTGCGGTTCATCCCCTCGGTGGTGATTGGATCCTCGTCGTGGCAGATGCTCTGCCACCCATCGTCGATCAGCACCAGCCCCGGCGGACAGCCGCCGTCGACCAAGCCCTTGACGCCTTCCCAGACGCCGTGGGGCTGAACGGTGAGGTAAAAGGCGTCCCACGTGCACCACCCAAACTTGTCGACGATTCCCGGCGGCGTCTTCTCTTCTAGGAGCTTGAAGGTGCCCAGGTGGACGCGCGCGACCTTGACGGCGTCCTTGACCAGCGTGAATGGGTCGTCGCCGGCGTGGACGTACAGCACCGAGCGGAAGGAGGCGGCGTTGACTTTGGTTGACCCAGATTCGACGCAGACGTCGACGAAGTCTTGGGCGGCGGTGCTGGGTTGGAGCGAGGCTCGGAACGGACCCTCGAGGATTGGGAGGAGGACGACGTAGGGTCGTGAGCCGTCGGCGGATTTGTCGAGGACTACGATTTGGGTTTCGCGTTCGAGGTCCGACCCGTTTGACCCGATCCAGTGGGTCGTCCACCAGACTTTGAACCTATTGGAAAGGACGTTTCGGTCAATTCACTAGCTTGGAAATCCACTTACAAAGTATGTATATATTTAAAATAATCGCTTTTATTACAATACAATAGAAGATGAAGAGTCGCGAAATAAGTGATTTAAATCTACGAACCTGAAAATGGACATGAACTTAATGTCCTTGAGCTTGCCGATGGGTACGACGTGGTGATTGTCGGGTTCTTCGACGTCGAACCCGACGAAGCAGCCAGGGTTGGCGGCGACGGCGCCGTCCTTGTCTTCGGTGGCGGCGTAAGGAGATGGTGCGGCGGTGATGTTGGCCGGAACTTCGGAGAGGAAGACGTGGCCGTTGACCAGGAAGTTTGACCCATCGAGTGTGATCATTGGGCTGGTGAAACCGTCGGCGAGGACGGCGTTCTTTGAACTACCTTTGCTCAAGTTTGGAGCCATTGTTTACTAACTACACAGACTTCGTACAACTTGTTGAGAGTGTGAACTGTGAGAGATAAACTATGAACGCTTCGGCGACGATGAGAATGGAAAATACGCAAGGTCAAGGTGGGTTTATATAGATGGTTAAAAAGTTATATGGGATCATTATTTAGGATATTGGAATCTTAAAAAATATACATATATAAACGATTGCTAGTTTGCTAGCTTTATTATGTATGATTAACTAGTGCTGCATGGGTTATGATCGATGTATTTTAGGCAATGATTAAGAAATTGAGACGTGAGTAATAAATAATAAATTTTCTTAAAAAATTAACGTGTTGGAGGGGCGATTTAGGTTAGCAATGGATATAAGAGGGTCTACGGAGGTGTTGACGGCGTTGGTAATTGATAAAAAGAAAAAAAAAATGAGATATTTGCTTATGATGCTCACGGTAGGTGGTCATCATACTCTCTTCTTTCTTCTTGCTACCTTGCTAGCTTTATTATGTATGATATGCATGGGTTAAGATCGATGTATTTTACGCAATGATTAAGAAATTGAGATGTAATGAAGTTAACAATGGAAGGTGTATCTTATGAATATTTATCGCAATCTTACATGTAAATGACAAAAGGGATACAAGAATAGCAAAAAAATTATATAAATATATCATATATACATACATACATCGAAATAGAATATATACATACGAGCATACATACATACATACAACTAGCTAATATTCCTACTTTTCGGTATAGAATCTGCGTTCCTTTCTTTTTTTCCTTCTTTATTCTCTTCGTGTGGTTATTGTTTAATTATTCGATGTGCTAAGAAATATGTTGATGAAACGTGCTGATATAACATACGATAAATGGATCGATTGAATTAACTGATAAGATATAGGATACCATTCTAACAAACATCATGTGTGTCACTTTTATCTATACTATATATAAATGGTGAGGGTGGGATATAACGGTCAATTCCAAATTGATTTAGTCTGTAGATTTCTCATTAATTAATAAAATTAGTACTTTCTTCACACTCGATGTGTGTGCATGAAATATAATTATATCGAAATTATTTTAAATTTAATTTATAGTGTTTAAGATGAAATATAATTTTTAAATATATAAAAAGAAACTTAGTTGTGTAGGCATAAGTACAGTAAATTAAAAAAATAGGACTGATATGAAAATTACTTAATTAACTAAATTACAAATGAGAGACTAAATTGGAAATAAGTTACACACCCGATTTGGTCGGTAGATTTCTCACTAATTAATAAAATAATAATATAAATTAGTGCAACCACCCACTAACAGAATATTTTTATATTTCCAAATTTGTCCTTCTATTTTTAGTATTATGATTTCTTTATTAAATAAATATAGATAATATTATATAGCACACACATCGGGTGTGAAAGAAAATACTAGTATTGGATAAATGAAACATATATAGAGTTACATTAATCGCCATATTAATTATGACATGAACATAGTATTTTCCTTTCTTAGGGACTAAAAAGAATAAATTTCTCATATTATGTAAAAGAAGGATATGGTATCAACCTATCGATCAGATCGGATCGCATCCACATATCATTTTACGGAAAATCCAAAAGATAATAAAGTTATATTTCAAAATTGCAACGTGAGGAGTAGCGGAAATTAAGTCAAATACTTTAACGAAATAACTTCTAAGACGTCGTAATATTAACCAAATTGTAAGAATATAAGGTAGGTTTAAATTTTATTTTTCTCAGTTCTACTTTGTATACTTATGGGCCAATTTTATTTTCCTAAAATTCGCACACCTTTTAACTTAGTTCTTGGGCGGTCGTCCGCCTAATGTGGGACCCATGATACTTTTCACCTAAGAAAAAGAATGTGATATTAATTAGAGCAAGAAATTAAGATTAGAGATTTGCGGCGGAGTTATCTATTTTATGATATTCCGGTGAGGACTAGGGTAAACCGTAAATTGGCCTATTTTAATTGACCAATCAAATTTTTTCTACATCTATTAAAAAAAGACTTATTAAGCCGTGCTACCTTCCATAACCTCACAATAACTATCAAATTCTATTTTTAGTATTACATATTAAAACTATTTAATAATAATTAATTTTTTATTGCAGGGTGCGCATGAAATTCTAGTTAATCTAATTGAACTGAAGCTAAACTAAATTAACTGTAACTGCTTTTGTGCGTTTGTGACCGTTGGGCCTCACTATGTTTCACTTACAATGGGCATGCAAACGTGTAACAAATGACGTATAATATTGGGCCTCACAGTTCGTTTCTGTAAGTAATAAAGTTCAAATTTTTCATTTAAGATGGCCGTGCGTTCGAATATATGGTTACCAACACGTTTAAGATTTCCGATTTTTATCACATGTAACCATATAAATGTATAATCACATGCTTTGCTTATATATCGAATATTTGGATTGCGGATTAGGCAATAGTCATATTGTTTAACATTTAATCTGAGATAAATATTTCTCTGACAAAAGAAGAAAGGGAAAAATATAAAGAAGGAAAGAATAATCCTTTAGAAATAAGGGTTGTGTGATTCCTGCTATTCTTGCTTAGCGCAGTTGCCTTTTATTGGATGAATATTCGATCTATCATCATAATGTAGTAAAAATAAAAAAGAGGTGAAATATTCGAACTTTTACGGCTCACAGTTGAGAGCATATCCACATATTCAGCGATGCACTCTTTTTTCCCCAAGAAATTTTAGCGCTAAACTCTCCTTTTCATTAAATGCTCTCAAATAACAAAAGCAATATCTCAGCGGCCCAAATGCAGAGCAACTAGCAAGGAATTACACAACTCTGAGATCCTATTTTTTCTCCAGTTTTTTCAGCTGAGATCACTTTTGGGTTGAATAGTAATGACTCCACTTTGTGTAGGCAAAGCTGCTTGAAAGAACAGATTTGCAGCAGTTAGCAAAGAATGGCATAGTTAAAATGGGGATTAAGATCCATTCATCAGTTGAAATCATCAGCTCTGTTCTTCAAACCCATTCTCATTCAATGCTAATCTAAAACAATGGATTGATTTCAAGGATATGATACTAACTATCAGTCAACAAATAGATTCATGCAAACGGATTTCCAATTAGGTCCAGAAAATAGAAGAGAAACTGGGTTCAAAAAAACCACAAAAAATGTGATATCGCTTTTTTTTTTTTTGGCTTGGCTTGTGCATGGCTTATTACAGTATTCAGTGTTCTTTTTCATTAAGAATTGAAATTGTATGTCATGTATTGTATATCGCTTTTTTTTTTTGGCGTAAATGTCCCAAATAAATGAATGAAAAAGAGAGAACAAAGAGTACAGAGATAGCTAAGTATAAACCTCAACTACATCAACCGGTAACAAAAAACCGAGACCGCAATGAGACTCGAAAACTCAAAAGAAAAAGAACAAAACATCACGAGCCCATCAACTCATGCGTGAACCAAGCTAACCCGCTACCAAGCTACGCGCCATAATCTTCGAAGAGCAGCCAGTTGCAATGCATACTTAGCCGATGTTGTAGATAGTCCCAAATAAATGTGATCTTTTTCACCAACAAAACTTTCAGTTAATGACAAGCAAGTGCATTAGAATATGTCACTTGTGGGTCTTATTCCGAGGACCCATTAAATGTGATATCATGTGTCGCGCTATTTTCTCATTATGAGCAAGAATATGGGCAAGGCAAGAAGAACCAAGCTGTTTGATTAAAAACCCAGAAAAAAAAGCAGCACTTTTATCGCGAATTGCATATAACAAAGCCCCTTGATATTGATTAAAATACTTAATTTAAAACAGAAATATATTTACCTATTTACTGTAATTGTAATTGATATCACTATTTACTCTAATTGATATACAATAATATTTACCATATATATAAATATACGCTAACATTTCCCACGGTTTTTCTATTTCAAGAGATCGAAATCGGTCAATTCCCAGTTCCACAGCTCATCTTCAAGAGTAGGGATATACTGACGTAGAAGAGAATACCTTAGAAATGTCTTCTGATCGTCGAGAAAATATGGTAGAAGATTCAGGTTCCAAGGATGCCGATCAACGCTTGGGCGTAGCCAACCCTGAAACTTTAGGAAATCAGCCACAACAAGTCAACATTGACGATCAATCTTCAGGTACGTACCTTTCAATCTTATCCATGAACGTGCCGATTTAAGGGTTTTATTCTGCTCTGTTGCTTTTTGCCTCTCTCAATCTGCTCTTTGTTGCTTTTTTGCACGTCTGCATGTTATTTTATTCCTGGTTTTGCTTCTCCGATTGATGTCTTTATTCTCTGCTAAACCCCAATTAGGGTTCCAATGTTCGGGGGATTTGCCCATTGAAGTGAGCTTCACTGCAGTTTTTAGGCGCGTTCAAATAGACAGTGCTGTGGATCGATATGCTTACCGAACCTCAGAAAGAATTGGAGGGCATACGTTCGCCGGAATCATATACGATCAAGGCCCTCAATATGAATTGGGAGAAGGAACTGATGATTCTCTCAACAGAGAGAACTGCTCAGCTGGGAATCTTTGCTCATCTCATGGTAGCAACCTCATTACAAATACCACTGGTTCTTTTTTGCATTAATTTCTGGAAGATCTATTCTACGTTGCTATGTTGCATGTATGCACGCGTACGTTATCGGTCGAATGTCTTCTCATAATCAAGAAAATATACAAGAACAAGAAGAAGATTCAGATCCCAATGTGGCAGAGCAAAGGAGGCAAGTCACCGTGGATGATCCATCTTCAGGTACCTTTTGATAATTGCATCCGCGAGCGTGGTAGATTAAGGGTTTTACTCTGCTTCCATATTTGAACGAATGATAAGGCGTGGCATTTGTCTCTGTCTCTCGATCTAGTCTTTGTTGCTTTTCCACGCCTTGCATGTACGCACGCGTATGTTATTCCTTATCGTGCTTCCTCAATTAAATGTAAGAAAATACAGAACAAGAAGAAGATTTTGGTTCAAAGGAGGCAGAGCAAAGCTTGGGTGTAGTCAACCCTGAAACATCAAGAAACCAGCCGGGACAAGTCACCATCGACAATCCATCTTCAGGTACCTTTGATAATTGCATCCATGAGCAGTGTATACTTAGGATATGGATATACTAACATACCCAAGAAATTGTCTTTTGATCTTCAAGAAAATATAGAAGAAGAAGATTCAGGTTCCAAGGAGACAGAGCGATGCTCGGGGTCAGTCAACCATGAAACATCAGGAAATTGGCACATAGTTTCTTATGAATTCTTGGAGTTTCCTTATTCGTATCTTGTAAGTGCTACCACCAATTTTTCTGATCGAATCAGTGTGGGCTACTATGGATCTACGTACAGGGGTACATTATCAGATCTTAACCAGGTAGATATATAGCTAATCTTGAACGATTAGGACAGTTTGTCACACTCCTCCTTAAGCAGCTCTCTGTGTTAACCTTGCGATTCTCGACACGTATAGGAGGTTGCCGTTAAGCTGCTAAATAATACGATCACGGGATTTTCAAACTATGAAATAGCAATGTTGGCTCACAAAATTGCCCGTGCGACTCATCCGAACATTGTTAAATTTGTGGGCTACTGCAATGAGCAGCTTGATAGGCACGTCCTTGTGTACGAGTTCATCCCAACAACTTTAGCCTCCTACCTTCATGGTACTACCTATTCATCACTGAGTACATAACGTATACTTTTTCGCTCATTTCATGGTACATATGCGATGCAGATTCCCCTCATATGCCACCATTAGAATGGGACACAAGGATGGGAATATTAGAGGGAGTGGGCAGAGCATTGGAGTACCTTCACAACACAGCGACGCCTAGAGTCATCTACGGCGACCTTAGTTCGTACAACATTTTGCTCGATGGTTCGTTCCGTCCTAAGCTCTGCGGTTTTGGGTTTGGAAAGCTTAAACACGCTGGGCATTGTGCGTATGCACACAAAGAAGACACAGTGGTCTCAACCAACTGTGACGTACAGTGCTTTGGCGTAGTCTTTTTGGAGTTGCTGACGGGGCGAAAGGCATACGATGCGAATCGTGGTTCGAGTCCTTGGCTTGTCGACTGGGTATTAGTTATTGTATACATTTACAGATTGATCAATAAGAATTTCTTGGTCGATATCTGAATTTTAAGTTTTTTCGAGGGCTTTTTTTGCAGGTTCAAGGCAAGTTGGAGGGTGAACCGAGGGGGATACAAGATCCATCGTTGAAAGGAAAAGTCGAGCCTTCTACGTTTGGGAGGGCGTTGAAGTTTGCGCTGTTTTGCGCTCATACAGGATTTCAGATTCCTCGTATTGACCAAGTTGTCTGTCTGATGGATTACTTAACGGGCAAGAAGGTCGACGATGAACCTCTCGGGCCATACTTTACTCAGAACTTTGAAGACGAAGCAACTGAAGTAGAAGAAGAAGAGAAGAAGACGAATAAGAATAAGAAGAAGACGAACAAGAATAAGAAGAAGAAGAATAAAAACTAGGTGAGGAGATAAATTTCAAACAATTTCCATAGAATAGAACTGATAGAACATGATGCATGACATAGTGTATCAACACTGCATCTTCAAAGCAAGTCTTTTAACACTGAAAGCAAGTTATTAGACCATTTATATCTCTCCTTGATAAACAGTTGTCTCCTGAGTTTCTTGTCTCCGTGACAAACAACAATTAGCCCTTGTTTGGTTGATGGGTTTAGGTATTATAAACCTGGGTATGAGATATATTCAAGTGTTTGGTTCATAGTTATATTTAAACCATGGGTTTATATAATTCAGCTCTAAACCCATACTTATGTGTTTAAATAAACACACCCCCTCTGATGTGTTTATCTAAACCCACTAACCAAACACAATTTTATTTTATACCCAGCAATTAGTTTTATATAAACCTAACTAATTTAAACCCTCCTAAATATAAACCTACTAACCAAACGAGTAGTTAGAGTTGTAATAGTGAAAACCTGACTTTGAAAGCAATTTATTAAATTAATTTGGAAAAATTTAATTAAATTAATGGAATAAAATAATTAAGTTGATTTTATTATTTGGTCTTTCGCATTGCTTAAATAATCTATACTATTTATTAAGTGCGAGGTCCGTATAAAACCGGTCGATGTGGTCTGTCAATTTCATTTGTATTAACCAATCAAAAAATATCCCTTATTTTAATCTAAAATTAATACATAAATAAAATAACAACCGTCCAAACCCACGTTCCTCACTAATAGTAATACTAAGAAAACCGACACGTCTCTTTACTTCTCATAAAACGTACTCCCTCCGTCCCAAACTATTTTATACATTTTACTAAATCGGGCGTCCCACATATTTTATACATTTCCTATTTAGCAAAAAAACTATCACAAACCATCAATATAATAATATTAAATATTCTTAAAAGATGTGTCAAAATATACACTTTTTTACCTTTAATTGTACTATATTATTAAAATATTCAATTTCTTAATTCTCGTGCCAACTATCAAATGTTCAAAAACATTTGGGACTGAGGGAGTATTTCTAATTGGTGTCAGTTTATTTAATAGCAGGTTTTGCTTTTGGTGCGTTTGTTTGGTTCCTCAGAAACACTGGTTAATGAAACCTAGAAAGGGTGGTTTCTCCCTCATATCAGGCCCAGAACCGTTCAACTTGCAGGATGTACGAGGTTTTGGGAAATTTTTTCTTTAATGGTTAGTTCAGGTATTTGATTTTAATTTGATATGGGCGTTTAATATATTGATCTATATGACTTTGGTATTTGGATTAACGCAGTGAAAGAAGAGCTCTAGAATGTTGTGTTTTCGTGACAATATGACGATGGTTGAAGATTTCTTTCTTTCACGTTCGTCTTAATATCTGGTGTTTCACAAAACATTTGTTCAAGAAGAAAATGAGGAAACAAATGACAATCTCAACGGCTTTTACACGTCCATTGGTTGTTGTAGAGTATGGTATGATCTGCATTGGCTAGGTGAGTTGATAATGCATAGTTTCTCTGTGATGCTACATTTGAAACATGTCATGGCCTTTATGACAAACTCAAACTGAAAGACTGTGTCGAACAACGGCCTTCCAAAGGTATTGAATATATATCGAGTTAGTCAGGACGTTTCTTTTCCGTATTAGTTGTCATTTTTCGTCTTTTCTTTCTTCTATTATGCAAATTGAGGGTTAATTGGGTGTCGTCGTATTATATCAGAGGATATTGCATGGCAAATCCAATATAAAAGGAAATATTATGTTCATTTTCATGTTCGGTAAGTTTCTTTCTATTACTACCCTTCTTTATTTGCGTTATAACAAATCTTTCGAAGAAATTATCTGAATTTGCTCTCTGCGTTGAATTAGGCCAACGTTCGAGGCTCGATTGTTGGCTCCAAAAAGGAGATTGCATGGATTACCGAAACGGATGTCTTTGATTGAAAACTGCGAGAGAAAAATAATATGATATTTCAAGAAAATGTTTTTTTTTCTTCAAAATTTACAAATATTTTCATGGAAAATAATGTCAGCTTATATCCATAAATTATTGTGATTTCAAACGTTATTGTACTCATATTGAATACATAAAATATTATTGCACGCATCGAGTGTTCAGGGTTACTAGCATAAGTTATAATATAAGGAAGATGTGCAGTCGATTATTAAATCAAACTAAGTCAATCAAAAACAGCAGTACTACTACTAGCAAGCTACTAAATAAAAAAATGCGAGTTTCTACACATAGAGTACTAATAAACTCATAAGCTCTAATATATATTTTTTCTTCCTCTTCTTCTTCTCCATATTCCCTTCATCACCTTGGCTTTCGTTATCCCCGGATTTAATCGGTGAAATATTCAAGTCTAATCGAAAACGAGGCAGGAAATATCTCCCGCGAAAACTCCTCCCGAGGCGGGAAATATAGGCCCGATGCCCGAAGGCGCACCGCTCTAGGAATAAAGCCCCGATCGAGCGCTACCCAAGGAAAGACATGCATAAGAGGTCAACTTGGCGCGTTAAGACCATCTCCAACCGAAAAATGCATTCTCAAACCCAAAGGCATTCTCAAACCCAAAGGCATTCTCAAACTCAAAATGCAGTAATTCTTCTCCAATCAATAAACCAACTCGCAAACTTAAAAGACCATTATTGCAATATTCTCTTCTATCCGATTTTTAATATTACCCATGAAATTTACAACTTTACAAATCAGACCATACTATTATATTTTTAAGTTCGATTGAAAAAAAAATAATTTCACAAAATTAATAATAAATTCAATATTTTTTCATATAAAAAAAGTAGGAAAAATAATTATTAATAACATGAGTCCTTTTATATATTTGTTTATTTATTATTTTTTATATGGGTACTTTAATAATTAAAATAATAAAGGGTATGTATTGTAATTCTTAAAACATCAAACGCATTTGGGCTATCTCATTCCCAAAATGCATATATGCGTTTAAAACACGAGGATGAAAACGCCTTTTGAGTTTGCGTTTGGTGTACGGTTGGAGAACCTTTAGTATATATTTGGATTTTTGGGTATCGATGCTCTAAGAAGAGAACATGGGACAATGTTAGTTACAAGGGGAGGAGACCAACTCATTATTTACTAATTATGGGAGTAAGTGGTTGGTTAAAAAGCTCCACTCACATCATGGGGTATTCGTGATTCACCCACTCACATATGGGGTACTCCATAAACTCACGTGAAAACTCTAATATAAAGATCTCAACTCCATTTTGTTGGTGAAGGTACGTTGATTTCATTCGATTAACTAACTCTTTCTTCTGAATCATACTACTCTCTTGCTCGGTGGTTACTAAAAACGCCCTCACATACTTTAGATAATTAGAATATACACTTTACAATATAACGACAATGAGGAAGATGATTTATCCGATTTGAGCGTCGGATTTCTAGCGTGTTTTCTAATATTTCAGGTATTTTACGAAGCGACGACTTGGACAAACGATTGACTCCCACGCCAACCAGGAAGGCGGTTTTTTCGGACGCATTAGCTTTCATCAAAGACCACTTAAACTGGGCGAATGACTATGTGAGTGAGACTAAGTAAAATAGAAGCCTCTCAATTGATACTGATCATTCTATCTAAAGTCCCCTTAAACAAATCTACTAGTAACCCTTATTGATGCGATTAGAAAATTTGCCGTGGCAATTGCGAGATTTTTGTAACTAAAGATTTTGAATTCAAGTGAAGCCTTGAATTATTTAGGTTTGGATGGAATCAATCTCGAAACCTACATAATTCAAGGCTTCTCTAAATTCAAAATCTTCAGTTACAAAAATCTCGCAATTGCCACGGGCAAATATTCTACGCATCGATGAGGGTTACTCCGGAGATTTGTTTAAGGGGATTTTAACTAAACTGGTCAGTATCAATTGATTTTGAGGCTTTTATTTTACTTAGTCTCACTAGCATAGTAGCTTTCGTCATAATCTAGCTTCTCGTAATGATTGACCTATTGCTCTATATTTATCGTAATAATAAGCTATATATAATCCAAATTTGATAAATAAAATCAACTCGGGGCATTTTTGTCGTCCAAATAGGTAAACGCCTTTAAGAACCCTAATTCTCTCACAGGCGCTCTTTTTCTCTGGTGAAGTCCTAAAGTTTTCTGTCAAAATAATTCTGTTCGTTTCATCTTTGTTCTCCTATATGTAGTAGGCCCTCGATTCATCCCCATTTCTGCACTTTTCAAACGTTTAAACGCCACGATGAACTCTCGACTCCACATAAAAGGTGGGATTGCTGAGCAATTTACTGAGAGTTTTTGGCTTTGGCATGCTGATTGGGTTTCTGTTTTCTGTATCCTGAATTAGAAGACGTGAATACCATCAATCAGTTTTGGATGGAGCTGTTGTTATTATTGTTATTTATTCAAAACTAAATTCAACTGTATAATGGTTCTCAATGGTGCGTGAAGGGCTTGCGAAAAATCGTATGAAAAATAAATCACAATTGCTTTTTTTTTTAATTTTTTTTTTTTTGTTTGGTAAGTGGAGACGAAGCCATTAGTGAGGTAGATGATGCAGTTGTGTTAGAAGATATGATGTTTGAGTTTCCTATGTGGCCCTGCCCTGTGGGTCAAGAGCCCTGGCTATGAACGAGTGAGCATCTCATCAATTTTCTTTACGTCCAAAGCTCTAATTACTTACTCTGTCTTCCTCTTTTCTCATTGAAGTCTCTTATAGATCTTTGTAGGTTGATTTAGTTGAGCAGATTCGTTCTAAACATGTAGCCTTTCCTCGACAAGGTATGTGTGTGTGTGTGCGCAAACGAGTAGATTAGAGAAACAGTAATTTTCGCATTAACAGGCAATTTACATTGGAAAATAATAAGATCGAATTTGTTGAATTCAAGAATCTAAGTCTTTGTAAAGCTTCCACCGTCTATATTCTCTCTGGTAAAGTGCATCGCTAAATCCTTTTATTTTTCCTAATTTGTAAACTAATGTCAATTTTGATAGAATCAATTCTGAAATCATTAACTACCTTGTATGATTTTGTTTGTTCAAAACCATTATTTCCCCATTGAAGCGCGTTGTTTCTATTTGTGGTCTCTCTTTTTTTCCCAATGTTTCGTTCAATAGGTACAAACACCTGGGACAGATTTGAGGTCCGAGTTCACAGTAGTGTTATGTATATCTCATCAGTTCTACCATCTAACCGGGTGTGGAAGTTGAGGCTACGATCGTAGATTCATCGTCCAGAAGCTTTCATCGGATTCTTCCTTAATGTAGACAATGTTTTTGGTTTTTTTCCAAGGTTTAGCTTGACACCGTTATAACAATTTTGTTATGATGTGCGGAAAAAACAAACGAAATCTCGTTTGTGAATGATTATTCATGCACTTGTGCTTGCCTGTTTATTACATTTTAATGTGAGATAGATATGTAGTACGTTGTTCTTGAGAATGATCTATAATGTTTTTCATCTATAAGCTATAATTTTCATGTAAATCATCAAAAGAATTTCGATGGAATGGGCTTGGCCATGCATAGTCATTTTCTCGGCATGGACCTCATTAGTCATTGGGTTAGGTCATCTGGTTCCAAAGGTTAAGTGATAAGGTTTGAGTTATCGTTTTTATCAACCGCTACAGTTTTTCGCTACACCCGTCGGTTACAAAAATTTGTATCATATTAGTTGTTAACTTAAGTTATTATATAACAAATTAATTATAGAACCAATATACGAATAGAAAAAAAATCGGCATATCGCGGCGCATTGGCACGGCTAAATAATTTCTAGTATACTAGTATATTTAGCACATCTTATGTATGTGCAAATATTAGGGGTGTTCCGAAATTTGGTATACCGAAATTTCAGTACCCCTATTTTAGCTACCGAATACCGAATTCATTTTTTACCGAATTTATCGAATTTTAAATAATAATAATAAAAATTTCAGTAATATTAAATTAATACGTATAATTAATATAATTATAATTTTATTTTCAATATTAATATAATAAAATATATATATAAAATTTCGGTAATTCGGTATATCGAATTTACCGAATTTTTGTTACGAACCGAATACCGAACCGAATTTTTCGAATCGGTTCGGTTTTGTACCGAATTTTCGGTAATTCGGTAAATTCGGTCAGTAACCGAATTACGCACACCCCTAGCAAATATATAAGTCATTTTATATTGCTATATTACTAACAATGTTATTTAAAAAATAAAATCTAAATCAAAGGATTAAATTGTAGTAAATCAAAATATTAAGGCCCCGTTGCTGTCCCCAATAAAGCTATATAATATAAATAATAATATCTTTTATGGTGTTTGGTTTACTATGTGTAGCCCGATTTTGATTTTAAAGCCCGTCAAGCCCGTAACAAACATTCTGACTAAAAGGGACCATATAACTTCTGATGGGCTTCTTACAAGTAATAAGTGTTGGGCCTTTTTCTTAAGCTTGTAACCAAACGATGCCTAAGGGTAAAATTGCAAAAAACTAACTATTTTACAGACTAAATATAGCAGTTCATACTCACCTCACCATTAATATAATAGAATATATATATATATATACACACACACACACACATATATATATATATATATATATATATTGGGATCGATCAACGAACATGGATATTATTGGGCATTGCCTATATATATTGGGCTCGATGTCTTTTCGTGAATCATGAGGAGCATCAGTAATTGATTATATTAAAAGCGTATATTTGTGATTAAAAAGATGATCAGGGCCGGCTCATCATAATATGAGGACTAAAACAAAATTTTTCGATGGGGCCTTTTTTATTGAAAAAGTAAATATTATATATTAACAAAATTTTTTAGGTATTAATAGCACACAACCCTCCTCCTTCATATTTTCTTGTTGACATCCTTATTCCTTACTAACAACAAATTAATGCAACAAGGTTTGATAAAATTTTCACAGATGCAATAAAAATAGCTTTGCCAATAATAATAAATAAAATATAAAAAAATACAAAGTAAAACCTGAATTATTGTTGAGCTTCACTTGTTTGACTTCAACTATTGAGCTATTAGATAAGATAATGAGCCGTTGGATATTCAAAATGAGGGGCAAAGTGATTTATTAATAGGCAGTTGAAAAGAAGTTGAAAAGACAACAAAAAAAAAAGACAACCGAAAGAAAAGATGAAAAGTCAGGAAGTTGAAAAGACAAAAAAAAAAGAAAGGATAAAATGCAAATTTAATTATTAAAGGAGAAAGTTGTAATGGGCTCAAATACTGGGCTTAATTAACTTTTTTTTGCATATTATAATACTACTAAACTAAATGACGGGGCCCTATAAAATATTGGGGCCTAAAGCCCATGCCGTAGTAGCTTTACCCAATAGCCGGGCCTGAAGGTGATCATTAATGTATATTGATTATTTCATTTAACACTTGATAATCATGATCTTGGATTTTTTAAGTTGAATAGTTGACTTCAATTAGTTAGAAATGAGTTTGTAAATCCACAATTGGAGTTAATATTGAAAACCCAAAAGATTACACAAAGTTTTTAACGATGATAATATGAAATTGATATTTCCAGTGGATCGGCTAATTGACAAAGCTTTAGTTTTATTAGATGATTTAATAAGTATTTAACGAAACAACAATTAAATTGATTTGATTATTTGGGCTTTACATGTTACTTGGTATTAGGTTTAATTAGGGACAATTACTATTTTACCCTTATTTTGAATGCAAATATTAAATGTTCTAGGGTTTTTATCCGCTGACCCATTTGAATTGAGGTTTGCCATTTTTTTTTACTTAATTTTGTTTGATTCATACACTGCTGACCCCATTTGTATTAAGGTTTTTTTTTTGCTTATTTTTGTTTGATTCAGCAAAAGTTTCGAAAATATTTTGTATGACAAATTCTCAAAGATGGGTGCTTCGATTATCTGAAATAAAACAATTTCATAATTACCACGTACTACAAAATCGCAGTTTGCGCGAACTAGCCAGTGAAGAATACTAACTCGGGCTGTTTTTTTACATATTCTGGAATTTCTTTTTCTCTGTTAGATTTTTGGTGGGCTTCAGTCTCTGCATAACAGTTCAAGAACTGCTAATGTTACTTGAACAACAATAAAATAATAACGATGAACTGTTTCAACAAGATGTAAAAGGGTAAAGTGAGAAATAAATTTTAAAACAAGGATATAAATCTATCAAAAGTACATGAGATTAGATAAAGAAAGGCGGTAAGACTTGTATTATTTAAAACTTAATAGGGGGTATTAAGAGGTATTAAATAAATACCACCTTTAAATAACCTGCGCACCCAAATCCAACTTTTATTAATCATATCCCATCTAACCCCCTCTAATATCCCTATCAGACGAGCTCTTAATATAATAGAATAGAAGAATAGATAGGCTGTATCTTTTTTTATATATAAATTTGAATTTAACGAAAATAGAGATGGAATAATGGGGAACGATGTTTGATTGGATCAAGCTCTCTCTCAAAATCAAGCAACTAAATCCCTAATATTCCTTCTGATATAATTAAGTTGGGCCCAATATCCTTATCTTATGTATATACCTTTGTATAAAGAGACACTCAACTCAACTCACAAAAAGGAAGGAATTTATTTTACTTTATCTATCTGTCACGTTTTGAAAGTTTGAAAAGCAGTTTTGACCGAGTAATTACCATTACTTAAACCCCAAATATTTCGTACACGATATAATGAAGTTGGGCCTAATATTATTCTCTTTCTGTATATATATATATATATATATATATATATATATATATATATATATCTTATAATATCATATCACTGTGCAACGAAAATAAACTCATCTGTTTCAAAGACACGACGATGGCCGCCACGCGATCAGGTATGTAGCTTCTGTATAGCGATCATCGGAACTCTATCCATATGTATTATAAGTACTATCGCCATACGCTATGAGGAGAGAAAATTATCAAATAGGACACACTGCCTTATTAGGGTTATAAATTGCTTATTGCATATATCACATCTATATAATTTTCAGGATACAGTGAGAGGGATGGAAGCATCGTCTATAAAGTATCTTACGAATTTTCGGAGTTTCCTTTCGAAACCCTTTCGACTGCTACTGCCAACTTCAGCAATTGCATCAGTGGGGCTTTCCACGGATCCATTTATAAGGGTACTACATTATCATCGGAAGAAGATGATGGTCTTAATCACGTATGTAATTATTAAGTCTCGAATCTTGTTACTGAATATATAGAACCTTACTTTTGGACAATCTTGGACACTTATGTATATAATACATACAGGACAATGTGGAACAGGAGGTTGCTGTTAAGCTGCTAAGCAATCATATCATGGGATTTTCGAAGGATGACGTGGCAAATCTTGCCCTAAATATTGCCTCTGTGGGCCACCCTAACATTACCAAGTTTCTGGGCTACTGCGATGACAGAAGTGGATTTCTTGTATACGAATTCGTTCCTTCGTCTACTTTAGCCTCCTACCTTCACAGTATGTGTGTGTATATATATTATACTTACTACAATCAGTGGGTTCATATAGTAATACAGTAATATGTAGCTATTATGATATGATGATGAATATGCAGAAGATACAATGGTACCCTTGGACTGGGAAACAAGGATGAAGATTATGCATGGAGTAGCCAAAGCATTGGACTACCTTCACAACACTGTTCAGCCTAGGGTTATCTACGGAGACCTCGAATCATCCAACGTTTTGCTCGATGTTCGTCTACGCCCTAAACTGTCTGGACTCGGGCCAAGGCAGTTTACTAAGAATAAAAAGCACACATCAGACAATAATTATAGTGTTAAAGTTGTCGTCTCAGAAGATGATGATGACTGTGAGGAAGACGATGTGCACAGCTTTGGCATGGTCTTGCTTGAATCGCTGACTGGGCTTAGGGCTTACGAAGACGTTTACGGCCTTGATGGTTCCCCTCTTAGCCTCGTCGAATGGGTATTCGATTGATGATTATTACTTATGCAATGATGATTTTTGTTATTACGTTATCAACATTGCAATATATTATTTATTTGCAGGTGAAGGAGAAGTTGCTGGATGGTGATTGGAAGGGGATAAGAGATCCAACTTTGAGGGGAAAAGTCGAGCGATCTGCGTTTTTGAAGGCGTTGAGATTGGCGATGAGGTGCGCCGGTGAATGTTCTTCAGAGAAGCTGCTTAATATGAAGGAAGTTCTTTCTAAGATGGAGTATTTGGCTGGCGAGAAGGTAAGAACTCGCCCTATTTCAGTGGTCTTTGGTGAAAGCCAAGGTGACGAAGGGAAGATGGAGAAGAAGAAGAGGAAGAAGAAATATATATAAGAGATTATGAGTTTATTAGTAATCTATGTGTAGAAACTCTCATGCATTTTTTTTATTCTAGCTAGTAGTAGTAAGTACCGCTGTTTTTTTATTGACTTATTTGATTTAATAAACGACTGCATATCTTCTTTATATAAATACATATGTTATGTATCTCATAACACACACACACACACACCATCTCAGCTCCTCGAAGTTGGTTGATTTCCCACTTGAAATCGAATTCTCTCAGCTTCAAATAGAAAAGGAGATTAAAAGAAAACAATAAAACCAAGAAAAATTATATGGTCGTCATCTTCTTCAAGAAGTTAATGGAATATTCGTGGGAGTCGTCGTCGGCAACAACCACTGGTGAAACAACAGAAGAAGAAGAAGAAAACCAGCCGGGACAAGCAGTCACCTTTGCCGAGTATTTTACAGGTACTTGATTTACAAATTTACAGAGCATGTATAATGCATTCTTGATGAATGACGAAATGCTTCTTCGGTGGTTGTCTTCTGTTGATTTCAATTCTTAGGAACAAAATCTCTGAAGAATGTAACGAGGAAATACAAGGTTTCTTACGAACTATCCAAGTTTGCTCATGGAGTTGTCGAAACTGCTACCAAGAATTTCAGCGACTTCATAAATGAGAGTTGCAACGGATATCTGTACAAGGGCACCATATATCGTCCGAAACAGGTCAGTCGTAGTTAGCAGTGACTCTCAGATAATTATATTACTGTTGAGATTGATCGAAGTCTTGAGGAACTTCACAAAAATCCGTTCTTTTTATTGACACTTCAAAAGGAGATTGCTGTCAAGGTTCTGGTAAATCATGGAGAAAACAACCAACAACGATATTCACGGGAAGTATTAGCAAGGATGGCTCACAATATTAGCCGTGCAAATCACCCTAACATAGCCAAGTTTGTGGGATACTGCAATGACCATCCTGAGAATCATCACTTTCTTGTCTACGAATATGTTTCCACCCCTTTATTCTCCTACCTTCACGGTACTCATCATCATTCACCATGCATATATATAAATACATTCTCGACAGCAGTAAAAGTGATGAAATAGTGCTTCAGATTCACCTAAGAGGAGACCGCTAAACTGGGAAACAAGGATGAAAATAGCTTATGGAGTCGCCAAAGCATTAGACTACCTTCACAACACAATGATGCCTAGAGTCGTCTACCGAGACCTTGATTCATGGAACATATTACTCGACGAAAAGAAGGGATTCCATCCTAAGCTCTCAGGGTTAGGGATGACGCAGTTTTTGCACACTGAAAACAGTGCTGCTGAGATCCCATCATCAGTCGAATATGATACGCACTGCTTCGGTGGTATCTTGTTGGAGTTACTGACTGGGCAAAAGCAGTATGAAGCGAATCGTGGTTCCAACCCTGGACTTATTGATTGGGTATCTATATATATATATATATGTATATATATGTATGAATCATCATGATAAGCTTAATATATCTATCAGTTATAAGTGATCTTCTGAATCATATTTCGTACAGGTGATGGCAAGGTGGACGCATGCTGAACTTAAGAAGGAGATACAAGACTCAGCTTTGAAAGTTGAGGCTTTTAAGTTTGGGCAGGCTATAGAATTAGCACTGTCGTGCACTCGTACGTATATGAATAAGGCGCCTGATATGGAAAGTGTGATCTCAAACATGGAGCACATAATGGGTTACGAAGGGCGTTGAAGACTTACCAAGCAGTGAAGGTTTAACAATTTGTATAGAACTGATGGTGCGTTACTACTGTTTTTTCGATCAACTTTCTTTGAAATAAAATCATCGGGTTGTAAGAAACTGTCAGCTCTCTGTTTTCTTGGCAATTTATTCTCTGCGATTAAAAATGTGATCTTTACTTTAATGTAATGACTTACCTGGGCTGGACTGTATCTTGTTCTATGGGCTTTTAAACGTAAAGTAGGCTCAATAATTTGAAAAGTCCAATAATCATGCGAAATTACGGATTCAATCGCCAGACGAGAAAAAGTAAAAATGGAGTCAAATCATCGTCTTCGTCGCTCTGTTTCAGCAGGGCACTTCACTTCAATGGTATTATCCTTTTCCTTAAATGTTTCGTCTTTATACACATGTACAATCTGCATTGTAGAACGTAGACCACTCCACGAAGCTGTTTTTCCCTTTTTTTCTTATTTTCTCTATCTTTTACAGGAAATAATGCCTCGAACCTGGTTTGGCGCCGCTGAGCAGCTCCTCAATTTTTTAAATTTCATAAAGCCCCCTTGAAAAGCAAGTATTTACTTTCCAAGCTGCTTATGGCCGCTTCGAGCGGTGGCGGAGTCCAATCGCAATCAGTTATGATGTTGGTTGGACATTCGACGGATTTGATGGAAGAATGGAAAAGACGGTTTTTGAGAAAGGGATTTCCCGCAGTTTTCTATTTAAATGCTCGAAGTCAGTTAATTCCCCTCATCAATGCTCATCTTCAAGAGTAGGAGTTTATACACATAGTAAAGGAAGGCAACGCAAGAAATGTCTTCTGATCGTCAACAACGTATAGCCACTGATGGTCAATCGTCAGGTACCTTTGAATTGCATCCATGAGCGTGTAGTTTGAGGGTTTTATTCTGCTTTATTTGCCTCTCTCTCGATCTTTTCTTTGTTGCTTTGAACGTCTTGCATTGCATGGAATGGATGCACCGTATATTTTGTTCTTATAGCCAACCCTGAATCATCAGGAAACAAGCAAGTCAACATTCATGAATCTTCATGTACCTTTGACACTGTCTTCTACAAAACCCCAGTCGCTTTACACACGTATCTTATTTATATTTTTTAATGTACATATATATATTAGGGTTCCAAGGTCCTGGGCAATTTCCTGATCAAGTGCAGCGCAATGCAATGTCTTTTCGTGCTTACCAATCCTGGGTATGCATTGGAGGGCATTTATTCAAAGGATTCTTATACGATCAGAGTCGAGCCATATTTGGTGTTACTCCATCTGCAGATACCTATGGTAGAATCTGCTTATATACCCCCCTTTTTTGAAGCCGATTCTTCTACAATACCCTAATGATTTTACACATATTATTAACTTATTTATTTTTTTAATCAAAAGTATCAGGGTGGTCCGTAGGTCCAGGGTATTTTCCTACCCACGTGAGCGACCCTGTATTGCTTCAGCGCATTCAAATGGACACTGCCGTGGGCGGATATGCTTACATAGCCTTGGTAATCATTAGAGGTCGTATATTCATCGGAATCTTATACGACCGTGGCCCTCATCAGCAATTGGAAGGAACTGCGGATTTTGTAACCAGAGAGAACTACTTAGCTGGTACTGTTATGGGCTTCTCTTTCAATATCCTCATTCTCGAATAAGAACTATGCTATGCCCATTATTGTATTAAAACTAGGAAGTAGCATAAAAAATGTAAACTTCTACTGATTTTTACCTGCGTACGCATGTATATGTTATTCCTAGTCTTGCTTCTTCCATTAAATGTTTTCTCATCTTCAAGAAGAACAAATGGAAGATTCGGGTTCCAAGAAGACCCAGCAATGCTCTGGTGTAGCCAACCCTGAACAATCACGAAACCAGGAACAAGCCACCATTGATAATCCATCTTCAGGTACCTTGGAATCAATTGAATTTGATTCTGCTTTAATATATGAACCAACTGTAAGGCGTACCGCTTGCCTCTCACAGTCAGCTCACTTTGTGCATGTCCTATATATATGCACCATACATTCCTTTCCTGGTTTTGCTTCTACAATTAAATGACTATTCTCATCTTCAAGAATATATAGAAGTATCAGATTCCACGAAGACCGAGCAATGCATGGGGGCGGTCAGCACTGAAACATCAGGAAACCAAGGCCAAGTCACTATTGATGATCCATCTTCAGGTACTACCAATTGTATCCACCGAGCAATGCATGGGTGTAGACTTCGAATTTTATTCTGCTCTAAATTCTGAATGAACCGTAAGGCGTGGACTTGCCTTTCTCGATCTGTTCTTTGTTGCTTTGCACATCTTGCATGCATTCTTAAATTATTCTCATCTTCAAGAAAATATATTAGAAGATTCGGGTTCCAAGGAGAATGAGGAAGAACCTGAAGTCGAGGGACAAGTCACCATTGACAATCCATCTTCAGGTACCTTTGAAATGTATAATTGCACTTGCCTCTCCCGATCTGTTCTTTGTTGCTTTGCACATCTCCGTGCATACTTAAATTAAATGTCTTTATTCTAATCTTCAAATAATATAGAAGAAGTTTCGGGTTCCAACGAGAACGAGCAAGAACCTGAAGTCGAGGGACAAGTTACTGTTGACAATACATCTTCAGGTACCTTATGAAATGTATCATGGCACTTGCCTCTCTCTATCTATCTTTTTTTGCTTTGCACATCTTGCATGTATTCTTAAATTGAATGTCTTTATTCTCATCTTCAAAAATATAGAAGAAGATTCTGATTCCAAGGAGAACGAGCAAGAACCTGAAGTCGAGGGACACACTTGCCTCTCTAGATCTGTTCTTAGTTGCTTTGCACCTCTTACATGTGTTCTTAAATGTCTTTGTTCTCATCTTCAAGAAAATATAGAAGAAGATTCGGTTTCCAAGGAGAACGAGCAAGAACCTGAAGTCGAGGGACAATTTACCATTGACAATCCATCGTCAGGTACCTTTGAAATGTATCATGGCACTTGCGTCTCTCCATCTGTTCGTTGTTGCTTTGCACGTTTGCATGTATTCTTAAATAAAATATCTTTAATCTCATCTTACAAGAAAATATAGAAGATTCGGGTTCCAAGGAGAACGATAAGGAACCTGAAGTCGTGGGACAAGTCACCATTGACAATCCATCTTCAGGTACCTTTGAAATGTGTTGTGGCACTTGCCTCTCTCGATCTGCTCTTTGTTTCTTTGCACATCTTGCATGTTAATGTCTTTATTTTCATCTTCAAGAAAATATAGAAGAAGATTCGGGTTCCAAGGAGAACGAGCAAGAACCTGAAGTCGAGGGACAAGTCACCATTGACAATCCATCGTTAGGTGCCTTTAAAATGTATCTGGCACTTATCTCTCAATCTGTTCTTCATAACTTAGATGTCTTTATTCTCATCTTCAAGAAAATATAGAAGAAGATTCGGGTTCCAAGGAGAACGAACAAGTCATGGGTGAAGCCATTGATGATCAATTGTCAGGTACCTCTGAATTGTATCAATGTGGGTTTATTCTGCTTTGATACCTGGCACTTTATTGCCTCTATCGATCTTTTCTTTGTTGCTTTGCACATCTTGCATTGCATTGCATGTATGCACCTTGGTTTTGCTTTTTCGATTAAATGTCTTCATTCTCATCTTATAGCCAACCCTGAATCATCAGGAAACCAGCAAGTCAACATTCATGATCAATCTTCAGGTGTACCTTTGACATTGTCTTCTGCTAAACCCCGATGATTTTACACATGTACCTTATTTTTTTTTTCAATGTACATGTATATTAGGGTTCCAAGGTCCATGGGATTTTCCTAGTCAAGTGATCCTAACTGCAACGTGTTCGCTTGTTTATCATTCACGGGTAGACATTGGAGGGCATATATTCAGCGGAATCTTATACGATCAGGGTCCAATCGTATTTGGTGATAATCTATCTTCAGATACATTTGACAGTGTCTGCTTATACTTTCCCTTTATTTTTCCTTGAAGCAGCTTCTTCTACAAAACCCTAATGATTTTACAAATATTAACTTATTTATTCTTTTGAATGTACGTATGTATTAGGGTCCCTGGACATAGAGGATCTTCCTAGCCAAGATAATGGCCCTTTAATGTTTCAGCTCATTCAAATGGACAGTGCTGTGGGCCAATATGCTTACCATGCCCGGGGAAGCATTGGAAATCATTCATTCGCCGGAATCTTCTACGACAATGGCCCTCATCTGCAATCGGAAGGAACTTCGTATCTTCACACCAGAGAGAACTACTCTTCACACCAGAGAGAACTGCACACAAGAACTAGTGGTACAGCCTTCTCTTAACATTCTAAACAGAACTGAACCACAACGTCACAGTTCTTTCAACATTCCACGTCTTGAATAAATACTATGCCCATTACTTTATTCAAACTAGGAAGTAATATCATAATGTGAACTTTGAATTGTATCGATTGACGCATGAATATGATATTCCTGGTAATGCCTGGGTGTAGCCAGCCCCCAAAATTAGAAAAGCAAGGTCAAGTCACCATTTATGATCCATCTTCAGGTACCTTTGAAAGTTCAATTTGATTCTGCTTTAATATCTCTCAATCAGTCTTTTTACTTTGCATGTCCTGTATGTATGCACCGTATATTTCCTTCCTACTTTTGCTTCTACGAAATGTCTTTATTCTAATCTTCAAGAATATATAGAAGTATCAGATTTGAACGAGAACGACCAAGGCTTGGTTGCAGGTAGCACTGAAACATCAGCTAACCAAGGTCAAATCACCAATGATGATCCATCAGGTTCTTTTAAATTGTATCCACCAGTGTGTAGAGTTAGAATTTTATTCTGCTGTAATATCTGAACCAACGAAAGGTGTGGAGTGGCCTTTCTCAATCTGTTCTTTGTTTCTTTACACCTCTTTCTTCAATTAAATGTCTGCTCGTATTCTAGAACAACAAAAGGAAGATTCGAGTTCCAAGGAGACCGACCAATCCTTGGGTGTAGCCAACCCTGAAACATCAGCAAACCAAGGTCAAGCTACCATTGATAATCCCTCTTCAGGTACCTTTTAAAATTGAATTTGATTCTCTGAACCAACTGTAAGGCGTACCACTTGCTTCTTTCTATATCAGTTCCTTTTTTACTTTGCATGTCCTGTATGTATGCACCATATATTTCCTTCCTGGTTTTGCTTCTATAATTAAATGTCTCTGTTCTCCTCTCAAGAATATAAAGAAGAAGTATCAGATTTCAAGGAGACCGACCAAGGGTTGGGTGCAGTCATCTCTGAAACATCAGTAAACCAAGGTCAAGTCACCATTGATGATCGGTCTTCAGGTATTTTATTGTGCTGTAACATCTGAAGGAATATATGTCATGGACTTGCCTTTCTCGATCTGTTCTTTGCTTTACACGTCTTTCTTCAATTAAATTTCTGCTCATATTCTAGACGAACAAAAGGAAAATTCGACTTCCAAGGAGACCGACCAATGCTTGGGTGTAGCCAACCCTGAAACATCAACAAACCAAGGCCAAGTTACCATTGATAATCCATCTTCAGGTACCTTTTAAAGTTGAATTTGATTCTCTTGAATATCTGAACCAACTGTAAGGCATACCACTTGCCTCTCGTTATATCAGTTCTTTTTACTTTGCATGTCATGTGTGTATGCACCTTATATTTCCGTCCTTCTTTTCTACAATTAAATGTCTTTATTCCCCTCTTCAAGAATATATAGAAGCATCAGATTCCAAGGAGACCGACCAATGTTTGGGTGCGGGCATCTCATCAGTAAACCAAGGTCATGGCACCGATGATCCGTCTTCAGGTATTTTGAATTGTATCCACCATTGTGTAGAATCAGAATTTTACTGTGCTGTAATATCTGAATGAACGAAAGGCGTGGACTTGCCTTTCTCGATCTGTTCTTTGCTTTACACGTCTTTCTTCAATTAATTGTCTGCTCATATTATAGACGAACAAAAGAAGGAAGATACGACTTCCAAGGAGACCGACCAATGTTTGGATGTAGCCAAGCCTGAAACATCAACAAACAAAGGTGAAGGTACCTGCTAAAATGAATTTGATTCTCTTAATTTCGGAACCAGCTACCACTTTCCTCTCTCTCTCTCTCTCTCTCTCTCTATCTCTCTATCAGTTCTTTTTTACTTTGCATGACCTGTATGTATGCGCCGTATACTTCCTTCCTGTTCGTGCTTCTACTATTAAATGTCTTATTCCCCTCTTCAAGAATATATTGAAGAACCATCAGATTCCAAGGAGACCGACCAATGGTTGGGTGCGGGAATCTCTGAAACATCAGTGAACCAAGGTCAAGTCACCATTGAAGGTCCATCTTCAGGTCCCTTTGAAAATTGAATTGCTTTAATATCTGAACCAACTGTAAGGCTTACCATTTGCATCTCTCAATAGTCTTTTTGCTTTGCATATCCTGTATATATGCACCGCATATTTCCTTCCTGGTTTAGTTTAATGTCTTTATTCTCATCTTCAAGAATTTTTAGAAGAAGAGGTACAATATTCCAAGGAGACCGACCACTGCTTAGGTGCAGTCAGCATTGAAACATCAGCAAAGCAAAGTCAAGTCAGCATTGATGATCCGTCTTCAGGTACATTTGAAAGTTGTATGCTCGATTCGTAGTGTTGCTTCTGCAATTAATGTATCTGATGTTCAAGAAAAAGTAGAAAAACAAGAAGAAACAAGTTCTATGGCTATCGAGCAACTCTTGGCTGTAGCCATCCCTGAAACCTCAGCAAGCCAGGGACAAGTCACCATTGATTATCCAGTGTCAGGTACTATTGTAGCCACGAGCATGTTGACCTAAGGATTTTGTTTTTTCTTTAATACTGAACGATCCTGTTAACTCGTATGCATGTATAGTTTAGTTTTACTAGTAATAATTCAGTGATCAACTTATGGCCCTTTCCATATTAGCAGATGACTATTGCCTTTTTCTGTTGCTTATGCAAGTTGTATGTGCTAGATGCATGTTCAGCCTTTTCCTGTGATCACTAAGGTGGAAATTGTCGTTTGTGAAAATAGGAAGATCCGAGAGTGGCAGCAAAGCTAGGAAGCACATGGTTATTTATGAATTCTTGGAGTTTACTTATGGGCCTCTTGTAACTGCTACCAACAATTTTGCTGATTGCATCAGTGAGGGATACTATGGACCCCTCTACAGGGGTACATATCTTGACAAGGTAGCTAAGATAATCTTGAAGGCTTAGACAGTTAGTTCTCTTCACAAATAGCTCTTCTTCTAACGCTTGAAACATAAATATGTAGGAGGTCACTGTTAAGCTGCTTAATAAAGCGGACACAAGGTTTTCAGGCGATGACATTGCAAAGCTGGCTCGCCGTATTGGCCGCGCGACTCATCCCAACATTGTTAAATTTGTGGGCTACTGCAATGATCAGCTTGATAGGCACATGCTCGTATATGAGTTCATCCCAACAGCTTTATCCTCCTATCTTCATGGTAGGTACATTGCTTACATATTATTACCTTGAATGTATCATGTAAAATGGCCGAAAAAGTTTAAAGCTAATTAATAATGCAGGTTCTGAACCTCAGATGCCAACATTAGACTGGGCCACAAGGATGAATATATTGCATGGAGTGGCCAGAGCATTGGACTACCTTCATTATACAGTGAAGCCTAGAGTCATCTACGGAGACCTTAGTTCATTTAACATTTTGCTCGAAGGTTCATTACTCCATTCAAAACTCTGCGGGTTTGGGGTTGGAAAGTTAGAACACAATGAATATTGTTCATACGAACATGCTCCCAGCGATGAGGTCTCAACCAAATGTGACATATTCTGCTTTGGTTTAGTCCTTTTGGAGTTGCTGACTGGTCGAAAGGCATATGATGCAACAACTGGTGCTTCTTGTCCTTGGCTGCTTGACTGGGTAACTTTATACACATTACAGATCGATTATCATTATAAACATGGATTTCATAACAATTGATTCGAATTTAATTAATTGTAGGTTAAAGCCAAGGTGGCATGCAGACCCAGGGGGTTACAAGATCCGGCGTTGAAAGGACAAGTTGGTCAATCTACGTTCGGGAGGGCGTTAAAATTTGCAATCTTGTGCACTAAGAAGCATTCCAGGATTTCTGATATTCACGAAGTACTCTCTGATACAATGGATTACATAATGGGTCAGACGAAGGATGACGAGGATCTCTCTCTTGAGCCCAGCTTTTTGCAGAACTTTGAAAGTGAATCAGCTGAAGAAGAAGAGAAGACAACGAATAAGAACGAGCTAGAACCTGAAGCATCAGGAAACCAGCTGGGACAAGTCACCATTAATGATCAATCTTCAGGTACCTTTGTAAATTGTTTGCACGATTCCTTGTTTTTTTCTTCAATTACATGTATTATGATGTTCAAGAAAATACAGAAAAACAAGAAGAATCAAGTTCCAAGGTTTCCGAGCAACTCCTGGGTGGAGCTACGAAACACATGGTTTCTTATGAATTCTTGGAGTTTACTTATGGGCCTCTTGTAACTGCAACTGGCAATTTTGCTGATCTCATCAGTGAGGGCTCCTATGGATCCCTTTACAGGGGTACATATCTTGACAAGGTAGCTAAGCTAATCTTTAAGGATTAGGTAGGACAATTACTTCTCTCTGCAAGCAGCTCTTCTTCTAACGCTTGAAACGTACATATATAGGAGGTTGCTGTTAAGCTGCTTAATAAAGCGGTCACAGGATTTTCAGGCGATGACATTGCAAAGTTGGCTCGCCGTATTGGCCGCGCGGGTCATGACAACATTGTTACATTTGTGGGCTACTGCAATGATCAGCTTGATAGGCACATGCTCGTATATGAGTTCATCCCAACAACTTTACACTCCTGTCTTCATGGTAGGTACAGTGCGTACATATTATTACTTTGAATCTATCATTGTAAAATGGCCGTAAGACAAAGTTATTAAACTAAATAATAATGCAGGTCCCGAACCTCGGATGCCACCATTAGACTGGGACACAAGGATGAATATATTGCATGGAGTCGCCACAGCATTGGACTACCTTCACAACACGGTGAAGCCTAGGGTCATCTATGGACACCTTAATTCATCTAACGTTTTGCTCGAAGGTTCATCACTCCATCCTAAACTCTGTGGGTTTGGGTTTCGAAAGTTTAGACACGATGGATATTGTTCGTACGAACATACTCGCAGCGATGAGGTCTCAATCAAATGTGATATATTCTGCTTTGGTTTACTCCTTTTGGAGTTGCTGACTGGTCGAAAGGCATATGATGCAACAAGTCGTGCTTGGCTTATCGACTGGGTAACCTTTATATACACATTTACAGATTGATCATCGTCTTTATAAATCATTGAGGGTATGCGCTGAATTTTAATTAACTGTTAGGTTAAAGTCAAGGTGGCGTGCACACCCAGGGGGTTGCAAGATCCAGCGTTGAAAGGAAAAGTCGATCGATATACTTTTGGGAAGGCGTTGAAATTTGCAATCTTGTGCGTTAGAAAGCGTTGCAGCATTTCTGGAAATTGCCATGTGCTCTCTGATGCGATGGATATCTTAACGGGCCGGAAAGAGGATGAGGAAGTTGTCAATCTGGGGCGCCACTTTACTCAGAACTTTGAAAGCTAAGCAGCCGAAGAACACAGAATAATAAGACGAAGAAGAAGAAGAAGACTTGAGAAGAACTAATCAAACAGTGAGTATCAAAACTGGTCGTACAAAGCATCTTCAATGCAATGATGTTTTTCTCTTTTTTGTTGCTTCTAATACTCTGCCGAGCAAAGTTTAGTAAACCATTCCTCTCTCTTCTCTCTCTCCCCCCAATGGAAGTGGCCCATTATGTTTTTCGGCCCACTCCGTACTAAAATTCTTGCATTAGACGTTGAAAGTTGAAACGACGAACAAGCTAATAAAACCCTAATTTCCTACATCGAAATATCATCCGCGATCATTCTTCAACTGTTTGAAGACGCGATGATGTCAGCCACCGAAAGAATAGGTAGGTAGCTTCTCTGTAGCGATCATCGAACTCTTTTCTATATCAGTAGTAGGATGACTAATAATGCCCACACGTTACGGGAAATAGGAAATAGAAGAAAATTTGCATGCGTTAGGCATTGAGGTGTTTGTTATTAAAGGTATGAAAATTAATCAAGGTACAATATCAAATGCTCTCAGGATATTATTGGAGTATCGTTCAGCCAAATTTCGGATGGGGATATTAAGCGACACGACCCTTCACAACTTTTTATTGCAGCTAGAGAACTCGACATCGAAACTATTGACAACAATTAAAAAAGTTAGGGATGAAATCCAGAAAATCTAACAAATAGATTCTTATTTTAGCAAATTTACCATAATTTATAATTGTAATTTTTATGAATTATTAATTTCGAGTTTTAATGGGACCTATATTTTTAAAGGGATTTTCCGAAAAATTATTATATTATTATCCTATCGAATTTGATGATTTTTTTACAAAGGCCCAAGCGGGAATTTGATGATTTTTTACCGAAAATTTTATTATTTTAGAGAGTTTTTTAATTTATAGAGTATTAATTTATAGAGGTTTTACTGTAACTAGTACTAACTCAACCTTCATCTATTGGCTTAGTTTAATTAATGCGCATCACTTAGTTTAATTATTTTTCTTTAATAATTCCCTTTACGATTTATCTTGTCGAGATTTGGACAATCAATGCGCATCTGAGAAGCAACGGGTTTTTACCTCGATGATATGATTGAATCATTTTGGTATATCAAATAAATGTGTCCCTCAAGTACGAGGATACTCGTCACTCCTTTGCTTCTTTCGTTTATTGGACTTTTTCGAAGACACTTGAAATTAAAAGATTAAGAGTTATAAAGGAAAACTCCGTACCTGATATAGGAAAAAGACTTGCAGAACTACACAATTAGCTAACTAGTATTGAGAAGTTTTACATGGCAGATCCATTCATACTCAGCACTGTTATATCAGCTCAGTGATATCAGTTTAGTTATATCAGTTTATCTCGTTAAATTGTAAATGGGTCATATGTGTTATTGGGCTTATCAATAGTGGGCTCATGTTATTATTTGGTCCGTTAGGTAAAGGATTGTATAAATAGGATTTGGCGCGTATTTTCACTGTAACTCTCAATTATGAAATGAAGCTTCGTTATTGATTCAAGAACAAGATCGAAGGATTAACAAATCACAGAATTCTACATGGTATCAGAGCCAGGCTGATTCAAATTTGTACAGCTATGGCGAGTGAAGATAACACGACGAACACGATAAATCCAAGAGATGGCGCAGGCGTCGTTCAATTCAACAATCCTATGTATATTCATCCTTCTGACACGCCGAACCTTGATCTGACCACAGGCATTCTAAAAGGATCAGAGAATTACAAGATCTGGAGCATGAGGATGATGATTGCACTCGAGGCTAAGAATAAAATTGGATTCATTGATGGATCATGTAAATGTCCAGCCAACGACTCTGCTCTAATCTCACAGTGGAGGCGATGCGATGCATTGGTAAAAACGTGGATTCACCGTTCGATTTCTGAAGAGCTAATTTCAGGTATTGTGTATCATCACACAGCGGCTGAAATTTGGGATGACCTAAGGCAGAGGTTTGATAAAATCAATGGTGCAAGGATGTATGGACTCTTTAGAGAAATTTACTCAAGCACACAAGGTGCATCGAGTGTCTCAGAATACTTTAATAGGTTGAAGCCGCTATGGGATGAATATGACTCCATTATTCCCTCGCCTGCTACAGAAGTGTCAAAGGAATACAAAGATTTCTGCAGTTGGCAGAAAATGATGCAGTTCCTTCTAGGTCTAAACGAATGTTACCAGAATATCAGGTCACAGATCCTCCTGATGTCGCCTCTTCCTTCTCATAATCAAGTGTATTCCATGGTGATAAATGAAGAAGCGCAGCGGGGAATAAATCTGCAAACAACCAACTCTGACACCTCAATGGCTCTCATGACTCAGTTTGCTCCAAACAATTACAGCAGTGGCAGCAATCAAGCTGGAAAGAGTGTGCCATTCTGTGATCACTGTAATATGAATGGACATTCTCGTGATAATTGCTTCAAGATCCATGGGTATCCTCCCAATTATGTGAGGGGAGGCAGAAGAGGAATGGGAGCAAGGAGAGGTCAAGGTAGATTTGGAGGTGGCAGATTCAGAGCCAATAATATCTTAGTCTCAGAAATAAGCGAGGACATCATCAAGGGGAGAATCATGGTGCTCAGCATGGCTTTACAAGTGAGCAGCACTCACAGATCTTGAAGCTCCTGGAGAGAAATGCCAATTTTGGTGATCCTAAGGCTGTGGGGACATCTGCTACTATAAACACCACAGGTATATTCTCTAACTCAGCACTTAGTTGGATAATTGACACGGGTGCAAGCCATCACATTACCTGCAACTGTGATCTGTTTATTAACTTTGATAGTGATATGTGCAGAATTAGTAATGTGAGACTGCCTAATGGATCATCTAGTAAAGTAATCTTATCTGGTACAATCATGATTAGTGGAAGCATCAAGCTTAGAAATGTATTATATGTGCCAGATTTTCAACAGAATCTGCTGTCAGTTTCCAAACTGACAAAAGATGAGAATCTGTTCTTAAGTTTTTCCCATAATTTGTGCACCATACAGGAAGTCTTGACTGGCAAGATAAAGGGGATTGGTAGGCTCGAGAGCGGATTATACATACTCAGACCAAGTTCCCTTAATCTGCCAGTGAAGGACAGTCTGATGCCAGTTTCTAGTTTCTGCAGTCATACTAATAAGGAATCTGTTGCTTGTATGAATAAGAATGATGCTGTGTCTCTGTGGCATTATAGACTAGGACATATGTCATTTGGACGGTTCAAGTATATGAATGATTTGCATTTAAATGTTCATGATTATATGAGATATTGCACTGTGTGCCCATTAGCTAAGCATGCGAGGACTAAGTTCCCTAATAGAGATCACAATGCTACTGTTATTTTTGAACTAGTACACATAGATATTTGGGGTCCATATAAAGAAATGACCTACAATAATGAGAGGTATTTCTTAACACTAGTAGATGATTACTCTAGAGCATGTTGGACTTTCTTGATGAAGAACAAATCAGAAGCAGTTGGCATGCTTAAGGACTTCATTGAATATACAGAAAATCAATTCAAAACCAGAATTAAAACCATTAGAAGTGATAATGCCTCCGAGTTCTTTTCTTATGAATGTAACAGTATGTTAGCCTCGAGAGGGATAATTCACCAAAGTTCATGTGCCTACACACCCCAACAAAATGGGGTGGTAGAGAGAAAGCATAGACACATTCTGAATGTTGCCAGGGCACTTAAATTTCAGTCTAACATCCCCATGAAATTCTGGGGAGAATGTGTCAAAACTGCCACATATATTATAAACAGGACACCAACTCCTATCCTGAATGGGAAGACACCTTTTGAGATACTTTTTTGGTAGGAAACCTTCCTACTTGCATTTTAGAGTGTTTGGTTGTTTGTGCTTCTCGAAGATACTTCCACAGGGAGACAAGTTTCAGCCCAGATCCAAGCCCTGCATCTTCATAGGCTATTCTGCCACACAGAAGGGCTACAGATTATTGGAGCTGGAATCAGAAAACTTCATTGTGTCCAGGGATGTAATATTCTATGAAAATGTATTTCCTTATATCACTAACAAAAATGATCTCGAGAGAGAAAGGTTTCCTTTATCTGATAAACAGGATTACTATGATGAGATGGTTTTACCCTACCAGCAAGAGCAACAGAATGACATAAATATGGAGCAACACCAGCAGAATGTAACTGAAGAACCTGGAGGGGAAGACTCAGAAACAGGGCAGCCAGGTCCAGAAATGAGCACAGATCATCAAGCTGAACAGGAGGTAAGAAGGTCAGGTAGGATATCCAAACCTCCTTATTGGCACAATGACTTTGTATCTCCCTATATATCTGATGCAAATATGACTGATTGTGCTAGATATCCTTTGTCAGAAGTGGTCCAATATGATAAATTTACTCCTGATCATAAGGCCTATCTAGCTGCAATCTCTAATGATTATATTCCCAAGTCATATGAGGATGCTAAGGGAGATATGAGGTGGGTTGAAGCCATGAACTCTGAGATTAAAGCATTAGAGTTAAATAAAACTTGGAAGATAGTTGATCAACCTATAGGTAAATCTGTCATAGGATGTAAATGGGTATACACCATTAAGTATAGATCCAATGGTGAGATAGAAAGGTACAAGGCTAGACTTGTAGCCAAAGGTTACACACAGAGAGAAGGAGTGGATTATAATGAGACTTTTTCACCGGTTGTTAAACATGTTACAATACGGGCTGTCCTTTCTATTGCAGCCATTTCCAACTGGTATTTATTTCAAATGGATGTATCTAACGCTTTCCTTCAAGGTGATCTTAATGAGGAGGTATACATGATAATACCTCCAGGTTTTGACAATTCTGGGAAGATGAACCAAGTTTGCAAACTCGAGAAACCATTGTATGGCTTGAAGCAAGCTTCAAGACAATGGAATCAAAAGTTTGTAGAGGTCATAAGTAAGTTTGGTTTTACTCAATCTAAGCATGACTATTCTCTATTTACTAAGCAAAGTAAGGATAAGTTTACAATCTTATTGGTATATGTTGATGATATTTTGATAACTGGAAATGACATTTCAGTGATAAATGAGTGCAGAGATTATCTTAACAGGGTATTCCTCATGAAGGATTTAGGGGAACTGAAATTTTTCCTCGGTATAGAAATAGCAAGGTCAAAGGAAGGGATTCTGCTAAATCAGGGGAAATACATTATTGATCTTCTAACAGAAACAGGGATGACTGCTTGCAAACCAGCCCATACTCCAATGGAGGAAAACTGCAGGGCAGTCAGGGAAAAGATAGAGCAGAATGAGCCAGTTCTAAATGATATCTTTGGCTTCCAAAGATTGGTAGGAAAGTTGCTATATCTGTGTATTACCCGGCCTGATATTACCTATGCCGTGCAGGTGCTCAGCCAGTTCATGCACAAGCCGAGACAAGTTCATCTTGATGCAGCATACAGGATTTTGAGATACCTGAAAGGAAGGCCAGGTCTCGGCATATTCTTGTCAGCTAACAGCAAATTTAACCTCAGTGTATTTTGTGATGCAGATTGGGCGGCATGCCCCAATACCAGAAGATCATTATCGGGGTTCTTGATAAAGCTTGGAGACTCAATATTATCATGGAAATCAAAGAAACAGACCATTGTTGCGAAGAGCTCTGCCGAGGCAGAATACAGAGCAATAGCCTTGGCAACTTCTGAAGTAATTTGGCTTTTGGGACTGCTAAGTGATCTGAATATTCATGGTTTGTGTCCTGTGCAGTTGTGGTCAGACAGCAAGTCAGCCCTACAACTTGCAGCAAATCCAGTATTCCACGAAAGGAGCAAACACATAGAGGTCGACTGTCATTTCATCAGGGATAAAATAGAAGATGGCACCATCAACACAAATTATATACCTTCATCAGAGCAGCCCGGGGATCTACTGACCAAGCCATTGAGAAAGGATCAGTTTTGGTACCTCTTAGACAAGTATGGTGTTATTGATATGTTCGAACACCATACTTGAGGGGGAGTATTGAGAAGTTTTACATGGCAGATCCATTCATACTCAGCACTGTTATATCAGCTCAGTGATATCAGTTTAGTTATATCAGTTTATCTCGTTAAATTGTAAATGGGTCATATGTGTTATTGGGCTTATCAATAGTGGGCTCATGTTATTATTTGGTCCGTTAGGTAAAGGATTGTATAAATAGGATTTGGCGCGTATTTTCACTGTAACTCTCAATTATGAAATGAAGCTTCGTTATTGATTCAAGAACAAGATCGAAGGATTAACAAATCACAGAATTCTACAACTAGTAGTACTAAAAAGAGGTAACGAACTTCCCATTTGTGATGCTAACTTCCGAGACGTCGAGCTATTTATCATTGACAACGAGCAACAATGCGGACAAGCTGTTTAATTAAAAAACCCAGAAAAAAAGCAGCAAAATACGTAATGAATATATAAGCAATCGCCAGAAATAACGCATTCATCGGGGACTTATAGCGAATTATACATATTAAAACCACCCCGCCTTTGAAATTAGTTAAAACATAAGATATAAATAAAAATAAACTACTCAAACAATCTTGGTAGTTATTCAAATTATATTTGATGTGGAACGAATTTGATATGAGATAAAAAGAATGCGCCGCCCTGCTTTTATTCAAAAATCAAAACCCCACGGTTTTCTATTTTAACAGCTTGAAGTTGGTGGTTATTCGCCCACCTCATAAAATTCGATCTTTTCTTCCAAGCAGAGCATACTAACGTAAAATGCAGAACCCTAGAAATGTCTTCTTATCTTCAAGGACATGTGAAGAAGAATTAGGTTCCAAGGAAACATTTATTTTATTTTTAATTTACTTCATATCTATATGAAAAATTTAGTCGTCTAAATTATCTTCATTGAAGCTTGTCTTGTTGACCTCTAAAATGTTTGAATGAATTACCTAAATTATTAAATGATAATTTGTGTAGGGGCGGATCCAGGAATATTTTATCGGGGGCCGTAATATAAATTATAGAGGGTCAGTTGTTGGCTTATCAATCATGGTCTTTTGGGGTTGAGAACCTCACTTTTATGGTCGACGTATATTTTTATAACATGAATTAAAGAACGTTGTGTAGGTAAAATTTTATTTTTTGTTTTAGTCAAATAATGTCATTTTGATAAATGCGCATCAAATTAAAATTTTATAGTCTATGACGGACTAGAATTTTTATTTGAAAGGTCATACATTGATTAAATTAAATAATAAGAAATATTCACTTTATATTGTCAAATCAAATTGTTCCAATTATATGGATATTTCTATTATATTTAGAGTTCTCAATTATCTATATAATTTTATTTTTAATCATATGGTTAAATAATTAGCAAAACAAAAGGAAAAGTGAAAAAGGAAGTTAAACAAATAAATTTGATATAGAGTTAGACCATCACCAACCAATATCAATAATCACACGAAAATAACTCCAACCAACACTCAAACACATACCCAAAATGTGTTTTATGTCATTTTCTCTCTCGATAACGCATACATGCGTTTCCATTTGACATTAATGCACAAGTTTCCATTTGTATCGCCTTCTCAAACATAGAATCCTCGACTTTTCCTTTTGAAGCTGAATCCAATATCAGCCAGCCAGCCAGCCAAAAAACAACAAAAAAATTGAATATAAGTATCTGCCAGCCCGCCAATATATTATATATAATGACAAAATCTTAATCTTAGATATAATTCTACCGCTTCAAGTTTTGCACCCGAACCACGAACAGGATCATCTAACGGTCTTTTCCCCGACAATAATTCCACCATGACCAAAGCGTAGTGCAAAGTATCATAGTGGATTGAGGCATTATGGTTGTGTGGACGACGTTTACAATGATCTGCGTGCCGGCGGCGGCTACTATGCTGATGTCCTACTATTGTTACAGTCTGTTTAGGGCTGAAACAACCATCAAGTAGAATGTTAGATGATTTAAGGTCACCGTAGATGAAGATCCCAGTATTAGGAGCCGCCGTGTTGTGACATATACTTCGTCTACAGAAGCTTGATCATACAGGAAAAGTTGACCCACACTTCGACACACAATCTACAGTATGATCAATGTGCTGTAGACGAATTGCGGGTCAACTTTTCCTGTTAAGATGTATTCCATTGACAGGGCCACCCTTTTCATGCTAGGAGTCTCTCTTCGGCATCTCGCAATTTGTTTTGATGCAGCCAACTTCATAGAAACGACTACGTGTCAGTCCGAAAACACTCTTTGTATTGACTTCACAACTTGCTCTCGGAATACTCTGCTGCCATCTGCATCTGCAATGCACACAAATAAATAAATTAAAAGTTCAGTAGCTAAATATGATAAAAACGGCCACCCCAAAATAAGTATCTCTTGAAGACAACGAGGCAACTGTCGTTGTGTTATTCCGGCAAGAGCCAAGTTTGTTAGGAGTGTACTAAAACCCCAACAATCACAATCTACTTGCTCAATGTGTTGCTGTCCAAGACAAAATCCAGACAGTTTAGGAATGAGCTTTTCGTCGAGCAAAATGTTGGTAGATTTAAGGTCCGTAGACACGCCTTGGCTTCAGCGTATTGTGGAGGTAATCCAACACTTTGGCCACCCGGTACGCTATTTCAAATGGTTTGAATGCAGGTGTCCTACCTGATTCACAATCATTTAAACAAATAATTAATATATATGTGTGCATCATGTTATATGCATTATTTAATAATATACCTTGAATGTAGGTTGCTAAGGTAAGCGGGTGAAACTCATATACCAGAATGTAACTGTTGTCGGGATGGTCACGGCAGTAACCGACACACTTTACCATATTCTCGTGCCGGCTGGCGCGATAGGCGCTATCAGCCAACGTTCTAGCCGATTGGCCGCTTCCCACCATATGAGTTTTCAGGAACTTAACAGCCACGGTTTGAATTTTAGGAGGATCGCCACCTATCCTCAAATTTAGGCTCAAAGAAGAGTCCTCGTACAGTCGTATCCAACCTTTGTATACGTACACATATTGACCTTCGGCTATTAACTGGGGAAAATTGTCTATAGCAAGAAGGATAGTTTGGTAGTTGAACTCATTGGAGTCAAGAGGCATAGGCTTTATTCTTTCCGGATATAGAGGATTTTCTGAAACTCAAAAGCCCAAATTAAACTATTCACATTGAAGCAGCGTCAGAAAGTCAGGTTCGTAGCACATCAAAGAAAAAGGAGCAGTAAGAAAGAAAGAAATAGAATGTCCACCCTGGTTTTCTCTTGTTTCGCGGATGGTCGTACCCACGGGGATCTTCCGCTTCCCCTTTGGATCTATGGTGAAAAAAGAAAGATATATTAGGCAATTCAAGAAAACAGTACGCATGCACTGAAACACATTTAAAGAAAGAATGAATAGAATGATGACTTGTGATACAAGCCCAACGCATTATGAAGAGCTGTTCATTGCTCAATTTACCTGAAGATGGATCATAAATGTTGACTTGTGATCAGTGTTTTAAAACGCGCATAGCGCAACGCGTCGCGTTTCCGTTCAGATAGCGCGTAGCGTAAATAGCGTTGCGTAGGGCTGGTAAAAATCGACCCGACCCGCCAACCCGACACGAACCGCACCCGAAAATAGCAGGTTCGGGTTAGCATTTTTGACCTGTTTACGTAAATGGGTAAACCCGAACCCAACCCAATTATTAAGTGGGTTAGGTTAGGGTTCCAATTTTCAACCCGAAATCAACCCGAAATCAACCCATTTAACCCGAATAATATATATTATTAAAATATTATTAATATAAATAAAATAATAGGGTTAACCCTAATTCTCTATCCACTCTCACGCGATGTTTTAGAAAAAAACTGCATTAGTTCTCGTTTTTTTTGTTTAATTTGGATTTATAATTCTGTCAATTTTGTTTTTTTCTTTGTTCTTTTTTAATTATAAACGGGTTGGCGGGTTGGCGGGTTGGGTTAGGGTTAAAGCAGGTTGGGTTTGGGTTTGATTTTTCAACCTGTTAAGTAAACAGGCCAGGTTAGAGTTGAAGTTTTCAACCCGTTTATTAAACGGGTTGAACCCGAATGTGACCCAACCCGACCTGTTTACCACCCCTAGCGTTGCGTATTGCGTGAGTATTTCGGACAAGTCACTTATTACGTTAAGAAATATAATTTATAACATTATTAATAATAAGCACACTATTCAATTAGCTTTATATAAAATTTAGGTTCAATAATATATAAAACCTAATACTCCCTCCGATTTTATTTCCATGGCGTTTACGGTTTTTTCACTTATATTAAGAAATAGAATAAAATATCTAATATACCCCTAATTAATTGCTTAGGCCTATTCAATATACTTACTTTCCATTTATTAATTGAAAAAAGTAAAGGAAAGGGTAAAACTGGAAATATGATAAATATTTGTGTTGAAATCTGTAAAATGATATCTAATTAGAAACAAAACTAGAGAGCTAAGACGACATGTAAATAAAATCAGAAGGAGTAATATATATTTCAAACAATAAAATATACATAAAATATATTAACAAACAATTAATATATATCAGATTTAATATAATTTTTAAATTTACATTGTCATCGGGCCGGACCACGATTAAAAAATATTGAATAATAAATAAAAATTTTAGCGAATTTATACTTAAAAAATGTAGTATTTAGAAAATAATTCTTATGGATGTCGAAAATATAAGATATGCATGTCATTTTGATCGCTGCTAAAGAAAGAACAAATTAGATGAATTTATTTATTTTTATCACATAGATTACATTAAATAATTGCTTTTTTTATCTTTGGTGGAAATAATAAAATTAAAATAAAAGAATATTAGTCAAAACGTCATATCACATGCCACACCACAATTCATCTCTCGCAATCAATAATAGTCAATACTCAATAGGGTATCTTGCAACGGACTTCCGTGGGGACGCTTACGCTTTTTTTTTTCACGCTACGTCGCGTTTCAGAGGAAATTTACGCGTATGCGAGCTTTATCGTGCGCGACTTTTCGCTTTTTTAAGCACTGCTTGTGATACATCCAAGCGTGGAACAATAGAGCCTTCATAGTATAACATTCCGACAAACATATGCCCTCCAATGCTAACAGAGGTTCGGTAAGTACATCGGTTTACGGTAGTGTCCGTTTGAACATGCCTAACCCGCCAATATATTATATATAATGACAAAATCTTAATCTTAGATATAATTCTACCGCTTCAAGTTTTGCACCCGAAACACGAACAGGATCATCTAACGGTCTTTTCCCCGACAATAATTCCACCATGACCAAAGCGTAGTGCAAAGTATCATAGTGGATTGAGGCATTATGGTTGTGTGGACGACGTTACAATGATCTGCGTGCCGGCGGCAGCTACTATGCTGATGTCCTACTATTGTTCCAGACTGTTTAGGGCTGAAACAACCATCAAGTAGAATGTTAGATGATTTAAGGTCACCGTAGATGAAGATCCCAGTATTAGGAGCCGCCGTGTTGTGACATACACTTCGTCTACAACAGCTTGATCATACAGGAAAAGTTGACCCACACTTCGACACACAATCTACAGTATGATCAATGTGCTGTAGACGAATTGCGGGTCAACTTTTCCTGTTAAGATGTATTCCATTGACAGGGCCACCCTTTTCATGCTAGGAGTCTCTCTTCGGCATCTCGCAATTTGTTTTGATGCAGCCAACTTCATAGAAACAACTACGTGTCAGTCCGAAAGCACTCTTTGTATTGACTTCACAACTTGCTCTCTGGAATACTCTGCTGCCATCTGCATCTGCAATGCACACAAATAAATAAATTAAAATTTCAGTAGCTAAATATGATAAAAACGGCCATCCCAAAATAAGTATCTCTTGAAGACAACGAGGCAACTGTCGTTGTGTTATTCCGGCAAGAGCCAAGTTTGTTAGGAGTGTACTAAAACCCCAACAATCACAATCTACATGCTCAATGTGCTGCTGTCCAAGACAAAATCCAGACAGTTTAGGAATGAGCTTTTCGTCGAGCAAAATGTTGGTAGATTTAAGGTCCGTAGACACGCCTTGGCTTCAGCGTATTGTGGAGGTAATCCAACACTTTGGCCACCCGGTACGCTATTTCAAATGGTTTGAATGCAGGTGTCCTACCTGATTCACAATCATTTAAACAAATAATTAATATATATGTGTGCATCATACTATATGCATTATTTAATAATATACCTTGAATGTAGGTTGCTAAGGTAAGCGAGTGAAACTCATATACCAGAATGTAACTGTTGTCGGGATGGTCACGGCAGTAACCGACACACTTTACCATATTCTCGTGCCGGCTGGCGCGATAGGCGCTATCAGCCAACGTTCTAGCCGATTGGCCGCTTCCCACCATATGAGTTTTCAGGAACTTAACAGCCACGGTTTGAATTTTAGGAGGATCGCCACCTATCCTCAAATTTAGGCTCAAAGAAGAGTCCTCGTACAGTCGTATCCAATCTTTGTATACGTACACATATCGACCTTCGGCTATTAACTGGGGAAAATTGTCTATAGCAAGAAGGATAGTTTGGTAGTCAAGAGGCATAGGCTTTATTCTTTCCGGATATAGAGGATTTTCTGAAACTCAAAAGCCCAAATTAAACTATTCACATTGAAGCAGCGTCAGAAAGTCAGGTTCGTAGCACATCAAAGAAACAAGGAGCAGTAAGAAAGAAAGAAATAGAATGTCCACCCTGGTTTTCTCTTGTTTCGCGGATGGTTGTACCCACGGGGATCTTCCGCTTCCCCTTTGGATCTATGGTGAAAAAAGAAAGATATATTAGGCAATTCAAGAAAACAGTACGCATGCACTGAAACACATTTAAAGAAAGAATGAATAGAATGATGACTTGTGATACAAGCCCAACGCATTATGAAGAGCTGTTCATTGCTCAATTTACCTGAAGATGGATCGATCATAAATGTTGACTTGTGATCAGTGTTTTAAAACGCGCATAGCGCAACGCGTCGCGTTTCCGTTCAGATAGCGCGTAGCGTAAATAGCGTAGCGTATTGCGTGAGTATTTCGGACAAGTCACTTATTACGTTAAGAAATATAATTTATAACATTATTAATAATAAGCACACTATTCAATTAGCTTTATATAAAATTTAGGTTCAATAATATATAAAACCTAATACTCCCTCCGATTTTATTTCCATGGCGCTTACGGTTTTTTCACTTATATTAAGAAATAGAATAAAATATCTAATATACCCCTAATTAATTGCTTAGGCCTATTCAATATACTTACTTTCCATTTATTAATTGAAAAGAGTAAAAAAAGGGTAAAACTGGAAATATGATAAATATTTGTGTTGAAATCTGTAAAATGATATCTAATTAGAAACAAAATTAGAGAGCTAATACGACATGTAAATAAAATCAGAAGGAGTAGTATATATTTCAAACAATAAAATGTACATAAAATATATTAACAAACAATTAATATATATCAGATTTAATATAATTTTTAAATTTACATTGTCATCGGGCCGGACCACGATTAAAAAATATTGAATAATAAATAAAAATTTTAGCGAATTTATACTTAAAGAATGTAGTATTTAGAAAATAATTCTTATGGATATCGAAAATATAAGATATGCATGTCATTTTGATCGCTGCTAAAGAAAGAACAAATTAGATGAATTTATTTATTTTTATCACATAGATTACATTAAATAATTGCTTTTTTTATCTTTGGTGGAAATAATTAAAAAGTAAAAAAAATTAAAATTAAAATAAAAGAATATTAGTCAAAACGTCATATCACATGCCACACCACAATTCATCTCTCGCAATCAATAATAGTCAATACTCAATAGGGTATCTTGCAACGGAACTTCCGTGGGGACGCTTACGCTTTTTTTTTTCACGCTACGTCGCGTTTCGGAGGAAATTTATGCGTAGGCGCGCTTTATCGCGCGCGACTTTTCGCTTTTTTAAGCACTGCTTGTGATACATCCAAGCGTGGAACAATAGAGCCTTGATCGTATAACATTCCGACGAACATATGCCCTCCAATGCTAACAGAGGTTCGGTAAGTACATCGGTTTACGGTAGTGTCCGTTTGAACACGCCTAAACAGTGCAAGGAGGCTCAATTGACCAGGACCTTAGAACCCTATAATTTAAATATGTACATGTTCAGAGCAAAGTTAAATAGTTACATGGGCAAAATCGTAGGGGTTTTGAAGAAGAATCAACTTCAATATTCTCTAGTTGAAAAAATGAAAAGAAAATTGATACCAAGCAGTGTAATTAAAATATACCCTGAGGATGGACCATCAATGGTTATAAAATTTGCATTTCCTTCCAATTGAGGCCTTGGTCGTTTAAGATTCCCGCAAAAGTATGCCCTTCACTGCGTACAGAGACTTGGTAAACAAGCCCAAACACTGCCGTGAGGCTCACTTCACTAGGGAAATCCCCTCCCTTCAGAAAAAGATACACGTGTGTTAGGATATGCGGAAATTTTCGATAATTATTTTGCCAAAAAAATGACGATAAGAAATAACGAGACGAAAAATAAGTTTGGACAGTGACACGAGATTTACGTGGTTCGGTCAGAATGACCTACATCCACGGGCCGGAGGGTAGAACTTCTTTATTATGTGGAGTGATTACAAACACGTACACTGACGTGATATAAAAGCAGCTACAACAATATAAGGAGTAGGCTATAGAAAATAATCAGAGGAGAAGATCTGTATTGTGGTGTTCTTTCTTTCTGCTCGTCTAATGCCTATTTATAGGCAAGGGACATCCTTTAGTAATAGTCTGAACATAAGAGAAAAATATACGCAGCCTTTACGAATTCCTTTAGGAGCCAAAAGCAATTTTTCTTCTTTTATCACTATTGCTTTTGATAAATCTGTCAGGCGCCTATCAATGAGTAGCTTTGCTGTTTCTCCTAGTCCCACGTGCTCTTTCTATTTCCTTTGTCGACATAATGGTCACATTCAACAACGTGTAAGATCATTGGAGTTTCGTGAAAGGACCAGCCTCAGTTCTTTTCTTCAGAAAGAAATTGAAGGCGTGGAAAGGTACATGAAGAAGCTGAGAATAAAGACATTAAGCAGAAGCAAGACCCAAGCTAATCGATGTGCATATATGCAGAACGACGTGGAAAGCAACAATTGGAACAGATCGAAGGTGGCAAGTGCCATGCTTTACAGTTTGTTTAGATGCTAAAGCAGAAAAAAACCCTAAATCCACAGTTTGTACCTGAAGATGGATTATCAATGGCGATTAGTTGTCGTCCCTGCTGGTTTCCTGAAGTTTCAAGCCGCTTGTCGTCGTCGACGCCGCCAAGGCATGGCTTGGCCTCCTTGGAACTTGATCCTTCTTCAACATTTCCTCCAACATCGGACGACATTTTTCAAGGATTTTGTGTTTTGCGTTAGTATGCTCTGCTTAGAAGAAGATCGAACTTTATGAGGTGGAATAACCAACTTCAAGCTGTTAGAATAGAAAACCGTGGGATTTTCATTTTTTAATAAGCGGCTATTTATCAAATTCGCTCCATATCAAATAGATTTTGAATAACGACCAATATCGTTTGACTAGTTTATTTTTATTTTTCGTTTTATGTTTCAATTAATTTCGAAGGGGGGGTGGTTTAGTAATGTGCAAGTCCCCGATAAATGCATTATTTCTGGCGATTTCTTATATATTCATTAGTAGGTATTCAAAGTAATAATATGTACGGACTGTATCTACCATGAAGATAGGAGTGTAAAGTTGTTGGGATGAGCCTATCAAGCTGATCATTGCATTAGCCCACAAATTTAACAATTCGCATGACTCGCGCGGCCAATGCACGCTTTCTTTAATTACTTTTTTTAGTTAATTACTTTTTTAGTTAATTCTTATACATTTTATTTTATAATTATATATACACAACTAGATTAAATTTCAATTAATTAATTTAACTTAAAATTACTTAAAATAATACATTTATATATTTAGCTCACGCACACGAGCGTGCAAAGAGTATTAGTAATTATCAATTGCACCATCAGAATTTCTTATCCTTGACTATGGGCTAATCAAGATGGTCTTAGCATAAATCTTATAAAGCCCATAACGGCCCAAGAATTTTAAACTTATATTCCTCAACACTTAAAAAAACACCATTATTTCGAAAAATAAATGAATCACGTATTTTAAAAATAATAAAACAGCATAAAGTAATGGTAATATACATGAGGAGGAGAGTGAGTTTGAGTTAAACACCGTCTCCCTCTAGGTTTCTACCTAAAACTCTCTTTTACTTTAATTTTTTCTTTTTTATTTCTCTTTTTAAGGTTTGGTCTTATACTCTTCCGATTTGGGAGCTTTTGATCTCCTCTCGTAGAAGCTTCTTCTTCCTATATGGTAGTTTGGTTCCCTCTATGGGATTTTCCTCCGAAGAAGATAGGTTTTGAAGTGGAAAACGGAAAAAAGTAAAGAGTGTTACATATGTGAGTTTAATAGCCATAGTTGGAACTATAGACTCGATTAGTAATATGTTTTCTAGTTTTTCTTCTTTGAGCTTTATCTTGTTCTTTTTCGGGTTTGTTTGTCTTTTTGTTTTCTTGTCGTAGGTTAATCTGTTTTCTTTTGGTAATTTTGTCCCCTACTTGATGTTTGACTGTATTCAGGGCTCTTTGGTTATTTAACTTTGTATGTTGGTTAATATCCGTCAAATGGTATGTCAACTGAGACTGGAAAATTAATTAATAAAATTAAAAAATCACTATCTTAATTACTATATTTATTTTAATACTACTTTTATGTATTTACTATTCTACCTTAAATTTATATTAAATTAATTTTTCCATTTACATATTTAAAACATACAAATTAATTTTAAATGATTTCTATGAATATTTCAAACTATAAATATAAAAAAAATAATATAAATAGCACGCAATTGAGTGTGCAGACGTTGCTAATATTAAACTATGGTTTAAAAAAAGCATATGAGGAGGCAAAAAAAATAGTGTATCCACACTTATTTTAATTCCCAGCGGTTTTGCTTTTTCCCTCCTCTCCTCACTATAAAAGAGCTCCAAAGTTACCTATTTTCCCACTTAAAATCAAATTCTCTCCAGCGTAGAAGTCTAACGAAAAAGAAAATCCAAGAGAAAAAGGTCAAGAAATTATGTCTGATTCGAATCGTGGGAAGAAGGGGAAACATCAAGACGACGTTATGGATGATTCGGATTCGGATCGCAAGAAGAAGGGGAAATCCTCGGGCATAGTCATTCGTGAACCATCGAAAAACCAGCCGGGAAAATCAGCCGACATTGCTGATCAAGCTTCAGGTACTGCTTGAGGATTCTATCATGATTCTACTCTTTCTTGCTTTGAAGGTCGCGCACTGAATATGTCTGCTGATATGCTAAATCTGCATTTCTTGCTTTCGATTGTCCTTCTGTTGATTTCGATTGGGTGCACTTCATTAGTCGTTTTTTTTGCTATATCTGCCTTTATTGCTTTCGGTTGTTTTTCTGTCGATTTCGAGTGGTCGCATTTCATTAGTCATTTTCTGCTATATCGGCCTTTCTTGCTTTCGATTGTTTACTGTGGATTTCGATTGGTCGCAGTTCATTAACACTCTGCTATATCTGCCTTTCTTGCTTTAGATTGTTTTATGTTGATTTCGAGTGGTTTCACTTCATTAGTTTTCTGCTATATCTGCCTTTCTTGGCTTTCGTTTCTCTCTTCTTAATTCTTCTTCAAAGTTTCTAAGTGGATGAACTATGGCTCTTTTCTGTCGCATATGCATGGGTCCGATATGATAATTAAGGGCACTATTTGAGTTGTCAGCAAAAATTCTGGCTTGTGAGTTTCAGGAAAATCCTCCGATATCACGAAGTTTACTCACAAAACACTTGTAAATGCTACCAAAAGGTTTAGCAACCTCATCGGTGATGGCTTCTACGGACCTGTGTACAAGGGCTCGTTAACTCGTCCTACTAAACAGGTCAGTCATATTCTTTACTGTCGAGTTATTGGAAGGCTAAATTTGGTTTCCTCACACAGTCTCACACTTGCAGTCGGTCGCCGTTAAGGTGCTAAATCAGGCTGAGGAAGGATATTTGGACAACGACGAATTCGAATATCTGGCTCTCGATCTTGGCCGTGCAACTCACCCTAACGTCGTGCAATTACTGGGCTACTGCAATGAAATCCCTGACGGTCACATTCTCGTGTACAAATTTGTACCCACGGCCACTACTTTAGACTCCTATCTCCATGGTACTTAAACCAATCAAGAAATAAAAGCGATACTTTTTCGTTCGTAAATCTAACTTCAACGGCAGGTTCCTCGCCTCGGATGCGACCGTTAAGCTGGGGCACGAGGATGAAGATAGCGTACGGAGTGGCGAAAGCGTTGGACTACCTTCACAACACTCTGAATCCAAGGCTCATCTACAGAGACCTCAAATCGTCCAACGTTTTGATCGACATGAACCACGGTTTCATTGCTAAGCTCTCTGGGTTCGGCGTAGGACAGTTTTGTGGGCACGGTTCGTATTGTCGGCCTTTCCACGAGCCAACCAATGCTAAGATCACGAGGGACTGCGACACGTACTGCTTCGGCGTGGTCTTGTTGGAACTGCTTACTGGGAGAAGGCCATTGGATCATGCTCGTGGCTCCAAAGCTTTGCTTGTTGATTGGGTATGCATGCATGCATATATATGATGATCGTATATGGATTACTGCGTTTTTCTTTTTTCGCGAATCGTTGGAAAAGCCCGTTTGCATTTGCCAGGTTCAGGAGAAGTTGTCGACTGGGGAAGGGGTGAAGGAGATAAAGGATCCATCTTTGGAAGGAAAGGTTGATAATGCTACTTATGCTAAGGCGATAGCTTTGGCGGCGACTTGCACTCATAAGACGATGAAGCTGCCTCAAATGAAGGACGTGGTTTTAGAGATGGAGTACTTAACGGGTAAGAAGGATAATCCCGACTCCCCTCCGCCCGACTATGTCTTGAATACCTTTGAAGAAAGCGAAAGCGAAGAAGGTGATGATGAAGAGGAGGAGGATGATGATCCAAAGGGGAAGAAGCAGAAGCTAAGCTGATGAAACTTGGGCATGAACAGAGTTTAGCAGTCTATATTAGATAGAACACCATCTTAGATGATTCAATGCTATTGACTGATGAAATATGTCGCTTTAGAAGGAGGATAGCAGCACCATTACTGTCTCCACTCCTTGGACCTTCGTAAAATGGTGTTGAAGTGTTAAACCATGTCAATATGAATAAAAACGTCATTTTTGGACAAAAGATTAGATAGCCCAAATTGTGTAATGGGCTCGGAAAAATGAGATAATGAGCTTATAGCCCAAACGTGGATACTGGGAAAAGGAAAATAATCAAAGAAATTCCGAGCTCAGCTCAGTTCAGTCGCCCTCGCCTGGACAAGAAACAGAAAAATGGAGTCATCATCTTCGTCATTCTGTTTCAGCATGATGGTTTCATCGTTTTCCTTTATATTTTCATCTTTATACACACATTTACTCAGCAGAATCTGCATTGTAAACCACCCATGGAATGGCTTTTTTTTTTTTTCTTTTCTGATTTTCTATTCTTGGTCTACGCCGATCTTGCTAGAGGAGGAAATTTTATGTCTTGAACCCACGGAGCTGTTGGGCAGCTCCTCAATTTTTGAAATTGTATATAGACCCCTTGAGAAGCACGTTTTTACAGTCCAGGCTGTGTATTTATGGTTCGCGTCGTATTGAGTCCAATCATACTCAATTATGTTTGTTGGGTAATTCGACGAATTTCGCGATAGAATGAAAAAAGACGGTTTTTGAGGAAGGGCCTTCCCAGAGTTTCCTATTTAAGAACTCGAAGTTGGTTAATTCCCTCTTCAAAGCTCGTTTTTCAAGACTAGACACTAAAGAAAAAAGAGAGAACCGAAGAAGTATCATCTCATCTTCAAGAAAATATAGAAGAAGATGAAGATTCAGGTGCAGTTAACAGTGTCCACTGAATCTGATACATCGGGAAACCAGCTGGGACAAGTCACCATTGATTAACCTTCTTCAGGTACATTTGAATTTTGTTCTGAACTGTAAGGATTAGCACTTGCCTCTCTCAATCTGTTCTCTGTTACGCCGTGCATGCATGCACTCCTTGATTGGTTGATTAATTGTATTCTCATCTTCAAGACGAACAAGAAGAAGATTTGGGTTCGAAACAGAGCGAGCACTTAGGTGTAGTCAGCCCTGAATCATCAGCAAGCGAGGGACAAGTCACCATTGATGATCCAATGTCAGGTACTGTTGAATTGTATCCACGAGCATTATTTAGGCTTATAATTTTATTCTGCTTTAATATCTGAACGAACCCGTAAGGCTTAGGAGCAGTTGCCTCTCTCGCTTCTTCAATTAAATGTCTTCTCATCTTCAACTTAATAACTTCTTTTTCTTTTGAATGTATCGTACACAGTAGGGATCCAAGTTCCAGGAGATTTTCCTACTGAAGTGAGCTTGAATGCAGTGTTTCGGCGTGTTTACCAAGTCTCGGTACGCATTGGAGGGCGCACGTTCACCGGAATCTTATGCGACCAAGGCCCTCATACAAGTACTTTTGGCAGTTCTTTCATTGTCCCATCTCTTGAATTATGCCCATTATTGTGTTAAAACTAGGAAGTAATATCATAATGTTGACTTTCTATTGATTTATATCTTTGTATCCATGGATATGTTGTTGCTGATCTTGCTTGTTTTCAAGAAAATATAGAAGAACGTTCGTGTTCAAAGGAGGCAGAGGTGGGACAACTCACCATTGGTGATTCATATTCAGGTACCTTAGACAAAGTATCTTCTTATATACTTTTTTTCTTGAAAAAAATAATAAAGAATATTGAACCTGGTTCTTCTACAAAACCCCAATGATCTTACACATGTATTGTTTTTATTTTTTGCAATGTACATATATATTAGGGTTCCTAGGTCAAGGGAGTTTTCCTAGTGAGGCGAACATCCCAGCAGTGTTTCATCGTGTTCAAATGGATGGTGGCGTTGACCAATATGCTTACCGAACCTCGGTAAGCATTGGAGGGAATATGTTCACAGGCATCTTATATGACGAACGCCCTCATCAAGAAACTATAGAAGAACAAAAAGAAGATTCACGTTCGAAGGAGGCTGAACTAGGCTGGGATATATTAAAACTTCTAACATCAGGTACTTAGAATTTTATTGTGCTTTGATATCTGAACGAGCCCTGTGAGGAGTGGCACTTTACTGCCTCTCACGATCTGTTTTTTCTTCTTCAATCAAGTATCTTGGAATCTTCAAGAAAATATGGAACAAGAAGAAGATTCAGGGTCCAAGGTGGGACAAATCATCCCTGAAGTCAACCCAGAAGCATCAGGAAACGAGGGACAAGTCACCATTGATAATCTATCTTCAGGTGCCTTTTAAGAGTATCCAATTCTGCTTTATTAGCTGAGCAAACCGTAAGGCATGGCACGATTCCTGCTTTTGCTCTTTCAATTAAATGCCTTCTCTCATCTTCCAGAAAATGTAGAAGAAACATGTGCCAAGGAGACAGAGGAAGGCTTGGATGTTTTCAATCGTGAAATATCAGGAGTCGAGGGACAAGTCACCATTGCCAATCCATCAACGGGTACCTTTGAAATATATCAGGGCACTTGCCTCTCTTGATCTGTTCTTTGTTGCTTTGCACGTATGTATCCTTAAATTAAATGTCTATATTCTCATCTTCAAGAAAATATCAAAGAAGATTTGGGTTCCAAGGAGAACGAGCTGGAACCTGAAGCATCAGAAAACCGGGGACAAGTCACCATTGCTGGTCCATCTTCAGGTACCGTTGAAAATTGTGTCAACGAACGTTTAGATCTAGAGATTTATTCTTAAATGTATGTGTTCTTAAATTAAAATCTTTTATTCCCATCTTCAAGAAATTATAGAAGATTTGGGTTCCAAGGAGAATGAGCAAGAACCTGAAGCATCAGAAAACCAGGGACAAGTCACCATTGCTGATCCATCTTCAGGTAACGTTGTAAATTGTATCCACGAGCTTTAATTACTCAACGAACCGTATGGAGTAGCATCTGTCTCCCTTGATCTGTTCTTCGTTGCTCTCAACTGTTGCATGTATGCACGTATGTTTTATTCTTGGTCATGCTTCTTCAATCAATGTCTTCTGATCTCAACTCTCAAGAAAATATCGAAAAAGAAGAAAATTCAGGTTCCAAGGAGACGGAGCAATGCTTGGGCGCAGTCGACCCTGGAAAAAATTGGCACTCGGTTTCTTATGATTTTGCGGAGTTTCCTTATGCATCTCTTGTACGTGCTACCGCCAATTTTTCTGATCGAATCAGCGAGGGCTACTACGGATCTATGTACAGGGGCACTTTATCAGATCTTAACCAGGTAGCTAAGCTAATCATGAAGGATTAGGACAATTAGTTCGCTTTCTAAGCAGAACCCCTTCTTCTAACTTCGCCAGTCTTGATGCGTACATATAGGAAGTCGCTGTTAAGCTGCTAAATAGTGCCATCACGGGATATTCAAACGATGACATAGCAAATTTGGCTCATAAAATTGGCCGTGCGACTAATACCAACATTGTGAAATTTCTGGGCTACTGCAATGAGAAGCTTGATAGGCACGCTCTTGTATACGAGTACATCCCAATAACTTTAGCCTCCTACCTTCACGGTACTACTACTACTCATTCATCGAATGCATACACTCTTTCCTCGTGTGATATCATCGTTCTTCATAGTAACTAATGAATGATGCAGATTCCCCTCATATGCCACCGATAGACTGGGCCACGAGGATGGAAATAGCTTACGAAGTTGCCAAAGCGTTGGACTACCTTCACAACACGATGAGGCCTCGAGTCATCTACGGAGACCTCAGTTCGTCCAACATTTTACTCGGTGATTCCCATCTTCAACTCTGTGGTTTCGGCATAGGAAAGCTTAGGCACACGGGGCATTGCAAAGCTATACACACTTCATGCAAAGTCGAGGCCTCAGACTCTTGTGATGTACACTGCTTCGGCATAGTCCTTTTGGAGCTACTTACGGGTCGAAAAGCATACGATGTGACCCGCGAAAGTCGTTGGATTTCTGAATGGGTACCTTAATACATTTCACAGATTGATCACTCATCAAGGATAGATATCTTGCGTTTGCTTTTTTATTATTCTTATCGAGAATCGTAAGAATATCTGAACAGAGATGTCTGAATTTAACTTCTTGGGAGGGCATTAATTGCAGGTTCGGGACATTTATTCGATCAATGAAGAACTGAAGGCGCTGCAAGATCCAAGGCTGAAAGGAAAAGTTGATGAGTGTAGTTTTGCGAGGGCGTTATTGCTGGGATTGTTATGCACTAGCACACAATTTGTCTATGGGATGGACGAAGTCTTCACTGAGATGGAATACATAGCGGGCAAGAAGGTTGACAATCGCCTTCTTCCTGACATTTTGGCGATCTTGGCGAGAGATTTAGCCGAAGAAGAAGATGAAGAGAAGACGACGAATAAGAGTAAGAAGAAAAGGAACAAGAAGAATAAGAACTAATCAGAAAGAAAGTGCAAGAGTTGTGACATTTTCTGTAGAGCTGATGATGGCATGCATGAAATAACTCGTATTAGTGTTTTCGATCATCTTTTCGCTTTATGGGACTATTAAAATGCTGCTAATCGTGTCCGTACTATGGCACATCAAGAATCTATATAATATAAAAGTAGGATAGGGACCCTATTGTGATGACACGTGGCAACAAATTCCCCCACCCCTCTCGGAAAATGTGAAGATTATTTTTGTATTCGTTGAATGTGTATGTCAGTGCAGATTAATATGTCCATGTTCTCTGTATGTGCCAAGAGTCACTCTATTCCCTTTTTGTATTGTTAAGAGCCAAACGTCTTAGTAATAAATGGACTCTCTGTATCTACCCATTTTTTCCAAACGTTTTTTGCATTAATGGTAATTAATATAAGAGATATTGAAAGACAACTTAGTCGGTATATGGAAAGCCAACAGTCGTCCATTTCTTAATCACCCAACAATCGTCCATTTCTTAATCCACCATGTTCATCGTACGTCATGACCAAAAGCGTCTCATTCCACTGCGTGCCAGCCCTCAAAGCTTCGTACACCTCCTTCACCAGCTTCTGCCCGTTTGCCACGTCGTGCGATGGGTGGTCGTCGTTCGCCGGAAAACCCATCAGATCGAAGTACCTCGGCTCGATTACGGTCAGATTGGGCAGCTTCCCATTTCTAGCAATCCCTCTTAAACCTTAGGTCGTACAGTCTGAATTTGAACACGTACTTGAGCTTCCTCAGATTCCTGTAGAAAAGAGTGGTGGGTATGTTCTGAAAGTAGATCCCAAAATCGAGGCCGTTTTCGTGGACGGAATCGAAGATGGTCCTCTGTGGGTATCCGCCGGCGAGCTACCTCTTGACGTGGCTCGTCGAGCCGTGGGAGGTCGCCGAGTAGACGAAGAGGCGATTGGGCTGCGTGGGCCTGGGGATTGAGCTGAACCACCGATCGAAGACGGCGAAGTCGCCGACGAGGCGAGCGTAGACGGGCACGCTCTCGGGCTTGAAGCCCTTCATGACGGTTTCGGACATGTTGGGAGACACGGTGAGGGCTTGCTGGACGAAGCCCGACATGGTGGGGACGGTGAGGTTTGCGCCGCCGAAGACTTGCTGCTCGACGGCCTCGAAGGAGTGGGTCGGAATCGACGTAGTCCGCGTCGTCGGTGAAGCATATTCCCGGCGAGGTTCGGTCGGAGGAGAAGTAGTTGCATTCTTCGCCGGTGACGCCGTCGATGGATGGGTTGACGGATTTCTTCATCCACCCCAGCTTGTGGTCGAAGGATATGTTTTCTAGGACTAAGACGACGATGGTTTTGATGGAATTTTGATGGGCTTGTAAGAAAATGGAGCTGAGGAAAAGGAGAGGAAGAAGAATCGTCCTCATTTTGGAAGCTTTGATCGAATAAGAAGAAGAAGAAGATGATGATGAGTAGTAAGGTTAGCTCAGTTCAGTTCAGTGCTTTTCTATTTCTCCTTCTTTTTCTTTTTGTGGTGGAAAGTGACTGTACTATGGAGACAAGGGAATGATATTATATGATTATTATATATATTTAGTGGTGATTCCATTTTGATTTTGGTGTGATGGTTTGTGGTGAAACGTGTTTGTGTGTAGTGTGATTTGCGATGGTGGTGAGGATTCGCCGCCTTTTTTGTTGGTTATTACTTAGTTCTATCTATACATGAAATGTAATGTTGGGTAAAGTGCAGTGTATGAAGAAACCGACGTTGTTATTTCTTGATTACAGAAATGAAATGTGTAAGAAGAAAAGGAAGAGTGATTGGACAATCAAGAGTGAAACATGGACAATTATACGTTGCGCTTTCTCGAGATACATCACCATTGGGCATAAAGTTATTGAGCATAAGGAAGACAACATGGAAGACAATGACATTTCAACATAATTACCATGTATTCAACAATATTTAGTTTCTTCTACAAGTATTTCTATACTTCATTTAATAATTTTCTAATAAAAAGTTGTTTGGTGTATATACAACTGAAAAATATTGTACTAAATTATCATAAAGCTCCTGCAAATTGATTCATATTTTAAAGAAATTCTTTAACAGAAAAACATTTTTTAAACTATTACTCTAATTTTAATTGAAATTGTAGTAACAATTCTAACACTCAATCAGAATGCATAAAAAGAATATTTCAAATATCATATACGTATGACTGCTCTGATGAACAATACTAACGTATGATGAGAGAACGGCCTCAGGGCATCCAATGAATGGAATTAGTGGAGCAGCCGTGCAACAATTTTATTAATAACAATCATATAATTAATAATATACCAGACACTGAATTAAACAGTCTTACAAAGTTGATGGTAATAACAGGCAATAAAAAAAATCACAAAGCAGTTCGGTTGAGTAGTCTTACAACATTGATGGTTATTACAGTCATACAATAATCAATCACACCAGGACTTCAGTTGAACAGACTTATGAAGTTGAAGGGAGTAACGGTCATACAATAATCGATCACAACAGTTACTCAGTTGAGCAGTCTTACACAGTTGATGGTAATAACCATCATACAATGTCAAATAATTACACATGGAGCGGTCTTACAAAAATGTGAGCAAATAACTACTTTATAATAGTCGACCAGTGGAGCAATCTTACAATGAAATATTTATAATAAAACTTCAGTATAATTGGCTCAGTTGATGCGTTTCGTTATGTTGAAGATCACTTTAATCGTGTATTTGGATAACAATGTTTTTTTAGGGCAAAATATTAACGGAAATGGGGTAGGAATTAAAGCTATAAGTCTGCGGATCATTCTTTCTCCATCAGGGCACAACATGACAGTTCAAATTACAACGTCAATAGTTTTTGCTGAAATTCTGCTGCATAGGAGCAAGGAGCAGTGCATAAAGATACTTGACGTGTACCCTCAGATGCCAATTTTTAGGGGCATCTGTGTATGTTGCCATGGCTCGAGTTAGGTTTCTTGCAGTAATCAAGATTATAGGCATAGAAAGTGACGGCATATGAGAGATGAGGTTGTCAACATAGTGTAACATGAAATATTGAACCCGATTGAGCAAGACATTTGACCATAGGTTTTACTGAATATGGTATGTGAGCGACGAACACTATACTTAAATTTCATATGTTTGATTACATTATTTTTTATATTGTTGACAAAATTAGTCATGTACATGACATAAGCTTCGAATATATGTTTAAATTTGATGGAAAAGCGAACTCCTACGGTTTAGGGTCTGTTTGGTCCAAAAGCGAACTCCTGCTGGAAGTGTTATCTAACTAATAATACATGTACATGTATTATGCTATATTTTATTATATTATACTATATTTTATTATGTTACAATACTATTTTAAACTATATTATATCATATTAAATTATTTTTGTGCCCGTGATAAGAACGTCATCCACATATACGAGCAAGAAGATGTGATATCCTTCAGTCAACAAAGTGAAGAGGCAATGATCGTGGGCAGATTGAAAAAAACCAAACTCCTTGAGCTTAGAATTGAACTCTTCATTCCATTGTCGCGAGGCCTGCTTCAAGCAATACAAAGACCTCTTTAGCTTGCAGACTTGCCCGGCCTAAGTCTAATTTTGCAGAAGTGAGTCCAAAAGTGGACTCTTTTCGGGTGTTCGGGTTTTATATATGGTGCATCTCCATCAATTACCTCCTAGACTTCAACCTTATTACCATAACACATTTTCAGAACTCCAACTATAATACTTGCATTGTTTTAATAATAATCACGGACCGTTCATTTATAAGGCACATAATTTCTTGTCCTACGGTTCCTAGGATTTGGTGATTTTGCGAGTGGGATTAATTCATCAAGTTGATAATGTAAGATTGTTGCCATAGCAATGTTTTAAGACTGCTCCATGGATTGACATGATATTAGGTTATGATAAAAATAACATTGTAAGCGGAACAACTAGAACACTATAAGAAAGAATGATCCGCAGACAGTCATACAGGCTTTATGCACATTGTAGTATTTTCGAATGCACTCTTGATTTTTACTTTCTTGTGATTTCTTACAGGAGGCTTTCTTGCTCTGTGAACCGAAGCTGATTGAGGTGTGAACGCCTTCTTTTTGTGTGTGTTTATTCATCCCAGAATCTTACATTTTCGAGCTTTTCTTCTTTTGTCTGTGTTTCAGATGGTCGATAACGTATCAATTCTCCAAATAGACATGGTTTGGTGCTATTTCATGCTGCAAGATATCAATTGGCTGTCTGAACCTGGCGTTCGTCTATCTAAAGCCAGGAAAGGCATCAAACATTCTCATGGAAAGGAAAACTCTCGCCTTAGGGTTCTCCATGGGAGTTGCTACCCCAAGCTTGCTTTGTAAGTCCTTCCTTCGATTATAAATAAACCTTTCGTAACTTATTTTCCATTCTTCGAAGGACGTCAAATTATATCCATATCCTCCCATTATTTGCTGATAGGCACTTGAGAATGGAACTTCTTGAAGGAGTCGTCGCCTACCACAATGGTATGCTGCAAAAAGCTAAGGATGCCCTGACCTCAGCTCAGCTAAAGCTAAATTTCTTCGGGTACATCCCAAGTCATTACATGGAATTCTTACTCTTACGCAATATGAAAAAAGGGGAAAAACTCATTTTGTTTAGTGGTTTCGTCGACAGCTTCAGCTCCCGGACTATACCTTATCCTTATTGATGGGAATGGGGTACAAAGAAAGAGAGGCAAAAAGGGCACTCCGCATGAATAATATGGACGTCGAAAGGGCCGTGAATTTCCTCATCGAGGAGAAGGCGAAAAGGGCGCGAAAGCGAGCAGATGATCTGAAACGACAAAAAGAAATCAAGTGGGGATCCGTTTTGTCCTTTTACCTCTGCCCATCGTACGACGAAAACCGTAATATTTATTGAGAAATTTCGCCCGTGCAGGGAACAGAAGGAATACGGCACCGCCCCTCTGGTGGATGCTGACGAGGGCCGCCGCCACCGCCGCGAGGACAACATGGTTGAGATGAGAAAGATCAAGAGGGTATAGAATCTTTTGAAAAAGCGTCGGGTCAACAGTTTCAAAAGCAACAGTCAGCACGCCGCAGCTTGACAAGAAGGTAATTGATTCACTCTGTAGAACTGTTTTTCTGGTTTCACCTGATTGCTTTTGAGTTTATAAGGTTGGATATGGTCACAGTACCTACAAAGTTTAGCCTTTTGCGGTCTGTGTTGATTCGAGACTCTTTTGGGTAATGAAAGAAATGATTGACCGATTAGGTTGTGATAAAGCCTTTAGCTTTTGTTAGTTTCAATTAAAACTTTGTCCGGCAGTATATGATATTATATAGGTTTAATCAGAACAAAATAGGTGTTGCATATAAGGGGAGTACCAACTATGCCAGAATCTGTTTGGTGGTTTTACAATTCCTGCCAACTTATCGGACTTTAAGTTGAACTTATTCGAGTACAATCGGTCGACCACAAGTGTCAGAACTCAGAAATATAAGAATACGACTCCCGTGACTTTACGAGTTTCATTCGCGTATGAGTTACGTGGTGTATGACAGTTCCCTATGTATCACTTATGACTGCAAAAAATATAATTTTAACATGATATGATCTACTATAATGTAATATAATTTAATATTTGTATTATGTCATATTATATAAAATAATATAACATAATATTATATAAGGTAAAATAAAATACTACATATAATAATACAATGTAATATAACATAAAAATAAAAGAACATAATATAATACAACATATATAATAATATAATTTAGTATAGTTTAGTATAATATAATATAGTATAAAGTACTGTATACATATATACAACAGTATAATATAATATAAGTTAATATGATATAATATAGTTTAAAATAGTATTTATATAAGGTAAATAAAATACTACATATAATAATACAATATAATATAACATAATAAAATAGTAACATAATATATTACAACATATAAAATAATATAATATAAGATATTGTAGTATAATATAATATAGTACAAAGTATTGTATACAACATATATATAATAGTATTATATAATATAATTTAATACGCCATAATATAGTTTAAAATAGTATTGTAACACGATAAAATATAGTACAAGAAAATATAATATAACGTGATATAATATAATAAAATATGAAAACATTATACTATAAAACAATATATTACGAGTAATATAACATAATATCACATAACATAATACCATGTCACATAATATAACGAGCCGTGAAAACAACGTATGTTTGGGACGAGGAGGATACCTTTATTCAAGGCACGACCACAGTGAAGCTGTATGGCTGCTGCCACCCGTAGAGACAAATGTTCAATGATGCCGGTGAAAGACTGCAGTGAATTTCGTAAAGTGTGAATACTTCCGAAGTGTTCAGGAATATAAGAAAACGACTTATGTGACTTTAGGAGCTTCATCCAGATATGAATTACATGGTGTATGACAGTTCCCTGTGTATCAATTATGATTGCATACATACATGAATGTAAGAATGCACCTAGGTTCGAGCTTAATGAGTGCGCTACAACAATAAATTGCGGGACTCAACATTTAAGATTGCGGGGTGTATGACTACAGGTAAATTCGGGCAATTAAGAAGATAAAGCAATGGCTTTACAGAAGTGTAAGACTGCAGTGACTTTTGTAATGTATGAGGTCTTCTACAAGTGTCAGAACTCATAAATATAAGAATACGACTCCCGTGACTTTACAAGCTTCATCCGCGTATGAATTACGTGGTGTATGACAGTTCCCTATGTATCACTTATGACTGCAAATAATATAATTTTAACATGATATGATCTACTATAATGTAATATAATTTAATATTTGATTTATGTTATATTTTATAAAATATTATAACATAATATTATATAAGGTAGAATAAAATACTACATATGATAATACAATATAATATAACCTAATAATATAAGAACATAATATAATACAACATATATAATAATATAATTTAGTATATTTTAGTATAATATACTATAGTATAAAGTATTGTATACATATATATAACTGTATAATATAATATAAGTTAATATGATATAATATAGCTTAAAATAGTATTTATATAAGGTAAATAAATAATACATATAATATAACATAATAAAATAGTGACATAATATATTATAACATATAAAATAATATAATATAAGATATTGTAGTATAATATAGTACAAAGTATTGTATATAACATATATATAATAGTATTATATAATATAATTTAATACGCCACAATATAGTTTAAAATAGTATTGTAACACGATAAAATATATTATAATATAATAAAAAATAGTACAAGATACTATAATATAATGTAATATAATATAATAAAATATGAAAACATTATACTAACGTGATAATATAATAAAATATGAAAACATTATACTATAAAACAATATATTACGAGTAATATAACATAATATCACATAACATAATAATACCATGTCAAATAATATAACGAGCCGTGAAAACAACGTATGTTTGGGACTAGGAGGATACCCTTATTCAAGGCACGACCACAGTGAAGCTGTATGGCTGCTGCCACCCGTAGAGGCAAATGTTCAATAATGCCGCTGAAAGACTGGAGTGAATTTCGTAAAGTGTGAATACTTCCAAAGTGTAAGACTGCACTCAGGAATATAAGAAAACGACTTCTGTGACTTGAGGAGTTTCATACAGATGTGAATTACATTGTGTATAACAGTTCCCTGTGTATCAATTATGACTGCATACATTAATGTAAGAATGCGCCTAGGTTCGAGCTTAGTGAGTGCGCTACAACAACAAATTGCGGGACTCAACATTTAAGATTGCGGGGTGTATGACAACAGGTAAATTCGGGCAATTAAGAAGGTAAAGCAACGGCTTTACAGAAGTGTAAGACTGCAGTGAATTTCGTAATGTATGAGGACTTCCACAAGTGTCAGAACTCAAAAACATAAGAATACGACTCCCGTGACTTTACGAGCTTCATTCACGTATGAATTACATGGTGTATGACAGTTCCCTATGTATCACTTATGACTGCAAATAATATAATTTTACCATGGTGATCTACTATAATGTAATATAATTTAATATTTGTATTATGTTATATTATATAAAATAATATAACATAATATTATATAAGGTAAAATATAATAGTATAATATAGTATAAGTTAATATGATATAATATAGTTTCAAATAGTATTTAATAAGGTAAAATAAAATACTACATATAATAATACAATATAATATAACATAATAAAATAATAATATAATATATTACAACATATAAAATAATATAATATAAGATATTGTAGTATAATATAATATAGTACAAAGTATTGCATATAAAATATATATAATAGTATTATGTAATATAATTTAATACGCTATAATAGTTTAAAATAGTATTGTAACACGATAAAATATCGTATAATATAATAAAATATAGTACAAGATAATATAATATAGCGTGATATAATATAATAAAATATAAAAACATTATACTATAAAACATATATTACGAGTAATATAACATAATATCACATAACATAATACCATGTCACATAATATAACGAGCCATGAAAACAACGTATGTTTGAGACTAGGAGGATACCCTTATTCAAGGCACGACGACAGTGAAGCTGTATGGCTGCTGCCACCCGTAGAGGCAAATGTTCAATAATGCCGGTGAAAGACTGCAGTGAATTTCGTAAAGTGTGAATACTTCCGAAGTGTAAGACTGCACTCAGGAATATAAGAAAACGACTTCTGTGACTTTAGGAGCTTCATCCAGATGAATAACATGGTGTATGACAGTTCCCTGTGTATCAATTATGACTGCATACATGAATGTAAGAATGCGCCTGGGTTCTAGCTTAATGAGTGCGCTACATCAACAAATTGCGGGACTCAACATTTAAGATTGCGGGGTGTATGACTACAGGTAAATCGGGCAATTAACAAGTAAAGCAGCGGCTTTACGGAAGTGTAAGATTGCAGTGAATTTCGTAATGTATGAAGACTTCCACAAGTGTCAGAACTCAGAGATATAAGAATACGACTCCCGTGACTTCACGAGCTTCATTCGCGTATGAATTACGTGGTGTATGACAGTACCCTATGTATCACTTATGACTGCAAATAATATAATTTAACATGATATGATCTACTATAATGTAATATAATTTAATATTTGTATTATGTTATATTATATAAAATAATATAACATAATATTATATAAGGTAAAATAAAATACTACATATAATAATACAATATAATATAACATAATAATATAAGAACAAAATATAATACAACATATATAATAATATAATTTTGTATATTTTAGTATAATATTATATAGTATAGAGTATTGTATACAATATATAATAGTATAATATAATATAAGTTAATATGATATAATATAGTTTAATATAGTATTTATATAAGGTAAAATAAAATACTACATATAATAATACAATATGATATAACATAATAAAATAATAACATAATATATTACAACATATAAAATAATATAATATAAGATATTGTAGTATAATACGCTATAATATAGTTTAATATAGTATTGTAACATATTAAAATATTGTAAAATATAATAAAATATAGTACAAGATAATATAATATAACGTGATAGAATATAATAAAATATAAAAACATTATACTATAAAACAATATATTACGAGTAATATAACATAATATCACATAACTTAATACCATGTCACATAATATAACGAGCCGTGAAAACAACGTACGTTTGGGACTAGGAGGATACCCTTATTCAAGGCACGACGACAGTGAAGCTGTATGGCTGCTGCCACCCGTAGAGGCAAATGTTCAATGATGCCGGTGAAAGACTGCAGTGAATTTCGTAAAGTGTGAATACTTCCGAAGTGTTCAGGAATATAAGAAAAAGACTTATGTGACTTTAGGAGCTTCATCCAGATATGAATTACATGGTGTATGACAGTTCCCTATGTATCAATTATGACTGCATACATACATGAAAGTAAGAATGCGACTAGGTTCGAGCTTAATGAGTGCGCTACAACAACAAATTGCGGGACTCAACATTTAAGATTGCGGGGTGTATGACTACAGGTAAATTCGGGCAATTAAGAAGGTAAATCAACGGCTTTACAGAAGTGTAAGACTGCAGTGAATTTCGTAATGTATGAGGACTTCCACAAGTGTCAGAACTCAGAAATATAAGAATACGACTCCCGTGACTTTAACGAGCTTCATTGACGTATGAATTACGTGATGTATGACAGTTCTCTATGTATCACTTATGACTGCAAATAATATAATTTTAACATGATCTGATCTACTATAATGTAATATAATATAATGTATTTTCCATATTACTATGCCTAACATATGTGTATATGACAGCATGTTGACGAATGCTTGCGTGGCTTTATAGAGATGCAGTTGCGATGTCAGATCCCCATGAAAGATGTTGCATTCATGAGTACATTATTCGCAAGAACTGCCTCTTCGGACCATATTAAGAAATGATGTTCTACCACGACGTACTTGAGGCAATTCGCTCTCGGTAAAGCGGAAGGCTGGGCTTCGTGCCCATGGAGATCGGCGAAGGCAATTGTGTTTCCATTTGCGATTAAAAAAGCATTGTACTTTGGTTGTTCTCACACCTAATTCCCAGATAATGACCATCATGGATTCATACATATGGTGTGATCCAGACCTCACCTTCACTAATAGTGTTGTAGGAAACTGATGGCTGCCATAGCAATCCTACAACAAGACTTGGGACTCCCAAATGCAGAGAAATCGCTGGTCGCTGAGAGACATCTCAAAGTTCCACAACAGCCTGGCAGGTAACCTCATCAATATATTTTATTTATACAATGCATATTTGACATTAATATTGAACACTACATTGTTGTACATTTCAGTGGAGCTGCAGCATATATATGTTGCGGAACGCTTTTGCTATGATGTTTCCAGAGGACAATCAGTTTGAACTGACCATAAGCCAGGTACATCAATTCAGACATTACTTGACAGTCTCACTATTTCTCTCATACTGGACTTGGCAAATTAATAGACATGCCCAATGTCATGCTTCCTTAGTGGCGATGTAATGACAAAATTTCCTTAATTACGACTTGAAACCTGTATTTTGACATGAATGACTATGTCTTTATGTTTATGAATGCCAGTTTTACCCATTTTTACGGAATTTTGCGGACAATTAAATTTAAGCAATATATTGACGCGAATGTCACATCACTTTACAATACAATTAAAATTGATACACAGCTATATGACTGTATTTCTGTCTAAATGCAATTCTATGATATGTAATATATTATCCATTGACTAGGTAAAATGATATCTTAGTGTATGAATGTAGAAGCCTAATGTATGAATGGCTGACAGTGTGGAAAAAATACAACTTGGTAAACTTCTATTACAACCACACGTTGAATGACATGCACAATTTTTCCTCCCTTACGTTAACTGTGTACGTGCTGCATATTAATTGTAATCCCCATATGTTTTACCAATAAGAAAATTTAACGACAAAGATCGCATACCGCGTCCCGTGCATCGCACGGGCATAACCTAGTTGTAAAGAAAGCGTGTTCTTTAGCCTTAGCCACAAGAAAAGAGTAGTTTCGTACTAAATATAGGGAAAAAAGAACTTATTTTTCTATGGCTATATTAAGCAAAATTAATGGATTAACTATTAATAAATAATATGCTTCATAGTTATGACGTGGGAAATGTATATCCGAAGGAATAACACGGAGTTTGGGCGGGGGAATATTCGAGCTTTCATTCAAGGATGTCCTTCGCCGTATAATAGCGCGCGCAAGCGTAGTTGGCAATTTGCCCGTCCCCTTTTTCTCTCAAACGACGATTTTATTGATTCGATTCGTTGTTTCTCTTTGCCCCGAAGCCAGCCGGCGATGGCTGTTAGAGCTGTTCATGTCACCGATGTTCTGAATCTTGATCAGGTTACTGAGAACGCGTCTCTATCTCTCTGCTCTCCACGATTTGCAAAAGGTACGCACGCTCGTCCGAACGTTTGTGTGTTCGTTTTCTTTTTGTTTGAGGTAGGTTATGCCTATCGGCCTCTTTTTCAGGCGTGGAATACGGGAGATCGACGCCGTTTAAGGCTTCAAACTTTCTGGTGATTGGCCACAGGGGGAATGGGATGAACATGCTGAACTCGTCAGATTTGAGAATGATGTCTGTGAAAGAAAACACGATCCTCTCTTTCAACACCGCAGCTGCGTTTCCCGTTGATTTCATCGAGTTTGATGTTCAGGTAATGTTAACAATCACGTCTAGGATTCACTTTTTTGGATATGGTCGCTTTGAGAATTTTGGAATTGTCTACGTAAATTTTACTGGTTCAAAAACTTTGTTCGTTGGTTGCCTTGTCCTTCTCTTTCTTGTCCTTCTCTTTCTTGTCCTTCCCAACGTTTTTAAAATGGGACTTAGAAACTCTTATGTCAATAGATTTGTCTTTTCTATATGGAGATGCCTTGTTTGTCCGTTCCCTTTGTTTTGGAATTATTTGCCTTAATCGGAAAAGATACTGATCGAAGTTGTTTTTTTTTGGGTCTCTTCTTTCCCCTTTTCATCCTCGGATGGAAAAAACGTCGCTGATATTTTGGTCTTGCTCTTGAATTAAAAAAGTACATGGTCCGTGCTTTTTTGAATCAAGTTGCTTGAGACAAGAAAGTGACGAGTCTCTGATCTTTTTAGGTGACGAAGGATGGTTGCCCCATCATTTTCATGACAACTTCATCTACAACGAAGATATCAGCGTAAGTATGATTTTCTAATTGGATGTTGTGGTGAACCATTTAGAGCTTTCCATGAATCTTACATGGTAACCTGATCTCTATTTTGTCAATTTTATCAAACAAGTAAATGCTTTCAAATTGAAACTTGCAGGGGACAATATGTGAAAAGAGGGTGACAGAGTTGTCTTTATCCGAGTTCCTCACCTACGGTCCCAAGAAAGAGGATGGTGTGGTGGGAAAGAAGATGTTGAGGAAAACAAAGGATGGGAAAATGTTTAAACTGGAGCGTTGCATCCGATGATTGCGGCTGCACCTTACAAGAAGCTTTTGAGAAAGTGAATCATCACTTGGGTTCAACATCGAATTGAAGTTTGACGATTACATTGTTTACCAGCAAGAACATCTCATGCGTTCCTTGCAAGCAATACTGCAAGTTATTTCCGATCACGCGAAAGACCGACGAATCATCTTCTCCAGTTTCCACCCCGATGCTGCTTTGCTGGTCAAGAAACTTCAAAGTGTCCACCCTGTGAGTTTTCTGATAAGTTAATAATTATTTGTTGCTGTAACTGCTCAGCATTTCCATTTGTGTTGGTTTTAGTTATGTTCTGACGACAATTTTGTTGGCAATTGACAGGTGTTCTTCCTTACAAATGGAGGGAATGAGATATACGAAGACGTAAGAAGGAATTCTTTGGACGAAGCCATTAAGGTCTGCTCAGAGGGTGGTCTCCAGGGGATTGTTTCTGAAGTTAGGGGCGTTCTCAGAAATCCTGGCTCCGTGAACACGATAAAAGAGTCGAACCTGTCTCTTTTGACATATGGCAAATTGAAGTGAGTCTTTTTCAGGCACAAAGTTTACATTTGAATCCAGATAACTAAACATAACATCAACTTTCAGGTCTGATCATGGTTTGTTTGTTTGTTTGTTTTCTCAGTAATGTCCCTGAAGCAGTTTACATGCAACACTTGATGGGCGTCGAAGGAGTGATCGTAGATTTGGTCCAAGAGATCACCGAAGCTGTTTCAAGAATGGTGAAGCCATCTGCCAAAGGTGAAGAAGAAAAAGAAGTGATAATGTGCGAAGGAGATGATGAACCAATGCGAGGCCCCAGCCCCCAATTTTCCCACACAGAATTGTCATTCTTGTTCAAGCTCATCGCTGAACTTACACAACAATGATTTACCATTTACGTTCTAATGTTGTATTGTGTGTGTATATAATGATCACCATATTTGTTGTCCCCTATATCGCCTATCTTCTACGGTTGTTGGTGGGAAAAGCTGTATAGTATTTTTGTAGCCGTATCACTGTTAAGTACGTTGTTGTACTCTGAGACGTTGGTAGTAAATGATGTGTGTATATGCAACTGTTAGGGCTCGTTTGATATCCATGTTTATGGATTACATGGGTATAAATTATTTGTGTATGGCTATACAAGGATTTTGTTGATATTGTATTTTAATATGTTTGATATGTGTGTATTGATTATTTGTGTAATAATATAAATTTTGTTTGATATATGTGTTTGAGATGTGTATAGGAAAGTTAAATATAAGTAAATGACAATATTGCCCTTATATAAAAAAAATATTCGTCCTAAAAAAAAGAAAAAAATAAAAGAAAAAGTTCATCTTCTTCGCATGAGTTTCTTGCTGTAAAAGCAGAACAGCTCCATCTTTTGTAAGAAGAGTTCCATCGTAATGACTTTTTGCTCCTCCTCTACTTCGTCGCCGTCCTCAGCATCTCAGATAAATTTTGCGTAAGAAGCCAACCCATAACTGCAATTCAAGATAATTGGATGAAATTCACCCACTCCCAAATCGCAGTTGAGCTAAATATACAATCTTGAGAAATTGATTCTTCTCATTTCTAAAGAATCGATGTGTGTTCTTCTTACCAGTAATTGGGGTCAGAACGGCTTGATTAACCTTTGGCTCCGGGAGATGGTGGAAATTGACGAAATGGCACAACAAATTAGGGCACGAGAGTTCGATCTCTCCGAAGCTCACCAATGGCCGGCCCTCAAAGCGTGCGGCGCCCCCTCAGTTCGATATGTGCGTGAGTCGCTGACGAAATTGCAGAGAAATTCGATTTTGTCTGTTGGAAATTATTGGAGAAAGGATGAGGGCAAAATTGAAATGACGAAACCGTGTATCGCTATAAACCATCTATGAGATGGGTATGTTTAAGCAAGGGTTATCAATGATTTACGTGTAATAGGTGTGTGTTGATATACCCGGCTTGTATATGGTTACAATGATAACAAACAAGTTCAAATTTAATGATACCCATGTGATACCCATGTATACCCATGTATACACGGGTATCAAACGAGCCGTTAAGATTATATGAAACATAGTCTCTTTGATGATATGATATACGATACGAGTGACATTGTGCATGAGAGAGAGAGAGAGAGAGCTGTCCCCTTAACATTCCATTCTAGTTTATTATCGTAGTAACTTCCAAGAAGCACGCGTTTATCGAAGAAATTTGGTCAAAATTGCGAGACGAGTCAAAGGTGGAGAGGAGTTTTGTGTTACTTGGGAAGAGTATTGTCTTGTATTTTGTCCGAGTTGGAAGAAGCCATAGATAGCATAGATAGGCCCTTTTCTTGTCCCAAACAACCAACGCTTTATACGCTGCTATAAAAAAAACAACAGCCCATAAATATGTGTGTCCATCCACTACATGACAAGAAAAGCCACATATAAAACATGTATTTGTCTCACAAAGAGAGAAGAGACAAATCAGTTTGAGTTATTTAAAGATGGAGCCAAGAAACGGAAATGGAGGTAATGCCATGGCGAAACAAGTGCCAGTTGGGTTCAGGTTTCGGCCTACTGATGAAGAACTGCTTCTCCACTACTTGAAGAGAAAGATCTGTTCTCTTCCATTGCCGGCCGACGTCATCCACGAATCCGACGTCTTCAGCCTCAGCCCATGGGATTTGCCTGGTTAGCTCTCTCTTCTTGGCTTCTTGGTTTGAACTTAAATATATGTGCTCAGCCATGGTTTCGTTTGTGTAATATATTAAAGGTGACGTGAAAGAGAAGAGATACTTCTTCTGCAAAGCGCAGCGGAAGGCAGCGAGCCATTGCAGTGGCTACTGGAAAGAAACGGGAAAGCACAAGCACATCACTTCTACTGGTTGTAATGGAAACAGCCTTGCAGTGATTGGTCTGAAGAGATCTCTCGTCTTCCATGGAAGGAAACATGAGAGAACTCAGTGGATGATGCGTGAGTTTTGCCTTGTGGGCTGTGTTAATTACTGCCCATCGTCCTCTCAGGTACTGAAGTACTTGTTGAGCTTCATTCTATCTATACCAATGGTAGTAAAGTAAATGATGTTTCCTAAGCGGTGTCTGAATTTGCAGAAACTAATGATGCAAGTTGGAGATTGGTTAGTATGCCTCGTTTACCAGAAGAAGGCACGAAATCGTTGTTGGATTTTATTAAGATAAATGGGCTTTGGGCCCAAATGGGTATTAACCCATTAAATAAAATCCGTTTTGGTTTTTATTAAATTGGGAAGCCATCGAATGTCGAAACGAGAAATCGTTGAAAGATTACGAATCTATGTTTCACGGGGAATCTAACGAATATTAATACACTCAAAACCGATATCGGGTGAATGAGAAATTAATTTCCGAAGTTGGCCCAATAATCATTAAAATGGTTGGTAGTGTTTAAGTGGGGAATCAAGTGTCCCACATTGGTTAGACACTAAGAAAATCTTCACTATATATATAGAAACCCATGTGGGTTTATTCAAAAGGGCTTGCCATGTGTATAGCTTAAATGGGCTTGTGGGCTTAAGTGGGTTTAAGTGGGCTTGAGAAACTTGGGTGAGTTTTGGCCCAAATAACAGCCCGGTGCGAGTCGGTGCCTCGCACCGACGAGCACCGAGCCCGTGCCGTGGCCGAGGCCGAGGCCGAGCCGAGCCGAGCCGTGCCGTGCCAAAGTGCGCAATGGGCGCTTTGAGGCGCGCACTTTGCACGACGCATCGGAGCGAGGAGCATTGAGGAGCTACTTAAATTTTTCCTCCGGTAAGCGGCGACGGCGACGGTGCCGGTGACATGGCATTCGAGGTGAGGATGATTGGGCAGCCCAGATATGATGGCTTGATCCATTTGATCAATTGGGCTGAAGTGGGTTGTTGGGCTAATTCGGCCCAACTCAAGGAAGTGTCGGTCGGCCCAATTAGAGGCATCGGTAGCCGCCTCGGGCCGTCGGTCGGAGAATCGGGCCGCCGCCGGTGGGACACGCCTGAGATTCGGGCTGTCGGCCCGAGAATCGGGCCTGTCGCGGGCCGGTAAATAAACCGACAGTCCAATAGTTGCAAAATGTTGCAATATAGTCCCTGGAAAATTACAGAAGCAGCCTAGTAAGTTCTCGAATTTGCGGAGAGGTCCCTGCGGGAAAAAGTCTATAAATAGACCCCAAATGAGTTGGAAATTTCATTCACTTCAACCCACACAAATTACATCATTCACTCCCAACTCCCTAAAATCCCGAAGCAAGAAATAACTCGGTTTCGAGTACAATTCGCCAGAAATTCTAGTCGTTGTGCTGCGATTATGAATTAAGAAAAAGGTCGTTGTATCTTGGGGACGATCGCTGCTAACCGAAAGCACTGGTATCGGGGCGATTTCGTCTTACGGACAGTGTGTCCAACACACGCCTCGACTACGTTAACTGTTATGGATAGTCTTCATCAACTTCAGGCGTATTTATTCTTCATGTTGTGTATAATAGTTATCACATATGCCCTCATCATTATCTGGGTATTGGCGAACTGCACCTGCGTTTGAAGAACACTCCATCTTTCGACTATCTACTGCCGAAGTTTATCTATTGCCAAAACTGTCTGCCGCCGACCAGACGCAACCACAGAAACAACAATCGTAAGACGAAACTATTGTTCGTGATTTGATCGATGGCAACCAACGCAGCAACGATCCCTACCGGCAACCATGTCGAACGTCCTGCCAAATTCAACGGGACGGAGTTCAAACGCTGGCAACAAAAGATGATGTTCTATCTCACTACTCTCCACCTCGTCCGTTTTCTGAAAGAAACTGCCCCTTCGGTGACTGAAGTCGCTCCACCAGCTGAGGGTGAAAACCCTAACGACGCAGCTTACGCTGCCCGTGTCGCTCAATCTGAGCAAGAAAGGGCTGCGTTAGACGCATGGAATCATAATGATTTCATGTGCCGCAATTATATTCTGAATGCCCTCGACGACTCCCTATACAACGTCTATGCAGTGGCTACGACTGCGAAAGAGTTGTGGGATTCGTTGGACAAGAAATATAAGACCGACGATGCCGGACTGAAAAAATTCATCGTCGGCAAATTCCTGGATTATAAGATGACCGACTCTAAGCCGGTGCTGGACCAAGTCCGTGATCTGCAGCTGATTATTCACGATATTCATGCCGAAAATATGCAGATAAGCGAAACCTTCCAGGTAGCTGCGATTATCGAGAAGCTGCCGCCTCTGTGGAAGGATTTCAAGAATTACCTCAAGCACAAACGAAAAGAGATGGGGCTTGAGGACCTGATTGTGCGGCTTCGGATCGAGGAAGATAACCGAAAGAGCGAAGCCAAGAACAAGAAGGGCGGTATGGAGGCGGGTGCCAACTTGGCCGAGCCGAGCTATGGAAACAAGCGCAAAAGGCCAGGTCCGCCACAAAAGAAGCAAGACCAGAATTCAAAAAGAATTAAGGGCAACTGTTATAACTGCGATAAACCAGGGCATATGGCCAAGGATTGTCGTAAAAAGAAGAGAGTTAATAATACTCGGGCGCATCTCACTGAAGAGAAGCAGCCGACGAAAGACATGTCGGAGCTAGACTTGACTGCCGTCGTGTACGAGGCAAACGTCGTGGAAAATCCGAACTACTGGTACATCGACAGCGGAGCAACGCGCCACATATGCTCCGACAAAGAAATGTTCTCCACTTACACGCCTATTTCGGGTAGGACACTATATATGGGGAACGCGGCGACGTCCAACATCGTAGGATTGGGACGGGTGGTGCTGAAGATGACCTCAGGCAAGGAAGTGACGCTTGTGGACGTGCTGCATGTTCCAGACATCCGCAAGAATTTGGTGTCCGGCGCTCTGCTCAGTAACGCTGGATTTAGACAAGTGTTTGAAGCTGGAAAATATGTACTGACCAAAAATGGTCATTTTATTGGCAAAGGTTACCTCGAGAAGGGCCTTTTTAAGTTATCTGTAATGCCTGTAAAACGCGATATTAAGATCGCTGATAATAATAAAGCCAGTTCTTCTTACTTGGTTGAGTTGTCTAATTTATGGCATGGTAGATTAGGACACGTGAGTTTGAACAAACTGAAAAAGTTAATAAGTTTAAACTTACTTCCACAAATGGAAATTGATTCACAACATAAGTGTGAAATCTGCGTAGAAGCAAAAATGGCCAAGGCACCATTTTTCTCTGTCGAAAGAAATAGTTCACCTCTAGAATTGATCCATACTGATATATGCGATCTGAAATTCGTGCAAACAAGAGGTGGAAAGAAATACTTCATAACATTTATCGACGATTGCACGAAGTACTGTCACGTGTATCTTTTAAGTGGTAAAGACGAAGCTCTTGATACCTTCAAAAGATATAAGAATGAAGTTGAGAATCAACTTAACTCTAAGATCAAAATAATAAGAAGTGATAGAGGAGGAGAATACGTGGCACCGTTTGTGGAATTTTGCCGAGAACATGGTATTATTCATCAGACGACGGCGCCATATTCACCTCAATCAAATGGCGTTGCTGAACGAAAAAATAGAACTCTCAAGGAGATGATGAATGCGATGCTAATCAGTTCAGGGTTACCTCAGAATTTGTGGGGGGAAGCCATATTGTCATCAAATCGCATTCTAAATATGTTGCCACACAAGAAACGGGATAAAACACCGTACGAATTGTGGAAAGGTAGACAACCTTCCTACGGATATCTTAAAGTGTGGGGGTGTTTAGCAAAGGTCGAAGTACCTAAACCAAAAACAGGTCAAGATAGGACCGAAAACGGTTGACTGCATTTTCATTGGATATGCAGAAAATAGTAATGCGTACAGATTTCTAGTGCATAAGTCCGAAATTCCAGACATGAATTCTGGGATGATTATTGAATCGAGAAATGCTGTTTTCTTTGAGAACATCTTTCCAACGAAGGAAAGAAATGAAATAAGTTGTAAAAGAAATTATGAAGCCGTTAAAGGTTCTCCTCCAGAAGTTGAGAAACCACGGCAAAGTAAGCGTAAAAAAGTGGCCAAATCATTTGGGCCTGATTTTCTAACATTTATGTTAGACGACGAACCTAGGACAGTGCAAGAAGCTCTGTCGACTCCAGAAGCTCCGTTCTGGAAAGAAGCTGTAAACAGTGAAATTGAATCCATCATGCAGAATCACACTTGGGAGTTAGTAGATCTCCCTAAGGGGTGTAAACCTTTAGGATGCAAGTGGGTCCTTAAAAGGAAATATAAAACCGATGGATCAATTGAAAAATATAAGGCTCGTTTAGTAGCCAAGGGATATTCCCAAAAGGAAGGATATGATTTCTTCGATACCTATTCGCCCGTGACGAGAATTACGTCAATACGGGTTCTATTTGCTATTGCAGCATTGCATGATCTCGAGGTACATCAAATGGATGTAAAAACGGCATTCCTAAATGGAGACCTTGAAGAAGAAATCTACATGGATCAGCCTGAAGGGTTTGTAATACCTGGACAGGAAAACAAAGTGTGCCGACTCGTGAAGTCGCTTTACGGGCTTAAACAAGCACCGAAACAATGGCACCAAAAATTCGATATGACTATGTTATCAAATGGATTCAAAATCAATGAGTGTGACAAATGTGTTTACGTTAAGGGTACACCAGATGAATTTGTGATTGTCTGTCTTTATGTAGACGACATGTTAATCACGGGAAGCAATCAGAAAATGATTGTAAACACGAAAACTATGTTGAAAAATCATTTCGATATGAAGGATATGGGTTTGGCAAAAGTCATACTAGGGATAAACGTCTTTAAGGCGTCCGAAGGAATTGTGTTGACACAATCTCATTATGTTGAGAACGTGTTAAAGAAATTTAATGCCTTCGATGATCCTCCGGCTAAGACTCCTGTAGATATAAATCTACATTTGGCTAAAAACAGAGGAGAACCCATATCACAACATGAATATGCTCGAGTGATTGGCAGTCTAATGTATTTATCGAACTGCACTAGACCTGATATAGCATATTCAATAAGTAAACTCAGCAGGTTTACGAGTAATCCTGGGAGTAATCATTGGATAGCCTTGAGAAGGGTGCTGAGATATCTGAAGCACACTATTAATCATGGCATACTCTATACGAGGTATCCAGCAGTTCTTGAAGGATACTGCGATGCTAACTGGATATCTGACAGCAAAGACTCCAAATCCACGAGTGGTTATGTATTTACCATCGGTGGTGGAGCAATCTCTTGGAAATCCTCAAAACAAACGTGCATAGCTCGATCTACGATGGAATCGGAGTTTATTGCACTAGACAAAGCCGGTGAAGAAGCAGAATGGCTTCGGAATTTTTTGGAGGACATTCCTTGTTGGAATAAGCCTGTACCGCCTATTATGATACATTGCGACAGTATGGCCGCAATTGGTAGGGCACAGAATAGTATGTATAACGGAAAGTCTCGACACATTCGTCGAAGACATAATACCGTACGACAACTGATCTCTAGTGGAATAATCTCTATTGACTATGTGAAGTCTAAAGAGAACATAGCAGATCCTTTGACGAAAGGCATTGCTAGAGATCAGCACTATAACGCAGTAAGGGGAATGGGGCTTAAAAACCACACATCCAAGAACAAGCTCGGTGGTAACTCAACCATGATGAGTGGAGATCCCACAAACTTGGTTCAATGAGACAACTAAGCTGAGTGTAGTTCAGTAGCTTACTAGGAATTTTTCTAAGAAGCTCATTCTCATAAGCTGCCCAAGTAATTACCGATGTCGTGTGGTAAAGGGTAAGCAATTTTGCTTTTAATGATGGCTATACCTGTTGGTGGAGTATTTCGGGATACTCTAGGATTAAGTCCTAATAGTCGATCACCTATATAAGTGAGAAGTGGGGCCGCTTCAATGCAACACTTATGAATCCAAGATATGGTCCAAGGCTGAAATGGACACAACGTGAGAATCGAAAGAAATAAGATTCGTCACTGTGTGTACGCTGTTGTTTTAATTTACACAAAAGCTGTCAGTTCAAGACATCATGTTCACTGAACAGCGAGTAAATTCTATTGCGTTTCACTATGGAAGGTTCAAAGCCACAAGCTACCTATCCCGATGCAGTGACGAGTTGTCGAGTTTTTCTTGCGAGAGTCAGCATGCATAGCATTTGCATTAATTTCCATTCATGTGGGGATTGTTGGATTTTATTAAGATAAATGGGCTTTGGGCCCAAATGGGTATTAACCCATTAAATAAAATCCGTTTTGGTTTTTATTAAATTGGGAAGCCATCGAATGTCGAAACGAGAAATCGTTGAAAGATTACGAATCTATGTTTCACGGGGAATCTAACGAATATTAATACACTCAAAACCGATATCGGGTGAATGAGAAATTAATTTCCGAAGTTGGCCCAATAATCATTAAAATGGTTGGTAGTGTTTAAGTGGGGAATCAAGTGTCCCACATTGGTTAGACACTAAGAAAATCTTCACTATATATATAGAAACCCATGTGGGTTTATTCAAAAGGGCTTGCCATGTGTATAGCTTAAATGGGCTTGTGGGCTTAAGTGGGTTTAAGTGGGCTTGAGAAACTTGGGTGAGTTTTGGCCCAAATAACAGCCCGGTGCGAGTCGGTGCCTCGCACCGACGAGCACCGAGCACCGAGCACCGAGCACCGAGCCCGTGCCCGTGCCCGTGCCCGTGGCCGAGGCCGAGGCCGAGCCGAGCCGAGCCGAGCCGTGCCGTGCCGTGCCGTGCCAAAGTGCGCAATGGGCGCTTTGAGGCGCGCACTTTGCACTTCGCACGACGCATCGGAGCGAGGAGCATTGAGGAGCTACTTAAATTTTTCCTCCGGTAAGCGGCGACGGCGACGGTGCCGGTGACATGGCATTCGAGGTGAGGATGATTGGGCAGCCCAGATATGATGGCTTGATCCATTTGATCAATTGGGCTGAAGTGGGTTGTTGGGCTAATTCGGCCCAACTCAAGGAAGTGTCGGTCGGCCCAATTAGAGGCATCGGTAGCCGCCTCGGGCCGTCGGTCGGAGAATCGGGCCGCCGCCGGTGGGACACGCCTGAGATTCGGGCTGTCGGCCCGAGAATCGGGCCTGTCGCGGGCCGGTAAATAAACCGACAGTCCAATAGTTGCAAAATGTTGCAATATAGTCCCTGGAAAATTACAGAAGCAGCCTAGTAAGTTCTCGAATTTGCGGAGAGGTCCCTGCGGGAAAAAGTCTATAAATAGACCCCAAATGAGTTGGAAATTTCATTCACTTCAACCCACACAAATTACATCATTCACTCCCAACTCCCTAAAATCCCGAAGCAAGAAATAACTCGGTTTCGAGTACAATTCGCCAGAAATTCTAGTCGTTGTGCTGCGATTATGAATTAAGAAAAGGTCGTTGTATCTTGGGGACGATCGCTGCTAACCGAAAGCACTGGTATCGGGGCGATTTCGTCTTACGGACAGTGTGTCCAACACACGCCTCGACTACGTTAACTGTTATGGATAGTCTTCATCAACTTCAGGCGTATTTATTCTTCATGTTGTGTATAATAGTTATCACATATGCCCTCATCATTATCTGGGTATTGGCGAACTGCACCTGCGTTTGAAGAACACTCCATCTTTCGACTATCTACTGCCGAAGTTTATCTATTGCCAAAACTGTCTGCCGCCGACCAGACGCAACCACAGAAACAACAATCGTTTCAGTAAAAGCATCAACCGTAGCATGAATCTGCAGTTAAAAGAAGAAGCTCAAACTGCAATATCATCTCCATGCTTTAGTGGGATCAATGAGATATCTTCCTCTTCGGAAGGTTGTTTAGTAGATCAGCAAGCAAGCAGTAGATTATGATGATGATTCAAGAAAGAGCAGCAGATTACTTAGCCTTGCGTGTTTTGTTTTCAGAGTATATGTTTTTAATGAGTCATGTCTTAAAGTAGGTGTTCAAGTTCAAGGGATGCAATTGAATTGCAGGGCATAGTTTTCGTTCCTTTTTAACCTTCACACCTGTATATCAATTCATTTCTTGAACTTGCCTCGTGCAAATGAAAATGACCGAAATAAATCCAATTAATCAGTGGTTTTCCTATTTGTTTCTTGGGAAGTGACTAATAGCATTCATGGCGGCATTATGTTATCAAAGAAAGATGGAATAAGACAAGGTTAGTTTGGTTCGATGAAAGGTGAAAGACTTTAAAGACAAGTCAAAGATTCTCCAATTTTGTGTCAGAAATCAGCTCCATGCGCAACGGTCAACGTCTCATTAATTAAAAAGTTGACTATATATCACGAACACAGTTTAGGATAAATCATATCTCGTTCTTACCTTCTGTGTCATTATTAATTCTGTACTATTGCTTCCCTTTCCTTTCCCTTTAGCTGTAATGTCACTTACTTATCTTTCTTTGCCGTAAATTGCTGCTGACTTCAGAAATAGTCAAAAAAGAAAGAAATGGTAAGCCCCTCTGTTAATAATTGTCAGCGCAATGAATTTCATCCTTACACAATCACAGATTCAGTCATGATGATGGACAATAAATCTTGTTTCCTTGAACACCCACAGAAGCAACCCTCGTATTAATTTCACGGATTCATTTTCGAATTTCCACAGAGATGATCCAACTTTTGGGCCACAATCGTAAACATCATTTGGGCTTTGGGCCTTACGTGAAATATTTCTCGATTGGGGGTCATTTCTTAACTTTAGTTGAATATTGGATTGTGTGTCGGAAATTACGATGGAAGGGCGAGTCTAAGGTTAGGTCAGCGCTTCAAATTGGGGGCATTTCTTTCTTACATTTGCAATACGAATCTCGATTTCGAACAGCGATTCTACAGATTCATCGTTACTATCAACGAAATGGCGAACTGTTGCGCGATACTGATTTTGGTGGCGGCGCTGCTGTCGGGTTCGTTGTCGTCGTCGATCGCTAGCAGCTCAGATGGACCATTTATTGTGGCCCATAAGAAGGCGTCGCTCACAAGGCTCAAGTCGGGCGTCGAGCGCGTGTCCGTCTCTGTCCACGTCTACAATCAGGGATCCGCGTATGATGATAATTGATTTTGTGTTCTTTTTTGTTTGTTGGCTTTTTAGGCGGTAGATCTGATGATTGTTCCTTTCTGGCTGATCCGATGCCGTCATAAATGTTAGGGATCAATCAATGATTACTTTGGTTAGTAAGATTGGGATTTAGATAACAACAGATGCCGTTACGTGTACAAGATTGTGTCCTTTTTGGCCCTAATACGCTACTAAAGATAGGATATTGAAAAACTTTTTCTATGGGAGGCGTATACAACATTGAGTCCGGTTTTCCTCATTGATCGTTCGAGTATAGATCTGAAGCTGCTTACTCTGCTGAGTTTTATGGGATGTTGTTGAAGTTAAATTTAGCATGGATCAGGGCAGAGCCTTAATTTATGAGGAGGGAGTAAGCAGCTTCTGATTAAGAACTCAAAACCCCAATTGTGTGTATTATACTGAGGTAGTGCAGGGATATTTGCATGATCGGTTTTCTAGATCCTTGTGTAAGGAGATGCTTCTTTGTACTTATGCATGTGGCTTGCTCTATCAGTGTCAGTGAGGAATCTACTTCGTTTCAAACTCATGAATGGCTGTTTGTGTGACGCTTTTTCTGAGGGTCCTATTAATATAGCGTGAATCCAACATTGTCACTGGACATCTTAGAGTTATAGGGCTTGCATATATACTGATAATGTTGTGGAGAGGTTTATTTTTTTAATCTCACTGTTGAATGTGGAAATGTATTTTAGCTTCATTTCACGTGTTGTAAATTGTAATTGGAACATTATATTTCGCTTTCACTTCCTGATAGAAGAAAACCGTTGTCTAAGCCTTTATTTGTGGTCTTTAAGGTCGTTCTTTTTTTGTGTTTATGATTCTAGACCGTTCTCCCTTTTCAGGACTGCATATGATTTGATGTTAAATGATGGTAGCTGGCCCAAAGATGTATTCGATATTGTTGATGGTAACATTACAATGTCATGGGAGAGGCTTGATGTGTAAGTCTTGCTGTCAAACTAGCTCTTTAGCCGATTCATATCTATTCTTTCTTTGGGTCATTTCAAGCTAAAGTATAGTTACGGCCTTATGGTATGGGTAATGGCAGGGGTGACGTTCTATCACATTCCTTTGAATTAGAGGCAAAAACAAAAACTGTTTTCTATGGCGCTCCAGCAGTTATCACATTCCGTGTTCCCACAAAATCTGCTCCACAGGTTAGTTCGAGAATCTAGTCAGGGTTGGATTCCTAGTACTGGCAATTGTTCCCTGGTGGTTAACTGTATTTTGTGTATTTTTCAGGAAGCATACTCAACTCCTATTCTGCCTCTCGATGTTCTAGCAGATAGGCTTCCTGAGAAAAAATTCGACTGGGTAGGCATTGAAACTTTAATTGGATTATTATTTTTCACTTGTTTATCTTTTAAAGTAAGATCCTTAAACCTTTGCTCTTTTCTTTGGCATGGAATTCTTTTTCCCTAACGTGAATCGATCATTCAGGCTAAGGTATGTCGTATTTATAAACTTCCCTAAACTTGTTCATTGTACAATCTGCATACTACTTGTTTTCTGCATTTTGAGGATGAATTAACAAATCTTGTTTTCTTCCACATATATGATAAATTTGCATGCTATTCTTTTGCAGAGACTCTTGGCTAAATATGGATCACTTGTTTCAATGATAACTATCGTGATCTTGTTTGTGTACTTGCTGGCAAGTCCATCATCAAAATCCGCCGCAGCAAAGGGTAGCAAGAAAAAGCGTTAATCATCTACTGCTATTTCTCCTCTCAAATGACTAAGCCATCCTCTCTTTCAAGAACCTTTACTCGGCCATATAATGTATGGATTCACTTCTTTCCGTACGATGTTACCCTTTTTGTAGAGACCTGAGCTAAAAGTAGTCTTTGGAATGAGGTTTCCTAGTTTTCATTTGTTGTTTTTGCAATAAATCGGATCATAGATTTGCTTTAACCGATTACCAAACATGAGCTTCCATGTCGAAATATTACAACAGAAACCAACCAACCAGAATTCAGAAAAAGAAAGTCAGCCAAAACACAGAAATAAATAAAAACTACTTCACTAGAACTACAAAGTCTGCACAAACGGCGGAGCATCTTTGCGGGGCCCAACGAGCGTTCTGTAAAGGTACAGCTTCTCCACAAACTTCTCCCGAATATCCTCATCATCACCATCGCCACCTTCTTCGTCGATGATCTCCACGTTCAGCTCAGGCTTCTTCTTAGCAAGAATGTCGCACGCCCCATAAGTCACTTCGCAGGACGACATCCAAAGCGAACGCATTGTCTCATACTTCCCCACGTTCGAAAGAAGCGCTCCATCCCCGAAAGGGCTGTCCCTAATCTCAAGCTTCTTCAGTTTCTTGCAACCGTTCAAGACATAAACCATCCCTTTGTCGCTGTCCCCAGCAAATGCTACAGAAAGCATCTCAAGCCGCTCGGCGTACATGCCAATGTAGAGGAAAACCTGATCGGTCAATAGCCCAGATATGGACAAGCGCTTGAGACCCTTGGAAGAGCTAACGATAGCCCCAAAGCCTTCGTCTAGTGGTAGTCCGTTCACTGCGTCTGGGATGACTGGGTTGAGAGTGCATAGCCTGAATCTAATGAAGTTGGGGCAGTTATGGGCGACTGTGATGAGGGCAGCGTTGGTCATTCGTAGGCAGAAGTAGAGGATTGAGTTCAGCTTCGGGCATCCTTCTGATATTGCGATGAGTCCCTCTTCTGATACTCCAGCGTTTGGGGCCACGCCGTGGAGATCGGAAGGGAAGACTCTCAATTCTTGCAGCTCTTTACATTTTGAGGCCACGACGCCCAGCCCCTTGTCTCCAATTGTGTCTAAGATCTGTATTTGATTGAGTGCTTAAATATGTAAATATTGCTAAGTACGTATTAAGATGAGAGACTAAATGTATGTTATGATAATGATCTCACCCATAGTTGCTGTAATTTAGGACAATGGTGTATCAGCTTCACTAGCTCGTGGCTGTGGATTCCAGGAGAGTAGCTGAGATTCAGTGAGGTTAAGTTTGCACAGATTGGATAGAAGGCTGGCAAGCAGTGGGCGTTTACGTCGAGGAATCCTGACAAGCTTCGGATTGATTTACACTTGTGCAACGCATTCGTCAGTTTCTGGTAAGTCTCGGAGGCTGGATCGTGGGTAAAAGAACCGGTGCCTAGATCACTCAGTTGGGGTGCTTGGGCCAATATCTTTTGAAGGGCGTCGATGGTGACCGAGTGATTGACTCTCAGACTTCTGAGGTTAGGACACCTTGAGACAAGTCTCTCGAGAACTGTTAAGTTAACCTCTCCTTTGAGACATGCAAAGTTCAGGGAAACTAGAGAGGTACAGCTTTCAGGGAAAGAGCTAAGCCATTGTCCCTTTCGGTCCTCAACTTCATTTTCCTGCAGGTCTAACTCCCTCAGGTTCCTGTTTCCCAAGAATCAGCAAGCCATAATTGTGATTATGTTAAGCTTCGAGTCGAGAACGTTAATGAATTTGATTAGCTAATTGCAGGGAATTTTAGCATGAAATAGCAAACGCATACTCCAAAGTCAAATCCAAAACCAGGAACAGAAGAGAACAAGACCAGATTCTTTAGTAGCATAGAACAAACAAACACTTCCAAGGATCCTATATCTATGAATGTACCTACAATTATACACGTGTGATGTATTGAAAACATTACAGAGAAAATATTCATGAGATGACAAGTGTGTGTATCTGTGTGTTTACACCTGCAATTGGCAGCGACTGCAGCGAGACCATCCGTAGTGAAGCCTTCACAGCTGACCAAGACCAGAGATTTGAAATTCGGAAAATACGTAGCAAGCAACTCCAGGCTCTCATCAGACACGACCATCCTCTTCAGCTTGAGCTCCTCTAAGTTAATCCCAGCTTTCGCCATGGCCTCGATCCAAGGGTACACATACCCGCCCCAATCATGAGGCACTAAGTTGAAGTCGGCGAAATGAGGCTTCCCTTTTAGGATCAAAGACCTGAACCTCGGGAACCTAGCAATCGTAATCTCAGGGTTCACGGAATAGCAGTTGCCTATGAAAACCCTCTCACGGCTGAGCCTTTCCACGCTGTACCACGATTTGCACACGAGGGACACCGCATTTCTATCGCGATGCGATGTCAGGAAATCAAACACGTGCTCTAGTACTTCCTCGGGAAAGCAATTTATCAGCGTTCTATGAAGCCGACACATGAGATCTAACTCTCTAAAACCCGAAAACGAAAGAATCTAAGTTTCGGCGGGTGGATATGACTTCTTCGACAACCAAAAACTTATCTTCTCCGAGGTGGGCAATAGAAATTGATAAAAATAGAAAAACGTAAAAGCTGTAAGATTTCTAGACCTTGGCTTTAAGGATCTAAGATGCTACAGATCTGCAATATTTTTAAGGATGACCTGAAGAAGTAGAGCTTCCAGGATTTGCTTTACGAATTTAGCAATGAATTCGAAAAGAAACAGACAGAATCAGTACAACTAGCTACGAAAATATTCTTGACCGAGTAACAAACGAAAGGAATTAGCAGAGAGAAACGGATAAAGGGTACTACTACTGGATAAGATGAGCGTCAGTGGTCAGTCATCATTAATCGTCACGTCCAAAAATCAAGAATATAGAGGGAAATAAAACAGGAACAAAGAGCTCCGACGAGAAACTTGAACTCGTCAGATCCAATAATCCTCCTTACTACAGTTAGATTTTCTGAATAATCAACTTTGTACAGGGAAGCAGAGACGAGGAAAACGAAACTTCGCCGATGAATTGCTCACACCGCTGTCTCATTCCGCTCTATTTCCATCCAACCACGGCGGCTATTTCGTTCTTCAATCTCTCTCTCTCTCTCTCTCTCTCTCTCTCTCTCTCCACTCATTTCATCATCATCGTTATCGACGAAAAAAAAAAGGTGCTGAGCTGAGATAAACCAATTAAAGTCCATCATGACTAACCAAAGCAGTAACTCTGGTCAAATGAGGTGAACTAGAGTTAACGAAATCTGACGATAAGCATAGAGCTTCTGCCGAAAGTGGATGAGAATCTTGACCGTTCAAGGATGTGTCGTTATCGATAAAATCGTCGGCATTCATATTGCCACTCCTTTATCACGTAATTATGAGAATGCCATCAAGCGATTTTTTTCAATTATTATTATTCGCTCACATTTGAGATTGAGAAATCATCTATTTATGCTAGTAATTCATGCACATTTTATACATTGCTTAATAAGACAAGTGATTCTTGCAACTAAACAAGCATCGCAAGAGCCACAGAATATATGAAAGCTTAATTGATCCAATGGAAGGTTTCTGTAGACACACTTAGGTACGACTTGGAGAAGTCATATATAGCTTACATTTATTGATAACTATTGAACAATGATAGCCCACCTATCATATGAAGCAGTGACCCGCGAACAGAGTACTAAGTAATGATTGCATTAGGAGGACCTTTAAACATTTAAAGCAAATTGGCAATCAATTCCTAGGAAAACATAGTACGGCCGAGCTAAACTCAATCGTCATCCATAGCAGCCTATTAATGTAGCATTATAGAGGCAATTTCGCAAAGCCAAAATCCTCTAACTAGTCTCTCCTTAAAAATTCCACAACTGGCTTTCCAAGTATGGAGTGCTCCAACAAAATGAAATTGTGTTGTCCAACGTACAAATGTTAAGTACGTTCGAAGTTATGCGAAAGCAAAGAATAATCTTGATCTGCCAAGCAGATAGAAGAACAAAGTTGCTAAAGGACTTATTGATTCCAAGTTTGTAACGCTCCAATGGACTTACTCTACGCCTTTGCGAGCTCTGTGGTGACTGGTGCAGGAATAACGCCTCCAGTTGTTGGACTATAAAAAAATTGAATTTGATGTCAGATTTCAGACAGTCAATTGCCCGTCGTCGAACATTAGTTAGGCAACAAAAAACAGGGGAAAAACTTACAGGCCAACAAAAACCTTGAACGCATCATAAATACCCCACTGTGCTCCAGTTAGAGTTCCAATCATGACGATACGAAGAGGGAGTCCCCTTGTAAATAGACCCCACAGTCCCAGCTTCTTTACAGCCTGAAGAACGATAGAAGAGTAACATATTAAAAAAATGAGAGACCAGCTTAGGAAGGAATTAAGTATAGGTAGAAACTTAACATGAAAGTTATCATAATGGAATTGGACTAAGAAGGAAGTCACTTACGTCACCAACAGTGGCACCCTTGGCATTGTTGAGGAAAGATACGAGATTATCAGCTGGATGAGATACAATGGCACAGAAAACACCAGCCACGTATCCACCCGCAAAGCTCACACCGAGCTGTAGACCTTTGCTGCACTCGTTCTTAGGGGTGGGGATGGCATGCTTGTAGATCATCTCCACGATAGTTTCGAACGAGGCAAACTTCATCATTGTATCTGAAAACAAAAACCATTAAAGCAAACTAATGAATACACAACTACATGAGGCTTAAGGGGGAAAAGACAAGAAGATTGCACAACAGTCCGAACAATCAACCAGCAACATCAAATCGTTCGGAAGCAGCTGTAGCTCAAACAGTTCTGAAGTACTTAACTCAAAGAGATAAAATTTTCTCAAGAAAATCAATATCTAAGTATAGCATCCGTTCAATAAAAACCAGGCAAATGGAAAGGGTCCAAACTCATAAGTTAAAGATACAGCCAAATTTAACAATGCAATTTTTGCATATATGTAGGATTTACGTGGTAATCGAAGTAGCTCTACAAGTTAATCAACTAGAAACTAGATAACCACTATTAGTCAGATTTCCAGTTTACGAAGTTCAAACGGCAACACCGGCGGAATAAGCAGTCAATTAAAAAAATGATGCAGATATCATAACAGAGAAAGCTACAACTATGCCTAAACTTACACGGAATCTGACGGCCCCAGAGTGGAACAAGGCCCTTGTATAACCTAGAAAGACAAATGTGCATTGGGACTTGAGAGATCCACATAAATTGATAAGCATAGCAACAAAATTCATTAAAAATATGAAGCTTTTTTCAATCAACTTACCCAAGTGCACCTTCAGATCTGACAAATTTGGGAAGCCCATCAGCCAATCCTCGGGCAAAGCCAGGCTGGGTCTGGACTCTGACCTTTACGGCCTCAAAAGGACAAAGTGCAATATCAGCAATAACCTCTGCAGATGCAGAGCCAGCTAGATAGATGAAAGTCTTGTATCTGGCTGCATTTTCCGGGCCAGCAAGGTCAGAGTAGTACTTCTTGAAAAACTCATAGAATCCAAACTTGCAAGCACCCTGGGCGCTGTAACCTAGCAGGGTCGGCACCCATCCCCTGAAGAAACCCTTGACACCCTGCTCCTTGAGCAGAATCCCAAAACCAGAGGAGATACTCTTGTACTTCGTGGGATCAATCTAATAAAGTTGCAAGAGGAAAGAAATGAATATTCATTTTAGCTTACAGTAGAAAATCTGATGGAAATGACCTAAAAGATAATTAGTAGCCAGAAAACTATGGACTTCAGCTGTGTAATCTGTATTTCCTTATTCAACAGAAAAAGCCACAGCTCCAAAACCCATTATCATCATATAATTCAAATCAAAATCGAATTTCTGTACATGGAAGATCTGCCTTCAATATACACAAAGCACAAGCAACGGATCAAGATGACATGTGAAGCACAACGAGAGAGTGAGAGATCCACAGTACATCATATTAAAGATCTATAAACATAATGAAGAAACAAATACAGCGGGTGATAAAACAAGATTAAAAAAAAACCTGCATATTGCACTTGACAAGATCTAGGGGAGTAACGGCCATGTGCGTGAGACCGCAGCTGAGAATCCCACCGGCCGTACAAGCGGCGTAGTACTGAGGAGAGAACATCTCAATCTTCCCAGGCTCGGAGGGTGCAGGAATCAACGGAGACTGAGACACGGATGCTGCTGCGGGGGCTGATCCAAGGATTTTGGATCTAGACGCAAAAGAGGACGTCGAGTAAAGGAAACTCGGAATCAAAGGCTGACGACGTTGGCTTTCCATAGCGCCTCTACTGTAAGCTTCGATGCTGGAGAAGAATTCCGTTGAAGAGATCGCGCCGATCGGCTCGTCCCTAATCTCTCTAACCACCGGCGAATGAAATCAAGAGTCAAGCTCGAGCGTCTGCGTATATCGAGGTGAAATGGTCAGCAGCTCAGATAATTTATACGGCGACGACAATGTCAGGCGCTTCACGTGCATTTACCCTAATACCCCCACACTACTAAACCTTCTCTGAAGTTGAATTGTCGCTGAAGCATTAACACGCTTTTGTAGTTTCCATTTTCCTTGAATAAAACGCCTTTTTTTCGGCTCGAGTGGCGCATGAGACGAGAATAAAAGTTTACCATTGAACACATTTGTTTGGCCGAGTATTCAAATTCATGGCAAATTTGTTGTTTTACAGTGTAATAAATATTAACCACACAATAACCATATTATTAGAAAAAAACTTGGCAGCTAAAAATTTCCCACAAATTTACAGGGCACTTGTCCCAAGTGCGGTCAAGTTTATTATTTTTTCACTAGAAATGTTTGACTCATTATCATAGTTAGAGAACTTGAACAGTATGCACGTATAACCAAAGTCGTTCCATAGCTGATAATAAGTTTTAAAATGTGTTTCGGTTGAATTTAATCAAAAGTATGAGAGAATACCTAGATAAATGACAAAGAAAGAGAGACAAAGCACTTGGGAAGTACTTTATTAGTATAAAGACACTCCCAGAATTTATTCCCATGGAATGGAAATACAAAGATACATTATGAAATTTACAGAATAACTTTAGCACAAATAGGACAATTAAGTACACTATACTTGAGCACCAAATGTATCTTACCTTGGCGCGGTGGCTCAATTCCAATCATGTCAGGGTAGCTTGGAACATGGCGATGGGTGTCGGCAAATTCTCTCAACAAACGCTTCAGAAATTTCCCGCCTTTGCCCTGCATTCGGTGATGCCCTCCATTATTCATTTCTGAATGCTCGGGATAATCTGACGCAGCGTCAACGAGGGCCTTCATCCAAGCTGACACCAAAAATTCGACCTCGGCGTTCTTCAAGTACTCTGATGGAAGTGTCTGAAACTGAAACCGTCAGCAACTTTAGTACGCAAACATACAGTTTGTCAACAGCAGATATGTAGTACAAAAGTAATAGGGCTAAACCGCCAAGTGCTATATTAAGTGTAATATGATCATAATCTTCCAATGTAGTGTTCGTAACGTAAAACGAGCAAGAGAGACTAACAGCGGTGTAGAGCCATGTGTTTAATTTGTTCCAGCACAGAATATCTCTCCACGGCGATCTTTCGCTTAAACTACACAGTGCCGCCAATTGCTGTAGTACAGTAGAGGATTTGTGAACCTGAAAAGAGGCATTGTAATTAAAGATGATCAACCCAAGATACATTTCTGCTTTTATGTTAGCCCAAAACTAACAGGATACAGATCAGAAGACTGGTTAAGTAGCAACATATAGAGGACCATAGATTCAACTTGGGTGGATGTAAAGAAACAAATTGTATATTATCATCATAAAGATAGGATCTTGTGTTTACCCTTGACATTGCTGTGACACCAAGTAGGGCATATACCAGATTTGATATAAGACTTTCACCAGAAAGGGATATGACTTTCATCATTGTATCCAGAATGGAGCTGCCAGATGTAGAAGTTGCAGTTTCTTGTAGAGCAGCAAAGCCAACCTCTAAGACGCCTGGAAGCTCAAGATTTCAAATTTAGAAGTTCGTTGTTTAAAAAAAACCAAGAAAAACCAACAAGGTTCGAGACGGGAATTCTGATGATAATGGCCCAATTAACAAACAAATTTCTTTCCGATTCACAACATCAAAATTCCAGCATGAAGAATATAAAGGCAACACAAATTTACTGTTGTCCTAATCCAAAAATCCACAAGTTTGGAATGGTGTGCCAAGAGGGTTTTCAAATCGCATGCTGCCTTTCTTTCAAAGAAAGTACAGTTGTTCACACTTGATAGGTTAAATAATGGCAATACTATGAATTCCACGACAATCCTTTCCATATATCCACACTCTTCTTGTGCACACAAGCGCTACACTTAGCGGGACTGTGTTGGAAAAAAATGCAGTTCTAGACTGAGGTCTGAGAGGTTTGTGTCCACACAACTCATGCATCTAAAGTTACTAATAAAACAAACTTAATGAAATGGCATTGTTAGTAAAGCTTCAAATAACTTCAAATATCAACTGGTTTTGGCCAATGAAGCAAATTATGTTTCTTGTTTAGTAAAGCTTACAGGTCATATACGACATTGCTGAAAGAGCTGCATCACGGTGCAACGCAGTACAGCATATACCGGCCTTCTGCATGGATACCTCCAAAAGTGAACCAGAGGCAGCTAATACATCCTGGACATAGGTTACAATATCTTTCATTTGAACTCGTAAAAAGCAAGTAATGGAATTATCTTTTTAAAAGGAAAGGAGCAGCAATACATCTAAAACAGTAAACCATCAGAAAAATTAAGTTGTTTGTTGGCAAAAAAGAATTGGCAGAATTGATGAACAAGGTGACTCACCTTAGAACAGCTGCGCATATATGAGGATGCGAAATTCATGTAGGCCTCAGCTAGATCAGGCTCTTGGTCACAGATATATGAGGAACTAAGAGCTGTTACTGATGTCGAACAGTTAAATCTTTCGAAGATATTTATGAACAGAGCTCCAAATTCCTCCTTGCTGCCAAATTCTTCAACGATAACAGAAGCTGGAGAAAAATAAGGTAATGGTAATGCCAGAAATGGATGAATCTTTACCATGCACAATGAACCTCCCGAGGAACACAAGTAATAGATTATTCAATCAGTTAATAAATGATTAGAGTTTTATGAGTGAACTGCATACCAAACTTTAGCATACTGAACAAACAGTTACAAAATTACATACGATGAATCACAACTGTACATGATACGGCGCAATAATATAGCAAAGCAATAACTTAACTCATAGCATTATAAAGCCAACATCAACTAAAAAAAGGCTGACCAAATATTTCAGATATAGTTAGACAACATGCTGTCAAGAAAACAAACCAAGCATCTAATCTAGAGAAGAAAATCCAATAGTCATAATCAAGTATACATTGAAGTGCTGAAACCCAACGTGTAGGAAACTCATGACATCTAAACATAAACTAACCTAGAACGTCACAACCACTAATCAGAAAAGAATTCATCTTATGTCTCACCTGTTCTTATGTAGCATTCGTGATTTGGGAATGCCATGAAATTAGTTGATATGGCACCAAGTATACTCGGCAACATTACACCAAACTTTTGTCCTGAAAATGAACCAATAACGTTATACACCAATCCTCTATGCATAAGCGTAAGTTAGCAATGATTTAGAAACCTTAACAATCTCATCTTTAACCTATTTCCTACTTTACCAAGTTTCAATTAGGATGTATATCCTAGGGAATTTAGGATTTTTTTTATCTGCACAGATTCGCGAGGGATCTACATTGAAAAATTTTGGGCAAAGGATAGACTTTACATGCTTTACTATGTCAGTTATAAGGGATTGTCATAAACCTGCGGCTTTGATTGCTAATGAAAGAGCCCGACAAGCAGCTGTAGACAAGTTTGCATTTTCAATATACCGGGAAACGAGTAACTTTTCAAGCAATGGCCCAAACACCTCGAATACAGCAGTAAATGACTCTTCCAGCTCCAAGTTAGAAGATAATGAGCAGCAAGATAGTTAAATATAGTTCCTATCCTGCAATTAATCCTTTGGTGAGAAAGATTATATACATTAGTGTGCTCATCAATCTATGCAATGATCACAAGTCTAATCCAAATTTTTGCTAAGTGAAAGAGAAAAAAAAAGAACTATAGCGGGAGAAGAAGATTAACCTTTCAATAGATACTGGGCAATTTAATTTTTATCACATTTAAAGATGGAGGGTATATAGTCCAAGCACGAAACGTTTTTATCCAATATACATAAAAAGGCATATCCCAATATCGAACCTATGTAGGCCTCTTCCAGCGGATTTGATTGATTCACAATGAATAGAAGGATCTTGGCTCAACGAATTCCCGTGGTTTTCATCAATCTGCATAAATGAGGTAGCACATGTTATCAATGTCACAACCACTTTAAGCATATGGAAAACTTTTCTCATTTCCAGAATACTTGACAATGCTTTTAAATGCTGCACAATTAAGAGACCAAGTAAGAAATCGATCCATGAAACTCTGTACAACATAACAACACAAACAAAAACCTCATGGCTAAGCTGATTTTAACTCAATATAAGTTGAAAGTACTTACTAATTTCCTAATCTTTTCATAAGATGGAGAAAGCAGCCTAGCAAATAAGCTCTTCGTCAGATTTTTGTCAGTTACGGAGCAAAATATAAAAGTTATGGCACCGATAACTTCATCCTCATCCTCCAAGGGCAGCTCTCGCCTTTCCAATCCCTATCAGCCATTTCTGTAACTATTACAACATCAAAAAGTACAAGGAAAAACATGCAATATAATGCAATAAGAAATTTTTACTTTATTTTACAACATGCACTTCCTTAAGAAATTTTCGTACTTTTTTCCGACATTCAAGGAAACCTAGCAAATATAACAATAATAGAAACAGTGCAAATGTTTATCATACCTTTATGATGATTTGAAGATACATGTTTTTGAAAATACAGTGAAGTAGTGTACAACTCCATTATGATTAGTATGTAAGTTTTCAACTACAAACTCCGAAAACAAAAATAGAAATCAATGGGATGGCATGCATTTGGAAGGTTCAATAACTGACCTCTCCAATCCAAATTAAGACCTCTAAATTGGAAGGTTCAACCATGACTGCAACAGCTTCTTCACATAATTTATGAAGCGCCGAGGCACAATAACTTGAACACTGTGGCTGAGAAATTCCGGTTGCTAGAAATAATCTGAATGGCAGTAAAAAGGGTGTATAGGAAACTGACAGCTAGCTATAGTAATATAATAAATTAATGAACAACAATGCATATCCTTTGTTTGTTGTACAAACTATATACGACACTTTATATGATATACTCCAGTATACGATCATTTTACAGAAGGTTTTTCATAGAGAAAGATAAGTAATATAGGGATATAGTATAGGCAGAGAAAATATGAGGACATTACATCAAATGTATGATGTTTGGTGGAGAGGTCGACATCCGATTGGCATATGAGCCAATTACATTCGCAAGTGATCTGTATACCTAAGAAGCATATTATATAAATATATATATATATATTTTGAACGTATATGATGCGTAAACAGATGTGATAAAATATTAAGAAAAAAAGAAAACATACGAGGCACATAAATCCGCTCAATTCTGTAGATGCTTCTCTGGACAAAATTATTACGTGATTCACGACACTGGAGATGTCAAAATGTTGTCCTTCTTCGAGGATAACTTCAGCAACCTAAACCAGTCCATAATCAAAACCTTTGGAGAAAACTAACATGAACCGCCAATCTACTATAAAATTTCTCTATGTGAAAAATGATGTAAGATAACTCAGCATATAAAACCATGTATGGCTATGTTCCATTTGTTTCACTCACTGTATTAAGGATAAATAACTTCGCTTCGACCTCTTTCCAAGAAACACGTGGGCTTGTAGGTATCCAGCCTCCAAGGAAGACCTATTATGTTCAATAACAATAATATAAGTTAAAATGTGTCATCTTACTTCTATTGAAAAAGAAAACAATAAGATGTCACGAGGCGCAACTTAAGCATAAACCAATACTATCCATCATTGTAATTTGTAAGTTTGACAACAAACTATATCGTTTCAAGGGAGGGGCATATTGCAAAGATGTCTATCATTCAGTCTAATGCGTTCCACAGTATGTGCTTCAATATGCGATCATAAACAAAGTTAACTAGTCCATAAGAAATTTTACGATGTTCTGAAAGATTGCATAATCATATTTTCGCGAAGTGTTCTGCACTGGTTCTTGGATATACTGAATAGGCATAAATGAGACCATCAAGCACAGCAGAAAAAAACCCTTCCTCACAGGAACTATTTAGTCTAGAAAAAACTTGAATTCTACCCCCCCCCCCCCCCCACCTCCCGCCCTCTCTGAGTTGTAACAAATGTAGGTAGCTCAAAAGCACTGCCAGAAAAAGCATTAACATTTACAAATAAAGCAGAAGCATGCACAAGACATGGCAAAAAATACACATCTCATCAATCAAAAGCTAACAAGTCAACTTGCTGCCAGTTCGTATGTGAGTAATGACAATATATGCAGTTGAATGCGCATCCAATCATGGGAGACCACCTAAATTATGTGGTTAAGTTGACATACAATTGGATATAATTTTTTTGCATTGGAGTAAATAATTCATCCATCACCTTCTGAATGAAAAAAGAAGATCCCAAAAGCCGGCAAATGTCCACCAAGAGTTCCACCAAGTTTATCCTAAATTGTTCGAAGGCATTTGGCAGGCAAAGGGATCTTCCACTAACATTGCAGTCGGACTCATCAATCTGAAAAACACAAAGATATCTAAAAGTGAGAAAACATTCTATGAGCAACATGAATATAATCATCAGAACCAAGAAGATTCCTTAGACTAAGCACATTACCTGAGCACGCCACAAAATAGCATCAAACAGCTCCGAGAAAACAGGAAAAAGATGTTCCTTTAAACTCTTCCTATTCACATTACTACCTTCCTCAAGCCCTAGAATATACCCCACAAGGCTAGACCTGGTGATAAACATTTAATAACGCTGAATTAAACATCAAATCCAAAGAAGTGAAGAAACTATGATGGCATATAGAAAGACAGTGATTCTTTTATATGCAGATAAGCACATAAAATTCTTTTAAAATACCAAAACGGCAAAGTTGAATCTGCAATATCCCAGTCCTTGCTTGGAAATGCCACACAACTGCCAGCATATACAACATTTTCAATGAGTTAACTTTCAATCCACAGTGAGCTTCCAAGTTTTATCTAACTTAGGCTATATAAAAAAATAAACAGATAGATTCTCATTAACACTCGCAATAATAATTGGAAGCATGACCTCAAAATGCTATCTGTCAACATGAGGGCTTCACTGCTTGCTTCCTCAATCAGAAATGGAACCTAGTGGACAAGCAAAAAAGGTAGTTTTCAAACAGCCAAGTACTACGAGAGTAAAAACCAACATCATATTCAGAAAGGCTTACATATTTACTAAGTTATTAATGTATTTTCAAAAACTATCATAACAACACACACAAATATGTCCTCACAGCTTGTCCAATTTCTGACATCAGGCAGGCAAGGCGTCCTATAACTTTCTCATCTCCACTTTTAAGAGCAGGAAGTAGTAGTACATCCCTGAGAAACCCGATTCTACATAATAAAATCTGCGGTATACCCTACAAGATAGAAAGTTTTGATGGCACGATTCAATAAAAAAGCATTTGCAACATCCTTTATTCATCATGCATGTGTTTAATAAATGAGTTTTTGAAAAGATGCCGCAAGAAGTAGAGTCTGTCCCAATAAGAGAAGTCGTCAAAATGGTCTTTTTGCAAAAAAGAGAATGAAGGAACTATCTAGCAATAAAAAACATTTCTTTTATACAAATAACTACAAGGAAGAAAGAGCATAGAAATATTTACAAAGTTTCCTGCAAGCATAAATGTCTGATAAGATGCATTAATAGAGATGCCAATCAGTTTAGATAAGTGAAAATGAAAAACTGTGCTATAGAACGACCTTAAGATGAGACATGGACCTTCAACAATAATGACATAATAAGTACAATGTATATAAGATATGATTCAGTTCCAGAATTTTTTTGTTCAAACGGTTCAGTTCTAGAAATGAAAGACATTTTTTCTTACAATAAGATGAATACGATGCTACAAAGAAAAACATATTGCAATGATTCCAAAAATTTGAAACAAGAAATGTGATGTGAGCACAAGGTTATACCAGATGGCGAATCACGAGCTCGATAAGAACTTCAACAGCCATATCAAATGAAGATGCTACCTAATAACAAAAGGGGAAAAAAACTCCAGAAGTCTAATATTTTCCTGAATAAATTTTGAAACAACATTGAGCTAAAACAGATTATACCTGCAAAGAACTGAGAACAAAATTAAAAAGTGGATGGATAGAAAGCGAGCTTGGTGGAATTTCTGAAAAGCATCCAGCTCGAACCTAAACATGTTGAATTAGCTCACAAACGCAGAACATTGATAAAAGGATACATCAAACATTTCACAGGTTTATACAAAAGAAGCTACCAAAAGAACTGATCAACTCCTTGACTCACCCAACTTAACAGACACCGTAATATCTTATTACGGGAAAGCGCCTGCTCGCAACCATCCTTTAGCTGCTGGGTTAGAAATTCAAGAATCGCCGGTGTACGCCCAAGAAGCTGCATAGCAACACGATACGATGTGAGCCCAGCACTTGAAACAGTGCACTGATAATGAAAAGCCTAATCTGGTTATCAATGAAATGAATCGGAATTCCAAACCTCTTGTGCACACTCATAACGACGAGCAGAAGTTACATGGCATTCGCTGTTATGATCCTCGACAATTTCAGGCAAGACGGTCAGCAATTCCAGAACTGCATTATTTCCACTATCTTGGCTCTGTAACTTCTGCAGGTTGTAGAAGAGCTTCTCGATGGGATTTTCATGATCTACAGCTTGAAGTAGAAGCGTGGAGAGAGATAGACATATTTGGGTCAAAAGCTGCATTCGAACAAAAACCATAAGTCAACATAAAAATTAGACCACAGATGTCAACTTAAATGTGTCACATAGCTAGTTCTATTAACGGGAAGCATGGGGTCACCTGTGGTGGGCCGGAACTAAATCGGTGAGCAGCTAAAAGAAGAGCATGTAGCAGAGCGTCTTTTGCCCCTGAATGCAAATTATATCCTTCATTTTGGATCTGCAGTCATAACAGAAAATAAATCTATCAGCTCAAACGCATAAAAAAAGTTTGAAAAACTTTCAAGAAAGAGGTTATCGAATCGATGATCATCTGGTTTCCAGTCATTTTGCACTTAAATACAAACTACTGCGAACTAGAACGAGGCTTTGGGGGACAAAACGAGAACCTTCCGCTTGAGAATCTGTGCAGCGAAGAACTCCACCTCGAAATCTGCAGAGACCAGAGGATGGTGGTGGTGATGGTCGGAGGTTAGAATGGAGGTAGCGATTTCCCAAGCGGCGTCCGTCTGCTGAAACTGAACGAGCCACTGATTGGCCGCCACTCGATTGCAGGACTGAGTATCGTGATTGAGGACGTGGACGGCCTGGGCAACCTTGATTTGAAGTTCCGCCATTAATCAATTGCTTCTCAACACGTTACATTCGATCAAAATCACCAGAGAACGAGTCAAACTTCAGTCCACTGGCGCAGGCATCCCTCCGTCCCAATTCGTGGATCCGATGGTCAGTACACGCCCAGGTGGAGAAGTTCCAATTGGGGATAGATTCTAGCCTATTATTGCTGCGTTTGCCCTTTTACGTCATTTACACTCTCTTTTCACTGCAACCCTTTCACACGGTCAACGGTCAACTAAATATCTGAAACAGAGTTGACCATTACGGTCAACTAAATCTCACTATTCAGTTTTCATGGGAAGCGGCGACGGCCGAGGAGTTGTGGCCGTCGCCGTCGCCGTCGTAGAGATATTAGCAGTACAACGCGGCCGGCCATTCAATGGAATTCACGTTTAAAATGAGAAACATCCATAATGTCCATGATAGTACGATTACAGCGTAAATGGTTATATAAATGGCAAGAAACTTCAGTTCCCAAGATGCTCGTTTCTGAGAAGATTACTGCCCATGGAAGATCCGTTCATCTCCACTGATTTGCTTTGTCATGCAAAGTTAATCAACATTTGGTCTGTGTAATAATAACCAAAAAAAAACTGAAAAGCAATTACAAGGAGCGAGTGGTAAATACGTTAAAATATATGGGCTAAAACGTAATTAAATATATAAAATGGGTAAATGAAGATTGCAATAGGCGAGTCGACTTGAGAGTGAGGTGAAATCGAAGGACATATACTGCAGAGATGGTATTGAGCGCGACGGTGGTGGGTGCCCTTTTGGGGCTGGGGACGCAGATGTACTCCAACGCTCTCCGAAAGCTTCCGTACATGCGCCGTAAGGGGAAGCCCTAATTTTTTGTGTTTGCAGTCCTTTGTTATTTCTTTGATTGGGAATGATGATTTTTATAACAATTGTTTGTTGTTGAGTTACGTTTAATAATAGAGAGGGATTGATCGCTGAATTTTCAGATCGATTGTGGAATCTGTGCAGATCCGTGGGAGCATGTGCTGGGGATGGGATTGGGAGCTGTTTTCGCTAACCAGATGGTGAAATGGGACGCCAAATCTCAGGAGGATCTCGACAAATTACTCCTCAAGGCCAAGCAAGCCAATGAACGCCGCTATTTTGGTATGTCGTTACAGCCATGTCTATGTAACATTCTCTTCTAAACAAGCATTTTGGATGCAAAGAAGAATTACATTGCTTGGACATTAGGAGTAGAGTGGAGTCTTCTTCTGCTCATTCCTTGTCTGAAAGAGATGCTAACATACTTAATATCCTTCCCAGACCTTTGATGTAACAGAAATGTGGGGGGTACACTGAATTCTCTATGTTGAGTTGAGTCAGATAAAATTGTATGTACGATTAAAGAATCATCTGCTAATAGAAAAACTATAGTTGTAGCTGTTATGCAGAGAGTATGTGGTTGTGGGACTTACCTTACTTTCCTAAGCATTTCCCCATTGTTTTTGTTTTTCTTTAGATAGTTCAATTTCCTCATAAACTATTGAGTTCTTTAGCTGATTCCTTGTTGCCATTTTGCAGCATAGCTGCATACTTCCTATACCCTTATTGTAAGCTAACATTTACTGACACGAATTCCTCTTTTGATAATTTTCCTTTCAGATGATGATGATGATTAAGGGAGGTGGCATCAGCTAAAGGATGTTTTCTACTGGAACTTTTTTGCTGCTCTCTCTGAGGTTATGTCGTGTTTATAAACAATGTTTCTGAGCTGTCTGAGCCTGGCTCGCACTTGTTTTAGTTATTGGTATCTGCTCGAGATTCTTCAAGAATAAATCATGCCACATTATTAGTTCGTTTCGTATCATTTGCTGGTGTATTATCCCGGAAACTGATGACAAGAAAAGGATATAATACCAATAGCCTGCCCATATGTCATGTATTCCCAGCTTTGACAAAAATTTTGATGCTAGCCATTGACATGTATATTGGTGATACTAATAAGTTCGGAACTGTACCACATTGCTAAAAACTTCTAATGAAAAGCTTGAGGGTTTTTTTTGCCCAATTGACATCCCTTGCACAAAATGAACAATCGAATCAACCATAAGTCCATAAAAACAATCAATTAAAATCTGCTTTGCAAACTTGTGGCCTTCAGCAACGTTAATGGTTCTGCTGAAAAATGACGAGTGCCTAATCTGAAGAAGCTTATTAGCCCATCTTCTCCGATTGAGCCAACTTCACGGAATCATTGAGCACGTGCACCAACAAATCGCTCACCTGCCTTGACGACGGCCTTTCAGTGGGCGCCGTCTTAGTGCATCGAAGCGCAACTTCAAGAACTTGAACCATAAAGGTTTCTTCGTCGGGCAACAATGGCTTCAGCAAAGGATCAATTATCTCAGAAGCTTGCCTCTCAAAGTTCATCTCAACCCATCTCACCATATCCACTCCCTCGCAAAACCTTCGATCGGTGGGCATTCTCCCAGTCACCAGCTCCATGAGCACAATCCCCATGCTGTAAACGTCGCTCTTCTCCGTCGCCTTCATGGAATACGCATACTCTGCCAAACAAAAAGTAAGTCAAACTTCAGTCTCGTCTGAAATCTAACTTCAACGATATTACAGTACATCACATGACATTACCTGGGGCTATGTAGCCATACGAGCCAGCGAACCATAAGTTGGACTCAGTATTCACCGAGTCAAGATTTTCGGCGACGGGCTTGGCCAGCCCAAAGTCTCCGAGGTGAGCTTCCATGTCGGCGTCGAGCAACACATTGCTAGACTTGATATCCCTGTGAAGTATCTTAGGCACACAGTCATGGTGAAGGTACTCTAATCCCTGTGCAAGCCCCACTGCTATCTTCAACCTCGAATCCCAGTCGAGGATTCTCTTCTTCTTTTCGTCCTTTGGGTGCTTATACAGCCAATCCCAAACGCTGCCATTCTCCATGTATTCGTATATCAACAGATTGGATTCAGCCCTCTTGTTGCTGCAGTAGCCCAACATTCGAACCAAGTGCCTGTGCCTTATCCTACCGAGCGTTTTGATCTCCCTTGCAAAGCTCTTATCGAGGAATAAGTCGTCCCTCCTCGCTGACATTCTCTTGATCGCCACGGTTTCGCCGGACAGCTCAGCCCTGTAGACAGTCCCCGACCCGCCCGAGCCTATGATGTGCTCGTCGCTGAGGTTGTTCGTCGCTTCCATTATGTCCATCCATTTGATTTCGTGCTTTCTTGCAGCACTATCGAACAGAGGCCTTCTCTGTCCTTGTGATGAGCTCGAAGAAAAGCCCGAATCACCTTCGCCGTGCTTTTGCAGAGCCCTACGCCTTTGTCGAAGGAGAAGGGCAGCTCCAAGAAAGAGAAGAATAACTGCGAAAGTAGTCGATAGGGCCGAGATGATCACTAAAGACGATTGGCTTAAGCGGGACCTCCTCCCTTTGTTTAAGCTGCTACAGTTTTGTAGTGGGCTTCCACAAAGATTCGAATTTGCTTCGAACGCTGAGGCGGGCCAGCGTGAGTATTTCTCGTCGAGTTTCCCCTGAAGACGGTTGTAAGAAAGGTTGAGTCTTTCCAAGCTGCTCATTTCGCCGACTTGAGGTGGGATTTCGCCGCTCAGTTCGTTGTGCGATAGGTCGAGAGCCTCGAGCTTGGTTAGGGCGCCGATGGACGTCGGCACTTGGCCCGTGAGGTTATTGTAGCTTAGGTCAAGCAAGCTCTGCAAGTTTTGGAGCTGGCCGATCTCCGCCGGAATCTCGCCGGAAAAGCTGTTTTGGGAGAGGCGGAGCTCGTACAGCTTGCTCAGCTGACCTATCGCCGGAGGGATGTCGCCGGAAAATCGATTTCCGGCGAGGTCGAGGACGTTGAGTGACTTGAGCTGACCGATTTCGGCGGGTAGGCTGCCGTCCAGGGAATTCCCGCCGAGAGATAGGAACAGAAGGTTGGAAGAATTGAACATTTCTCGAGGAAGATGACCCGAAAATTTATTTGTCGAAAGCTTAAGCTCGCCGAGCAATGGAAGCTGCCCTATCCAAGGCGGGACCTGCCCGGAAAGGAGGTTGCGGTCAAGGTCAAGGTGAGTCAACTTCTTGCAAAGGGAGAGTTGAATCGGTATCTCCCCCGTTAGCAAATTCCCCGACAGTCTAACAGTGAGAGCTCTCTGATAGAACCTAGGCTCGCCGGAATTCGCCCGGAAAAACGGTTACTTCCCAGCCTCAATCTTTCAAGGGCGGGGGAATTGCCAAGCTGGCGAGGTATTTCCTCGCTGAATTCGTTATTCGTGACATCGAACGATAACAGATTATGGGAGTTGCAGAGAGGGGCGATGGTGCCATTGAGTTTGTTATCGGAGAGATTTATCCTCGTCAAGTTTGCAAGAGAGGCGAGCTTTTCGGGCAGTCTGCCCGAAAGTGAATTGTTGTAGAGCATAAGCTGTTCCAAAGCCAGGAGATGCCCGAAAGTATCTGGGACGGTGCCCGATAGGTGATTGTCGGCCAAATCTAGGGTTTTCAGCCGGCGACAGTTGCCCAAACTGGCCGGAATCTCGCCGGAGAGCTCGTTCTGCCTGAGGTGAAGGAAGTTGAGCTGATTTAGCTTTCCTATGGTGGCGGGAATTCGACCTGAGAAGTGATTTCCGAAGAAATCGACCATTTGCAGGTTCGTGCAGTTGCCAATCTCCATGGGGATTTCGCCCGATAGGTGATTGTCGTAGAGGTAAAGAATTTGGAGATTCGAAAGCATTCCGATTTCGGTGGGGAGATGGCCGGAGAGATTGTTTTGGAAAAGCGCCAGCGTCTGCAGATTTGTCAGGTTGGCCGCCGACGGCGAAATTTCGCCGGAGAAGCTGTTGTTGTTGAGGAGAAGATCGGTGAGCTGAACTAATTCGTAGAGCTCCTCTGGGATGGTTCCATGGAGGGTGTTATTCGACAAATCGAGCTGTTCGAGCGAACTACAGTGTGATAATTCCGCCGGAATCTGACCGGAGAGTTGATTCTGGCCGAGCAATAACTGCACCAAGCTGGTGGCGTTGGAGCATATGGTCGGAGGTATGGCGCCGGTGAGATTGTTGCCGGAGAGAACGAGGTGAACGAGGTTACCCATGTTCCCCAGCTCGCCGGGAATTTCTCCGGCAAGGCTGTTTTCCGACAGGTCTAATGTCTGAAGGTTGGTCAGATTCGCTAAGGATGCTGGAATCGGACCGTGGAGACGGTTGCCCAAAAGGTTGATGTACTGCAGCTGGGTTGTGCCGCCTAGCCGTGGAGGAATCTCGCCGGAGAGGTCGTTACCGGCGAGATTCAGAATCTGCAGAGATTTCAGCAGCCCAATTTCGGAGGGGATGGAACCGTTGAGGAGGTTGTCGGCGGCGGTGAACATTACGAGGTCGGAGCAGTTGCCGAGCTCCGGCGGGATGGGACCGTCGAGGTGGTTCTGTTGCAGGATTAAGTTCTGTAGGCCGGCGAGGCCGCCGAGCTCCGGCGGTATGGGACCCGTGAGACTGCAAGAGGCCAACCCAAGGGTCGCCAGATTTCGAAGGCCGCCGAGAGAAGGTGGGATCTGACCGGTGAGGCCGGCGTTGTCGCCGATTCTGAGGACGGTGAGGTTGACCAGCGAACCGAGCTCCGGCGGAATGGGGCCGGAGAGTTGGTTTGAAAAGAGCGCCAAAGATTCCAAAGACGACAGCTTGGACAGGGCAGGTGGGATGGGCCCAGACAGGCTATTGCAAGAAAGATTTAGGTGGAGAAGGTCGCCGCCCAACAGACCCACCGCCGGCGATATGGACCCACCCAAGGAACAACCTGAGAGGTCCAACGACGAAACGGCGCCGGCGCCGGCGGAGCAAGACACGCCTCTCCAAGTACAGTAGTTCTTGTTCTGAGCCGACCAATCTCTCAACACATTCTGAGGATCTTCGACGAAAGATTTCTTCACCTGCAACAAAATCTCCAGCGTCGTGCTCGAAGATTGTGAAATCATCATGCCCAAGAACAGTAACATCGCGGCGGCGGAGGAGCAAAAACCCATTCTTTTTCTCGTAACGATGGACATGGCTGAAACTGAAATCACATAAGCTTTGCTTTACGTTGACCTTATGGATGCTCCTTTAAATGAAGAAGAATGGGAGTATGGATGCTTTTGCATGTTATCTTCAGGCAAATCACCACAGACAACACCTTCTAGTAAATTGAAGATGGTAATAAATTTGCATTAATGTCCACCGACGCTGTGAACCATTTGGAGAGGGAGAGAGAAAACGAGAGTGGGGAGAATTAAAGAGAGGGTGGAAGACACAGAGAAAAAACAACGAAGGGGATAAAGTAATCTTCAATGCTATTAACTGCAGAGCAGAGAACATAAGGGCTCTGTTCTCAGCTCAGTTGATGATAATGAGATGAGTCAACTGTTCCATACGTTCATATGAAGGGAGGGAAAAAGGGGTTGTTGAGGTCTGGACAACCTCTTCATTGATGACGATGATGATGGTGGTCTTTAAGGTTTGACTCTCTCTGTGTGTTAAAAGAACAGTTAATTGTATGAAAGTGAGCCGTTGGCTTTCTACTTAAATCAACTTCGAACGTGTGGCTATTTCTATATTCTTGTTGTGAAAGGGATGAACGAATTTTTTTCTTTTGAATGATTCTTCTGATGTACTTACTATTCCTTTTTCGTGCTAAGGTGTTTGGTGTAAGTATGTAACTGCTGCTGACAAAGGGATATTTTCAGGCAAACAAACCAAATCCCTTACCACCTGCTTAAGCTTTACGAGAAAAAAAAAAGGATAGTAACTATAATTAATGTCCCTTTCAACTACTTCAATATTCTCATATTATATGGACAAAGCCATTACAATGGTTGTCAATGATGAAAAATACAATTAATTAAAAAGGCTCCTTCTACAATTGACTAGTGGAATGAGCTTACCAAATCTTTCTGTCCCTTTGCTGCTTTTTCTTTCTTTGATTTGATTTTGGATATGATCTTTAATGAATTGCTTCTATCATTCTTAAATACTAAAGTATAAATTTTAACGTATGTTACAACTAGAACAAAATTGACTTGATTTAATAACTCCACCAAGATAACTCAATCCTCTACAACCAGACAACCCCACTTCTCTCTTTGCTGATTTTTCTTTCTATTAGTCGGTAAAATGATGATTAACTAGTCTTTAATAAATAAATTATCCTGACTAATATATCATGTATAATAAATACTTCTCATGAACTCGCATATATTCCCTTCGCCAAGCGGTACCACGAACCATAGATGAATCATACGTGTAAACATTGTCTTTATATTGCCATCCATATAATTGATCTATCATAGCCTAATAATAAACTAACATTTTCTAATAGACAAATGGGTCGATTTTTGTCTCACCAATACAACCAATAATTAACATTCTGTCCAGTCGTCGATGGTTCACGGGCTTTAAAATCAGCTGTACATTCCATAATTGTCGCTATATTATTGATAGCGATGAGAGAGGGTTCACAAGAATAGTTAAGCCCATGTAATATATATCTATCATTTAACGAGCGAGACAAAGGTCAAAGCATTTATATTAAATGCGACAAGAAACTTCGAAATCTCAAGTCAAAAAATTCCTGCTGCTGGCATGGCATCTGTACAAAAGAACCAGCGATAATCACTTGCTGTCATAACTATTCATGCACTAAACAAATGCTAAATGAGCCAATAAAGATTCCCATCAATTAAAACTCATGCCACTCCCTAATGTTCCTACAGAGAAAACGTAGCTCTTTGTAACTTTAGTTCTTACCTTTCATCCTTCGACGCAAGGAGAAATAATTAGTAGTTATACGCCGCTCGGACGATGAATTCGCAAATAAACCTTGTATTAAAGCAGTTAGACCAAAGGGAATGAATCATCATAGCCAATCCATGTAATATATCCCTTCGTATGATCCCAGCCATGCGCCGAAATGGTGGTCGTCCCAATAGCTTCTGTAGTCTTTGCTACCTATTGGACATATTGAGGGATCATCTATACGAGAAAATGGGACGAATAAGAGAACTAAAAACGATTTATAGAAGAAAGGTGACGTACTTGTAAAATCTCCAGTTCCCGGCCAGCACACGGCGGTGGGGACAGAATTCATGAATTTCTCCTTGTAAAGCATTTTACCAGACTTGATATCCCACGTGCGAACGTAACAGTCCTCTCCGCCTGAAAATTGCAGTTAATATTATCGTCTCTTTCGTAATGAAAATGAAGCTTTGTGCATATCGAAGATCGTTTTTCAAACCTGACATGACGATTTTCTCCGAGGGATCGACCCCAAGTTCTATGCGAGTATGAGTATTCACATTGCCTTCATAAGATTGGACCGGCCCCTTTTGGATCAAGCGTTGATCATAGAGCTTGATCTAGAGATAAGCATGCTGAGTCAGAAATATATTGCCATATCTATGAGATAATATGAAATCATATGTATTTAAAGGTGATAATTTTGCTGGTGGTTTAGTATGGAATCAGAAAGCTTCAATATTAGGTTTCTCGGTGGCATTTACAATTAGGTGCAATGTTAAAGTCATGGAGGCCGTTATAACCAACAGATGCAAAACAAATATTGGATATAGTATATGGAGAGATGTGTATATTCAGGTTTATATCAGAGAATAGCAACGTGAGCATATAATTATAATGCATCTACCATAATTTCAATGCTTCAAAAATGACTAAGAGCTGTAAAACACTAACCGATCCATCCATGGAGCTCGCCAAGAAGTATTGTTCTGTAAGCTTAAGGGATTTCAAACTATAACACAAAAGCAAATGGAAAGTAAAACTCAGCGAAACCAACAACTCGTGAAAGGCGGCCAAATGGATAAGTAGTAGTCCAACTCACCAACAAATAGACGATCTTAATGATATGGAATTAGAATTATGCTTGCTCCAGTTAATCTGCATGGTTTGGATCAATTATTTGCTTTAGTTCGAGTTAGAAGAAAACACTGGTAAACGTATAGAAGTGCGATATAAAGAGCAATTGCGTGTTATTGCTGATAATCGCCTCATAAGATTTCTATTCCCCAAATACATCTCACAAAGATCAGTGCCACAAACTGTAACTGTGTGGTTCTGATGGTTTAATCATTCTCCAGTAACTGTTATATAAGTCTAGATAATAAAAAACTCACTGGTTTCTGCCGAGTATCAACGATCGAAACAGCACCATTTCTCATTCCACAGAGAACGTTGTTGCCCTGAAACATGCAAAACAAGAAATTATAATATTTATGGAATACATCTCTAGGACTAGGAAATCAACAAAAATAACCCAGGGACGAGAGGAATCGATTACAATTAAATGGGAAAAAACATAGTAAAGCTAAGGATACATGATCATTCACAGAAATAGCTTGGACATCAGACCACTTGGCCATTGATACGTATATATGACATAACTACAGGATACCCATAATCCTCATCAACAACTTATGATGAATATATGTTTTCAAGAGAGCTATGCCAAGAGAATATATATATTCAGCTAACCAAAATTTCAGTGTTAAAATCAGGAGATTACATGGAACAGGGTTTCTAACCGTGGCAAGGGTAATGATACTACTGCAAGATCAAGAAATGCCTAAAATAAGTGGAAGAAACGTAAGTAGACTTAAATATTACCGATTGGTCAAATTCGACAGACAATACATCACTTCGACAAACAAACAACACCGTTGAACGAACTGCATTTTCAACATTGACACGTGCAGCACCCCTTTCGTATCCTACACCAAGTATTATCAAGATCCACAAAACAGAAAAAATTATATATACGAGAGTTCAAAGATACCTACAAAGGATAGTAACCTTGAACACCTTGGAAACATAATTCAGGGGTCCAAAAATGACAAAGAAAATGAAAATTATTTTGAAGGGAAAAAACATACTTATGTCAAAATCATCAAAGATATTTCATGTTTCGTCCTAGAGTAAAGACTGGAAATAATTATATCATTTTCTTAAAAGGATACCAAAAGAACTTACCAATAACAACATATCTTCCTTCGGGGTCACAATCGACCGTCCAAATCGTCTTTCTAAATGTAGCAACCTCACGAATTGAAGCTACATGTGTCGTGCCAAAATTAAGTGGTGTGCTAAGGTCGAGAAGATTGACAGATCCAGGATCATGATCAGATCCTAGAGTTGTCACCCTGTCTTGAGTGTCAAGGCAATCCGAGATCCATAATGTATTTCAAAAGTACCACTATAAAGATTATTGGAATATATCTTACATGTGGAACTGAGAAAAGATACGATGAAGGGAAGCAGTGGGAAATCTTCTCTTATGGAGTCGAAGGACCAATTACACGTCCAGGTTTCAAGTGCACATATAAAATTAAAGGATACACAAAATGGTTTGACGCAGAACCATCTTCCCGAGATGGCTTCTTTAAGACCTTTATACAGGATACATCAGATTCCATAAATGACGTGGCCCCATAGGAACTCGCAAGCTGTTGTAGCAGCTCCTTGCTCCTAGGTATTTGATCAATATCGTGCGGCAAGATACGATACGCCTTGCAGATATGTGTTGGCCCGATTCCATACTTCACCTTTCCTATTAGATGAAGTCTAAAGAGAACCATAATTAAAGATGAAAAGACGTAAATTGCTGAGATTATGAAGCTTTCTATCATCCAGTAAACCACAATAAAGGTGAGTTCTCGGATGCAATGTCAGTGACTCAATCCATTTTATACCCTCTTTGTTCATGGAAAAGCAGTGTACTGCAGCCAAAATTGATATATATTGATGACCAAGGAAGTAATAAAGATACGAAGCAAACAGCTCAACAGGCACCACCCAACACAAAGCCAGAATAATTGGTGGTGAGAGTGATCCCATTAGAAAGAATGTAATTCCTCACTAGTACAAGATCAAAGCAGCAGATGCCTATAAACTTACTGTATCATGCCGTTTGCACCCCCACTCAACAATACGTCTCTTTTTACAATACCATGTGGCAGAACTACATCAGCGACTGCATGCTCCAAAATGTTTGCCATCTTTTTTGTATTTTTATATTTCCAAATCTGCTTTATGCAAATGCAGTCATTGTAAACTATTCAATAAATCGCTTCAACGTATAGTCCACCAGCGAAATAAAAGTAAGAAGCATCACAAGATTCAATGTTTAATAGTGAAGGATGCCCCACGATTAAGATAAGTCAATTCAAATGCCTATAAAATTAAAACAGAGTAACAAAAGTTATCGGAATTGCTATATTGGGGAAAAGGCAGAAAGATGTGAAACAGGTAAGACAAAATTGAAAAACATGGAAACAGAATATGAAATTTTTGTTGCGGCCTCTGCAATGAAAGATAACTAGTCTGATTTCATATGCCTATCCCAGACAGAGGCTCCAACGATTAAAATCATCAGTTCTAAACAAGGAATAAGACAAGTAATTAGATATGTCCAGAAAATCATGTTCCAATTACCATTTGAACAAATCAACAAGCAATGCTTAAGAAACCTATGGCTGAACAAGTACTAAATAGTTTCGTCCAAGAATGATAGCTTTCAAATCAAAAGTAGTTATTGCAAATGATTCATTACAACATATCAAAGCAGGTGATCCGTGATACATGTTGAAATGGAAGACTACACAATCAACTTTAGATACAAGAGTGGCAATTTCAAAACTAAAAGAATAGAACATAAAGAAGCATACCATAGGTTGCATTGAATGCTTCTTCCGATACTCAGCTTGGAAACTTATCTTGCCTCTGCGAGAGATAATTGCATTGCCAAATAACTCCCTCGACTGAAGGAGTTCTCGTTGATTTATTCTAATGGGTTCACGTGAGGGGTCAACCTTGTCTTTCTTTTGAAAAATAGTAAAACGGATACTTAGTTTCCCCAATACACTAACTAAAATTGAATACTTCGTCACAACAACATCACATCTTCTGCACATAAGCTAACTAATTCGTAACTTCTAACTCAAGTTTATATGCAAGTCTACAAAAACTACGAACAGAAGAAAACTGCATAACAAATAAATAGCTTTCGAACGCGTGAAGAAGTCGTAACAATCAAACCGATTACATTGGACATAATCGGTTCAGGTAAAGCTACAAAAAGCAATATAATATACCTCTTCGAGCTGTGGTGGCAAAGAAGGCGGCGGCTTCACAGAAGAAGACGAACCTGGAATAGGCCCTTTATAAGGGAAGTACCTATTCTTCGCTTCGTCGTAATAAAACCCCGGAATCTCTGATTATCATAATCGGGAAAAATAACAAATGAGGCGTCGCACAAAAATTCGAATAACAAAGAATGATTAACAACCTTTGGGCATGATTGAAGTACTCGCTATAGCAGCGACGATCGGAAATCAGAACGACACCGTTCGAAATTCGAGGGAGGGAGCGAGCGAGCGAGCTGTTCTACTGAGGCAAAACATTGCACAAGAGCTAACTATATATAGGTAGTGCTAGTGGGAGGGTTGAGATTAATAGATGGTTTTATTACATAGGTATATAACCAATGGGTTTATTCAATAGTAGTATAGTACTCCAAATTGATGTCTAAGCGTTTAGAGACTCATATAATTTATTATACAATAAACCTTGCTAATTTAAACTCCGGTAAATATAAACTCGCATACCAAACAGATTCCATTGGTATACATGTTTGCCATTATTATTATTTTCAATATACCAAATATCCAAATATTCTAAAATAAATAATCAATGCAAAATTGATCTTTTATATATATTTTTAAATTTTCTCAAAAGAAATTTCAAAAAACCGATTAATCAACCACCTAGCATCGCCGATTTTCCTCACGGTGGACGGGGCAGTCGCTCAGGCTGATTTTTACAACAATCGGAAACTATGTGTTTCACCAGTAATCACCACACGAACACGACCCGTCCTTAAAGTGATGGAACCGCCTCACGTCCCTAACGACAATCTCCCTCCCGACGATCCTCGAGATGAACTTGGTCGCCTCGTGACAGTCGTTACAAACCCTAAGATTCTTCGCCACCCTAACCGTCGTCCCCTCGGCCGTATTCATCAGCCCGAATGCAATCGCCAGACGCTCGCTGTGCCCGCACAGCAACCCCTCCTTCTCGTCCTCGTCCACGTCGTGCAGCACCCATGACGTGTCGGGAACGTACCCGACCTCCTTCATCTTCCCGAGCATCCCTCCGCGAACTCGCGCACCCGCGGGTGCGACCCGTCCCCCGCCACGAACCGATGCACTCGGCCCCCAAGCTCGACCCAGCTGCACCCCGGCTCCTTCCTCACGCCCATCTCCTTCATCCCCCTTCGAACCGCCTCGGCTCGGTCCCACCGACCCGCCTTGGAGTAGATGTTGGACAGGAGCACGCGGTGGCTAGCCACGTCGGGCTCGAGCTGCATCAAGTTTCGAGCAGCGGCCTCACCCATGGCTACGTTCTGGTGGGTCCTGCAGGCCCCAAGGAGGCTGCTCCACGCGCCCGTGCGGTCGAGCCCGGCGGGCATGGCGTCGACGGTCCGGCGGGCCTCGTCGAGCCGCCCGGCCCGGCCCAAGAGGTCGACGATGCAGGCGTAATGGTCCGCGTTGGGCTCGAGGGTGTACACAGATTTCATCCTTTGGAATAGCTCGAGCCCTTCGTCGACCATCCCTGTATGGCTGCAGGCGGCGAATAGTGCGATGAAGGTTACCTCGTTGGGCTTTATATCCATTTTTTCGAAGAGTTCGAGGCCTTCCCTGCCCTCGCCGTGCATGCCGTAGGCCATGATCATAGCGTTCCATGTGATGATGTTTTTCGCACGCATTCGATCGAAGACCCTTCGAGCCATGGCTAAGGAGCCGCACTTGGCGTACATGTCTGTTAGTGCGCTAGCAACTGCTATATCAGACTCGAGGGAGTTCCTTACTGCATATGCATGAACTTCTCTGCCTTTTTGTAAAGCTGCTAGGGCGGCGCAGGCGGGAAGAACGGTCATGAGGGTCACCGTGTTGGGCTTGAACGATGCTTTTGAGTCTACCTGCATTTTCTGCAGTAGGGCAAAGGCGTCTTCGTGGAGCCCACATACGACGTAGCCAGTGATCATCGTATTCCATGATACTATATCTCTTGTCTCCATGGTCTGAAATATGTATCGGGACTTGTCTATCTTCCCTATCCTAGCGTACAAATCCATGACTGCGTTTTGGACGTACCTATCTCCCCCAAGCCCAAGCTTGAGAACGTAGGCGTGCATAACTTCCTTGTCTTGGAACTCCTCGCAGTGCACACAAGAAGGCAAAACGCTCGCCATGGTGGTTGGATTTGGGAAAAGGCCCGATCTTGACGTTAGCTCCATGAACAGCTTCAGCCCGTCGGCGTAAAACCCATTCTGGGCATAGCCAGCGAGCATTGCGTTCCATATGGCGAGTTTCCTATCTGATGCTGCGTCGAATACCCTTCGCCCGCTGAGGACGTTTTTACAGTTGCAATACATGTCTACCAAAGCGCTGGCGACGTATGAGTTTGCTAGAAGGCCGTCGGTCCTAAATACGTAAGCATGGATTTCTTTCCCGAGGGCCAAAAGCTCGAGATGGGAACAAGCGGGGAGCACGCTCGAAAGGGTGACGCCGTCGGGCTTTATCCCTTCGTTTATCATGTAAGAGAAGTACTCCAATGCTTCGTTGAATCGATCATTCTGGGAAAGGGTACTGATTATTGTGTTCCAAGAAACCATGTCTTTGTGATTAAACATCTCAAACACAATCCTGGCATCCTCTAATCTGCCCAGCTTGGCGTACATGGCCACTAAAGCGTTGTTGGTGAAGGTCTTGGTGTCGTTGGTCCTCAGGCTATAAGCATGGACCTGCTTTCCGAGCATTAGAATTTGTCGGCGATCCTCGCTGGTAATGTTGCTGCAGGCAAGTGCTGCGCTGACGAGGGTGAACGAACTGGGCTGAATTCCCTCCGAGCCCATGGATCGAAAGGCATCCAGGGCAAGCTCCCATTCTTGGTACTTGCACAGAGCGTTGATTAAGGAGTTCCAAGAGACTTGGTCCCTCTGGGGAATTCTGTCGAACACCTTGAAGATGTGGTGGAGATCATCCCCGCACTGCGCGTACATGTGCATAAGCGAGTTGGATACCGTGACCGAGCTCAGATGGTAGCCGAGCTTGACGGCGAAGGCGTGAATCTGCTCTCCCAAGTCCAAGTCTTGGAGGGAGGTGGCGGACTTTAGAGCGGCGGGAAAGCGAAGTTGTCGGGCAAGATGCCGGCGGAATGCATGTCGACGAAGGTGGAAATGGCTCCTCGGAAAGAGGAGGACTTCGTCTGAGACCGAAGGGTTTCGACCCATGATTTCTTGGAGCGTGTCGAAACAGTCGATTCATAGTCAGATGAAGGAAGGGGAGGAGATGATATTGAAGAAGACGAGCACTGACATAGCATCATCTCATCTCCCTATCCTCGGCGGCGGCACACATCGCACGGCGCAATATTATCCTTAATACTGAAAACGCGCTCGTGGGTAGAATTGTCAATTCCAACCCCTATCATTAGCAACTTGTACGCATTCTTGAGACAAGCACGCTTTTAGTTCATGGAAACGCGATATACAATACATGACATACAATTTCAATTCTTAATGAAAAAGAAAACACTGAATAGTGTAATAAGCCATGCACAAGCCAAGCCTCGCAATGGCCTACGCACTACTATTAAAAGAACTCATAAAAGGAACCGAAAGCTGCTCAAGGAGAGCTGTAATAGGCACGGCAACCCTAGCCTCGTAAGCGAACCCATGCAGCTCATCTTCACCGCACCCACGGCTCACGGCGTACGGACACGGTGGAACCCAAGCCCACCTCTTCCTCTCGAAATCGAACAGCAGCGCCTCGGCGGACCCTTTGACGAGCATCACCACGAACCCACCGTGAGCCACGCAGTCGAACCCACGGTCACCTTCGACCTCGGCGAACCTAGCGTACAGCTGCTGTGGCATCCTCTCCACCTCGACCCACGAGCCGCCGTCCAGAGCCAGGGTCCACAGCCTGAGGCTCTTGGGCACGTTGAGCTTGCTCTTCTCCACGGCAGCCACGAGCACGAGCCTCCCCTGGCTCACGACCAGGCTAGGGGACCTTAGGAACCTTCGCATGGGTGCTTGGATCTTGGACCAGTGGTTCGCCGCCACGTCGTAGGAGAGGACGCTGAATGGGCTGTAGTTCATGCAGTAGAACCTTCCGGCGCCGGAGGGCTCGGCCGCCACGTGGACCATTTGGCCGGACTCGAAGCTGCAGAGCCTTGGGAGGGAGGAGGTTGTTCCCCATATGGAGTAGAAACCGTTGCCGTGGATGTGGAAGCTCTCTGACGTCAGGTTCTTGACGGCGTAGGGGGAGATGAGGTCGTCTCCGGCGAGAACCACGTCGATGGAGGTGGGTGTGATGGTCAGGCCCATGGAAGGGCACAGCCTTGGCCGGAGGGTGGATGGGAGCTGAATCAGAGAGCCCGTGAGTGGGTTGCTGAGGAGGATGCTCTTGGCGCCCCTGCCGTCGGAGACCCAGCACACCAAGCCGCCGGAGGAAGTGGCCGGAGAGAATCCCGGCGGGATGGGAGGGGAGGGATTAAGGCGGTGCCACTTGAGGTTTTCTGGGTCGAAGAGGAAGATTTCGTAGCTATTACTGTTTGCCGCTGCTGGCTTGTAGTGGTTGTGGTATTGATTTGCAGAGCTTGGGCTGCTGCCGCCGGCGGCGGGAGGAGGAGTATGGTCGGAGGAGGAAGACGATGATGAACGGTAGATACAACTGTTTTTAGGGCTTTGCTGCTTGTAAAAGAGGAACCACTGGTGCCGGCGGTTGACTTGAAGGTACAGCTCGAGGAAGGCGCTGGAGAATATGAGGGCGTACCACCTTTTGCAGACGGCGCGTGCTCTGAACATGGCCGGCGGAGGGAGGCATGCGATGATTCGATCGACTAATCTCTGAGGAAGTCTGCTCCATATTCTCCAGTCCATGGATGGACGATCGGCGCCGGCGGCCATGCAACTGTTCGCCGGATTGTTAATATTGCCGCCATAGCTGTGGAAGTTTGAGGGGAATGAATACGGTGGGAGTAATGGGATGTTGCTGCTTATTGGCGCGTGGTGCTGATGGTGAAAGGGATGATCCATGGCTTATTTTGTAAGAAGGAAAAAGGATAAGTACTCAAACAAAAACCCTACGTTTGTTAAGGTGGAAAGTTTAAGGTTTTGTGTCTAGGGAAAGTGAGAGAGGACTGCACTTCTCAATTTCAGTGGAAGAAGAAAAAAGGAATTCTTGCCGAAGAGCAGAAGCATACACACACGCTTTCTTGGACGTAAGCTACATTTCTAGCTATACTGAGAAAGACAAGTGTTGTTCGCTTATTACCATGTTTCTTTTTTCTAGTCTTTTGGGTTCTTTTTGGTTTGATTTCGGTTAATTAGAGTGCGTGTGTTTATATAGGAAGAGGAAACATATTATGTGTGCTTCCTTGTTTCAACCATTGCCTTCTTATTTCTCTGAGAGAGAGAGAGAGAGAGAGAGGACACTGTATGATGAATCCATCTATCATTTCAGAGTCTCTTTTCAATGCCGAGGAAGGTTGGATGTGCAGTAACAGACCTGACAAGAAAAAGATAAAACTCAGACACACAGATAGTTATTGCAATCATATAATGAACGAAAATAAGCAATTCTTATGCATTTCTTGAAGGAGAGTTTAAGCACGCAATTCTGATTATTACAAAGTAATCGTGACCATTATTACTGTCTGTTCCAAGAACTAAACTTGGCTCCACTGAAAGATGATCAAAGTTCATCCACTTTAGGCCTTATTAGAACTTTGGAAGGGCATCAAAATCATTGGTCCATTTCCACCAATTCGATGATCGAGCTGTAATGAAGCGCTAAAAGCGATGAAAGAAAATCCACAGTGTTTGTGTTTGCAGTGCCAGAAAAAGTAAATCGATGGTCGTCCTCTAAACTTTCTCCTTTGGACGAGTAATAACATTCTCTTTCTCGGACTGTCTTGGCTTTTTGCTCGATTTTGTTGCCTGTCTTTTGGTCAGATCTCAGACAAAGATAGATGGGAGGATTAGATAGAGATCAGTGTCTTGTTTACATCGGAGTTTTTTTTTTTTCAGCTCCATTAAATGTGTGATTTGATTGCCCCTTACCTATCGACCCAAAAGAGGAAAGTCTTCCATGGACAGATATGGAAACTATTGCTCCCTTTCAAGAAATCTCCAGAAAAGGGAGAGCACTTGCTCGCCATTTGTGGAAATTGTGCATTCCTTCAAGGAACACACAAGTCGCCAAACACAGTATCCACGACTGTTGATAATCAATCTCTCTTTTTTTTTTTCATCTTTTTCTTTCTGCTTCGCTTTTGTCGTTCGCGCATGGAACTGTTCTTTCATTCAGTGTCGTTCTGACTTTATTTCTTCTGTTCATTTTCCGAAGTTACTTGCGTATTATCTCTCAGTTAATCATGGGATCCTTCGAATTAAGAGGTTGAATTTGACGACAGTAAATTATGTGGAACAAACTTTGGAATATGACAGTTAATCAAATGTTTATTCACTGTTTTCAACTAGACTAATCTCCCTAATCTCATGTGTAGAACTTCAAAGAATCACAATATTCAAGGAGTCCAAACAAATTAAACCACGGCAACTAGATATCCGTTGGGATAAACATTTGATAGCGATATTTGCTTATACCCATAATAATGGAATAGATTCATAATTTGATTCCTAAACATAATCCCCCACGTTATTTCTATGGTTTTCTTCCTCTTTCTATTTGTATTTCGAAGCATCCTTTATTCCTTCATTGCATAATAATACACAAACGGATTTGAGTGCGTAGAAAAAAGGAAAAAAAGATCCACTTTCGGCCTAGAAATAAGCGCAAAACAAAAGAAGAAAATCTCAGCTAAGGTTTCAATTTTAGGTCAACTTAGATATCTTTCCTTGAGATTATTACCACTGCAATGCAATAAATCAAAACCTACGACAGAGACAGAAGTGCCTTGGAAACATTCTGAGATATTCTGTCGTGTATGCTTTCCTGCGCAAAACGAACAAAGACACCAACAACGTCGAAGATTACTAAGAAGAAAGCAAAAAACACACAACAGCCATACGATACAATACCTTGGTCTCGGGGATTTCGAATTTGGACCTCGTTATCGTCTCATACAAGAGGATATACCTGAGTGTGTTTGTGTGTGTAAGCATAAGTTAATGTTGTCTGAATCTTCCATTAACGTGTTAGTTAAAGACGAATTATCTCATTATAAGCTTTGCTTTCAATTACCAACCTCCAAGCTAGCTCACAGACGAGCTCTTTCGGTGCATCGGGCAAAACCTAAGAAAAGGCCCAACACAGAAGTTTATAATTAGTATTCGATACGTCGTGTTAAAGTTAAAAATAGAAAGATTTCCTGAACTTGCCTCGTCTTCGTAAGGATTGCAATGGTCTTTGAACCACAGTCGCAGGAATTCCTAAACAAGAATAGTTCGACTGAGTTTACGGGCGAGAAAAATTTATTAGAAAGATAGGAAGAGAACCTTGTCGATGTTTTCAGGCTCGAGGCCATTTTTGAGGCGTTGGTCGAGTGAATTGGCGATCCAATACCTGCTTGAGTCGGGCGTGTGCACCTAAAGAAGTAGAAATAAACAAAAGGAGAAAGATGAAAATAAAATGCTTTCACCCATTACCTCATCAATAAGGAGTACTGAGCCATCGGGCGCTTTCCCGAATTCGTATTTAGTATCCACCAAAATAAGGCCATGTTGCAAAGCGACGCGCTGAAATGTAAACGAATCAGCTGGAAAATATTATCGACTATTATCAAGAAACAAATGAAATTTATCAAATTCAACATCTCAAGGCTTAGATAGAATTGTTATGCATACAAGTGTGGCATCAACAAGTTCACAAAAACCGAAAAAGACTGGCAATACCTGCCCATAGTCGAACAGGCTTAATGCTGCTTTGCTTGCTTTGTCATAATCAGCTTGAGTCATCAGCCCACGGTCAACGATCTGCAACTCAAATTGATAAACAGAAGATCCCATTTGCATCTATCGGCAAATTCTAATCTTTCCACATAAAGAAAACACTCAAAAGCTTTTACTATCAAGTAATAGAAACATACAGAAGGCCAACTAAGCTTCCAACATGAAGAAATTGTTGACAAAGCAAGAAACTCATACAAAAAAAGAGAGAATATAGAGAAACGAAAACCTCTTCTGGAGAAATGGGAACATCATGATCTGCAGCTTTAGTAGTTGGCGTGAGGATATTTTTTGGTAGCTTTTGGTTTTTCACCAAGCCTATCGTGGATAGACGAGCAAAAAAGTCAGAGAGGTAAAGAAAATCGGCATTTATCAAAGCTCCCAAGAATCACAGACCTCACCATCAGGCAAGGCATTGCCACAGTAATTTCTTATGCCTTTTTGGTAGACGGTCCACAGCGATGTATCAGTGCTACCAGTCACATAACCTCTAACTGTAAAGACAATACATACTTATTTATCAAGACACGAAAAAGACGATGTGAAGAGACATCCATTGTATACAATTTGCCGTTCATACAGGTCAGTGATGATCATCACAGTCTTTAAGTAATTGACTCACCGACGAATTCGACGGGAAAGACAGAACATTTCCTGGCAATGGTGACATTCTTGTCTGGCGAGGACAAAACTGCATTGGGCACAATGTGCTGAGTTTGCCCGAACCACCACAAACTTGTTTCGTTCAGCACCTAAAAACGCCTCAATTCATATCAAATTTCATGGGGCAAAAAACAGAAAAGCATAACTCTTTTTCATTGAACTCGTGAGAACGTTTAGCTCAAAGAGATATACAGAGCAGATATTTAAATTGTGATTACCTGGCCTTTGAAGGGAATCGAGGCAAGAACTCTGTCAAAAGCACTTTGCCTATCTGTCGTGACCAGGACAAGATAGTCACCTCCGTCGTAGATATCTCTCACCTTCAAAATCAACAATGCTGTCAGTTATTCAATCCATTCACACAAACTCATGACGAAATAACAATGAAAAAGACACAATTTTGAACAAGGTGGAGCCATAGCACAACATAGCAAAACAGTTAGCAAATACCAATTCCTGAAAATCAAAGAGAAAAGAAAGAAAGTGCGCCAACCTTGCCTCTGGCCTTAGAGGAAAGAGATGGAACGGTTTGATCGAGGTAAGTCTCCGAAAGACAGTTTGAAAGAGAAGACTCAATCGCATCCATCAATTGATTCTTCCGCTCGCTGTCCGTCGACGAAAGCTCGACCGAGGTGGAGGTTTCAGCTCGAGGTTGGCCGGAGGAAGATAGCGACGCCGACGTAACTGTTAAGAAACGCTTGTTTCTACTGCAATTACGCCTTCTAAATGCAGCGCCGCCGAGCTGGGATATCTGAACGGAGGCCTTTGGTGCGAAAATCTTCGGAGGGTTTACGAACTGAGCCATTACCTAACGCGCGCTCTTCCTTTCCCTTCGGTTCGTGTAAGAAGAGAACGAATGTGTTGTAGCGACGGCGACTTCTTTTAGTCTTATGGGCTACATTTTTTACTAAAGCCCACCAATAAAAATTTATGCTCGTCCCTGTTTATCGAACGAATCGTATGTTTTATTACTTGGGATCCTATTTAACTTTTTATTTAGTTTTATTAGGGTAAATTGCTGTCATCCCATTTTCTAATTCCCTTAAAAATGGCACCTTTGCCTTCGATTTTTCACAGCTCCAAAATGGTAAGAAGGCTAGCGGAGTTATTATGTCGATCGACCTTCTAAAGGAAACAATGGAGAAGCTGCACAAAGTGAAGAAGCCTTAAATTCGTAAATTGTCATATTTTGATATTTCCTGGACTTGAATATGAAATATGAAAAATGAATTTCTGGGCAATGACAATGATTCAATAAGGGTACAATAGTACACATGCTAATGGAAACCCATCGTCAAAATGTAGGTACGCTTTCATTTCTATATTATTCTTCCAATTATAGAACAAGTCAAAGGTAGTAGTAGTTTGACCATCATAGGGACAGAGGCTTATTTTCTCAATCATGTGCTTTCTTTTGATTTCTTTTGATCACTCTTACCACAACAGCGACGACACGTGGTCTGAACTAACGTAGTACGCTTTGCAGTAATAAGATGGTCAGAGTAAGAAGAAGTTCTTATTACTTTATCATCTCTGAAACGCTTCGTTGTTATTGTATTATATAATATGATTTGACTGAGGTCAATCAGCGTGTGGAAGGAAAGGAAGGTACTACAACAACACATAAACGTGAGCTGGGCCTATCTTGTTATTTCTGACTTCTTTTCGTTTGTAAATCTATTAGGGGCAGATGTTAGTTGGAAGATGAAACCCATTCCATATGGATAAACTATCTGCAATTATAAATATGTAAGTTACATCCAAATTTCTTAAGCGACTAAGTGATATTCACATTCGCTTAGGAGGCATCACCCTCGTATTGAATTTAACCAAGGTCATCTCCAACCATCCTCTATAAAGATTATTCCATTACATATTAATTGATATTATACATCATATAATTTAGATTTTAGTATACTGTAATGAGAAAACACTTTGCAGAAAATAAATTATCTAAATTAATAAAACTAATATATTTTATATCATCAATTTTAAATTAAAACCTGTCGAGAATTATATTAATTTATATTTATAAATTTTTAAATAATATTTCCAAAGAAGATAAAAACATGTAAAAGAATTGCAAAAAGAACGGATTGATTAATGATAAGCACATTATTCCATTTTTAGTAATTTAATATTTGAAGTTATTGTTTTCTTATTATTTGAGAGATCCATAACCACTATTCATTCTACCTCTCAACTAAATTATAGAAGGAAAAATTGAAAAATAGAAAATACATAGAGGGTGAATAGTGCCTCTACAGACATAAATGAGCATTGTTCACTCTCCAAGTTTAAAGTATTGTTGGAGATGGTTTAAGGTCGGGCATCTCGGGTTGGCGTTCCCCTGGAGGTATGGTGTTTTGGGTTCTCCAACCGATGGCCAAACACCAGGCCAAAGTCGATTGGGGAAGAAACGATGGGAAGAAGACAGTCGCTATTCCTTCGCTTTCTTTTTTCTTTGTGTGTTTATCTATTTTGTTCCTTAGTTTATTTATTTACTAAAAAACTTAATATTAAATAAATTAGAAAATTAAATCTCTCCCCATAGTTCACGCACATGTACTTTCTAAATTTAACTAAAAATTGTTCATTAATGAAATAATTAATCTTTATTGTTATAATTAAGTACAATAATTTAATAAAAACCTTAAGAACATAGCGATGGAAAGTTGTTAAAAAATCAAATACCTCAATGTAGTACATAGTGTAATAAAAAATTATATGGTAATTTTATTCAACTATGAAATAAATTGATATTATTTTTTGGATAATTTTTTTAAAATATTTTTCTAAAAATAATCTAATATTGTTACCTTAGATTTTATAGGTATTTAAATTTCATAACTTTAAAAATTTCTGTATTCTTACTTTTTTATTTGGGAATTTAGGTTTGTTATTATTTTCAAAATTTAAATAATTTTCAATTATTTTCTTAATTAAGTAATGTGAAAATTAATATATAGAGGAACATATAGAGGAATGATTGGAGTTTGATAACATGTTTAAAATGTAAATTTGAAGGAATTGTACTGTTTCAATTCTATACGGATAGGAATGGTCGGAGATGGCCTAAGGAGGTATTATGGCGGACAAATAAGAGATATAAAAAAATAAGGGTATATTTGAATTCACGCCTCGTCAAAGTTTAATTTAAGATTCAGGCCCTGTCAGAAAAAAAATTAGTTTAAAGGACCCAATTTCTGTAAAATTTAGAGATAAGGACCCAACTTAAAAAAGTGTTATAAATGTTATATGAACTGGTATATGATGATCATTTTGTGTTACAAACTTTCAACATAACGTTATTTTAGAACAATGAAGTGGTACTGCCGAAATGAACTGGTATCGGATGATCATTAACTGGTACCGGATGGTCACTAACTGGTACCAGATGATTGGTTTTGTGTTATAAAATTTCAACATATTGTTATTTCGGAGCATGAAGTGTTACCGCAGAAATCGAATCCTTAAAACTAAAATATTTTCATGAAAGGACCTGAATAATAAAAGAAACTTGTGACGGGCCTGAAATGAAGTCCCCAAAAATAATATGTACACGTGGCAGATCCCCACCTGCCCTAATCTTTCAGCCGAACTGAGGTGGGACCTATCCATCGATTCTACTATCCAACATGTGAACTGCTTCAGAAACTCAACCAGTGAAGACCAGACAGTATATGCATGTGTGAATTAGTGTCCGTATCTTTGTGGTCCTAACTAAATAATCTCCTTAGGCTGCGTTTAGTTTATGCAATTGGAAAAGCAAGGATAAAATAGTCCGTGTCATAGACTCATAATAATGTTGTAAAGGAATTTTATATCTTCTTTGGTTTCCAAATATAATAAAAATTTTATCGCGCGTATTATTTGGAAATTTACGAAAATAACCTTATTTTATCAATTCATAGTTTAAAAAAATAACTTTTCTTATGAACATAAAAAAATATAAGATATGCATGTCATTTTAATCACAATAAAATAAGGAATAAATTAGTGTTGTTTATTTAATTTTTCATGTAAATCAAATGAAATAACAGCGATTTTAAAATTTGAAGGAATGGGGGTATTTTGGTCATTTAAACTATTTATCATCATCGGATAACTTATCTCGGCCCAAACCCTTGTATTATCTATCTTCCATTCGTTGATTACAGTACCGGGCCTTGTAATTGTAGCGGGCTTATCAGAAATGCTATGTTGAAAACCAAACAATATTATACTGGATAAATTAATCTTTATCTTGGCTTATCTTGCCAAGTAAACGGGGCATTTAACTCCAATTTATATCCATATGAACCCTTCCATTATTAAGCTTGAATTCTAATCGGTAACGAGGTGATAATAACAGCTTAAAGCTACAAACTCCCAAACTCTCGATACTAAAATAAAACGATAGGTTGATGATCATAAGGCATCACCATATAGTAGTAATAAGTAACACATGCGAAGATAAATATTGCACATCACCAATAAGCTATTATGTATTATCCTCCTATGTAAAAATATTAGATTTCATGAAAGAGGAGACCTATGTGGAGCTCCCTTCCTTCTGCTGCTGAAAAATCCACCTTTCTTCCTGGAATTGATCACTATTGCTTCGTGCGAATCATCATCAGCCGAATTATTATTATTACCATTATTTTCCTCCACCATAGTAAGCCCTTCAAATTGAGACGTTGGAAAATCAGATTCATCATCATCAAAGCTGCTGCTGCTAACCTGCTCCCATAATAGTCTTTGTCAGTTTCTAAAAAAGAAAACATCTTCATGTACTTATTACAAGGCTAATATAGTCATTGTACGAAGGGTAACTAACTTAATGTAAGTACTAACCTTACAGGCGAGGGAACAGAAGGTGAAGGGCTCTTGAAGAATCCTATGACACGTCAAACAAGAATTGCCATAATTGCCCTTGTTATTGCATGACCTAGACTGGGCTCTCTGGTGCAAGAATATCACCTTTGCACTGTTTATTGTGTAGGGCTGATTGATGCAAACAATTAAACATCAATGAAATGAATGAATGAATGAATGAATATCACCTTTTTCATATCATGGTTTAATTCGTTTGTTGAAATTTAAAAAGTCTCGATTTTAACATATACCTGAATGTTGCAGCAGTCTATTAGCTTCTCGAGTTCGTCCAATCTGATTACATTATGATAAACATACCTCCTCACCTGTTTAAGGTTGAGTTATTGTAAGAAAAATGTGAATTAATTAAATTGTGAAGAGCATTCAATTCGATCTATCTATATAAGGGATGACTGTAGAGTCAACTGATGGGCTAGCGATGATAGATAGAAGCGAGGATTGAGCAATATAGATAATAATGAATAAGAACATAATAGTTAATCCTTCTAAAAGTGGGGAAGGAAACAAAGTGTCGAAAGAATATTACAAAAGAAAAATACGGAAATAGTAAGAAAAAAACAACACACGTTTTCAAGGCAATTGAAACATTAGTCTTAGCCAAAAAAAAATTACTGCAAAGAAAAAATTGTTTTTTCCTTCTTTATCATTAAATCTAAAGTTGAATTATATCATGCCAACGAACCGTCGGCAAGAAGATGAAAAGAATACATAATTGTCTCAACAATTCAACAAAGGAATAAGCCAAGAATCAAGAGACACGAATCTAAATTAAAAAGAGAGAAAATTAAAATCAAGAAAATCATAATACCTGGAGAAGGGTATGAGAGGGATGGTGAGAAAGCATACAGTGAGTGCAGAAGCCATGGCTACAATTCAAGCAGAAGATGTTCTTTTCGTTCTTCCTTCTATTCTGATGGACCCCACAAGCCTCAAAGAATGTCTCCGACATAAGACTTCGAAGCCATGCACTATTAGGGTTCATTATTACAACTACTTCGCTCGATCCTTCTTTCTGTTTATCCACTGTTTTTTTTCCTTCAGTTTCAGTTTCAGTTTCAGAACTTACTTAGCACATATATGATTATATATATAGTGCCTCGGTTTGTGGTCTTTGCCTGGTGTGATATTCTACTTGTACGTGGATACATCGGGGTGGTGAATATTAATGGTGTCTAGTTCATTGATTATTATACAATTAATCTTGTAATTATTTTTTATTTTCTTTTCCATGTTTGTTTATACTTTACTTAACGGACAAAAAATTTATGGGAAATAGTTCTTTAATTTTGGTAACTATTTCTTTAATTTAGGAAAATATATATACTATTATATTGGTTTGGGGATATAAACTGCCACAATTTAGTGTGTAACTTATGCAATTTAGTCCCTCATTTCTAATTTAATTAATAATTAAGTATTTTCATATCACTCCTAATTTTCTATTTTTCGTACTTATGTCTCTACAACTAAGTTTCTTTTTATATATTTAAAATTATATTTCATCTTAAAGACTAAAAATTATAATTTGAAAATTTAAAATAATTTCAATATAATTATTTTTAAGCACACACATCGGATGTGAAAAAAGTACTACTACTACCTCCGTCCCAAACCGTTTTGGACATTTTACTATATCGGGCGTCCCAAATCGTTTTGGATATTTCCTTTTATAGCAAAAAACTACCACAAACAATAAATATAATACTATTAAATATGCTTAAAAGACGTGTCAAAATATACACTTTTTCACCTTTCAATTGTACAATATTATTTAAATATTCAATTTCTTAAAAACCGTGTCATACCCCAAATGTCCAAAACGGTTTGGAACGGAGGGAGTAGTATATATAAAGACAACGAATTTAAAGATGACATTAAACCCATAATAACTTTCAAAATCAAGCACTTTGTACATTATATGATGGAACACTATGTATACTTATACACTTTAAGCATTTACTAAATTTATATTTAAGATACTCAAATCTCATGTATGGAAAACCTAAAAAATAATACTCCATCTGTCCCTTTGTTTATGTACATTTGGGATTAAACACTCAAATTAAGAAATTGGATAAATAATATAGTACAACTAAAAGGTAATAAAGTGTATATTTTGATACGTCTTTTAAGAATATTTAATATTATTTTATTGATTGTTTGTGTTAGTTTTATGCTAAAATGGAAATTGTACAAAAGATAGTAATACGCCGATTTAGTAAAATGTAGTCAAAACGGGCCGGCGCGACGGGATGACGGGCCCGGGAGATGAAGGGGCCTGTTTCTAAAAAATGGTGCCAATTAATATTAATGCACTCTCTCGATAAAAGGGAAGACAGAAAGGAGAGAGTTACATTATTACTAGCTTGTACATTGATAAACTCCAAACACCGTATTGTCGTTTCGTTTCGGTAAATGTGCCTCCTAATTAATAATAGTAAAAAATTAACTATTATGTACTGAATAATGACGTGCATATCCACTCACAATAAATAACGATGGGCCCATTGGGCCCAATTAGTATAAGCCCATTGTATGGCAAGGCAAGTACGAAGTCTAATGACGCAGCAATAATTTAGATTTAAGATTCGAAGATTATTATTAGTAAAAGATAGATAATGATGGCGCAATTACAAGATGGGTTAATTCCTTATCAGTACCTTTTGAGTTTTCAAATTTCTATTAAATATTCCTCGAATTATTTCTTCCTTATAAGTACCCATTTGAAAATTTCTTCCTATTCAATACCTAAAAAGGTCTTTTCAGGGTTAAAAAGTCGAAAGTACCCCTGTCTCACACTTCAAATTGGACATTTATACCAACTTATTTCGAAATTATACCAGAAATTATAAAAATTATACCATCTGTTTTGGTTATCGTACCAGTAAATAATGTTATTATAATTTTATACAGCGAAAATTGGACATTTATACCAACTGATTTTGAAATTATACAGAAATTGTACAAATTATACAATACGTTTTGGTTATCGTACAAGTAATTAACGTTTATAATTTTATACAGCGAATTGGACATTTATACCAACTGATTTTGAAATTATACCAGAAATTGTAGAAATTATACCATCTGTTTGCGTTATTATACCGTTATTTTAATTTTATATAGTGAAATTGGACGTTATACCAACTGATTTTGAAATTATACCAGAAATTGTAGAAATTATACCATCTGTTTGTGTTATTATACCAGTTATTTTAATTTTACAGTGAAATTGGACGTCATACCAACTGATTTTGAAATTATACAAGAAATTGTTGAAATTATACCATCTCTTTTCGTTATTATACCAGTTATTTTAATTTTATACAGTGAAATTGGACGTTATACCAACTGATTTTGAAATTATACCACCAATTGTAGGAATTATACCATCTATTTTCGTTATTATACCAGTTATTTTAATTTTATACAATGAAATTGGTGTTATACCAACTGATTTTACTATTGTACCAGTAATTGTCGAAATTATACCAACTGTTGTCGTAATTATACCAACAGAATTGTACACTATATCAATTGGTATAATAATGATAACGGTTTAATTAGAATAAAAGTTGGTATAATAATCAAGCAGTTGGTATGCTGTCTAGTTTAATTTCAAAAAAGGGTATTTTCGTCCGTTTAATGTTTGGGGGTATTAAACACACAACTTTTTGCAGATGGGTACTGATAAGGAAGGAATTTTATCAGGGGTACTGATAAGGAAGTTTAGTTTCTGACAGGGCCTGATAAGGAATTTACCCTTACAAGATTTGGTGACTTGATCACTAACTTTTTACCTTTTCCGTTGTCTGCGACTATTTGAGAAACACACTTGGCTCACCAGCACTTTGTTGAATATCTATGGCTGATTTATAAATATAGGCATCTTTTTTAAAGGTGACTAATAAAAATAGGCACTGCGTGTAAACTTTACAAGAATAGGCAGTTTTTTTTTCTATTTTTAATTTTTAAGTCTTATAATTCTGATTTAATTTTATTGTATAAATGATTGGTTTGTTCATAGTTTGCTTAACTAATTGCGATTGCGAACACAGAAATTTCGACTCGTACATAATATTGAATTGAAGTTTTTGGTTCGGTATTCCGTCTCTAAGTTTTTATAACTAAAATTTATTTCGGTTCGGTCCGGAACAAAAAAAAAGTGATTTTTATTATTTTAGTACGATATTATATCTATAACTAATTTATGAATAATATATATTATAATTAGTGGTTTTGGTTCCAATTTTTTTAGGTTAATCGAAGCTATTCTATTTCTTTGAACTACCGGATCTATTTTGGTTCTTGATGTTTTCTAATTTACGAAATGATTTTCTTAAAATGAAATGAATAAAAAAAATCCACTAATACGACACAATATTAGAAATTTACTATTTTTTTGTATAGATCATATGTTTATTCATATTTCATCTTTAATTCATATATAAAATTAATTCATAAAAAGAAATCAAATAAAAAGATAGTATTCTTTAATAACTTTGTGCATTTAATTCAAAACATAAAATAAAATATAAGGATACCTACTTTTGAGATCAAATACACATCGTGCCTACTTTTGTAATTGACACCTGATAAAGCGCCTAGTTTTGTAATTAATTCAATATCTATGTAGATTTCACATGAGACTTGCTTCCGTCTCACCAATAATAAATACAAGCGCTCTCCCAACCCATCGTTTTCTCTTTATTTCGTGCTAATTTATTTTTCCCGGGTATAGATTTCCTTCTGTCAATCCAATGGTCCTCGAACAGCTGAAGAGCGCTAATTGCATCGTATACGCCATGGGATCTCTGTTTACTTCCATATGTCCTTCCCAGTTAACATTTTTCGGCCGCATGGCTTCAGCTTATTCTGATGTGTTGGGAAATCGACCGCCCAGGATTCTTAATCCACTCTTCTATCAAGTGTGATTGTGAATTGTATCAATACAATAACTTCGATCTTGAATGAGATCGAATCAAATTTCTGAGAAAAAAGCGAACAACAAAGAATCGATATAACGTGGTTCGGTCTCGACTTTCGACCTACTCCACGGACCAACCAAAGCTTTTTATTCGGAACTGTAAACCGGGATTACGAGAATGTATCTTCCTCACCAATTCTCTGGTTTACATAAACCCTAACTCTCACTATATCGAAAGATATGATAGCTCGATTACTGCTACTTGAACTCTCAAATCTGATATTTATACAGCTGAAGTTTTAAGCTTTTCTCTCCAGCTGTGCTGTAACCGACTTGTACCTTGTGCAGTCTGAGTTGTACAGCGCATCACCCTTCACTTATAAAACGTGTAGCAACTTTATAAGTGTAACTGCAACTCTTAATCTGAGCCATCCGATCACTTGTCCGCCAAGATCAACGCCCCATATTTAAACGTCTAAGTTTAAATCCCATCCATTAGATCAAGAGCAAACCATCTGACGGCTGTGGTTGAATCTGGAGCTTAGAATGACTTACTATGGCTGAAAACGACCTTCACCATCCTCGCAACATTTAAGCTGCGACTATGCTCTTTACCATGCCTTGATCATCATGGTTTTTGGCTCATATTTCTCAACATGATTTATGAATGAGATCAGAGCTTATTTCCGAGGCGGGCCATGTCTTAAAACAGATTCTTGTAGATACAGAGAAGCTCAAAGCTCAAGGGATATCTCAAGTGGTAAGTAAGTAAGTAAGTGCATTGTTGATCTCAGTTCGTGGGAATGAATTGACGGGTTTTTTTTTTCGTTTCGTATAGGTCATTGTCGAGTCGATAGGCAATCCTAAGCGGCGTAATCTTCGATCCTTCGTCTTGGAGACAATCGCCGTATGATTTGATACATGGGGGCAAAAAATCAGCTGTTGCAGAAGAATCCTAGGTTTGTTTCTCTTTCAGTTGTAGGAAGAAAGAAAACACAAAACAGTTGATGTAAATATATAGCTGATTGATTCGTTCTTGGTACAAATTGCAGAAATCATCTGGAGAAGAAATAAGCAAACCATAGAATAGAAATAACAATCAAGTCAAATTCCGATAATCCAATTAGCCTTTCTCTAACATGGGATCTGCTCTGTGAACCATTTCATGACGGAGAAGGGAGCTTTGATGAGCTCAATGGCGAACTCTACGATCAACGTCACGCAGAAGCAGCAAGGACACAAGCAACTCAGCACAAGCCTGCGAATTAATGACCAAAATTCCCACGCAAGATTAAAACTTTTTTTTCTCTTGAAATCAACTAAAAAAAAGTTATTACAGAACCCATAAAAAGAAGCTAACCCGATAATCCAGATAACATCTCCGACGAGTGAGAGTAAGAGAGCAACTAACGCAAAGGGCAAGCCCAAGAGAAACCCTAATGGCCTGCACTCACAGCAGCACATAACTGATTGACGTTGAAAAGCTCTCCTTTTTTTCCCCTTAGTTCTCCGCTTGAGATTCTTGACGAGGTAGAAAAGGAAGAGATTCTCAAGGATGTACGAAGCAGTTATATATAGTCTTTATTGTAGGATGAAAGAAAAGTTGGCTAACGTCGGTGGATAATGGGAGATAGTGGGTAGTTTTTGTTTAATTCGATAATATAGTGGGTTTATTTTCTGTATTCAACTGTTACGATATTTTAGCTCATTCATAGGTAATAAAACACCATTCAATTTAACTGACGCTGTATAAAATACTGGATAGTAGAGACGTGGATTAATATTTTTAAAAAATTATTACTTTGTACTTAAAATATGATTGATCACTAGTGACAGATCAAATTAATTGAATTATTGACAGTTTTTAAGAAGCGTAGAGGCTTTATATAATGGGATAGTAGTAGATTTGGAAATATTGCATGGGTTGCAAGGGAGATGAATTTAATGGTTTAATAAAAATTTCATTCCTTGCTTTCACTGCACTCATCAAAATAGCCAGTAGTAGTAGATCTTTCTTTTATGCATCTACCTGTATAATTATGGCAGTTTGAAGATGAAACGTCAATTTTTCAGCAGTTAGGCCTAATTATTCTTCTCATTAGCTTTTGTTTTACATAAACAAGAAAAATTACAGAATTTACGAATTATTAACTTAAAAATGTAAAAATGATTGGTGTTATTATAACAGCGAACGGACCCGTCAATTGAATCTTCAGGTAATCTCTCTAAACTCACCACCAAACTGAAGAAGCAACATTTTCACACACACACACACACTTCGTTACTACTCAATTCGATTGCGTTGCAAGAGTCAGATCTCGGTAGCTATGGGAGAAACGGCGTCGGACGAAAACGGCACTACATTGCAGCAGGCGCCTCAGTCGCTGCTGGAGAGGCTCAAGGATTACGGCCAAGAGGACGCTTTCGCCCTGTGGGATGAGCTCTCTCCCGAACAGCGCCAGCTCCTCGTCAAGGACATTGAGGTCGATTCTCTTACTATACGATTTCGTCATTTATTGCAGTGCGAGCTAGTTGTTTCCCGCCCCTACGAATCGGAGTCGAACGCGATCGTAGTGGTTTTTTATGATATATACGCCGAGCTTATCAATGATGTGTTGAGCTACATTTCATTTTGAGCCGATCGTAAATCTGACAGGTGATAGTTCAAATTAATTGCAGAGCCTAGATCTTGCAAGAGTGGATCGGATTATTCGATGCTCCTTCCGCAATCAAGGTTTTTGTGATTATGCTGCTGTTTTGAGCTTTGCATTTGCGCGGTTTTTCGAAGGCGTACGATTGAGGAGTCTTGTTGATCTTATGTAGGGGTTCAGGGTGCGGCGATCGAGGCAGTTCCGGATAGTGACGTATCGATGGTGGAGAAGCGGACGATGGAAGAAAGAGAGAGGTGGTGGAAGATGGGATCAAAGGCCATGTCTGAGGGGAAATTGGGTGTTATTCTCTTATCTGGTGGGCAGGTACTGTTTGATTTGATCACTGAGGCCAGATCCAAGTTTTGGATGCTTTTAGATTCAGTTTTTTTACGTTTGTGATTCTTTTCCGTGATCACGAATGTATTGCAGAATTTGTTTTCCTTTAACGAGAGAAATCTCATATGTGCGCATGAGTCGCCTGTTGCTTGAATTCGAGATATAGTGATGGGGGTAATTAATAGTTTCTTGCATATCTTTCTTGGGTAACTTATTGATGGAACTGCCATTTTGGTTTCGCTCTATGTTGATCCAAAGGGTGCGAAAATGGAATTATTTGCATAAGACGAAATCAAAGCGTGCATGATTACCTTGGCACTGAGTTGACTTGTATTTAGGCCTATTTATCGGCAATATGTTGTGATGGCTGCATATATTAATTTTCTCATTATGAATATGACATTGATTCAGTTGGTTTTGTGGATAAGCTTGGCATTGAGCACCATTGTTGTCTAAGTGTTTCGATGTACTTCTTTAGTTGTTGAAAATCTTCCACACCTTAATTCGATCATTATATGCAGGGAACTCGCCTTGGAAGCTCAGATCCAAAAGGGTGTTTCAGTAAGTGTTGTGAATGCTCGTATTGCTATTAAAAATGCGATGAAGAAAGCAAAATCTTTGTTTTGGATGCATATTCTTGTTTCAGAAAATCACTTCAAATGATTATTCTAAGAGCCAAGCTCATGTCCAATATAGTACTCCAGGATCTTTTTAATTTCACTCTCTTGGTACATAAATAAATTAAATTGATTCTTGCGAATGATTTATCTTTCTCTTGTATTCTCATCATTTTAGATATTGGACTTCCATCTGGAAAATCTCTTTTCCAACTTCAGGCTGAGCGAATTTTGTGTATTCAGAGATTAGCTGCTCAATCTGTAAATGACGGTGAGTTTCATTTACTATTTAATGAATTTCTATCATTCTTTTACCTACTAACCTGATCAGCCTGGTATATGAAGGCAGTGGAAAGATTACACCCATACATTGGTACATAATGACTAGTCCATTTACTGATGAAACTACCCGCAGATTTTTTGAAAGCCACAAGTATTTTGGTCTCGAAGCAGATCAAGTGAGAGTTTTTCTTACTTCTTAGTTTGACTCTATGATTGGTATCGGAACTTTGTTGGCTCACCGTGTAAGACCAAATCATATGCAGGTCACCTTTTTCCAGCAAGGCACAATTCCGTGTGTGTCAGTGGATGGTCGATTCATAATGGAAACTCCATACACAGTATGATCTTATCTTACTCCTTTCTATAATGCAAAAAGGATTAATATTTTTAAAATATACTACGTGGATGTATATAAGTTCGGTTTGCATCTCTCTATGCTGATTAATATTATCGCTTGCTGATATTGTGTTATCACATATTGATTTGTGAAAAGCAGATAGCAAAATCTCCTGATGGAAACGGAGGACTTTATTCAGGTATGCACGGGTTAAGATAATCATTAACGTTATATCAGTGTTCCCTTCTTATTACATCATGGCTGCCGTGTTGCGTCACTTAGTCCGAAAATAATAAGTGCAGCTTTGAAGTCCTCTGGGTTGTTGGAAGATATGGCTTCAAGAGGCATAAAATACTTGGACTGTTATGGAGTTGACAATGCTTTGGTGAGTTGCTCCTTGGCATTCTTATCCCAATATGTTTCCTGTTTGAGTTTTTCATTGGTGCAAAAGAAAACAGGAAAATTGTTGAACAGGTTCGTGTCGCAGATCCAACATTCTTGGGTTATTTCATTGATAAAGGTGTGGCTGCTGCTGCTAAAGTAGTCAAGAAGGTCAGTAGGTCTTCATTTTCCAGATATAAAAATGACTCCTCAGTATTTGGTTGCTTTAAAGTAGATAGCCATAGAATTCATCCTAATCAATCTACTGGGTTTTAGGCGTACCCGCAAGAAAAGGTTGGTGTGTTTGTTAAAAGGGGAAAAGACGGACCACTCTCTGTGGTTGAGTACAATGAATTGAATCCATCAATGGGTACCGCAACTAATCAGGAAACTGGCCGTCTTCGCTTTTGCTGGAGTAATGTATTGGCCTTCCCATTATTTTCTTTCATGATATCCTCTTCCTGATGTTAGATTAATCTGTCGGGTGTTATTTTTTTTTCTCTTATGACGTTCTTCGTTCCTTTCAGGTTTGCCTGCACATGTTTTCTTTGGATTTTCTTAATCAAGTGGCAAATGGGCTAGAAAAGGACAGCACGTGAGTAATTCTTCCTTCACCTCTCTGCCTTGGATGATCGAATTACATACTATACTCGTCCATGTCAAGTATTTGGCCGAGATGATGCAAGCTAATCGTATATTCTATGCCCAGCTATCACTTAGCAGAAAAGAAAATAGCTTCAATCCACGGTCAGACGACGGGGTACAAACTTGAGCAGTTTATATTCGATGCTTTTCCATATGCACCTTCCACTGCTCTTTTTGAGGTAATAGTCCAAAGCTAGAGAGTTTAGTGCATGGAAGGAGAAAACCAATCTGAGTTTTATCTCAACAACAACAGGTGCACCGCGAAGAAGAATTCGCTCCAGTGAAAAATGCGACTGGTTCTAACTACGACACTCCAGAATCTGCTCGACTGCTCGTCCTCCGTCTTCACGCTCGATGGGTGGTTGCCGCTGGTGGTTTCTTGACCCACTCAGTGCCTCTATACGCCACTGGTGGAAAATACTTTCTTAAATAACATTCTGCTCTGCTCTGTTTTTATCCCACTTTCTATGTATGTTGCGTTGCATGCTTTAAGAAAGCGGGAAATAAATAAAGTTCCTCGTAATTTACTATCGGCGCAGGCGTGGAGGTTTCCCCACTCTGTTCGTACGTCGGAGAAAACCTGGAGGCCATCTGCCGCGGAAGGACATTTCACGCCCCCTGTGAGATTTCGTTTTGATTCACGCGAGTTTTTTGTGATATGCGTTTTCTTTTTTCATGCCGTTTGGGTACAACGTCTCATCTCCAAACATGTCGGAGATCCTTGTGATTTTTTTATGTATCTGAATAATGCAATGTTCATTATAAGTAGTATATGCTGAATGACCACTTAATCTAATAGTTTAATTTAAGCTTCTTACCAAAAAGGACAGAACCTTAAATATCCCAAGTCCCAACGAGACAACATTCTGTCGGGTTCAGTCCAGACTCCAGCCTATACATAGAAAATCTGTCCGACGTTCAAAAGGCTCTCATGAGGCACGTTAAAAATCACGCTGTTCTCCCTGCAAACCTTCCTCAGAAAAGCGTACACATAGTCGATCGCAACCTTCTTATAGATCCTCGACTCCCTCCTTGCCCGAACCACCGTATTCCCAAGAATGTGAACCACCCCAGCGTCCCTACACGTGTTCAGAAACTCGAGCTCGTCCACCTCCGTCCGACTACTCTCCGGCCCCGACGACCACACCGTATGGTTCGCCGGCGACCTAACCGCCGGCACGATCGAGTCAACCGACGAAATCGTAAAGTCAACAGCATTCGACCCACCGTTATTCAACAAAATCTCCCTCGACCTCCTTCGACTCGCCTGCTGCTGCACCCCATAAAGGCTGTAATCCTCGGAATCAGAACATCCCTCCATCATACCCTCGAGCCTCACAAACGTAAACAGACAGTCGAAGAGCTTCTTCTCAAACTCGTCGTCCTTCTTGTGAAGGTCCTTGTACCCATATCTCGCCACGCACCGAAACATGTGGAAGTTCTTCGGGCCTATTCTCTTCACTAAGTAACGCTCCTCGGCGGGGACGGTGTAGACGGGGAGGTACTTGACGCACACGAAGACCACCACGGAGTGTATGGCGGGGAGGTTCGTGATGAAGTGGGAGAATATGTGGGGCACGCCGCTGGCGAGCTCGGTGTAGACGAGCCCAATCCCGGGGACCCGGACGAGCCCGAGGCTCGGGCCGAGGCCGAGGATCCACGCCATGGAGACCTTGCTGTGCATCTCGAACTCGTAGCGCTTGACGGTCCCGTAGTGCCAAACGCACATGATGAGGAGGAAGGCGGCGGCAATGACGAGCGGGACCCACCCGCCCTGGTCGATCTTGAAGAGGACCGCCGAGAAGTATGTGCCCTCGACGACCAGCGAGAGGAAGGTGAAGAGCACGACTAGGAGCCAGTGGCAGTGCCATACGAGGAGCATTATCAAAGTCATGAGGAATGTGGTCACCAGCATCACGATCACCACCGCGGTGCCTGTTTGTTGGCAGTACAGGAGGAGTACTGTTAGATGACTGCTTCACCTAAAAGCTTAAATTTATATATTTTACTTGCCACACGCCCCTAACGTGTAGGCTGATTTAATTTTTTTTTTTTGTTATCTTAGCTTTAGACGTGTAATTTCCTTAAATAGGTGGTCCCTGAGATCTGATAGACCATGTTAGATGACCACTGCACCTAAAAGCTTAAGCTTGAATGGGGTTTGCATCGTATTTATAAGTTTATATATTTTGTTTCCAACAACTATAAAATAGAAGCATTCATTCTTTCTACTTTCTCGAGTGGGAAAGCGGATGAAGAGAAAAGCTCACCGTACGCATTGCCGATTTGGCTTTGGTTTCTGAAGCCGGCGGTGACGGCTATGCAGAGAATCATGAGGATCCAATTCATGTCGGGAATGTATATCTGCCCTAGGAACTTCTTCGAAGTGTGTACAACTTTGACCCTCGGAAAGCACCCGAGCGCTAGGGCCTGCTTGATTATTGAAAACGTAGCAGATATCGTGGCTTGACTAGCGACAATAGCTGCTAGAGTCGCAACTATGAACATCGGCCAATATATCCTATCTGCAAAAAAAAAACAAAAAAACGTAACGGAGTTAGTTATCTCAATCGAATATATTCTCCCAAGAATGTAATGAAGTTAGTTTTTACCTGGAATCGAACGGTAAAATGCGTCCTGAACATGCTCTCTGTTCTCCATGAGGTACGCTGCTTGCCCAGAGTACGCCAACAGAAGGCAAGGAAACACAACCACCGTAAACGCAAGCTGCACGGCGGCGACGGGAAAATGGGCCAGGTCGGCAAATAGCGCTTCGGTCCCTGAAAAAAATAAGGAAAACAAAACGGTCGGCCCCATCTTTAGATTTTCGAAATTCCGAGGACAAAAAAGCAAAAAACCTGTGATGCTGAGCATAATCCCGCCGAGGGACGTCCATGCCGTCTTCTTCCCTCTCCTGAAGTAGTGGTATATGTAGACGGGCGAAAAGGCTTTGAGCACAGAGCTATCGTACGTATATATGTTGAACACTCCGATTCCTCCAATCATAAGGAACCATAGGAGCACGATGGGAGCAAAAAGCCAACCAACTTTGTCCGTGCCATAGTGTTGAAGGCTGAATAGCCCGACCAAGATGAACACAGCAACAAGTACCACAATGTCTGCATTTTTATAAATAAATTTTGTGGAGAGGTTGGTTCGATTTATTTGAAGAATTCAAAGCTATTGAATGAATAAAGTGTTCCAAATTCATGCCTGAGCTCATCTTTGGGTGGTCAACTTTGATCCCGCCAGATGCAGAAAGAACTGCCAATGTTATTGCGGCGAAAATGTATGTCAGAAAAAAAAATGGAGATACGAAGTAAGACAATATGGGTTTTCTTTTCTCACCAGATATAGCAGGTGTTAGAATGCCATCGCCGATCACCATGCAAGTTCCTACGAGCACCAAAATAAGGAGAGAAGTCTTCCTAAATGCGTTCGTCTCGAGCCATTTCTTGGTTTTGGCTGCAAAAGAGTGCTCACGGAAAGTGCTTCGACTGTAAGTAGTCAGCTCCTCGTCTGTTCGATGCTGGTTGGGGATCGTCTTCACTTTTGCGTGACGGCAGAGCAACGAATACAGAGCAAAAGTCCCTCCTAAGAAAAAAACAAGTTATTCACAGCAAGAAATTAAAAGATCGTAGTGCTTCAACGCTGAGTACGTTTACCTTGACCATTGTCGTTTGCTCTGCATACTATGAAGACGTACTTTAAGAGGGGAATTAAAGCGAGCGAGTATATAATCAAAGAGAGGGCGCCGATAATATCCTGAGGATCGTCGATTTTTCCTGGGAAAGTATTGTAGAAGACATAGAGAGGAGATGTTCCAAGATCTCCATATACCACTCCAAGGCTTTGGAAAGCTAGCCTCAGCAGCAGAACTGTAGAGAATTTCTGTCCTCAAAGCAAACATGCGATTGAATTAGATGCAACTCCACAGAAATAAGGATGTCTAAACACAGACTTTCACATCATCTCCAATCAGACGGTGAAAGGAGTTGACTTCCCATGTAGAAAAGTTAAAAAGACTTGCCTTTTCTCTGTACATGTTTCTGAGCCGACCAGCTTCCTCGTCCATGGGCTGATCGAGCTTCTGCTCTAAAACCCACATACTTCCCTTATTAGTCTCACCTCCTTCGTCTAATTCGGTATCAGATGCCATCTTCATCGATGGAGAGAAGCTAAGTCAATCTCCTACAAGCTGAGAGTAGAAGGATTCCCAATTCAAGAACACAAAAAGAAGAAGAGATTGAATTACAGCGTATGATTTTAGGGATTGTATAACAGGTGGGCAAAGGGCATCATAGTACAGTAAAGTGGGGTCAACTCAATATCAGCCACAGAGCAACCAACCTTTTGAAACCTTATGAGAAAGAGAAAGAAAAGGGTCACCTTCGCCAGGAACCTTAAATACCTTAATGCTCTCTGCAAACCTCGGCAATCTACTGCCGCTTTGGATTTAATTTAATAAATCTTGAGGTGGGCTCAGCTCGGATTCAAGTTTTAATATTGACTTCAGGGGAGTAAAAATCGATTCTTGATTCTAAGAAAAATAGAAGGCTTTTAATTCTCATCGTAATCAGAGGAGGCTTCAGGCAGCTGAAAAAAAAAATAGCCTTTAGCTCTATTTTATAACATTATTGCAATCTCTGTTGTTCAGGCTTCTGAACAAAAACCGTTTAAAGAGACGTACAAAACCTCTCTCTCTCTCTCTCTACCTCTTCTTGTCTCATATCGCCATCATATCGTAGTTGATTTGATTTGTTTGGAATTAATTAATTATGTGAGATTAGGAGGAGACGAATATTCTTCTTCAAATTTTCGTATGGTGAAAGCATATTGCTGCAATATACTTTCTGTATAGAATTACCCTATACTTAATTTATGTATTTTTCTTTTTAAACTAAAGAGTTAACGATAGTTGATTAGAGATCAGTTAGCACTAAGATATTAATGGATTTTTATTACCCGTGGCAATTATCATCTGAGGGAAAGGTTACAATAAGGTTTTCTGGGTCGCATTCCATGACATGGCGACAAGAACGTATGATGTCTTTTCCTACGACTTTTTAACATGTTATGTAGTATATTTATACATATATAATATGTAATTTTATTTAAGTATTGTGCAAGTCTCACCTGCAACCTATCTATCACAATATTTTTTTTTCGTCTGAAAGAAAAGAACAATATCAAGTTAAATCGGGCATGATTGTAGTGGGAAACAAGAATTAACAACATTTCTGTCTTATGATATATATAGATATTTACTTAATGTCCCATTAATTATCATTTTATAATGATATAGAACCTTTATGTAGCACTTAATTGATAATAATAATTACAAGTACGCGTTGTGGAGCCCAATGAATGATTCATTTATTAATACAAATAGAAACAAACGGTTTAGATGGAGATTAGAGTCAATCAATTAGATTACTTTTCTAAGACAACGTATTAACTTCTCCGACTAATAATACATGGTTCCAAAAACTCACAATCAAACTATACGAGATAAGTGTCGTGAGTTTATGACAAGTGGACGTTGTACGTACTATGACAACTTGCATGACGTGGATGTGCCCACGGTAAACATATTTATTTCATATTATTATACAACTAGTACATTTTGACGTCGAGATTTTTGTGGGGACATATACAAATTATAAACTACATATGTCAGTTTATTTCCAGCCCACAGCATAAAAATACATGTAATTTTACACAATACTACAACTGCTAGTGATTTTACTATAACTCATAATTTTTATTTTCTAACCTAGTTATTTCTCCACCATTAATTCTATTTCGCACTAAAAATAAATTTTCTATTTATTACTATGATAATTAACTTATTAAACTTTATATTATCAATTAAAAAGGCAATATATTATGATTATTAATAGTTAACATATTACTTAGTTATGATTTTATTGAATTAAAGCAAAATATCAATAAGTAAAAGAAAATTAATAGTATTTTTAATTTTATTGTTATTATAAGAAAATATCAAATATTTTAAATATAATAAAATCTGATGGAAAATGGCATTGAGTGGGTTGGCCACCAACCCACTTCACCTAACATTATAATAATATTTAATTATAATATTATTATATTGTTATTAGATAGGCTTTTGCCTATAAATAGCATAGCTTAGATGCGATAGAAAACACACCAACACCAAACGAGCAGTAGAGAGAGAAATAAGAAAGAGAGAGAGAAATAGAGGGTAGAGGAAAAATAGAGGGTTGGTTCGGTATTTGCTCCAACTATAAAGAGAGATAGTGAGCGTTTTCTCCTTTGTAGATTGAGAGGTTGTAACCCCTGTTTTTACCCCAGTAATAAATTTCTACCTCGCCCGTTGTTTTTTACCCCAAGTTAAAAAGGGGTTTTCCACGTAAATTCCGTGTCCACTTAATCCTCACAGTCATTTCCAATTTCGTTAAGCTGTCCATTTCGCAACAAGTGGTATCAGAGCCAGCCCTGATTGATATTCCAATTATGCTCTGTGGTTGCAGCTTTGTCTGATCTTCCACATCAGAAAGGATATCGAAAAGGTTTATCGTTACGGAAGAGTTTTTTGGCAAGTCGTGGTAATAGACTGTGTAAGTAAGTTCTGTCTAGGTGGCTGGTGCCAAGCGGGACACATAGTGACCCCACCAGATCTCATCTGGGAATTTACTTAGAAGGGTAATTTTGTCTTGAAAGCTGGTCGCTACCCTTTCTGCAAATTATCTGATCAGTACTATTTGGCTGGACTGTTGAATTTCTCCGACGATAGCGACGTGGGAAAAAATGGCAGCTAAAAATGAAATTGAGAAATTCAACGGGAAAAACTACTCACTGTGGAAAATGAGGATAAAGGCAATTTTGCTCAAAGAAAATTGTCTGGAGGCGATCACTGGCAGACCAACAACCGTTACGAGTGATGCCAACTGGAGGAAGATGGACGGGAGGGCCATCGCCAATATTCATCTGGCATTAGCAGATGACATATTATCAAGCGTTGAAGAGAAAACTAGTGCGAAAGAAATCTGGGATCATCTAGAGAAGCTGTACCAAGTCAAGTCACTCCACAACCGAATTTTCTTGAAGAGAAAATTATACCATCTACGAATGGAAGAATCTTCTTCAGTGACCGAGCACATCAACAAGTTGAACACTTTGTTCTCTCAACTTAAGGACTTGGACTACAAAATAGAGCCAAGTGAACGTGCTGAGCTTCTACTACAAAGCCTGCCAGACTCATACGATCAACTCGTCATCAATCTGAGCAACAACCAAGCTGCGGGAAAACTTATGTTCGACAATATTGCAGCTGCGGTTCTCGAAGTAGAAAGTCGGCGCAATAACAAAGAAGACAAGTTGATAACGTCCCAACAGGCGGAAGCATTGGCAGTGACGAGGGCAAGATCAGGAGCACGTGGTCCAAACATGAGCCGAAAACGGACAAGACACGGAGAGTCTGGTCCAAGTGGGAGTCAAAAACGGCAAAGCCTTGTTACCAAAAATAAGAAGGCTATAAAATGTTACCACTGTGGAAAGAAAGGTCATCTGAAGAAAGATTGTTGGGCTCTAAACAAGAATCCCAATGCCCAAGGAAATGTCGCTAACACTACCGACGATGGAATTGCCTTGGTGTGTGAAGCCGCAACCACTATCGCTGAAAAGAGAAGATTCAACGACGTGTGGCTCATCGACTCAGCAGCTACTTTCCATATGACTTCTCGAAGGGAATGGTTTCATCAATACGAGCCAACCTTTGGAGGGTATGTCTACAGCTGCAATGACCAAGCGCTGAAGATTGTTGGGGTGGGTACAATTCAAATAAAGATGTACGACGGCACTGTGCGTACCATCCATGCTGTGCGACATGTGGAGGGCTTGAAGAAAAATTTGTTGTCTGTGGGGCAACTGGATGATCTTGGTTTCAAAATTGAATTGAAGAATAAAATCATGAAGGTCTCCAAAGGAGCACTGGTGGTAATGAAGGGAGAAAAGATAGCTGCAAATCTATACAAGCTGAAGGGAGAGACTCTGCAAGAAGGGCACGCATTTGTTGCTACGACAAGTTCAAATGAAAAGTCTACAATGACTTGGCACAAGAAACTTGGTCATATGTCTGAACAATGCATGAAAATTCTTGCGCAAAAGAATCTACTTCCTGGTCTCACGACGGTGACGCTACCATTCTGTGAGCATTGTATTGTGAGCAAGCAGCATCGCCTAAAGTTCTCCACTTCAAATTCTAGAAGCAAAGAAATTCTAGAATTGATCCACTCTGACGTATGGCAAGCACCGGTTTCATCCCTGGGAGGAGCCAACTACTTCGTATCATTCATAGACGACTACTCCAGGAGATGCTGGGTGTATCCAATCAAGAAGAAGGACGAAGTGTTTCCTATCTTCAAAACATACAAGGCGCGAGTTGAACTTGAAACCGGCAGAAAAATCAAGTGTCTCCGGTCTGATAATGGAGGGGAATATATTGGCAAAGAATTCACTGAATTCTGCAAAGGTGCGGGCATCAGAAGACAGTTCACCACGGCGTACACTCCACAACAGAATGGAGTGGCAGAGCGGTTGAATAGGACCCTGTTGGAAAGAACAGGGGCTATGTTGAGAACTGCGGGCCTGGAAAAGAAGTTCTGGGCGGAAGCGGTATGTACTGCCTGTTATGTGGTGAATCGGGCTCCATCTACTGCTATAGAGATGCGAACACCGATGGAAATATGGACTGGTGCACCTGCAGATTATTCAAACCTCCATATATTTGGAAGTTCAACGTACGCGATGTACCACAACCAAGAAACGACAAAGTTGGATCCAAAGTCCAGGAAATGTTTGTTCTTGGGGTACGCTGAAGGAGTAAAGGGGTATCGCTTGTGGGATCTCACTGACCACAAAGTGATTATCAGCAGAGATGTTATCTTCTTGGAGGATAGCGATCAAGAGCAAGTCGAAAATGATAGCAGTTCAAAAGACGTGACAAAGACTACACCGGTGAAACGAAAATTGGAGCAATATAATTCTTCTGAAGCTGAACCGGCGCACGAAGAGCTCGACCCAGTCGAATCTGAAGTACCGGATCTCTGGCGGTCATCACGCGAGCGTAGGCCGCCAAGTTGGCACTCAGATTATGATATAGAGAACAATCTTGCATACTGTTTTCTAACGGAAGATGGAGAGCCAACAACTTTCCAAGAAGCACTGAATAATTCAGATGCGAGTCTGTGGATTTCAGCGATGCAAGAGGAAATGGAAGCTCTCTATAAAAATAAGACATGGGAGTTGGTGCCATTGCCGCAAGGAAGGAAACCCATTGGCAACAAATGGGTGTACAAAATCAAGCGGAATGGTGATGACCAGGTAGAGCGATACCGTGCTAGACTGGTTGTAAAAGGATATGCTCAGAAAGAAGGGATTGACTTCAACAAAATTTTCTCACCGGTGGTTCGACTTACAACAGTCAGGGTGGTCTTGTCAATGTGTGCTACATTTGACTTGCATCTTTGAGCAGCTAGATGTTAAAACGGCCTTTCTCCATGGTGACCTGGATGAAGAAATATATATGCTTCAACCAGAAGGTTTCGAGGAACAAGGAAAAGAAGATCTAGTTTGCAGATTGATCAAATCTCTCTATGGACTCAAACAAGCACCTCGATGCTGGTATAAGAGATTTGACTCCTTCATAATGAGTCTTGGCTACAACAGGCTATATTCAGATCCTTGTGCGTATTTCAAGAGAATTGGCGATGACGATTTCATCATGTTGCTGTTGTACGTCGACGATATGCTGGTAGCAGGACCCAACAAAGGTCGTATCGCCGACTTAAAGACTCAACTGGCCAGTGAATTCGAAATGAAGGACTTGGGACCGGCAAACAAAATCCTTGGCGTGCAAATTTCTCGAGACAGAAGCAAGCGGAAGATCTGGCTTTCCCAAAAGAATTATTTGAAGAAAATCTTGCGAAGGTTCAACATGCAAGATAGTAAGCCAATATCTACCCCTCTTGCTGCTAACTTCAAGCTATCCTCTGAGATGTGTCCTACTGATGAAGACGAGAGGATAGAGATGTCTCGACTGCCATATGCATCGGCGGTAGGAAGTCTAATGTTCGCAATGATCTGTACCCGACCAGACATTGCCCATGCAGTGGGAGTTGTTAGCCGATACATGTCCAACCCTGGCCGGGAGCACTGGAGTGCTGTTAAGAGGATTCTCAGATATATCAAGGGAACCTCGGATCTTGCCTTATGTTACGGAGGTACAGATTTTACTGTCCATGGTTTTGTTGATGCAGATTATACAGGTAAACTTGATAAAAGCAGATCCACAACCGGATATGTGTTTAATCTTGATGGCGGTGCTGTAAGCTGGGTTTCAAAACTGCAGTCCATTGTTGTAACGTCAACAACGGAAGCAGAATATGTCGCAGCTACGCAAGCCAGTAAAGAGGCAATATGGTTGAAGATGTTGCTGGAAGAACTCGGCCACAAACAGGAGAATATTGTTCTCTATTGTGATAGCCAGAGTGCGTTGCATCTTGCAAGGAATCCAGCATATCATTCAAGAACCAAACACATCCGGGTCCAATACCACTTTGTTCGTGAACAAGTGGAAGAGGGGACTGTGGACATGCAAAAAGTTCACACTGCGGATAATCTGGCAGACTACATGACCAAAGCAATTCCTATGGACAAGTTTATGTGGTGTCGTTCCTCATGTGGATTGACTGAGCATAAGTAACATGCAAAGGCGAGCTAGAAGGATGGTGTGAAGATCTGATTGGTCATCAATCAAATCTTCAAGTGGGAGATTGATGGAAAATGGCGTTGAGTGGGTTGGCCACCAACCCACTTCACCTAACATTATAATAATATTTAATTATAATATTATTATATTGTTATTAGATAGGCTTTTGCCTATAAATAGCATAGCTTAGATGCGATAGAAAACACACCAACACCAAACGAGCAGTAGAGAGAGAAATAAGAAAGAGAGAGAGAAATAGAGGGTAGAGGAAAAATAGAGGGTTGGTTCGGTATTTGCTCCAACTATAAAGAGAGATAGTGAGCGTTTTCTCCTTTGTAGATTGAGAGGTTGTAACCCCTGTTTTTACCCCAGTAATAAATTTCTACCTCGCCCGTGGTTTTTTACCCCAAGTTAAAAAGGGGTTTTCCACGTAAATTCCGTGTCCACTTAATCCTCACAGTCATTTCCAATTTCGTTAAGCTGTCCATTTCGCAACAAAATCTATTTTATTAAATAAAATATAAAAGAAACTACAACTCTATTTTTGTATTGTTAATTATGTGTACTCTGAGTTTCTCTTCTAATAAACACAACATTTTCTATTTTGTGTCTTACAATAAATAAATTACAATAAATAAAATACCCATTGAAGATGATTAAAATAAAATGATCTCCCACGAATAGTCAAGGGATCGATGAGGCCACCATGCCTAACCTAGTAATAATTGTATCAAAATTATACCACTGCAGTCAACTGCTTAGATAAACTGGGAGCATATATTTTTAATTATATAGTCTTCATTGTCTTCTAATAAATAGTTTCGTTTGTCGTATGATCTTATGATGAAAAATAAAAAAGAAAGGAACCCAAACTTAAAAAATGGGTCCGTCACTTGATATTTCAATGGATACAATACAATCGTATCATCTTTGATAATTATGAGCGTGATGTTTTAACTAACTAGATGTATGACAATGTTTTGGTAACCATCTAAGGTAGGTGCTTTGCCTACTTGCATGTGGGCTCCTCTCAATATGATTTGATGATCTTGAAAAATAATTAAGTCAAACAAAACAAGCAGTATATCTATAAAGTATTGTTGCTCCAATGTTTTCTATTCCTATGGTGAAGCGACGATATGTGTAAATATTAATCGTCATTATCCCGCCACCGATGGTAAGAAGAACAATAAGTTCAGATAAGGTGGACTCGAATCATTTTCTTTCCTTTTCTTTTCTTTTGTCAGAGAACCCATTAGCCATCATACTATTTTGATTCCCCTATCCGTTGGAACAGTTTATGTAACAAAGTTTTTAATAATTTATTTTAAATCTAGGACAAGGTCGATTTGTTAGAACGGTTTTTACAAGCAGATAGCATAAATGGCGAAGTGTTTGAGTAATAACTCGATCTTCAAGTCAAACGAATACCACACCAGCGTATAGAACATCGAACTATAGATAATTAAGGGATTATCATCATCGAAACGAAAAGCAAACTGATGGTAAACTCCGTTGGCCTAGGGAATAACTTCTAGATTTGATGCATTGAAGAGAGAATTCGGATAAGCGTCCCAATGTCAACGGTAAGGCCACGTTTTGCATTATAAAAGGGAGTCGAAAGAATGCTCTGTTTTCCCATCAGAGAAAAGCCGAGCTTGGCGTAAGATAATAAGCTGAGAAGAAAGTTCTTGCATGAAGACAAAGAGCTGTTAGTATTATTACGATCTGTTAGCCAAGAATGACTTGCCTAAAACAGACTCTTACTTCTCTTTAGTTAAGCAAAATCATGCCTTTGATCTTAGGCAGGTCGTTTGGGCTTACTGATGAGCTCTTCTTCCCTCATGCTAGACTTTTTTTTTCTTCTAAACTATATACATTTTCACACTATTTATCCACTACAAGATCAGTGAGCTGAAATACAGATGAATTGATGTACTTCCAAGGCACGCAATTTCGTATCCTAGTACTCATTTCCCTAAGCAATCACTTTCACTACACCATTATACGACGACATGTTATTGATAAACTGAAGTTGGCTTTATTTCAATCTTTTCGATCTTTTTGGTTATGGGTTAGGCAATTTGGCTTTATTTCAATCTTTTCGATCTTATCTCAACCTATTTCGGGAAACGACATAACACAGATGATCGCATGTATGAGCATTCTTTTGTCCAAAGACGACACCTTTTTCTTCTGTTCATAATAGAAATAAAAAATCTGTATCGCAACAAAAGAACAGAGAAATACAGTCGAATAAATCTAACTTCCGTTTTGTGCTTGATGGGTTTCGAGGCACACGGAGAGGGAGAGCTGAGCTTGCCGGCACTGACGGCGTTTGAGGGCCGTTCCGCCGCTGGAGCAGAGATTTCTGACGGCGTCGGATTCCTCTGGGCACGCCGCCGTCACCAAGCAATTGGCCAGCGATCGGTTCAGATGGCGGCAGGCGGAATCTCGCTGAAGGCCCTCCGGCGTACGGCGGTGGCACTCCGTCAGCGAACGGTACAGCCGATCGCAGGAGTCGATTTTAACGGCCGTTGAGTTCCGCTCGCTCGACGACATCGTTTCGCGCGGGCTACCACCGCGAATTATTTTAGCTATTATTATAGGTAGCTACCGCGCATGTAAATTACAGAAACATCCTCCTAAATTAGTGGGCTATCTGGGCCGGCCTCACAATTTGGTTGTATTTACGATTTTACCCCACTTTGAATTCGTATCTTAATTCATCAAAGTTTGCCATAGGCGCAGTGGCACTGGAGTGGAATCGCAGATAAGATTGAGGAGAAATGCAAGTTGCAGCAATGGGAGCTCCTTTTTCAGTTAGCAATTCATTCATGTTACAGCAGGTATCGAAATCCTGTGTGTGTGTGTGTGTGTTGGCGCGTGTGAATTCGTAAATAACTGCGTTGAAGATTTCATTCGGTTTATTGCAAGGTTAATCGAAGGAAGCAGATGAAGATTGCAGCCACGAACGAGGCTTCTGGAAATTTCGAGAGAGGACAGGCGATGAAGAAGACCAAGTTGTTGACACTGCTGACTCCGCCTCTTATAGCTGCTTTCGTAGCGTTATCTCCAGTCTACAATCCACCTGGTATGTATTTTTTCCAGCCACTTTCTTGTTGCAATAGTCTCTCTTGATGATAGGTTGAAATAATTCCGTCTTGGATTGTTAGGTTTTCCTGTAACTTTGTGTGTTGAGATATTTCTTCTCATTTGAATTTGAAAAGACACCAATTGGTTTTAGAACAAGTTCAATTGATTTTTCTAATCAACGCTGTCATAGGCTGACATCGACCTACAATGGAACCCTTCTTTGATTCCATTGCTTTCAAGGTTTGGGAATCAATTCACTAGCGAAAAACACTGTGTATGAACTGTGCTTGTTTGCTTATTATGTGAATATAATAAATTCCAAAGGTTCTTGATCATCTCACCTATTGTGCTATAACTGAAACTGTTTTAGATCTACTTATGACGACGAATCTATCGATGAATCATATCCAAGGACAATGTGATTGGGCACATATGCTGCTGCTTCAAAATTTTAATCAAAACTACTTTGCACCGATAAATTAATGAACTTTTGTGATCGATTGATTCTTCCTATAATGTTTAGCGTCGCTTGGGCAGACAGCAGATGCTCATGGAAGAGGAGCCACCTTGTTCAAACAATCCTGCATTGGTTGCCATGATGCTGGAGGAAACATAATACAGCCTGTGAGTGTGTGTTTGTGTGTGCATGTGTATCTATATGTTATATTCATGCACCACTTGCCAGCTGATCACAGATACTTCTACAAATCCACATACAGATTCTTAGATAACTACCTAATTATGTTGAGCGTTTTCAATCATCATTTCAGGGGGCTACTCTGTTCTTGGAAGATCTGCGAAGGTACTACAAATCAATTCTGCTTAAAATTTCACATGCAACGCTTGTCTGAACGTAATGTGCTCAAAGTCTTTTATATCATATGTAACAGTCAGCCAAGTCCCTTAGAACAATCACTTGATAACTATTTGCATGTTCTATGCAGAAACGGAGTCGACTCAGAAGAAGAGATATACCGCATAACGTATTTCGGCAAAGGAAGAATGCCGGTAATTCTTTCTTTCTTTCTTTTTTAATGGGCCGACGACATTCTTTTATAAAACTTTGAGCATAGTATGTTATATACATGTATGTATATATATACATACACATATTGCAGGGATTTGGTGTGAACTGCAAACCAAGAGGTCAATGCACGTTTGGTCCTCGGTTAGAAGAGGAGGATATTACAATGCTGGCCCAGTTCGTCAAGTCCCAGGCAGAACAAGGCTGGCCTAAAATTGAATGATATATGTAATTCTTGGCATATTTGAACGAATCAGCAAATAATGGCCCATATATTTCGTCTATATTTTCGGCCCAGAAACCCGATGAGCTTTTTCAAGGCTTAATTATACTTTTAAGGACACTTAAATTAAAGGTGACAATTTTAGTCCTATTAAGTATTAAAGTTGTAGCAATCAAAGGACACCCTAAAATATTGGTGGCAATTTTAGTCCTCTAAGTATCAAATTTGAACAATTTGGGTTGGGGACACCGGACACTCAAACCCATAAATAAAACTTTAGCCTAAAATTTATACACGTGGAGCAATGTTTGAATTTATACTAAATTTATCTGTCTTTCCTCCAATTAAGCATCACATCATATGTAGAACAAAAAATTGAGCTAATTGGAGTAAAAAAGAACAAATTTTAGTCCAATAAATAACAAAATTAAAGTAGTTTTGGAACAATTAAAGCTAGAAAACCTCATTTTAGCTCGAAACACGTGACGTCAGATATTCTAATCTGGACTATTAGGTGAGGCTGAATTGGAAGTTGGAGAAAATAAATTTAGTCCAAGTCAGCATCTTCGGCTCCCCGTGATTAAATTCTGAACTGAATTAGATTTCTAGATTTAAATGTCGTAAAATTGCTTTAGTTTGATATTTATAGGACTAAAATTGCCTCCAATAACCATGTGTCCTTAAATTGCAATAATTTTGTTACTTATAGGACATGTAATATAGGAGAAATCAATGAAAGGACATCAATTCAAATCCTGGATTTTGAATTTGAGAGAGATATTGAGATATCTCTAACTCGATTATTTCCTAATAATTGCCGTACCTCACAAGTAGGGTTGGCAACGGGGCGGGGCGGGAGCGGGGACCTAATCCCCGTCCCCGTCCCCGCCGGATCCCCGCGGGGATTCAATTTTTTAAAAAAAATTAATATTTTCAATATAATATATAAATTTAAATATTTTTTAGTTATAAATATTATATAAATTATAGTTTTATATTTTATTTGTATTAATTTAATATTATTTAACCTATATTTAATATTATTTTAATATTATTTAAGTTATAATATAATATTATGTATATATTATAATATATAAATAGGGGGCGGGGCGGGGATCCCCGCGGGGAAAAAGCTGTCCCCGTCCCCGCCCCGTGGGGATAAAAACTCGGGGATTCCCCGCCCCGTGGATGGGGAGTCCCCGCCCCATTGCCATCCCTACTCACAAGTCACATTCACCCTTAATTTTAGTGTCCTAAAAACGTCACCTAGTCAAACTTATGGGACTAAAAATATAATTAAGCCTTTCAGTATTTACCCTAATTAATTGGTTGTTTTGTGTTAAAAACTTTGGGGAAGTTGAGGGTATTTTTATTACGGAAAAGCTTATCATGGACTGACGGTTAACTTCAACCAACGCAAATGCCAGCCTTAATCACATGAAGATAACGACTAAATTACAAGGCAGAACCATGTGAACCTCTCCATTTATTTATTAAGATTGTCTTATTAATTACGATAATGAACAAAATGTGTGGCCCCCACCATTTATTAAGCACGCCTTGTCTTTATTTCATTGAACAGAACTAAAGACAAAACTTCACATGTATTCTACTCTGATTCTCAAATCTGTACATCACACAAACCTCTTCATTACTAAACAAACCCAAATTGTATTTTGTCTCCATTTATTTATATATAAATTTTGTTTTTAATTTTTTTTTGTTCGGGAAGAAACGGAACAGACAAACCATGTGAAGGAAGCAAAGCATGCGCCGTTCACACATTCAAAAATTCCCACTTTTAAATGAAGATATATGATTAATAATTCCAATGTGCGCTAGTTATATTTGGTCAAATGTCATAGCAGCTAATTTAACAAGTATATCCCATTGCCTTGATATGCGTATTAAATGAATTACCTACTGCTGATGACATCATTATTCATCTATGATTATATATTTTGAACTAAGTGGTCCCTGTAAGCTCGGACATCTCCAAATAATTCATTAAATTAATTACTGCCACATGAACATGATTAAATGTACCATATATTTGTGTAAACATAGAGAGAGGGTTTAGAGCAGGCAAAGAGTCGGTGTCAATAGCTGTAAGAATGAAACGACGTTATAAGCAGCAAACTAGCCACATTGAACACTAAAGGCAAAGAGGGTTTTCTCTTTCAAGGCATAATGCTCTTTATATCATCAACCAAACTCATATATATACATATGTATGTATATTATTCGGGAAACTTCAATATTTATTCTGGTTCTTTATTCGGCAATTGATTCGAGCTATGAGTGTGTTGGTTTGAGAGGCTGAAGCTGCCAGCATGATCTGGTGTCTATATATATAGGCTTTGAATCCTCATATTATCATTTTTTCTTAACTTCGAAATACTTTGGAGACTTTTTTATTACATACATCAGGTCATCTAGCAGCTTCAATCACTCATCACTAACAATTGCCTCCCTTGCTTGATAATGTTGTAAAATATATGGATTCTGCAGCAGACATTAGGTGAGTTCTTGATTTATGTTCAATGTCTGTTGTTTTTATTTTCTGGTTTTGTATTACATGTGAGACTCGAAATTAAGCTTGCACTCCTTGAATGAAGATGATATATTGGGGAATTCAACGGTTATTTAGCGGTTTACACGGTTGTTCTAATTTGAAGACCAAACTACGTATTGAATAGGTAGGTCGGGATTATTGATAGCAAAACATATCAAGTACCGAAATTGAAATATGTTTGGATTAATACAAAGTAGCTTATTAATTTCGCTTGGTGCTATTGCATCCGTAATTACAAAATGGCATATTAGCTTGTTCTTTTATTATTCGAACAATTGTGAAAAGAACTACTTCACATATTACTAGCCAATGGTTACACGCATAAGCAAGTAGTTGAAGAAACTTCGTCAGATGACTAATCAAAGAGCAAACTGCACATGAAGTTAAAAATTGTTAATTTTGAATATTAGTCAAGACAAAATTGCATTAACCAACTTCCTTGGCCTTTTCTAATCAGGACAGACAGACTTAGACTAATCATCTGCTAAATTATTTGATTTAACTATGTTATAGAAAAAAATAGTAACAGTAAATATTCCAATTTTGATTTTGATGTAGTTTATGATATTAACTTGACGTCTTTTCAATTAGGCATCATTTTACATCCTAATGTTAATTGTCAACGCGCATGCTCTTGGGGATAATTAGTTTTATCCATTCATTTTAGGGAAAAAAAAAAATCAGGTTAAGTTGAATTTGCTGAATGGGATGATTGATTAATTTCCCTAAAAATCATCTCATATCTATTTAGTCGCATTGGAGTTGGACTACTAGTGGTTCAGTGGTATATCACATATTCAAATTATGTGACTATCGATATTTGTGTTTCTTATTGTCCATCACTTAGAATGAGGTTCACACAACTGCGATGGGATTCATATTTGCTTCTCAATCTGAACAAAATCGGAATATGAGAACTCAAGGCATAACCGATTGTGTGGGATAGATACCTTCTAGACGAATAAAAGAAGAAAAAAACATAAATCAATACTCCAGACATGGTTTTGCTGACGTGTCCAACGAAAATTTTTCCACGTAGGATGGAGAACGATAGTAAGTATATATCAATGTAGGGTCCAAGCCCATGTTTAAACTCGAAGTAACCCAATTTGAATATTTATTTAATTGGTACGAGAGGCCCAAACAATAGTAATGAGTTAGGGGTAACCCGATCTGTTTACTTAAACGGTTTGAAATATCGAACCTTAACCCGATCTGTTTTAACCCAAATATAACCCATTAACCCGCCAACCGTTTAAAATTAAAAAGAAAAAAGAAAACATAACTAAAGAATCATAATTATAAACCCAATTAAATAATAGAGAAACAAAGAAGTTGTTTTTCTAAAAATTAACAATTAAAATTCCAAATAATACAAGTTCAAAAGTTGAACCCTAACCTGACCCACTTAATATTCGGGTTAAATGGGTTGATAAACGGATTAATTTCGGGTTGATTTCGTGTTGAAAAGTCGAACCCTAACCTGACCCACTTAATATTCGGGTTTAGTGTGAGTAATCGAGGGGTCCTTCTTAAAACCAATTGGTGATAGGAGGAAAAAGTCTCTTATATATATACCGGCTCGAAGAGCTTGAATTATCCGATGTGAGACAACACCCACTTTTTTTATAATCTCAACACGCTCCCTCACATGTGGCATGACTGGTCTAACACGTGAACATATGAATCGGGTGACGGTCAGCGGAACCTCACTCTGGGAAATTTCGTTATTGGGCCTTATTTGGTCGGCCCACATACGAGGAGAGTTGGCCCATATAAGAGACGAGCTTCCTTCCTAATATCAATTGGTTTTAGGAATGAACCCCATCAAGCTTATATCGGGACCCGTTCTTATGTGTGGCGTGTGTGCATGGCCTCGATGATGGATAAATTACCAGTCCCGGCCCAAATTACTACATGGCATCAGAACAGGATCCGAATCAATTAAAATATATAGCGGGTTCGAAAAGAATGACGTTCTCGTCCGGTAAAAAACAAGGAAGGCTCACACGTGAGGGGGGAGTGTTGAAACATATCACGTGTGAGGAGAGAGAGTCCCACACCGAAAAATACAAAAAATAATAATGTGTATATAGCTTGATGAGTCAACTCCTCCTAACACCAATTGGGTTTTGAACCTCATCAAGCTTATACCGGGACCTCTCCTCATGTGTCGCGTGTGTGTGTGGACCTCGATAGATAAATTAACAGAGGTCCGGCACGAATTAATACTGTTGATCACACCCAACAAATACGTTTTACCCATTTACTTAAACATGTTAAAACTACTAACACATGCTATTTTCGGGTACGGTTCGTGTCGGGTTGGCGGGTGGGGTTGGTTTTTAGCAGACCGTAATCACACGCACTGCCCTCCGAAAGAAAAAGACAAAATTGATTCTTGCATTCTTACTTTCGGTTTTCTGAGATAGAATTTGATTCTTGGCGTAGAGCTTTGGTGGACCGTAGTATGTTATCTTATGCTTTTACAAAACAAAAAAAAAAAAAAAAAAAAAGAACAGAACTTGGCTGAATACATCCGATCGGACCCGCCGGAGAAGATAAAAATCATCTCTTTTATTTCCTCATACTTGAGCATAGAACAACACAGACAAACAAACATCAGTTAATCTTTCTCCTTGACAAAGGCATGGTGTATCCTCAGCCCACCTTTCCAATACCCACTCCACACTTCATAGATCCCAAAGTAAATCTTCTTCTTATCATCATCATCACCATCACAGCCATCGCTTTCCTTTTTTTCAGGCTTGATCTCCACAGTCCCCTTAAACAAGAATTTGTCCGTCGTCTCCAAATTATTCAATGTCCTCTTAGGCCACTGAGCTTGCTCGCCCCCTCTCTTAATCATTAGGAACAAAGGGTATTTCTTCCACCCAAAAGCATCTTCAGTGAGCGATAGCTCAAAGCCCACTTCGTATTCCTTGTTAGGATCTGTGCCGTCGATAAAACCCGTCACTTCTAGCCAGCAAACTTGCTTCAGTTCTGCTGGGCTCGCCCTAAGAAGACCCCCATGGATTAGCTTAGCTAGTTAGTTCATATTTTGTGATTTGTTGTAGTAATAGATGGAGGGAAAGGTAATCGAAGTTTACTCACTCGTCGGTGGGAAGTTTCCAATATCGCTCGTCGTTGCCCCATACGATTTTGAGGTTCTTGGCTGGGATTATCATCTTCCCCGCCGAGTCCTGTATTTTTTTTTTTTGTGGTTTCAGTTAGCTCATGTTGTACGTAATGGATTGTTTGGGAGGAGAAGTTGAAGTTGATGTTTTGATAGTTTTCTGTATTACCTTTTTAAATGTGCCGATTTCGTCTCCGATGAAGTGTGGACTTGGAGTGGTAGCAGCCATTTTTGTGTTAGAATACGGTGAATTCGCAGCTTTGACATTACTTGACATATATAGAATGAAGAAAGGTGTGAAGTGAATGAACGTTTGTGTATGTAATACAGCGATTAAGCGGAAATGGAAGAAAAAGGAAACGACGACTACAGAAGGAGAATCCACGCTTTTGAATGTTCGTTATTTCTATCAACGTGTATTTTAGTAGTTGCTGTAATACAGATATTGTAGTGCGAATCAATCTTCTTCAAAAGCCAGCTAAGAATATATGCCTATCCCCAATCCAAGTGTAATAACTTAGGAGGATCTTCGTCTTTCTTAAGCTACCTCTCTGCAACTCGATCACGTAAAGCAGCGCCAGCCCAAGTCATTTACATGGTTCTTTGGAGAGAGAGAGAGAGAGAAGTGAAATGACCGAGCTTTTCATAAATTTGTATGTAAAACTAGTTTTAATATTTTCAAGTTGGAGATTAATTTTGTCGCTTCAGTTGAATCTATTAATAAACAAGCTTTTTAATTCTCTTAGGATGGATGGATATCTGTTTCCCGAAATACTCGTCCAACCTTCTAGTCTACATATTAAAGAAGTTTGAAACGAATATCATAGATTTTTTTTAATCTCAAGTGGAGAGATCAGTTGCTTGGTGTGGTCCAGTGTTTTTAAAAGCGTTGCTTTTTTTTTTTTTTTTTTAAGGAAAACGCGAACTATATTTCGCGTTTCTCCTCAAAAGCGCACGCTTTTGATGACGTGTCACGCTATATACGCAACAAAACACGTTAAATACGCTATATCCTAAAATACCCACGGTATTTAGGATATTATATACAATAACTTTAAAAAAATATAGGCCGATTTTTATCAGCAAATTAGGCTCATTAATCAACAAATATGCCAATTTTTTAAATTAATCAGCCCAACTGAACAAGTGCCCATGAAACTTTCCTCCTAGGTGATGCCATTTATATAGAAAGCGTTGCAAGCTCGTTACATTATGGGAATTAGGGTTGTCAACGGAGCGGGTTCGGGGCGGGGATCCAATCCCCGTCCCCGTCAACGGCGGGGATCCCCGCCCCGTCACTATTTTATAAAAGAAATTCAATTTAAATTATTTTAATATTATCAAACTATATTTTAATATTATTTATATTATTTAAATATATTTTAATATTATTGATATTATTTAAGCTATATTTTAATCATATTTATATTATTTTAATATTTTCAAAGTATATTTTTATATTGCTTATCTTATAATAATATTAATTGAATAAAATATATATTATTTTTATTATCGGGGACGAGGCGGGGATATCCGCGGGGAAAAATGTTCCCCTGTCCCCGCCTCGCGGGGGTAGAATACTGGGAATTCCCCGCCCTATTCGGGTCGGATTCCCACGGGGACGGGGAACCCCGCCCCATTGACAACCTTAATGGAAATCGGTGTGGGACAACCAGACAATGCATTTGTGTTTTCGCTAGAAACAAGAAAAGGACAAGCTTACCGTTCTATCCATTATGAGCTTTCTTTTATGTAATTGTTTTTCCATCTAATTTTATTTATTTTTTCATCCATTTACCTCATATGCCAGCGATGCATTATGTGGGTGGACGTGAGTTTCTCAAATAATACTACTAATAATTTATTTACTTTAACTAAAATAATCTATATTGAACAATATATATACATACCAACTAATTATACTATTAAATATATTTAACAAAACTTATTGCTAATTTCTCCACTAACTTATCAAAACGGAACATCTATGTCGGGAATATATTATTAAACACAAACTTTATATAAAACTTACTGAATAATGTGCTTATGATTAATAATTTATTATAAATTATGTTTCTTAACATAATAAGTGGCTTGTCCGAAATACTCACGCAACACGCTACGCTATTTACGCTACACGCTATCTGAACTGAAATGCTACGCGTTGGCTATGCGCATTTTAAAACACTGGTGTGGACATAAATTAAAGTCAGTACTTTTAGCTCATTCTATGTGCAATAAAATAAATTAATTATTAGTTGATGATTTTAATAAGTGATATACCAAAAATAGAATGAGCTAATTTTTAAGAGTTTTATGCTACGTGGTTTAATAAATTTTTTTAATAGTAATAATGAAGAAAAAATTAGATTGGTCAATTGACATACCAATTTACAGTTTTTATCCACTTTACGCTCGTTATAAGAGAGTATAAATATCGGTTGGTTGTTGCCATGCCATAATAATGAAAATAGTGCGTTGGGCTTACGTGGCACAATAAAAAGTAGAGACCCATTAATCGCATTAATCGACTACTTGCCAGTAGTAGTTTGGAGAATTCTAGGAATACCAAATTTTCTAAAACAGATTATTGCATAATGTATAGTGTTTGCTTAGCCAAAATAACATTACTGATAAGCTTTTTCGAGCAAGACATTTATAGTGCAAAAAAATATATGACGCACGGGAGAAAAAAAAGTCAATTTAAAATGGTCTTCAGTAATAAAAGAAGATAAAATACACTCTGAGGACCCGCCGAGAGTCCAAAGCACGTCTAAGTTGTGTTTTGGATGGTTATAATCTGTCAGATGAAGCCCAGAGATGATATTAATTGTTAAGCCCGTTTATCCAATACTATTTATCACAAAAACCGTTTTATTTAGCGGGCGTTCTTTTATTCGAAATTGAAAACTAGGCTCCTTTCGGCTTTCAAATGGTATTAGATCCGTTTTGAAATTCCAAGACAATGACAGAGTACTGTCAACATAGCCTGTGCCCCGCGGGCTTCGATATTTTAGGCCGCGCGGGCTTTGGCGGCCGGCCCGCCATTATATATATATAAATATATATTACATAGATAATAAATATATAATTAATTAGGTAACTAATGATTCATTAATTATATTTAATTAATACCATATTTATTATCAACACATAATTAATAGCATATTTATCCGTAATTTTTAATAAATACCATAATTAATAAAAACTTATTTGTAAATTAAAATTTTAAATTAAAATAAAAAACACAAACATTATTTTATGGGTAGGCGGGCCTGTGCCGCTGCGGGGCGGGGCAGTCCCCATTTTTTAGGCCCGCCTTTGGCGGCCCGCCCACCATATTGACAGTACTAATGACAGTAGTTTATATTTGAAATTGAAAACTCTGCAATTTCAGTATAGCGCTTGTATATATACTACTTCCTCCGTCCCATTTAATTCTTCCCAAAGATTAGTGGGCATAGAAATTAAGAAACTATATTATTTTAATATTATAGTACAATTTTAAGGTACGGAGAGAGAAAACTTATTAGTGGGCACGCAAATTAAGAAGTCTCTTTTAATATAAATGGTGTAATTAGTTTAGTTATTGGAATAATTTTTTACCAAAAATGGAAATGGAAAGAATTATGTGGGACGCCGAAAATAGAAAGATGAGAAGAAATAAATGGGACAGAGGTAGTATTATATTAAGGGTGAGAGGTGGCTATTAACTGCTAATTTAGTCTTTAAAATATTTACAATTTAACCTCTCTATTTTTAATTTCATTAATTAAATAATTATCACGTTTAACCCCTCAATTGTTAGTTATTGTACTTATACCCCTAATCATTATTTTCCTTTTATATATATAAAAATTATATTTCATCCATTAAACATAGATTATAAATTTTCAAACTAAAATTAAAATAATTATATTTAAGCACATGCATAGAGTATGCAGATAGTGCTAGTTTTAAGAATCAACACGAACAACGCGCTATATTGCAGATATAGCATGTCATCATATATATACCTCGGCTTTTGGAGACATATATAGCTTATAAAAAGCTATCATCGGCGCGCTTTCCAAAATACGCGCTATAATGTGCTGCGAAGCGTCCTAAATTACGCTATTTTTAATTTGTGAAAGGCGCAGTTTCCAAAAACCCATTGCGCACTTTGGCACGGCTCGGCCACGGGCACGGGCTCGGTGCTCGTCGGTGCGAGGCACCTCCTCGCACCCAGGCTATTACTTGGGCCAAAACTCACCTAATCTTCTCAAGCCCACTTCAGCCCACTTAAGCTCATTTAAACCCATTAACATGACACGTCCTTTTGAATAAATCACATGGATTTCTGTATTTATAGTGGATATTTTCTTAGTGTCTAACCGATGTATGACAACTTTCCCACATTTATACGCTATCAACCATAATAATTATTTGAGCGTTTTAATATTCGTTAGATTCCCCTCGAATCATAGATTTGCAATCTTTTAACGATTTTCCGTTTCGACGATTGACGGCTTCCCGATTTAATTAAATTCGAGACAGATTTTATTAATGGATTAATTACCCATATTTGGCCCAATTGCCCCCAATGAGCTCTATAACCCAGCCAACAAAGAGAAAGGTCAAAGCCATTGCGGCGGCGGTGGGAGGTTCAGATCCAAACGAATCGCCGGCAACCTCGGCAGCTCCACCAATGCTGATGCCAGCGAGGCAGAAGGTTTCTCTTCCGCCTTCGTCTCGTCCACGGCGAGCTGCAACACGGCTGGGGGCTTTTCTTGAACCTCGGCCGCCGGTCCCCTCTGCGCACACCCTTCGCTCGCCGCCGAGGACTCCACGGTGCTCTCAGGGCTCGGACCAGCACCCATGGCCGGAAAGTTGATCTTTGCCCTGGCAGCGTGGAGGCTGACCGCGGCGGCGTCGTATGCCAGGGCGGCTTCCTCCGCCGTGTCGAACGTCCCAAGCCACACCCGCTCTTTCTTGTTTGGGTCTCTTATCTCCGCCGCATACCTTCCCCATGGCCGCCGTCGAACGCCGCGGTAGCGTACCTCAGACACGGCGTTGACGACGGCGCTGACTTTTTTGAGCTCCTTCTTACCGGTCGTTGCTCTAATCGGTGGTGCCATGGCTTTGTCAGATTAATTATTTTTTCAGTAGAGCGTATGATTGCGTTTGTGTGAGGTGAGGCGCTATTTATACAGAGAGATGGTGTGGCTGCTTATGTTTGTAGAAACGTGTAAATATGGGGTTAATGTAGGCCCCACTTAGGATGAATATTCTCCGTACTTGGACCACTTTATGAAAACGGCAAATTATGTCTCGATCCAATTGTGTAATGTAATTAAATGTAGTAGGGAAATGTAATAGACCTATGGCATAAAATCTTTAAAATGCTGGGTGTTATTAAATTGTGCAAAGTGCAAATTAGGAGAAAAATCAGCGGTTGCCCCATTAAGTAAATGTATTGAGCTCATAAAGTTGAAAGTGTAGACATATTTCAAAAATTATTGGTGATGCCAATTTCTATAGTTTACATTCTTAATATTTTTTAATTTTCACATGATTAATTTGAGAATCCACTTCCAAATGATCCAATTTGGAGGATGTAAATAAAATCAACGTAATTTATATACTTCAAGAAATCGAGTAAGTTAGTGCGGTGCGCTAATTACGAAAGGAAAATACGGGTCGTGCGCACCTGCGCGAGATGCGCAGATGTGAGCCCCGTGCACGTGGTGTCGTGCGGCTTGGCACGATTATGATGCTCCTTCATTCAATATCTATCTATCTATTTTATTAAGGGAGAGCATGCTAGAGGAACTGCTCTCCTCAATTTGATGTGTCAATTTTGACATATAATTTACAATTTAGTTCTTTAATTTTTAATTGATTTTAAATAAATCCTTATAAATTAATTTTTTAATTTGAATATTTCACAATATTCCTTTTAGAATTAATCATAATAGCATATACTAAATATAAATCTTTCAACTATAAATAAAAGTATATGCTATGAATTGGGCACAATTCGAGTGTGCTTCGTATACTAGTGTTATATAGTTGTTGGGAATGATAACGTATACTAATATTCTAAGCACACTCAATCTTTCGTATTAATATACAAGCACGAATACACATATATCATATAGTGCGTATATGATTTGTTTTTAAATTTAAATATATGAAATGAAAATTTAGTTTTACTCTTTTGTTACTTTAAAGAAGGAAAAAATGATTTATGAAGAAACAATAAAATGAAGGGTTAAATTGTATTACCGCAGTTGACATACCAGAATTATGTTATGTCAGTTTTCAAGTGGTACCTCTTCTATTATACAAAAAAGGTTAGTGCGACTAAAAACTGCTAATTTGGTCTATCATTTTATTTGCAATTTATCTTCTATTTGTAGTTCAATTAATTTAATAAGTTATCGTTTCGCTTCTAAAGTTTTTAGTTATTGTAATTATACCCCAACATTAACTTTCACTTATCTATTTAAAACTATAGTTCATTATTAAATATTAAAATATTACAATATTAAAATTGAAGTAATATAAATATAGTTATATTGTTAAGCACGCATAGAGTGTCGGAAAGTACTAATATAATAGAATAGATATCGACTATTTAGAATGGTTAATAATACTAATTCGAGTAAATTAGTTGAAGCATCTCCAACAGTCAACCGCAAACGCAAACGCATTTTGCAGTAACAAACATAGTTTGCAGTAACTATTCTCCAATAGTCAATTGCAAATGCAAAAGCCCTGTAATATTCCATTTCATACCAATTTTTATAACTTTTCAATATCACCCATATATTTTACTACGTTACAAACTAACCACAATATTCTTTTAATTTTGAAGTCATTATTTATACATATTAAACACATAAACAAAATATTTATTAAAAATATCAAAATTACACAACATAACAATTGAAATACATTGAGATATACGTAGTACAAATAATATATAAAAAATTATATTTGTGGTCAAAACAATATTTCATTATATTACATATAAATAATATATAAAAAATAATAATAAGATATAAAAATTATTACTAAAATAAGTGTGGTTAAAAATAATTATTTATTATATCAATATAATCGTAGTATACAATTTTCAAAGTTAATATATTTTTATATATTCGATTTAATAATCAATATAAACAAAGGTCTTATTTGCAATTTTAAAACATCAAACGCATTTTTGCGTTCAGACGCAAATTTGCGTTCGAAACAGGAGAGAGAAAGCAAAAAACGCATTTTGCATATGCGTTTGCAGTACTGTTGGAGTAGTTTTTCTTCATTTTTGCGTTTGCGTTTGCGTTTTGCGGTACTATTGGAGATGGTCTTTAACTGAATCAGGTTCAAGATTTAAGTGGGTCACTGATATTGGGCCTGTTGGGCCTTTTTTAAATGTCCTAAAATCTATATAGCCTATCTTTCTTAATGGGCCGTACCTAAATTTTTCTGTGTCCACTATGCTCTGACTAAGTCAAAAGTCAAGTAATTAGCTGCTTCAACTCAACAAATCGAGAAAATATGAATTGCGCTCCACTTCCACTACACTTACACTATATAGTCATGAACATGCGATGTTAATTCCATTTCCATTCTCTGCTTGGCAAGATATATCCTTTCAGTTGTTCAACTTCAGTTTCTTCCTTCGATATGAACTCGCAAGAAGCTGCAGAGAAGGCATCGTCGGTCATCGGATTCGGCTACGATCTGACTTCGGACATCAGGCTATCCTCCTGCAAATCCGGTCCGACGGAGTCCGGTCTAATCGAAATCGACCGGTCTAGGACCCGAGACTTGGTGGTTCCTGGAAACGTCGTCGTTTCGAACGCCTCGACTTCGATTCGCTGCGGTAAAGGCGAGACGACGAGGTTTAGCTCCGATGCCCTCTCCTTTGATCAGGTCATATATATAACTTTTAATCTTTTTCTTTCGTCATCTAAAAAAATCAGTATTCTTTATGTACGGACGCTTTTGCGAGTGGCCGACCTATCGGATCGATCGCGTCCGATTTTAGTTTGATATTTGTGAAGCGATTTGTGATTTTGACTTCTGACTTCTGAGTTTCCCTATGAAATAAAGAGTGTAAAAATCATCCGAAGCTTTGTGCAAAGCTCATAAGGGTTTGTTTTAGCAGTTTCTAAATCCCAAGTCAAATTGTCAACCTCCGTGTTGAACAGCTCATTGACCTGATTTACAATAGTATCTGTCAAGAATTAAGTGTTGCTTTGATGGGGTTGATGTTTGATTGTTGTTTTGGGTTGGGACTTATTGCATGTATATACTATTACCAGACATTTGAACCAGCGGTCTTGCTCAAACATCAGCAAACTTGACCTCAGTCCGTAGCAAATCCTAGACTAAGACTTGTGGTAGTAGAAATAATAATAGTTATGTGGGGATGAGTGGTATTAGCTATTAGGTAATCTGACCAAGATTTTATGTAGTTAGAACTAAGTGATATAAATGCCTAACATATGTTTTTATGTTGGGAATTTTTTATGCTGATTTCATTATCTTGCTTTTGACTATGTACGGCAAGTTATTGCCTGAAGTCTCACTAAACCGCCCCGCTAAAACTCGTTCAGATGTCAGAGCATTTTAATCAAGAATTATCCTTATCTGGTAAAATACCATCTGGGATCTTCAATGAAATGTTTGGCTTCAACGGTTGTTGGCAAAGGGATGCGGCGACGGCAAAAGTTCTGGCTTTTGATGGTTGGTTTATTACATTGTACACGATTGAGCTGGGAGGGTCGCAAATAACACTGTCTGATAAAATGAAGCAACAAGTACCTTCGACTTGGGATCCCGTTGCTTTTGCCAAGTATGGTCCTTATCTGAACTTCGTTCTGGTAGCTTCATTGATGCATCTACCTTATACTCAGCATATTCGTTTATCGTAATAGTGATCTTTTCTGAGATTAAGAACACAACAAACGCTTCATTTAGTACTAACCTTTTGTTAATCATCTCCTATCAAAGAGCTGCCATTGATTAATGCTGTTTAAATAACCTCACGGTGGTAGTGTGAAGATAGTTTATTAATTATTACTTGAATCTCCAGGTTTATCGAAAGTTATGGAACTCACGTGATCGTTGGGGTCAAGATGGGAGGTAAAGATGTAATTCACATGAAGCAGCTTAGGAGTTCAAATCGACAGCCGTTTGAAGTGCAGAAGCTGTTGAAGGATTTAGCAGATCAAAAGTTCTCAGAAGATGGTGAACTTATTAATAATCCTGCTTCTCGCTCGAAAAGTGATGTAAGTGCCTCACGGGAACTTTCATAGGAATCTCTATAAATCTGCTTCCCCATTATAGCAAAAAAGTGTCAACTTGACATGCAGCATCTGTTGAGTGTTCATATTAGAAGGGGAGGTTCAGACAAAGGCCAAAGCCATAAGGAATGGCTTTCAACCGTATCACAGTATCCTAACGTGATATCCATGTCTTTCGTCCCTATAGCATCGCTCCTCAGAGGAACTCGGGGTAGTGGTTTCCTCATCCATGCGATTAACCTATACCTACGATGTAAGAAACTGACCCCACTCAAGCAGTTGCAGTTCTCAACCTTCTTGTCTGATATCCTAAATTTTCCTTGGCAGATAAACCTCAAATAGAGGAGCTTGCTCAATTTTTCGAGCATCAGTTGCCTCGGCTGTGGGCTGCCCCAGCGAGCACTGATCGCAAGACACCTTCTCTACAGTCAAGGCTGTTAGGTCCTAAGCTTTACGTCAACACGGAAAGGTGAACAAACACACACATCAGCTTAGTTACTGTGTCGAATATAGTGGCATTCGAGTTAATTTCCCGTTTTTCCACGATAATATCTGACTTCGAGAGCTCCAAACTATTTGCAGGTTGATAGTGGAAACCGTCCAATCACAGGCATTCGCCTGCACTTAGAAGGCGAAAGGAGCAACCACTTAGCCATCCATCTCCAGCATTTATCGTACATTCCTCGCTCTTACCAACTCTCGCCCGACCACACCTACCAGCCCAGTTACGAATCGTGGAACCATGGCTTCTTCGAACCTGTCAAGTGGAGCGGATTCTCACACGTATGCACCGCACCCATAGAGCACGATGGGTCGACCATCGACGAGTCATCAGCGTCCATAGTCACTAGGGCTTGGTTCGAAGTGAAAGGCGTGGGCACGATGAAGAAGGTCCTTTTCTTGAGGCTTGGGTTCACCAACGTGGCTTCTGCTAAAGTCCGGCGGACTGAATGGGCTGGGCCATCTTACTACACGTCGAAGAAATCTGGGATGCTTACGTCTATGCTGACGAGCAAAACGTTTAGCAGCGGCGATTTGAATAATGAATTACAGGAGCCTGCGAAGGTGGATTTGAACTCATCCGCGGTTTACCCTGACGGGTCGACCCGTCCTAAACGGGCGCCCAAGATGTCTCATTTCGTGGATACACGGGAAATGGTAAGGGGCCCCGATGATCCGCCGGGTTATTGGGTCGTCACGGGCGCGAAGCTCTGCGTGGAGGGTGGGGTGATTGGGTTTAGAGCAAAGTATTCTTTGGTTAGAGTTGATTCTTGGTCGCCGTCTTCGGTGAGAAGTGTTGATAGTTGTTTGCTTCAATAGTATGCATTAATATGTGTGTCGTATATTGTTGTGCATTTCGTATGTAGGGATTTGCATCTTGCTTTTGTGAATATTATTCATTTTATTGAACTGTGTCCTATCTTCGTCGCTTGTTATACAGTTGTAATTAAAGAACAATAATATACTTACAAACTATTTGGTGCATCATTCATTCCTCCCAAAGAGAAAAGCAAGAAAAACATTCCTTACCGTTCCTTTCCTATCCTACCAAGCAGCAGCTCCCAAGAAACTGAATCACAGCAATTAAACAAACCAATATTTTAATTGAATACCCAAACAAGCTTCATAACCATCTCGTAGGAAAAAAATAATAATAATAATAATAAATGGGGTCGAAGATAAAGTCACTGGATGTTGTCCGTTAAACCTAATTAAGAACTGTTTGGTCCTGAAGCAGATGAAATTCGGACCAAGATCCATGTTTTTATCTGAGGTAGATAACGATCTAATGGGTATGGAACTAGTGAATCAATAAACAAGAAAGAGAGAGCCAAGTAACTAAGAAGTAAGAACCTGATCGAACGAACGGCGAGCGGAGAAGATAAAGCATGGAAGAAGAAATTGGCTCCGTGAAGGAAGACGACAACTCCTGCGCAACCCAACAGAAAAAGCTCCAACATTTTTCTCTTAGTTGCTTGCTATTATGACAAAAGATCGATCGAACGCCCTTCTTACTCTTCTTACATATAACTTATAGAGATGAAGAAGCAAGAAAAAAAAGGTCGTACGTATTTTTCATTATATTTCAGAGATAACAAACAACCAATAATAATTGGTGACGTGACGTGGACTTCATATCCTCGGTTTTATCCTTGCTTTGCTAAAATGCTTAAACAGGCCATCAAGTTTCATTTCAGCAGTGTGTAGTGTGTACTGCGTAAAATCAATCGTTCTTTAATGCAAGTAATGAACAATTAAACGTTTAGCAGGAACTATAAAGCCCATTGGACTTGCAATACCTAGTGAAAAAGCCCATGATTTGGCCCATGAAAATGTGTTACGACACATTAGTAGAAATTAATCAATTTTGTTGTTACATATAAAGTATTCGCTGAAGTTACCACCGTAGTTCTTACATTCAGTTGGACGGCTCCCGAATATAATGCCACCGTAAAATTTCACAAACTTCGAATTTAGTATATTCGACTATGAATCTCAGGCCGCCATATATTTCTCACAGTTCGACTAAGCTCAGTTTGAATCGACCATAACTTATTCGATAGGATGTTCTTTTTTTGTTGGATATTATAACTTATTTCCGTCATGGAAAAGTGAGATAAAGAAAATTACCTGCCAATTGATAAATTGGTACTACCACTACTAAAATACCCTATTGTGCTGTACAGAGATTATCACCACATAGCCACTCACTATGTACACACATGGCCAACTATTTTATTCTTCTGAATTCTGGGCACTACACACACGTTAAATAGTGGAATAGGACAAATATTTCGATAAATTACAAAAATGTCAAAATTCAATCAAACTGGACACCACAAAAAAATAAAAACGAGTACAATTGGTCCCCCCATAATAATCACACACTTAGAACTGCCGAGGACAATAATTTTATGGTATCCACCATACCAAACAGCCTTCAATAAAAAGGGGGTAAGCAAAGTACACGAATGACCAATAAAATAAAAGGGTATAGTTGAATTCGGCCCCTCAGAAGTTTAATTTAAGATTCAGGTCATGTCGGAAAAACTTTAGTTTAAAGGACCCAATTTTTGTAAAATTTAGAGATAAGGACCTTTAAAAAGTGGTATAAAAGTTATATGAACTGGTATAGGATGATCGTTTTTTGTTACAAACTTTCAACGTATTGTTATTTCAGAACAATGAAGTGGTACTGCAGAAATGAACTGGTATCGGTGATCACTAACTGGTACCGGATGACCGTTTTGTTTTACAAAATATCCAACATATTGTTATTTTAGAGCAATGAAGTGGTACTGCAGAAATTAGGTCCTTAAAATTAAATTTTTTCCTGACAGGACCTGAATTCTAAATAAAACTTCTGACCGGGTCTGAAATGAAAAGTCCCCTAAATAAAAAGCTTAAATTACGGATCTAATCTTCCAACTTCTTGATCAATTTCTATAAATGGTAATAACGCTTGTGATCAGATCATCTTGTTATAACGTCTAAAACTTGTCGGAAATACGTCTACACAGTACACACCATTACATCCTTAAACTAGAGTTCTATAACTTATAACTGAAGCCCCATTAGTAGTTGTCTCTCCCAACGTAATTATTGCACCAATAGATTAATTTAACTTTGAAGCAAGGGCATATTATATAACAAAATCATATAAATATAATATAATCATCACATCCCATCTCACGATTAGCTTCCATTCATTTAATTTACAGCTTAATTCAAACCATTTATTCGTTCAATTCAAGGCATGCCTGCTTGATATTCTCCCTCAGGCTCGTAATAGTTCCCAGCCTTCAATGTCTCGTAAGGATGATTGCTGCTGAACTTCCCCAAGCTAACATCGTAATGGTACTTTCCGTTTTCCAAGAACCTCGTATCGCTCATTCCCTGCTGTCGGCGCTGAAAACCCTCGCCGCCGTTGTTTTCAAACGGCGCCGTCGTCGTCTCTCTTGGGCTGTTGAAATCGCTTCCCAATCTGTAGAAATAGTTCTTATTTTCTATCGTCGCCGTCGTGATTGGGTTATTGTAGCTTCTTCTGCTATACTCGGAGAAATCTTCTTCCTTCTGCTCCCCGGCGGCGCTGTAGTAGCTCTCTTCACGGCCGTTGTTGTAGCTGATGACGTCGTCAGGATTTGATGCGTCGAAGGTTGTCGTCTCTTCTTCTTCCTCGTTGGTGTTTTCTGGGACAGTGACGTAAGCTACTGGGTTGTAGTTCTTGGGAAGGTACTTGTGATGAAGTGTCGGCTTGTATTCACGGCCGGCGGTGGTTTTCGCCGTCGACGGCGGTAGCTGACCAGTTTCGTGGCCGTAGAGGCCGTAGCTTTCTTCGTTCTGAGGGAGGAAACTGAGCTCCTCAGTTTGCTCTTGATTATTATTTTTTTCTGGTTCTTCTTTAGATTCAACGTTATTGTTTGGTACGACGACGTTTGGGATTTTGCTGAAGAGTTGGTTGTCTCTTGCATGAGCAATATGCAGCAGAGAAGAGGATAAGGTTATTGTGATTACGATGAAGAAGAAGAAGATTGGATGTTTGGCTGAGGAAGCCATGTAAGAATAATCAGTGGTGTAGTGAAAGAAGTATTGTAGTTGGTGAATGTGTTTTGGTTCGCTATCCTTTTATATATATATAGAATTAGTTGTCTCTGATTGGTTTTGTATTTACTGTTTGTGTTGTTTGTATTTAATATTTATTGCAAATGGGGGCGGAGTTGAAATTTGGGTTCAAATTTATATGTATGATGGCAATATTTTCATTTGTTTTAAATGTTAGGTTTTGTATTAAATGTCTCCGAAATTTCAAATTTGCAGTCGCACCAAATTTCAAAGGAGAAGAAAAAAAGATTAAAATTATGAAAGTGTTACAAAGCTATTACTATGAAATAGTAGAGTTTATAACATTTGAAACTTTTTTTTTCATTTTACTTACGTTACACCTACCTCTATTCATAGTACTGAAATTTTTAGTGGTGGCGTTTCTACAACCATAATAATGCATGTGCCTCCTTTACTCTAAATTATGTCCAATATTAAGTGTTACGCCAAACTTAGGCCCCACTATCATCATTGGTAATCTATTCTATTATATAAAGCGTCATGGGCTGATAAAAACCGTCATCTAATCTAATTTGGTCTGCCATCTAATTGAAATCACAGCCGTTGGTTAGGTTGATCAATCTAAACCATCAATAAAAAAATAAAACAAATTAAATCTTTTATTCAAACCCCACGATGCCGATGGCAGTTAAATACCCACGATCTCCTCCACGGCTCCTCCCATCTTTCATATTCGTCACCCTCTATTCTGAGATATTATCGCAGACACACACACTGAGTTTCAATCAAAGCTGGAAAAAAAAAGAACATAAACCTCAATTTGTTTTGGTAGTTTAAGCAAAGCTCATCCATGGACAACCCAAATGTGCAGGAGGTTGTCGAAGTTCACGAGCTTGGCATCACAAAACGTAATTTTCCGTCACAGTCATTGGTCTCAACGAGTTTTTTCCCTACCTTTTCAGATATTGGAAGAGCAAGTGCTTACCGTTGCGAAGGCGGTAGAGGAGAAGATCGACGATGATATCTCGGCGTTGGAGCGTCTCGATCTGGACGATCTAGAGGCTCTCAGAGATGCGTACGTTGTCGAAGTTTAGAGATGCGTACGTTGTCGAAGATTTTCGAGCTGCTGTGGTGAACCATATGGGGAAGAAGGCTGATGTGGGCCCGAAAACCCCCGAGAATTCTCCGAAGGGTGAGGAGGTGGTGTAATACTATGTGAGGCTTCTTACCTTTTGGTTTCGTTTTAAGAGTCGTTCCGTTATCATCTGTTGTAGATCGTATACTTCGTCTGTCTCAAAGCCTTTTTTGTTGTCTGGTAATAACATAGTTTTGTTTCTTTCGTGTGTCTGGCTGAATATAAAAATTGGTATCTTTGGAAAAACGTGAAGGTGTTGAATGTCTCGGATTGCAAATCTGCAACGAATTTTTGTATAATATGAATAACCTTCATACCATAGTCCCCACGCAAATTTAGATTTAGCTAATCTAAATATAATATTTTCTGAAATTGTATATTAATTTTGTCCCAAATGCTGCGTCGACGTTTTTTTAAAAATATTAAATTTCTTGGTGGAATGAATGACTCAAATCAGAAGGATTCTGTCTATGGTTGTGTGTGAGAGCTGGACGCCATTTCTTTTCATTTGTGATCATGAAATTCTCTGCAAATTGTTATTAACTTCAGTGCATTGTTAGCAGACTTGAATGAACTCAGTATGTTGATCTTGGAGGTAGTAAATAAGAAAATGATTCTTGGGCGACTTGGATATGAATGGGACAGAGATGGACATTGCTAAGGCCACGCTGATTCGTGAACTTAGGGATTCGCCACTTTCAGAACTGTGAAATGAAGACGGCGCCTCATCTACTAAGGTGTTAAGTAAATAGTTCATGGTATTTTAGACTGGGACATTTTTTTATCTTATTAAGGTGTTAAGTGAATAGTCCATTGTATTTCTTATTTTGACGTGAATACTTCATCTTATCACTTACCCCTCGGTTGTGTTTGAAACATTCATGTTTGTTGTAGTTTGAAAAAAATTTGTTGGTTGCACAGGTGTAGACTGTGCACCGTTTACTAGTTACACATTAATGGTTAACAAATCAACTGTCTAAATTAGGTCAATTGACACGGAAAATTAGGGACATCATAAATCTATCCTATAAGCAATCAAGAAAATTAGTTTAGGTCCTCGACTTAGTAAATTTGAATTTTGACCTATTTGGACTACACGTAGAGTAAGTAGGTTCTAGATGTTTATATCGACCCTAGTCATTGTTAAATCTTTAGACAGTTTTAGTCATTTGTGTGTAAATATTAAATTGGCGTTACTGCTTTTGACAATGCGTACCAGAGAAATGTGTTGGCTCTCATAATTTGTCACACAATAAACGTATGAATTTAATGTACCCCCAACTAATTACGGACCGCTCATGATAAAAAGTTGTAATTGTAATAACTTTCCTACCCAATATTGATTTTCCATTGTTGGGTGTGAATTTAAATCCTGCAGCAGTTTTGATTTTTGAACCCTTTTCGATGCAATGATTAAACTAATCTTAATATTCAAAAAAAATAATTATCTATAGCCCAAAATGTTGCATTCACTGCGATAATTGCGCCAAGGAAACCAATCATTAAAAATAAGTGAGAAATCCGCAAAAAAGCTAACTAAAACTCTGACTTGATTGATATTAACATTTTGTCTATTAAATACTAATTGTTTTTCAGTTACACTATTTCTTTCTCCAACTGAGAAAGCAGTTATTTCGATCCACGTTAGATTTTTTTTCTTTCCTTTTTTCATTGCTTTGTCCCCAATATGACTTTCGGCCACATATAATTAAAGGAGTTTCAATAAGTAGGTGCTCAATGCTCCATATACTTCAAAAAACGCATGTGCAATTATAAAAAAGTCAAGAGAATTTTAATAACAATAAAAATCCTTTTAAGACAAGAACTCAGTTCAAGCCTAATCTCTAACTAATTAAGTCATCAAACTCCTCTCCGAAAAAAAAAGTCATCAAACATGTCCCTAATATGTATATATTGATCTTCCATTGGACTGTAAAGAAAGCTTATGTCACGGTCCCTTGAAATTCAAGCCACGCCGTCCTCTCTTTTTCTTTACTATAATCAATCAAGTGCAATCCATGGCAATCTTTTGAACTCTTTAAAGGGGACCAATTTGAAATCACATTATTATACGAAGAGGGAAAAGAAAGAAAAACAATCTAAATTGGAAAACTTTACACTGTATTTGGTTTGAGGAAATTAGGGTGGTGGAAAAGAAAACGAGGGATAAAATGATCTCGGTAAGTTTTTCTTTCATTTCCCGCACCATTTGGTGAGAAAATTTGTTTTCCTTAGTTTCAAGTAAAAGATACTCCAAATTTTATTCTTTTCTTTTTATATATGTATTTCTCCCATCAACCAAATACAAAAACAATTTTCTTTTCCTTTTCATTTCCATACCACTTTTCATGAATAAAACACAGCAAAATTATAAAAATGGGTCACTAAGTATACCATTTTTTGATTTTGGTTTACTATGATTGTCAGTTACAAAACAAGGTCACTAAGTATGAATATAGTAACAAAATTAGGTCACTAATTACAAAACTAGATCACTGGGTACGTATATAGTAACAAAACTAGGTCACTAAGTATGTATATAGTTATAAATTTGGGTCACTAAGTAAGAAAAAAGAGGTCAGTGACCCAATTTTGTTACTATATACATAGTTAATGACCTAGTTTTGTAACTGGAAAACATAGTGACCCAAAATCGAAAACTGACATACTTAGTGATCCATTTTTATAATTTTCCCAATAAAACACATACCTTAATAAACCGAAGCCCAACTAGGAGGAATGTGCCGGCCCATTTATCATTCGAGCTGGTAAATGTCTTACATACATACAAACCAATCGAATTTGTTTTAAGATCGAAAAAAAAGTCCCTTTTTTTCTCCATATGATCATATCTCAAACGGATCCCAAAGCAAAAGAGAAAACAGCAGCAAATTAGGCACGATAATAGGCAGAAAAGGGTTCACATCACTGCCAAGCCTTCTCCTCCTCATCCTTCTCCATACGTACCTTCTCCTTTCTTCCTCGTCCCACTTTCCTTCCTCCACGCCGTCGGCCAGCACCAGCGGCGGAGGCAGATGGTACGGACACTTTGACCGCCACGAAGTCTTGGGAAGCCACGGCCGTCTGAGGAACCTACGGAAAGCCCACTTGGAGAGCGACACGCCGTGACGCCGGCAGAGGATCGGCGGATAGTCCCAGTCGAGGAAGCAAGGGACCTGCGCGGATATGAAGAGCTGCGAATGGAGAGATGGCGCGGTGGTTGGGCTGGTCAGCGCGTGGGTCAACGCGTGGAGCTTCTGCTCCCAGCTCGGCTCATCTTCAACCATTGAATTCGAACTGAATGAACAGAGAGAGGATAAGGCCGGCGATTGTGGTGGTGTGGTTACCATTTTTAACGAAAGGTCTAATTTTGGTTCATGGGCTTAGGCCCATGTCGTCGTCCAAAACCCGGGTCGGGTCGTTTTTTATCCGGTTCTTCAGTACAACCTAGAAAATATCCACGTTATTCGAGTCAACAATTCTCTCTGGAAAGTTCGACATCGTTCGAGTAGGCGCCAGATTACAGAGCCGTCGCTCTTTTTTATCTTCTCTTCTGTCTTGCGAAAGGTTTGCAGAAGAATCTAACGTCGAGCTAAGTTGTCAAAGCAAAAATAAAGATTTGCAGAAGCAGCTTTTTGGACAGGATATTGTAATAAGAATACATTCAATGGGTGTGGATTATTACAAGGTGCTGCAAGTGGACAAGAACGCGAAAGATGAAGACTTGAAGAAGGCTTATCGAAAGCTTGCCATGAAATGGCATCCTGATAAGAATCCCAACAATAAAAAAGAAGCCGAAGCTAAGTTCAAGCAGATTTCTGAGGCTTACGATGTATGAATCCTTAACCCTTCTTGTTTCATTTTTTCCTTTTTTTTCTGGAGGATTTGTTTGGTTGATTGTTTGATTTTCTTTTGCAGGTACTTAGCGATCCACAGAAGAGGGCCGTTTACGATCAGTACGGCGAAGAAGCCCTCAAGGGTCAAATGCCTCCGCCTGACGCCGCCGGCGGCGCACAGTTCTTCTCGACAGGGGACGGACCGAACACGTTTAGGTTCAACACACGAAACGCAGAAGACATCTTCGCCGAGTTCTTTGGCTCATCCAGCCCTTTTGGAGGGATGGGCGGCGGCGGCGCGTCGAGGGCTAACGGCGGTGGTCCCAGATTTTCCAGCTCCATGTTCGGCGACGACATATTCAGCTCGTTCGCGGAGGGCGGCAGACCCATGAGCGCCGGCCCAAGAAAGGGTCCGCCCATCGAACAAAAGCTCCCATGTACTTTGGAAGATCTCTACAAGGGAACCACCAAGAAGATGAAGATTTCAAGGGAGATCTACGACGCCAGCAGTGGGTATGTTCATTTTCTTCGATTTGGCCTTTTCTTTCTCTTCCTTTCGTCCTTAACCAAATCGATGATAACTGATTTCGTTGTCTCCTTTGCAGCAAAACTGTGCCAGTGGAAGAAATACTGACAATCAACATAAAGCCTGGGTGGAAAAGGGGACGAAGATCACATTCCCTGAGAAGGGACACGAACAGCCAAATGTTATCCCTTCGGATTTAGTGTTCATAGTCGACGAAAAGCCACACAGTGTCTTCACAAGGGAAGGTAACGACCTTGTAATAACGCAGAAGATATCGCTGGCAGAAGCTTTGACTGGCTACACAGTGCAGCTCAAGACTTTAGATGGGAGGAACTTGACTATACCCATCAATGGCGTAATCCATCCCAGCTATGAAGAAGTGGTTCCTAGAGAAGGCATGCCCATTCCTAAAGAACCTGGGAAAAGAGGGAATTTGAGGATTAAGTTTAATATAAAGTTTCCGACTAGGTTGACTTCGGAACAGAAGGCTGGGGTCAAGAAGCTGCTGTCTTCATAAGCTTGGTGATTTTGGATAGAATAATTTGGTTTGCTCGAGAATGAAGATAATTTATCATGTTCTGCTGCTGCTGCATATGGTTGGAATTTTTGCACTCTTTGTTCTGTTATGTTGCTTGGGACATTGTATAGTAGATATATGGAGAAGTACATACATATTATCACACTATTGTTTAGTAACTAATCTGATCGTCGAGGTTTACGCAGATTGTTGAATCGAGAAAAAAACTGATCTAGAAACGTAGGTATAGTGGTATTTTGTGCAATGTGAGTTTGTTGGACAGTTTCGTATTGGGCTTTGGTGATGTACGAAAGAGGGCCCGCCCTTCAAGCACTGGCAACATAAGATAGATCCTATGACGGTTTAATACAAGTCATAGCTTTGAGTAATCGTACATATATATATATACACGGTCTTGCATCATTGGAATTTCATCAATTTATTATTTTATTATTCTACCGACAACTTGTAAAAATATATGAAAGGCACGAACAGATCGCCGTCAGTTTCTTCAAAATGAAATCTTAGGTTTATTATGTAAGTCCAACTTAGATCATAATTAATTAGTACCTGCGAAGTTGCTTTTATGATTAGGTGAAGAATGAGATCTCAACCGCGCAGGGGGGTCCATAAATTTGGTGTGTAGTACTATTATTTGTGACTGACATTTGACCGCAGCTATATACACTAGTAAAGCCAGCACAGTCAGACGTCTGTGCGAAAAAAAAAAAGAAAATATAAATTATGGGAACAGATGTGACAGCTGTAAATGGTTTTGAACGTGCACGTACACCCATGTCTTGATTTTATGTTTACAGTTTTGAACAATCAACGTACACACTATGTCGGTTTCATTTTCTCAATAACACCTGTCATATTACTATTGGTTAATTGGTAAAATTTACACACCAAAATTAGACAGAAATTGACGGTTTCCAGCGGAGCCTCACCGTTTATATAATACTCCCTCCGTCCCAGTAATTTTTGTCCAAGTTACTAAATCGGGCGTCCCACTAACTTTTATACATTTCCATTTATAGTAAAAAACTATCACACACAATCAATATAATAACATTAAATATTCTTAAAAGACGTGTCACACCCATACACTTTTCTTCCTCTATACTATTAAAATATTATATTCCTTAAAAACCGAACCCAATCCCAAATGTACAAAATATACCGGGACGGAGGTAGTAGTATAGATTAGACACACACACACACATATATATATATATGTATATATAATAGAAACCCATTGATTGCTTGCATTTTATTTATCAAATCGACTTCTACGAAATAAATTTATGTAACTACAAAGTGAAAATCATTATATATGTGTATGCAAGATACCAAATGAGTAACAATCATCAGCACCATCACCCATAAAATTAATTAGTTGAGGTTGTACCACACATAGCTTACTTTTAGAATATTTTATTTGAAAATTGCTTTACTTCTAAATATATTTTATCTAAAATTAATGGAAAAATAATGGTGAAAATGGAGGAATGGGCATAAGCTTGTGGCCAATACATCAGTGATGTCAATCATGAAAGTGTCACGAAGCACTCAAAGAGGTGGGAATTATCATATTTCATTCGTAATTTGTATATTTATGCGTGTGATACTATTATCATTTGTACATTTACATTTTATGTATTTTAATATCGAAAAGTTTAAAAGAGGTCCGCAACGTGCTCATTCTGCCTCAAAGTTTGTAGAAAACCTTTCCAAGTTAGTTCTAATCGCCTTGAAAAAAAAAAGTTAGTTCTAATCGACAGACATTGATGAGCATCGACTATTAAATATTCAAAAGTTAAAATGTCACATTAATCAAAATCATCATTACATTAGCTAGATAACGTGGTTGTTATATAATTCTTTTAGCATGTTAAACAATTTGTGAGTATCATCAACTTTGATAAAATAGGTAAATAGTACGCTGTTAGTTCGAGCATCCTTTTGTTAAAACTACTCGACAGTACAAAAAAAAGGTTTTTCTTTTTTGTTATTATATTACATAAATTTCGCTCACAATTCTATATATTAGTTTCTGTATTACATTAGTGGTTCACATATATATATATATATATATATATGTGTGTGTGTGTGTGTGTATGTATGTTGTGTGTGTTATCACTTATCACTTGCGCGCAATAACAATTAGAAAAATGATAATTAAAATATTTAAATAAGTTAATATCGTTTCTTGATATGGCAGTGGCGAACATTCTGATTGTGAGATTTTACTTTTAGAGGAACGATATGGCTAGAAAATCTAGACAAGCTTCGTTGTGTGCGGTGCCACAATCAATCATAATATCAATAATATGATAGTCCAGTACATCAATGATCCGATATTAAATAGAGGAATCAGGGAAAAATGAAAGAGAAAAGTATTTGGAGAAACTAGTTGACTGAATTAATTGATACCACTCGCTTTGAATAGAATGGTGAATATGGTGTGCATAAAAGCATATCATATATATTACATACTTCCTCCGTCCCAGCTAAATCTTCCCAAAGATTAGCGGGCACGGAGATTAAGAAATCACATTATTTTAATATTATAGTACACCTTTTGAGGTATGGAGAGAGAAAAGTTATTAGTAGACACGCAAATCAAGAAGACTTATTTTAATATTAATGGTTAATTAGTTTAATTAGTGGGATAATTTTTACCAAAGATGGAAATGGGAAGAATTATGTGGGACGCCCGAAATAGAAAGATGGGAAGAAATAAGTGAGACTGAGGTAGTAATATAATTAGAACTTTGCTTATGTGCCTGCCGTGCCGCTGTTGAATATATTATACGTACGATATAAAGAGCAGGTGCCAGCTAGTGATGACTGATGAGCTAGTTGTAATCATGGTTCTGAAACCGGGTTTTTGAACCGGACCGGAAATTTTAGTGGTTTAAGGTTTAGTGGTTTAACCGGTATAAAATCGGAATCAAACCGGAGTCAAACCGGTATCTTTCAATATATTTAATATATATCTGTTATTGAATCAATCAAATAATATAAATTATATAGATGTTTTTTTAGTAATTTTAGTTCTATATTAGAATTTTATAAAATTTAGGGTCAAAGTTAAATAAATTAAATTGTATTGGTAGTTGAAATTAATTATACCAAGGGCTACAGAAATTAAATTTATAAACATTGGGGTCAAAAGTGAATAAAGTGGAAAATCTGATCCATTAGTTAATTATTACAAAAAAATAAATGAGGTTCATGGGATTCGAACTCGGCCCATTTGACATGACTTTACCACTAGACCACGTGGAAGTATCTGTAAATTTATTCATTTCTGTTACTTACATATAATTTCTGTTTTTTCTTTTTTTTTTTTAAATAAACTTAGACCGGACCGGAATCGGACCGGATTTCCGGCCAGTTCACTGGTTTCCGGCCTGAACCGGCCGGTCCGGTCCGGTTTTCAAACCTTGGTTGTAATACGAAATTTATTTATTTATAAAATACGTATGTAAGAAAAGAAATATATATAATGCCAAGTGTGAAAAGGAAAATAAATCAAACCGCCAAGTTTGAAAGGTAAAAGGGCTTGTGACTGGGGCATGCTCATTTATCTTGTAATAATGGACATATGCATTATTGATAAAATTATGCATTGAAAATGATAGCAATTTAATTTATCATTACGTTACATTAGTATCTCATCTCTCTCTCAACACGTCAGTCGAATATACATATAGATAGGGGTGTGCGTGGTGCGGTTTTCGGCCAATTCCGCACCAAATCACTATATACGATTTTTTGAAAAATAATTCTCAAACCGCGGTTATGAAAAATAAAACCACATGTACGATTTCGAGCGGTTTGGTGCGGTTGCGGTGCGGTCATGCGGTTTTTAACCGAACAAAGGAAACACTTATATTTTATCGAATGAAAAAATAATTTTTAAAAGCGTTAGACGCTTAAAGGTGATGAGGTATCGCCTTGCCTCAGAAACCAGGTGCAAGTCGAGGTATTTGCCTTATATATCGAAGTGTCACCATTGTCCAAAAAAATTAGTATCGTTATCTTACTTATATTAGGCTTTAATTATATTAGAGGTCAATTCTTTTTTATTTTAATATATTGGTTTAGCTTTGTGGTCCGATTGGAAGCTCAAAATATAAATAGTACGTCAATTTGTTATTAAATTTTCGAGTCGTATCTATTTAACCCTACATGTCCGCCGATTGTTCTTATAGAAACATGTTTAACATAAAAAACAAAATTAAATATGTTAGTAATGATATAACTTTCATATAATCAGTAAACTTAGCATATAACTAAAAGACTTCTTAGTAAAGAAACATGATTAAACTAAAAAATAAATTTCACATACGATTAATGTACGAGAAAAATTACAGTGCGGTGCGGTTATTACGGTGCAGTTTGTACCAAAAATTCACACCGCACCATTATTACGGTGCGGTTTTGTAAATAAAACTAAATCGCAGTTTTGGTGGTTAATTGTATTATACGGTGCGGTGTGGTGGGTGCGGGCGGTTCGGGCGGTTTTCTAAAACCATTGCACACCCCTACATATAGATAGCATTAGCAAATCACTAGTGCATGTTAATGTTACGAGCTTAACTGTATACAATACAATTGATAGACCTTTAATGACTAAATATTTTTCTTAAGAAAATAAGCCGTTAATGTATATATTGGAGTGGTTGAACTTGAAGCATTCTCAAACAACGTATTACTACAACGATCTCAAAGTGTAGGTAACTCGGTCGTCCTCGAATTTTCACATTTTTACCAATTCATCCTTTAATCTCCATTGATGTAACTTCAAGCCCCACCAACCCAATCATCCATCTCAATTTAAACCCCCCAAAAATTAAATCCATCCGTCGCATTCAATCAAAATGGATATGATCAAAATCCTCTTTACTCATTGACCAACAACACTTCCCCAAGTCCAACTCAAGTCCACCACCGTCAATATGCTCCTCCGCCGCCGCCACGTCGCCGTCGTCGTCCTCACAGCACTTCTCCTCCTCACACCGCCGCTACCAATCCTCTCGCTAAACCTAGAAGGCCAATACCTTCTCAAAGCAAAGCTTTCCTTCGACGACCCAAACGCAGTCCTCGCCGACTGGGACCCACGCGACGACACCCCCTGCAATTGGAACGGCGTCGTTTGCGATCCTTCGACGGAATCGGTCATCTCCATCGACCTCTCAAGCTCCGGCCTCGCCGGCCCCTTCCCGGAGCTTCTGTGCAGCAATCTCAGGCACGTCGCCTTCGTCTCCTTCAACGACAACTACATCAACTCCACGCTCGCTGAGAACGACGTCGTTTCGTGCCAATCGCTGCGGCACCTCGACCTGGCGCAGAACTACCTCACCGGCGATCTGCCTAGGAACCTATCGGAGCTTCCGAATCTCAGCTACCTCGACCTCACCGGGAACAACTTCTCCGGCAGCATCCCCGACGCTTATGGAACGTTCCAGAAATTGGAGGTGATCGCCTTGACGGAAAATCTGCTCGGAGGAACAATTCCGTGGTTTTTAGGCAACATATCGACGCTGAAACAGCTGAACTTATCTTACAACCCGTTTAGTCCGGGTCGGATCCCCGACGAGTTGGGTAATCTTACCAATTTGGAAGTTCTGTGGCTGACGGCGGCCGGTCTGGTCGGAGAGATTCCGTCGTCGCTGGGTCGGCTGGGCCGGCTCCTTGATTTGGATTTGGCGTACAATTTTCTGACTGGCTCGATCCCGGCGGAGCTGACTGGTTTGACCAGCGTGGTGCAGATTGAACTGTACAACAATTCGTTGACCGGCGAGCTGCCGCCGGGGGGCTGGTCAAACATGACCAGTCTGAGGAGGCTCGACGCCTCGACGAACCAGTTGACCGGTCAGATTCCGGCGGATCTATGCAATCTGCCGTTGGAGTCACTGAATCTGTACGAGAATGATTTGGTCGGCGAACTGCCGCCGGCCATCGCCGACTCGCCGAATCTGTACGAGCTAAGGCTGTTTCGGAATCGATTAAACGGCAGTCTACCTATCAATCTGGGTAAAAACTCACCGTTGATTTGGCTGGACCTATCGACGAACCAATTTTCCGGCCGTATACCAGAGAATCTCTGTGGAAAGGGCGTTTTAGAAGATCTTCTGCTGATAGAAAATTCTTTCTCCGGCGAGATCCCGGCCGGCTTGGCCGATTGCCGGAATTTACTGCGCGTGAGACTGGGAAAGAATCAATTTTCCGGCGAAGTCCCAGAGGGATTTTGGGGCCTACCTCACGTTTCACTGATGGAATTATCAGATAACACATTCTCAGGCACCATCGGCAAGAACATAGCAACTGCGTCAAATCTCTCACAGCTGATTCTATCCAGGAACAACTTCTCCGGAGATTTGCCTGAAGAGATCGGCCTTTTGTCCGGCCTAATCGAGCTCTCCTTAGCCGACAACCACTTTTCAGGGCCTTTGCCAAACAGCATGACAAACCTCGACCAGCTGACGAGACTCATCCTTCGCCGGAATTCATTTTCCGGCGAACTTCCGGCCGGAATAAGCAAGTGGAAGAAGATGAACGACCTGAACCTTGCAGACAACGCATTTTCCGGCCATATCCCCCACGAAATCGGAGATTTGATCGGATTAAACTACCTCGACCTGTCGGGAAATCATTTCTCCGGCCAAATCCCATCTGGGCTGCAGAATCTGAAGCTCAACCTTCTCAATCTCTCGAACAACCAACTATCCGGCGAAATCCTCCCCATGTACGCCAAGAAAATCTACAGGGACAGCTTCCTAGGTAATCCCGGCCTCTGCGGAGACATCGAAGGCTTGTGCAATGATGACAAACGAAGCATCCATCGAATTTGGATCTTCAGATCCATGTTAATAATCGCAGCAGTGCTGCTATTAACAGCCCTACTGTGGTTCTACTCAAAGCACAGAAACAAGAAGAAACTGATCAAGAAATCCATCGAACGGTCGAAGTGGACGGTCATGTCATTTCACAAGCTCACCTTCAACGAGGACGACGTACTACGTTGCCTAGAAGAGGACAACGTCATAGGAAGTGGGTCATCGGGGAAGGTCTACAAGGTCGTCCTGAACGAAACCGAGGCCGTCGCCGTCAAGAAGCTGTGGGGCCCATGTTCGAAGATCGACGGTGGGTTCGAGGCCGAGGTGGAAACCCTAGGAAGGATAAGGCACAAGAACGTGGTGAAGCTGTGGTGCTGCTGTACGGCTAGGGACGGGAAATTGTTGGTGTATGAGTACATGCCCAATGGTAGTCTCGGAGATGTGCTCCACGGCTCGAAGGGCGGCTCGTTGGATTGGCCGATTAGGTTTAGGATCGCGTTGGATGCGGCCGAGGGGCTTTCGTACCTTCACCACGACTGTGTGCCGCCGATCGTTCATAGAGACGTAAAGTCGAATAATATATTGCTCGGAGCGGATTATTGTGCGCGGATTTCGGATTTCGGTTTGGCCAAGGTGGTCGCCGGCGGCGGTGGTGATGGGAGGGGAGGTGCTCGAGATATGTCGGTTATTGCGGGGTCTTGTGGGTACATTGCTCCAGGTTGGTAATGTTTTTGTGCATTGCATGGCATGGTATAATAGGGGCGGGCAATCTGGTTCGGGTTTTTGGGTAAAGTAAAACCCGATGTGGTCGGGTTTGGGTAATTTATGTTGGGTAAACAGATATTTAGTCGGGTATCGGGTTATCTGATAGCCGAATTTAATATGTCGGGTCGCGGGTAGTATAAATGGCAATTTGGTGCTTGCTTCATTACAAATTCTCACTATTGGTGCTCAAAGTTATAAACGCGTTGTTTTAGTCACTGAACTCTGCAAAATCGTTCTTGTTTGCGAAGTTCAAGAACTAAAGCAACAAATTAACAAGTTTGAGCACCAATAGTAAGAATTTTTTTTTTACATATCGGCGCTTTTTAATTTTTTTTTTTCAATTTTGTTTCGGGAGAGTCAATCGCACCGTAATCCAATCTCCACACTCTGCTTAAGTAGTACAGTTACCTTCATTTTAAGTCTATTTTGTTTATTCGAAGAAGTAATGAAATGAATTCTATTTCGCAAAAACATTTCAGAATACTCATACACGCTTCGGGTGAACGAGAGGAGCGACGTCTACAGCTACGGTGTCGTAATCCTCGAATTGGTGACGGGGAAACGCCCGATAGACGATCCCGAGTTTGGAGCTGGAAAGGACCTCGTAAAATGGGTGTGCGGCGCTTTGGATCAAAAGGGTGTCGATGTCGTGATAGACCCGAGGTTAGATTCGTGTTTCAAGGACGAGATTTGTCGAGTACTCAACGTCGGCCTACTATGCACGAGCCCGCTTCCGATCAATCGGCCCTCGATGAGGCATGTCGTCAAAATGTTGCAAGAGATTGGCGATGGTGGTAGTAGTAATTATTATAACCCATTGAAGGCACTCAACGGTTCGAAAGATGGTATATTGACTCCATACTATTATGAAGATGCATCCTCCGATCATGGAAACGTTGTGTAAATAGCATGTCAATTTTATTTGCGTTTTGGTTCTTGTAATTGTAATTCCGTGTAATGTTAACCCGCTTGAGAGATTTAGCCGAAACAATTGTTTATCATGTTCAAAATCTATAAATCATAAACCGAACTATAAATTCTATTGTATCAAGGGTAAGGGATAACTATAAATCGTCACTTTGGTCTGTCTAAAATTAAACGATTTAACGCCCCCATTTATAATTTCATTAGTAAATAATTATATTTAATCCCTCCAGTTTGATAAATATCTCTACACTCCTTTTATATGTTTAAAAATTATATTTCATCTATCAAATATTAAAAGTTACAAATCTCAAAATTAAAAATAACACAAATACTTAAGGCTTTAGAACCGAAACAGCAGCCAAATTATTCGACAACGGTATCTGAACCAAATTTCTAACTATTGCCCGTGTCTATTTAAAATCATCCCTTCATCTCATCACAAAAGAAAGAAAGAGATGTCTTTTCTTTTTTAATTATTTTTTAGTTAGGAAGTATCACCACACAATGCTAACAACGTTATCCCACATTACTAAAAACTTATTCCAAAGTGAATATAGACCTAAAGAATGTACGGTTTAATGAGGAAAATATTTTTGACCTAGTAAAAATATTTCAAATAGCAAAAGTAGACATCATAAATAGACGCAACATATCACCATCACCACCTAAAATTTAACAGTTATGGTCTTCAATATGCATGTTATACACAACGCAAAAGGACCGACCTACTCAAAACACATCTCGCCATTAAAATCATAAAAAGACATCCTCGCAAGAACACACAATCAAAACAAACGCTTAAGCCGCTACACAAAATAGCTACTTTTTGAGAACGCACCTTTCATAGAGAGCAAGAATGTCCTTCTTGTTAGGGTTCCTCAGCTGCAGCAGCTCCGCGCCAAAGTTATGGTTCGTAAGCTCTTGCTTCAATCTCTGGACCGTAAACTTCGTATAGTCCTCAGTAACAGTTTGCTGGCTATTGCTCTCTTCGAAGCCCTTAAACACTGAGCCCCCATCTTCAGGGCTCGAAAACTTGAGAGGGCTGTTCGTACTCTTCGATCTTTTGTTTCCTTTCCTTGCCCTACCGTTTTCATCGCTTTCATTGTGTGCCGAGTCAAAGCCTACCTCGTAGTCGTCCGTTCTACCACGTTTGGCATGGGAAGAAGTCCTTGGCTTACCATCCAACGCAGTTCTATCGCCGAACCTCAGAGCAGTCAATTCTTGGGATACTTGATCGAGTTTCCCTTGTGTGGCCTGAAGCTGGACAGAAAGAGCCTCGGCCCTATTGTTAGCTTCAGCGCGTGCAACGCGTTCGCTCGCTAACAAGGTCTCAAGAACCTGAACCGTATCCTTCCTCTGGCTGTTGTTAGACTGTAACAGAGAGTCGATTTCTTTTTCTCTTTCTCTGACGCTCTCTTCGAGCATTTCGACCTTGAGCAGAGCATCCCTTTCGGCTGTTCTGTATCTTATCGCTTCAGAGGCTAAGTCAGCCTTTTCTCTCTCTAAGGCCTCGGCGTGTCTCTGGGCTCGCTCGATCTGGGCTAATCTTTCCATGGCTATTTGCTGGAGCTCGCTTTTTTCTTTTTGGGCCAGAGCTGCATCGGCTCTGGCTTTATCGGCCAAATCGGTGGCTCTTTTGGCCTCTTTTTCGGCGTATATGCACCTTTCGTGGAGTTCCTCGAATCTTTTGAAGTGGGATTGGTATTTCTGTTCGAGGTGTATTTTTTCCTGTTCCAAAATCCTGGCTTTGTTTTCGGCTGAAAGGGCAGTTGTGTTGGCACTTTCTACCTTCTCGGTCAAGTCCTTGATCACACGTTTCAGTGTTGATGTCTCTGAATCATAATTCGTGATCTTAGACTCAGCAGCCTGGAGACATCAAAAACACTGGTTAGACCGATCTAACTAGACGAACATAGTAGAAAGGCCATTAGATCATTGAACGAATTTGACCAAGCAGTGCCGTGCTCTTAAAAAAGAAAAGCAGTCAAGGAAAAATGCTTATATTATAATACAGCTACACAGAATATTTTCCTGTCTGAATCTCACCTTCAGTTCCAAACTCAAAGTCGTTAACCGCTGCTCAGCTTGCTCGAGCTTTGACATTTTTTCCTTTATGTCATCCTCCTGGAATGAACGATTGGACAAACAATTTACATTAATGTATTTAATCAACGAAAGTAGTCTAAAGTTATATAATGCACAGCTGTGACTGTAAAATGGGAAGGACAAACGTTCTGCACCTTTTTAGCCAGAGTGTCTGAGAATTCTGCTCTTAAAGCAGCTTCTCTTGATTGTGTCTGATAATTAGTCCGCTCTTGTACAGAAGCAGCCTTCTCAAGAGCATTTTTCGCTTCTCGAACTGCAATTTCGTACTTACGCTTCCACTCCTCCGCCTCCTCTTGAGCAGATTTAGCTTTCTCATGAGCAGCTGCCAATCTAGCTTCAGCAGCAGAACTTTTTGATCGAATCACTGCTAGTTCTGCACCGAACTGCTCTTGCTCAGCCTTCAGCTTTGATTGAACATTCTCAAGCTTGCGTTTCCAATCCATAGATTCTTGCTTTGCGTGATCAGCTGCTTTTGATAATTGGGAAGACTTCTCTTCCAAAGTACTACACCTTGTCTGCAAACTGGCTATACGGCTCATATAATCATCAGCGAGCTTTTTCTTCTCGTTTATAGAGTCTTCGTAGCGCTTCAGATATTCGGACTTATATTTCTCACTTGCTTCAAGCTGCTTGTTAAGCAGATTCATCTTGTCCTCGATTGACCGACATTTCAGAGCAAGAGAACTCTTCTCAGCTCCAATCTTGTCCATTTGCCTCTTGACGAAATCGGCAATGGGACCTTCCAAACTGGAAAATCCAGAACATAAGATAAACTTCAAATAAAGAATCGTAAATGAAAAAAAAAAAAAAAACCGATGTCAGTCAAACAAACCTCTGCTTTAAATACTGGACTGCTTTTGGCCATTTATCTGGTCCATGACATGTTGCCTCATAGTCGGATAAAAGGCGATCAAGAACCTGCAAAATCACCACTAGCATCAGTACCGAATAGGTGTGAAATGATGGCACCGAGAAAGACTCAAGTTTTGTGAAAGATTTGAAACAGAAGTGTTTCTTCAAAAGAAACTATCCTACAACGACGACTTACCCTCAGGACAGTAGAAATATTTGCATCAGGGTCGTGACAAGCCCTTCTCAGTTCCTTCCCCATATTCTCTATGGTATTTGTGCATTTCATAGATGCCTCCCTGAAAGCATCCTTTTTCATATCCTGCAATTAAATCCCAATGGTTGTTTAGTGAGACGGGGTTGAGAGAAAAAAGATTTTTCCCTTGATATAACGTGTCAATTAATTCTGACTGCAAATGGAAAGACACGGGATAAAAAGAATCACCTCAAATGCCTTCTTCAAGAAACTTTGAAGGCGTTTTTCAAACTTTTGCCTGGTTGGACCAGCCCCTACAGCGGTAGCATTAAATGCAGCAATGGATTTTTGATATGCATCTTCATGTGCCTCTCTTAACAAAGCCTAAAAAAAAGGACCAAGATCAGTAATCCATTAAAGCACGTCAAAGCTGCGAATATGAGTCAGTACTCACTTCCTCTGGAGGCTTCGAACGATCAATAGAAGACATGTAAACTTCAGTACCCAATTCATATGCTTTTTGACATTCTGCTTCCTCAACACTCTGGGGAAAAAACATAAGATAAATTAAAACATCATAACTGAATGAGTCAAGAAATGATGCAACATCTAAGAGCCAAATTCCATCGGAAAAAAACGACCAATGGATTATAGATCACAAAGCAAATGGTCCGGTACATGTAACCTACAATCAGAACCGAATCATACTGTACTGATAAAGAAAATCTCCACGCAACTACAGACAAGACAAGTTACTTATGTGGCAGAATTGATGAATAGAATGGAAAAAGCATAACAGATATCATAGCCTGAAAATACTGAGGTAACATAACATAGGCAGTATATGTCCATCGAAAGACAAACTAACCTTCCAAGATGAAGTAATATTAGGCACAGCCCCGTTATTGATGGCATCAATAAACGACTGAGTAATGCGAGCTAGAATGGGCCCCGTCATTACAGTTGCTCCCACTTGCTTTGGTCTTGTCCTCTCGAAGACAAGTCTTGTCAATGAATCTAAACCTGCTCTGAATTCTGGCCTTAATCTCTCCAACTGAACATGAACAGAATGAGAGGGAAAACTTAAGAGCTAAACGTTTTAAGAAAAAACAAAACATATCAATAGCCACCAACCGATATCTGATCAAGTCGTTGCAGATCATTTTCATTATTCAGAGGCCGCACAAGCGTGAAGCACTCGCGGTCTGGAAAAAGCGCTCGAATGGACTCCCGTATCTAATATTTTCAATAATACGGAAATGAAGTATAATAAGAGTATAAAGAAATAAGCAATTTCATATTGATTAAAATTGTAAGCTTTTGATCGCCATCACTTTTGTTATATTTAACATATATATTATATATATATATATATATATATATATTACATAGAAAAGTTATTTTTGAGGCACTTTCCTCATACTCTTCTGCCCGTTTTTTGGCACTCCATGTCACATAACTATGTTTTAATAAAAACTAAATATTGGTCTAGCACCAACCAAAGTTTTTTATATCACTGGAAGTTCGATATAAATACGGGAAAATATAAGAAGAAAAAAGAACCTCATTTTTGGCAGCCACATCCCGTCCTCCTTGAACTGGTTTCAGTGCAAGCTCCAGGTAATCACGTGGAGTAATTTTGCGATGATTATCCTCCACCAAGTCGAGATAAAAATCCTGCATATTTTAAAGGAGAGTTAAAATATTCTCTCATGTGCATATGTGTTACAACTCGTTTCTTTGCTGTCACTAAGATTATACTGAAAAGAGTTTTAATTGAATATAGGTATAGGTCTTACCCTTAGAAGCCAAACGAAAATAGGTGAGAACTGCCCAAGCTCCGAAGCTGTATTCTTCCCCCCAGAAGATCGAACACGGATATGCTTGGTCATCTCAGTCACCAAGGAGAGGCGATCAAGTGCAGGCTCATCGATACCACCCATCTACGATTAGGAATCAAGAAGATCAATGAACTTACTATTTCAGTATCATTAACATCACTTCAAGAACATAATACAAAAAAAAAAATATACTTGATTAGCGGCATACTGTAATGATGTTTTCTTTTCCTGTTTTACCTGATTGTAGATAAACATGCTGGATAATAGGACAGCCAACGAGAATATCTGAACACTGTATGTTCCCTGTAAGTGGAGTTTGATGGAGAAGATAAGAAGTTAGCATACTAAAACATAAAATGAAACATCACAACACAAATATTGGAAGCACAAGCAAGTAGGTTATAGGCACCGTTTGGTCATAGGCATCAATTCCTTCAGAGTCTAGTAGTAACAGATTGTATTCTGTTCCATCAAGTGCTGTTCTTTTTAGTGGTGCACTCCACATCCAAAGGCCCTTGGTGCAAGGACGGTGTGTTGAAGCTACTTGAAACCCATTGCTCCGCCCAAGTAACTGCACGTGACATATTATTGTACATGAACATTTACTTCAGAGTAATACATGCTATGGAAAGTGCCAAGTTACCATCTTGGTTGGACAACTAACAAATATAAAATTCAAACATATGCTAAAATAACAACTAAGATTGCAAAGGTCAAATAAGACTTCAAAGCTAAGACATCATCCGTCCATCACCCACAGAAATCGAATTCTTCCAAAACTGTCTCATTTGCAATGTTTCGACCTCAATACAGAGCCAAATTTCCATAACCAATAACCCCCAATTTGAATACAGCGAACATCAATTCCTACATATATCTAGAGTCCGAAGCTAACAAGCAAGTCCGAAACACGCAAAGAGTTCTCCAAGGCTTGCAATACCTGATTCAGTATAAAGCTCTTGCCTTGACGAGCGCGCCCGCACACAGAGACAACACCAACTGGTTCTTTCACCAATTGCAGCAATGCAACAGCTTCAGGATCCATGTGGAACTTTCCCTTCTCGTCAGTGTATACCAGACGAATCGGCTTCGCCGGCCCAGCCCACACATCCGCCGTGGCCGGTGGAGTCGACGGCGACGCCGATTCTGGGAATTCCCCTGTTGATCCACGACCAAATAACCTCATCATCTTCGAAAAGGTTTTTCTTTTTTAGGGTTTCTCTCGACGATTTTATTCTAGTAAGTTGAGGAAGAAGCTAGCTAGGTCGATCGATTTTTAAACAAGAAAGAGGGAAAAGGGAAAGACTAGAAAAGAAGAAAATAGCTTTCGTGCCTCCTTGAATTTTATATTATAAACTACTCCCTCTTTCTCAAACGAACATTTAGGAGAAGAAACTGAATATTTTAATAATATAGTATAATTAAAAGGTAAAAAGTGTATATTTTGATAGTCTTTTAAGAATATTTAATATTATTATATTGATTGTCTGTGATAGTTTTTTACGAAATAAGGAAATGTACAAAAGATGTGAGACGCCCGATTTCGTAAAATGTATAAAATTGTTTGGGACGGAGAGAGTATTATTTTATTCTTTCACTTCACTATGCTTTTCCTACGAAAAATAACTAAACAAACAAATTTACCACTGCCTATAATTTCACCATGTTTGGAGAAAAATATATATATATATATATATATATATATAATTTCACCATGAGTTCAAAAAACCAACAAAGTCCATGATGAATCCCAAGCCAACTTCCATGGCTTTTTGCCCTAACGACTCAAGAGTCAAGAATTATATTTAACCCTTTAGATAGTTCGAACCCTTTAATACAAAAATCACCACTACATCAACTGAAAAGCAAAGCAATCATCCTTACAACAACACACTTTCCCAGTCTTGAAAAAATCCTGCTAATCAATACCACGAAGAATATTCAGAGCAACGTTCAAACCGATACATAAGACATACATACACAAAGGCGTAAGAACGAATGCTTCACAGCGCTTATATCGTGAAGCCAAATGCTTGTCCTCCCTCGCTCTGGCCCACGAGATTTCCCTTGCCTGTCAGGGAAAATCCAAATAACCTGTAATTATTCTGTAGGAAATTAGTCGGCGTGTAATGACGATGATTGCTGCTGCTGTCTTTTTCTTGGCTTTGAAGAGGAAACTGCTGTCCCAAGCCCGCCTTTGCTGAGCTATTTCCCGAAGGCAACGAAGGCTTCGTAGGAGGAACGATGATGTTTCCATAACGTCCATTATTACTAAGGGGCGATGCGAATTGAGAAGAAGGATGCTGATGCTGCAATAATATGGAAAACCCTGGTAAAACTGGTTGCGGTGAAGGGCGTGGTGGGGCTTGAAAAACGTTTGTCGTTTCTTGACCTCGCAAGACCTTATGGAATTGGAAGGATTCGCCCGAAAGCAGACGATGATATCCATCCATGGGCGTCGTCGTCTTGAAGCTGCTGCTGCTAAAAGGGGTTCTAAAACCGAAAATTTCTTGACCTTGCAAGACCTTCTGGAACCTCGGAGAAGGCTCCTCAAAGTCCGACGAAGAAGCTTTAGTGTTCCCATTCTCTGAAAATATTAAGACGGGAAATTAGCTGCTGTGATAATAGTCATCGATCTTTCAGACAAGGGAGAAAGAAAGTTGGTAATGAAAAGGACCTCTGTGATGATCTTGGAGATTGGAAGCTGACGAAGGCATGCCGACGATTTTACTTCGCTTGTTGTTGCCTGGAAAAATGAAGGCGTTGTGTCCATGCGATGAACTCAATGGCTCGATATCCCAAGGGGAGACCCTATTCAGACGACGATTCGCCTCCACGTATTCCCATCTTACCTGGGAAATTTGAACATTTTTGGGATTTCATCATATCAAAGATCATAGAGAAGAAGGCAAAAAACAACTTTTACCAACAAGCATTTCCATTAAGAGTTGTACCCGGCGTGGAGAAGGTACAATCACATTCCCGTATCCCACAGCATCGAGCGCCTTGGAAGTCAGCTCTGCGATTTTGACCTTCAAACCCCATGCAAAGCGTTTGAGTCCCTCGTCCTCAACTGTTCGTACAAAGGTTTCAGATATGTCGATCCATTTCGTAACGAATTCTTCGGCCATATCCATCTTCAGGAGTATACCCCATATACATTCGAGATCTTGCATGGACTCTGATATCTTATCCACGTTTTCCAGTGAATGTAATAATTCTGCTTCGAACAAGGAGAAAACCCGCGATAGAGCAGTTCGTATTTCGAATTTCACTTCATTATCAGACATGATCGATTGCATGTCGTCGTCACGATCCACGAGCATGTAAGCTGCTTGTTCTTGAGCTGAAATCCTGAGCTTATTTTCCCAAGTAGGGCATGGGGAGTCAATAGAGGTGGCGAAACGTACAGCTGATATAAAGATATCTTTGTTGTTTTAGAATTAATATCAAATGAATATGAGGGAGTGAAGATTTGTATCTCTTCTTAAGTTCTTGGATCTGAGAGTATATGAGAGTGTGAATCTGTTTTTTGTTTTAGCGTCGTGGAGTATTTTGGAGAACCATAATTTTTGTATTACTTCACCACCCCTAAATTACAACTTACCATACATGCATATATATAGTAATGAGATGAACGTACACAAAAATGAAATCATGCATCGTATCAAGCCTATATCTTTGACTTTGTAGTCCATTCTTCGGTTTCTTCCAACAAAAGATTTCCTTGGATGTGCCACTTCCCATTTTTCAAGATTATCATTCGGTTAAGATTTGTCTTTGGACTTTTTTAATTTTTCTCTTCATCTTCACGCTTCATTTGGTTGCTTATATATTATTTCTTCGGTAGTTATTTTCTTCTCCAAGGGTCCCGCTTTGATATTATCCAACAATCTTTAGTAGCTGTCGACTCGATTGGTAAGATTCCCGATAATACATGCATAGCTTAATATACATACAAACACACACGTATGTTGAACTGAATATCAGGAAAAAAAATACAAACATTAAGAGCTTGTGTTCGTCATTTTTATAAGCAGGCAAGAACATGGGGATTGGAAGTATATTCTTGGTCCGAAAATAAAATTTGAGTCTAGTTCAAAGATAAGGTTTTTATGCAGAGGTCGCCCAAACATTCGATCAAAGGATACTCCTCATCCATACTTCAAGAAACAAACTCTAGATCCGAATGGTGAATGAGACCACAACCCTTGCTCGGAGAACATAAGGAATAAATTCAGAAAATAAAGGAAAATTGAAAAACAAGTCAGCTCAAGTATGAGGAGAATCTCGTTCAAAAGACCCAGCTTTGCTATCATCATACATCTGACAAGATATACGAAGCATCATAATCAAAAGAAGCTCCGTACAACAATTCTAACAGCATTGTACTTCAGACGGTTCCACCTAAAGCATTGCTAAGAAATTCAACGTTGTCTAACAATGGGTTTCACAGTGACTTCAATCAAATAACTACAGCATAAAAAGGAAAAATGCAGAAAGTTTGTGGGAAAAAACGAAAATCATCACATCGTAGATTTCATTCATTCAGAGCGAGATCATACAATTTTCTTAGGAGTACGGCAATAGTTCTTAAAATTGCGAGATCCTATAATTTTCACCTTCTCGTAAATGGGGCCTTATTTTGGGCCTATTAATCGGAAGGCCCACTGATGGGCTTTATGTAAGCCCTTAATTGAAAGAGAGGATAATTGATTTACTCCCTCCGTACCGGTAATATATGGACATTTGGGATTGGGTTCGGTTTTTAAGGAATATAATATTTTAATAGTATAGAGGAATAAAAGTGTATGGGTGTGGCACGTCTTTTAAGAATATTTAATGTTATTATATTGATTGTGTGTGGTAGTTTTTTACTAAATATGGAAATGTATAAAAGATAGTAGGACGCCCGATTTGGTAAAATGTACAAAAGTTACCGGGACGGAGGGAGTATATATCATAACAAACTAACACAGCAGCTATTTTAACACTCGTATGTAACAAAATTCTTTTGATTCGAAGGCGCGGCGGCGCTTACACACACCCACCCACACACACACACACAGATCGTGCGACTGTGATTCAATATCCTTTGGACGCTCACGAAGGCGGCGTTTCTGGCACTGGACTGTCTTCCTCGGTGAGGATTGATTGCTTGCTTAATCACCCGGTTCTGTCTTGGTTCGGGAAAACGAGAGATTAGTCTTTAAATTAAATCTGGATGTGATACGGTTGGATTGAAGCTTCTTTCGTCTCTGTTCCGTGTTATTTTCAGTGAGTTTGTGCTTATTTTGGGGTTTTTTATTGAACGATTGTGTGCCTGTGGATCTATTTCGTTATGACTGCATTTATTTAGGGTTGATTAGGTTTATCTGGTCAGGATTGTTCGAATTGGTGTAGGGCTCTCTTGATTTCTGTGTTATGGATGTGGACATCTGCCTTCTCGAAATGAAGTTAGATCCTTTTTTAATTTTTCTTTTGCAGTTCTCCTGTTATGTCTAAATGTACTGTGTTACACTGCAGTTCGGCCTACATCATGTTGAAGGCTTCACCAATCTTTCGGGCACCCTCCTTGTACGTTAGAAGGTTCTCATCACCCGGTTTCACCGGCGTGTGCATAGCGCGCTGCGGATCTCAAGCCATACGGTGTGGTCGTAATAGCCTCCGGGTCTGCGATCGCACGGTCCCCAAATGCAAGCGGGGTCAAGTTTCGTCTCGAAAGTTGTTGGCATTTTCTGTGGATGGAGACGGTGCTGAGGCAAAGACCGAGGCTCAGGGGGGAGAATCGGTTCAAGGTTTCCATCCCGAGCCTAAGGTACTTTTTAATTGCCTTTCTTTAATGTTTTTTATCGAGTGAAAGAACGAACTTAATTACAATAATGAAGTCGCATTCCTGAAAGTGGTTTTCTTGTTTCATCGAGTCTAATGAATTTTCTTCGTCTTTGTGCCTCGTTGTGGCAGGAATTCGATTTTGAAGAATCTGAGTTGGAAACCGAGGAGAAGTTATGGGCTATGTACGAGAGGTGGATAAGCTACTGGAAGGTATCGAGGAGTGCGGAGGAAAAGCGCAAACGCTTCAGCACGTTTAAGGATATGGCTCATTATGTCCACAATGAGAACAAGGTGGACATGTCGTGCCAGGTCAGCCTCAACATGTTTGCGGACACGAGTGACGATGAGTTTCGGAGCAAATATCTTAATTCGGTGCTCTACAATGATTTTAACCAACGAGGGAAGTTAAGAGGTAATGGAACTTTTATGTACGAAAAGAATTTATTACTAGATGTTCCACTTTCTCTTAACTAGAGGAAAGAAGAGGGCTTTTTTTTTTTTTTACCCTATTCGAGTTTAGTACTTAACCTTTTTTCGGATTATATTACAGGTACTGTTAGCTACTGGCCGTTTTTTATTGTCGTTGTTGTTATATCCGTTATTTATCGAATGTTACAAGGGATGTTAAGAGCCAACGGAACCTCTGTTGACCGGAAGAATGAAGGGGTTGTTACTCCGGTCAAAGGTCAGTGGGCTGAGATTCTCAATTTTATGGCTTCTCATCTTCATTTGAATTTCTTTACTTCACCCTACAGAAAATGCCCTTTCGGATGATATTATAGGTAGCCGGTGGTTGTTATTGACTTTAGTGGCAGTCGTTGCTCTATCCATTCTGTCTCCTCCAGTGGCCACCACCATGTCGAAGATTTCACCAAACTTGTGGGCACCCTCGACGTCTCTTAGAAGTTTCCTCGCGAGCATCACACGCCATGTATGGGGGTGAGGCTCAGCAGCATTGGATGAACAATGGTGACTTGTCCCTGGTTTCCTAATGTTTCAAGGTTGGCTACGCCCAAGCATTTCTCAGTCTCCTGCGAACCTGACTCTTTTCCTTTGTTCTTCTATGTTTCCTTGAAGATGAGAAGACATTCAATTGAAGAACCAAAACCAGGAATAAAACATACGGTGCATATATTGCTCAGTAAAGCGATCTCTCCCTCTGAGGTTGTCTAAGTAGTCGAGTGTTTCTAATCCTTCGATTCTCACTTCACTGCTCAGAATTTTTTATTTTATTTATTTACATTGTCAGAAAATATCGAAGAAATGATATATGTTTCAAGAACAAAGGGCATGGTATACTGTAGACCTTTTTGGTCCAAATGATTATGAGAGTTTTGATTATTCCAAGTAATTATGTAAATTGAGGGGTACAAATTAGAAGTTTTGATTATTCCAAGTAATTATGTAAATTGAGGGGTACAAATTAGAAAACTCGATATGCATGTTATATGATGTTTAAGTATGTGAAAAATGTTCGATTACGCGCTTGAATGTGATTTAACTGTTAAGAAAATCGAATTTGAGTGATCTTATGCATAACTGGAATATTAATGTGATCACCTGGTTATGAACGTCTTCGTATGAATGGAATCTCGTTGCGTGCTATATATGGAAAATATATCATTGCAAACTGTCTGCGAGGTTGCGTTATTTTAGGAAAGGATAATGCTGTGATCATCCTATTACGAATGGTTGTATGTTACATATGGAAAATATATTCTGATTGAGCTTAAACGTGATTTGAGTTATTTTAGGAAAGAATATCGATGTGATCTCCCGGATATGAATGACTATGCTGTATATATGGAAAGGATATTCTGATTAAGTGCTTACATGTGATTGATCTATTTTAGGAAAGAATATCAATGAGATATCCGTTGAGTGCAAGATTATGTGACTCTTAAAATCAGTGAATCATGATCTATCTTTCCTTATGCGACTTAGGATTCATATTATGGAAAGTGATTAATTGATTTGGCTTATATGTGGTAAGATGCTGATTGAGTCTATTTATGGAATGTGCTGAAATCGATGAGATCACTGAAAATATGCTTTGCATTATACTCAGTAGATCAAATCTTTCTCTTTGCGAATCGGCTATCATATTTTGGGAAAGAAATCAGTTGATTGAGCTTACCGTTGAAAATATGCTGAGTGGAATATATATGGAATATGCTGACAAATGGATGAGATTACTGTGGAATGAAAGTTAATCTGTGGTATTTATGGTAAGTGATCATGCATGACCGTTGAGCTTAATTGGTTTATTCTTGGCATGATTGTTTGAGTTAATGCACGTGATTATTGAGCTTTATCTTGCATATTCTGTCCTTAACTTTCCTTGTGAAGTGTAGAAGTCAAAATTGGTTCTATATAGAAGAGAACACTTCAAGATTGAAGTGTAGACAACATACACACAAGCAAACAAATCCCTTAGTGAGCGAAATTTGCGATTCATTCGTAGTTTGTGTTGAGCTTTCATTTGCGAATATGTACCCTTTGAGCGAGTTTTAGTATCACCCTATTCTAAACCCTAGTCTTCGGACGTGTTGTGTCTGCGGGCACGTTGAACGCACAAAGGAGCGTGGTTGGAGTCTATCGCACGTGGAGGGACGAATTTGGTGGATTCGGTGGCCCTTCGGTAGCAAGCTGTATCGAGTCGGGGTGGAGGTCTAGTTTCCAAAGTGCTTCGGTTGTGTAAGGGTCAATCATTTTGTAACCATAACCGGTAATACCTAGTGATTGATTGGAACTCTTGGGAGATCACACCCCAAGGACAGGATTAAACCCCAGTTGGGGATATAACCTGTATAAAAATCCCGTCTTGTTAGGTCCTATTTTATCCAACCTAGATCGAATTACGAAGAATCGGATAGTAAATCTAAAGAATTCGAACACTTATGTTTGAGATTTACCTACGTTGAAGTTCGAGAGAGAAACGACGTTGAAGAACACGAGGGCGCGAAAATCTTCTCTCTAAAATTTCCAATTCTTTTATTCGATCCGTAAACCATACAAAGCGCACTCCTAATTTTCTTAGGAGTTCACTTATATATACCACCTCGTGGTATATTTACACAAGTAGTCCTACAAAATGACTAATTACAATTTAGGCCAAGACTACTAATTTGCATAGCAAGACTAAGACAACTCTACTAATTGAATACAATTAAATAGTTCCAACAATCTCTCCCTTTGTATTCAATTTCCAATATAGCGCGGGTTGTCTTCGTCTTGCAAATGAAAGAGTCCTCGAGTCCTTGAAATCTCCTCTTTTAGAAAATCTTCAAGCTCATCTGGTCTTCTAGGCATCGGCTTTTTCCTCGAATCTTGTTTTGAAGTCCTTCTCCTAAATGCCGTAAGATGTACGAGGTATTCTTGCCTGATTTTGGAAACTCCGCGTTCCATCTCTCCCGTTGAATGCACACGAAACTCGAAACTCCCCCTATTTGGGTCAACCTTGTGTTGAGATCGGGGAATCCGATGTGAGGTTTGGAGAGGTGAACACGTTTGGCAACTTCGATCATTGATGCAGTGGACATAGTCGGCAACTTTGGTCCCTGATTCAGTGGACACGGTTGGCAACTTCTGTCCTTGATGATGCTCGAGTCACGTGTCATTCGGTCCTCATTCCTTACTTCTTCTTCCGGAAGCAGGGGCATGAGAGAGTCGAGGAGAGGGCTCGGGGTTTAGCCATCTTCTCCGTTTCGCCAGATTCATCTTCTCCGAGTGGAAGTTGGCTGGTTCGACCTCGAAGAAGCGTCTCTAGTTCCAGAAGAAGGTAGGCCGTCTCTTTTTTTTTTCGCTAAATCTTCGAGAGCAGAGTTAGAAGTGGTGGTTGGAAGATCTTCTTGAAAAGCATCCACTTCACACACCTGAAATCACTAAAAAGCTCCCCCGAGGATTTAGTCTTCTTCTTTTAAGTTGTACAGAGCTTCCTTTGAATGTGGCGTTGTGAGAGAGCCCGGTTTCAGAGTGGTACGCGCGGCGGAATTTGGTGGGTGGACCGACCGATTGTGTATGTATAACCCCTTCTCCCCCTCATGGCAAATCGTATCAACGATTTCGGCATGTTAATTTGGAGGTGGAAAAGGACATACGAAAAGGTCGGTGAGGGTAATAACCGGACACACTTCCCCAGTCTTAGAAAAATCCGGCTTATCAAAATACCACAGAATATCCAGAGCAACTTTTAAGTTTTAACGGATACATTAAGTCATACATACACAAAGGCGTAAGAACGAATGCTTCACAGCGCTTATATCGTGAAGCCAAATGCTTGTCCTCCCTCGCTCTGGCCCACGAGATTTCCCTTGCCTGTCAGGGAAAATCCAAATAACCTGTAATTATTCTGTAGGAAATTAGTCGGCGTGTAATGACGATGATTGCTGCTGCTGTCTTTTTCTTGGCTTTGAAGAGGAAACTGCTGTCCCAAGCCCGCCTTTGCTGAGCTATTTCCCGAAGGCAACGAAGGCTTCGTAGGAGGAACGATGATGTTTCCATAACGTCCATTATTACTAAGGGGCGATGCGAATTGAGAAGAAGGATGCTGATGCTGCAATAATATGGAAAACCTTGGTAAAACTGGTTGCGGTGAAGGGCGTGGTGGGGCTTGAAAAAAGTTTGTCGGTTCTTGACCTCGCAAGACCTTATGGAATTGGAAGGATTCGCCCGAAAGCAGACGATGATATCCATCCATGGGCGTCGTTGTCTTGAAGCTGCTGCTGCTAAAAGGGGTTCTAAAACCGAAAATTTCTTGACCTTGCAAGACCTTCTGGAACCTCGGAGAAGGCTCCTCAAAGTCTGACGAAGAAGCTTTAGTGTTCCCATTCTCTGAAAATATTAAGACGGGAAATTAGCTGCTGTGATAATAGTCATCAATCTTTCAGACAAGGGAGAAAGAAAGTTGGTAATGAAAAGGACCTCTGTGATGATCTTGGAGATTGGAAGCTGACGAAGGCATGCCGACGATTTTACTTCGCTTGTTGTTGCCTGGAAAAATGAAGGCGTTGTGTCCATGCGATGAACTCAATGGCTCGATATCCCAAGGGGAGACCCTATTCAGACGACGATTCGCCTCCACGTATTCCCATCTTACCTGGGAAATTTGAACATTTTTGGGATTTCATCATATCAAAGATCATTGAGAAGAAGGCAAGAACAACTTTTACCAACAAGCACTTCCATTTAGAATTGGGCCATCTTATTGGATCTGCGTCCCCGATCCCGATAACGATACCGCTGCACCTGTGAAAATTACAGTTTAGTTGTTTTCGACGATAGTTTTAAGGCAAATGCCATCGAAAAGTCACCTCCTTTCCGAAGAATCTTCTGTCTCGAAGGGCATCCTAAATCTCATCCCAGGGGCGTAAGGCAGCGCAAGGCTCTTCAAGAACTTACGGTATGGTACGAAAATCTCCGCCGAACGAGCCCTGAACCGTAATTAAACGTTCAAACTGCAACCAATATGTATTCACATAATCTCATATTCAGCAGATTTTTGTAAGTACCTTGGATTGTAAGAAATACTGAAAGTAGTTCGCATCGATACGGCACTGACAACATCAGCTATACTGCTGGCGTGGAACTGAAGGCTATTGGGAGGGAGAACTGTAGTTACGCCGCATTTCAGTGGAGAAGATCTACGAATTCCAAGCCTGAGATCACCATCTTGACCTCTGGGAAAAAAAAAGACGAAGAAACGTGAGAATGAGCCACTAACAACCTTAGCATTTGCAAAATCGCACCTCAGAAAAAGAACGGCATCCCCAGACACAAGCTTCTTCTTGTTCACGAACGCACTCCAACCAGTGGTAAGCAAATGCCTTCGAGGTTGACCTGTTCGAAAAGTTGTTGGTTTTATTACATTCTTGAACTTTAGCAACAAACTTATAACTTAGTGGGTACTTATACTACATTGTTACCTCTGTAGATATGTCTGAACTTCCACTCCATGCCATGCAAATCCTTCGCTACGAGCTCTTGCGATGGCCTCTGCTGTTTGTAATCCTGGAAAAGGGATTACTTAAATACAGAATTGTTCGACGAGAAACGGACGTTAATCTTAGTGGGCTTTTATTATAAGAGGTGGAAAGCTGTTTTCGGCGGCTCGGCGGAACAGAGAAGCCTCCGTGAGTGCTCGTGTCTGAAGCCGTGAGGGTCTTGCAGAACATGTCGGGTGTCATTGGCTTTGCCATTTGTTCTGAACTTTCGTCTTCGTAATCTGCGTCGATTATTCCTTCCCTGTACTTCTGCTCTATCTGCCATTAACTAATCAACCACCTTCAAAATGCAGGCTAACATTGAATGCATAACATCCAAAACAGTTTGATTTGATCTGAATATTTGCAAGATTCAGTTTTAACAAGCAAAGATCGGTTCCAAAAAGCTACAAGTGTAACATAAGACAAGAATGAACGAAATCTGCAATGCATCACTGAACCAAGTCTTTCTTCCTCAAAGGTTAACAGAAATCATCATACTGAATTTGCATCGTATATTTGTCTGAACAAAACTTCAAAAAAAAAGGCAGCTTTAATGTCAGAAGAGAAATGCATATTCACCATTTGATCTGGGACAAGTGAAACGTGCGCATACACCTCGTCATTAGATCAATGATCACAATCAATAACTCATCGGAAAACCACCAACTCCAAAAAACAAACAAAATAAAGGAATTAAAACGGTAACGAATAGAACCATTACATGAAGCTTAACATCAACAATGCGGCAGACTAACGGAATTAAAACGGTAACGAATTGAACCACTCCTCCGCCTCTTCTTGAGCAGATTTAGCTTTCTCATGAGCAGCTGCCAATCTAGCTTCAGCAGCAGAACTTTTTGATCGAATCACTGCTAGTTCTGCACGGAACTGCTCTTGCTCAGCCTTCAGCTTAGATTGAACATTCTCAAGCTTGCGTTTCCAATCCATAGAATCTTGCTTTGCGTTATCAGCTGCTTTTGATAATTGGGAAGACTTCTCTTCCAAAGTACTACACCTCTTCTGCAAACTGGCTATACGGCTGATATAATCATCAGCGAGCTTTTTCTTCTCGTTTATAGAGTCTTCGTAGCGCTTCAGATATTCAGACTTATATTTCTCACTTGCTTCCAGCTGCTTGTTAAGCAGATTCATCTTGTCCTCGACTGACCGACATTTCAGAGCAAGAGAACTCTTCTCAGCTCCAATCTTGTCCATTTGCCTCTTGACGAAATCGGCAATGGGACCTTCCAAACTGGAAAATCCAGAACATAAGATAAACTTTAAATAAAGAATTGTAAATGCAAAAAAAAAAAACCCAATGTCAGACAAACCTCTGCTTTAAATACTGGACAGCTTTTGGCCATTTATCTGGTCCACGACATGTTGCCTCATAGTCGGATAAAAGGCGATCAAGAACCTGCAAAATCACCAGTACCGAATAGGTGTGAAATGATGGTATCGAGAAAGACTCAAGTTTTTGTGAAAGATTTGAAACAGAAGTGTTTCAACTCTCCTACAACGACTTACCCTCAGAACAATAGAAATATTTGCAGCAGGGTCGTGACAAGCCCTTCTCAGTTCCTTCCCCATATTCTCTATGGTATTTGTGCATTTCATAGATGCCTCCCTGAATGCATCCTTTTTCATATCCTGCAATTAAATCCCAATGGTTGTTTAGTGAGACGGGTTGAAAGAAAAAAGATTTTTCCCTTGATATAACGTGTCAATTAATTCTGACTGCAAATGGACAGACACAGGATAAAAAGAATCACCTCAAATGCCTTCTTCAAGAAACTTTGAAGGCGTTTTTCACACTTTTGCCTGGTTGGACCAGCCCCTACAGCGGTAGCGTTAAATGCAGCAATGGATTTTTGATATGCATCTTCATGTGCCTCTCTTAACAAAGCCTAAATAAAAGGATCAAGATCAGTAATCCATTAAAGCATGTCAAAGCTGCAAGTATGAGTCAGTACTCACTTCCTCTGGAGGCTTCGAATGATCAATAGAAGACATGTAAACTTCAGTACCCAATTCATATGCTTTTTGACATTCTGCTTCCTCAACACTCTGGGGAAAAAATATAAATAAGATAAATTAAAACATCATCACTGGATGAGTCAAGAAATGATGCAACATCTAAGAGCCAAATTCCATCGGAAAAAACAACCAATGGATTATAGATCACAAAGCAAATGGTCCGGTACATGTAACCTACAATCAGAACCGAATCATACTGTACTGATAAAGAAAACCTCCACGCAACTATAGACAAGACGAGTTACTTATGTGGCAGAATTGATGAATAGAATGGAAAAAGCATAAGAGATATCATAGCCTTCCATCATGAGACAAACTAACCTTCCAAGATGAAGTTATATTAGGCACAGCCCCGTTATTGATGGCATCAATAACCGACTGAGTAATGCGAGCAAGAATGGGCCCCGTCATTACAGTTGCTCCCACTTGCTTTGGTCTTGTCCTCTCGAAGACAAATCTTGTCAATGAATCTAAACCTGCTCTGAATTCAGGCCTTAATCTCTCCAACTGAATGTGAACAGAATGAGAGGGAAAACATAAGAGCTAAACATTTTAAGAAAAAACAAAACATATCAATAGTCACCAACCGATATCTGATCAAGTCGTTGCAGATCATTTTCATTATTCAGAGGCCGCACAAGCGTGAAGCACTCGCGGTCTGGAAAAAGCGCTCGAATGGACTCCCGAATCTAATATTTCAAATACGGATATGAAGTATAATAAGCGTATAAAAAAACAAACAATTTCATATTGATTAAAATTGTATGGTTTCGATCGCCATCACTTCTGTTACGATAGACATATATCTATCTATCTATCTATCAATCTACATCTCTCTCTCTCTCTCTCTCTCTCTCTATATATATAATACATAGAAAAGTTATTTTTGAGGCGCTTTTTTCGTACTCTGCCCTATCACAGTTTTTTGGCACCACCCACCAATGTTTCAATAAAAACTAAAACATTGGTCTAGCACCAACCAACGTTTCTATATCACTGGAAGTTCGATATAATATGGGAAAATATAGAAGAAAAGAGAACCTCATTTTTGGCAGCTACATCCTGTCCTCCCTCAACTGGTCTCAGTGCAAGCTCCAGGTAATCACGTGGAGTAATTCTGCGATTATCCTCCACCAAGTCCAGATAAAAATCCTGCAAATTTTAAAAGAGAGTTAATATATTCTCTCATGGGCATACGTGTTACATCTCGTATCTATGCCATCACTAAGAGGAATTTATACTGAAAAGAGTTTTAATTGAATATAGGTATAGGTCTTACCCTTAGAAGCCAAACGAAAATAGGTGAGAACTGCCCAAGCTCCGAAGCTGTATTCATTCCCCCAGAAGATCGAACATGGATATGCTTGGTCATCTCAGTCACCAAGGAGAGGCGATCAAGTGCAGTCTCATCAATACCACCCATCTAAGATTAGGAATCAAGTAGATCAATGAAATTACTCTTTCAGATCGTTAACATCCCTTCAAGAACATAATGAAAAAAAAAACAAATACTTTATTAGCGGCATACTGTAATGATGTTCTCTTTTCCTGTTTTACCTGATTGTAGATAAACATGCTGGATAATAGGACAGCCAACGAGAATATCTGAACACTGTATGTTCCCTGTAAGTGGAGTTTGATGGAGAAGATAAGAACGTTAGCACACTAAAACGTAAATGGAACATCACAGCACAAATATTGGAAGCACAAGCAAGTAGGTTATAGGCACCGTTTGGTCATAGGCATCAATTCCTTCAGAGTCTAGTAGTAACAGATTGTATTCTGTTCCATCAAGTGCTGTTCTTTTTAGTGGTGCACTCCACATCCAAAGGCCCTTGGTGCAAGGACGGAGTGTTGAAGCTACTTGAAACCCACTGCTCCGTCCAAGTAACTGCACGTGGCATATTATTGTACATAAACATTCACTTCAGAGTAACACATGCTATGGAAAGTGCCAAAGTTACTACCTTGGTTGGACAACTAACAACTATAAAAATCAAACATATGCTAAAATAATAACTAAGATTGCAACCGTCAAATAAGACTTCACAGCTAAGACATCATCAGTCCATCACCCACATATATCGAATTCTAACAAAACTGTCTCATTCGCAATGTTTGGACCTCAACACAGAGCCATCTTCGGCGTCATTCTCTCATGAACATCAAAATTCCAAGACGTAAATTTCCATAAGCAATAAGCCCCAATTTGAATACAGTGCATCAATTCCTATATATATCTAGACACCGAAGCACTAACAAGCACGTCCAAAACACGCCAAGAGCTCTTCAAGGCTTGCAATACCTGATTCAGTATAAAGCTCTTGCCTTGACGAGCGCGCCCGCACACAGAGACAACACCAACTGGCTCTTTCACCAATTGCAGCAATGCAACAGCTTCAGGATCCATGTGGAACTTTCCCTTCTCGTCAGTGTATACCAGACGAATCGGCTTCGCCGTCCCAGCCCACACATTCGCCGTGGCCGGTGGAGTCGACGGCGACGCCGATTCTGGGGATTCCCCTGTAGATCCACGACCAAATAACCTCATCATCCTTCGAAAATGTTTTTCTTTTTTAGAGTTTATCTCGACAATTTTATTCTAGTAAGTAACTTGATGAAGAAGCTAGCTAGCTCCACCGACTTTTTAAACAAGAAAGAGGGAAAAGGAAAGACTGGCTATAAAGGAAAATAGCTTTGGTGCCTCCATCGAATTTTATATAATACTAGTAGTACTTTCGTGCACACCCGTGCTTGTGCTTAAATATAATTATATATTGAAATTATTTTAAATTTTAAATTCATAATTTCTACTATTAAAGATGAAATCTAAATTTTAAATAGATAAAAAGAACTTAATTTTAGAGGCATAAGTACGTAAAATAAAAAGATAAGGAGTGATATGAAAATTACTTAATTAATTAAATTATAAATAAGGGACTAAATTGCTAATAATTTACAGACCAAATTGGGCAGTTTTTATCCACCCCTCAACAATTATATAATAATATAGATTATTTCATTCTTGACGAACTACAATTAAATCCCCATTTCCAAAATATCTATCAACTAACTACCTCCTTCCTATTTTTATCAAACTCCCCATCAAACTTTTATAGAGTAAACGGCCAAAATAGTGCTTGAACTATACCACAGTTTCACTGTTGGTGCTCAAACTTTAAAATGTGCCGTTTTGGTTCTTAAACTTTGCAAAACCTGTTATTATTGGTTTTTTGACCTAAAGAACAGGTAAAAGAACTAAAATGGAACAGTTTTGCAAAGTTCAGGAACCAAAACGGCACATTTAAAAGTTTGAGCAACTAATAATTAGAATTTAATTTAATTATATAAAATTCATTTTTCGATCACCACAATATTATTTTCGATTTTTTTCCACGAGGCATACCAACAAAATCACACCAACAACAATTAAATTTTTTTACATATTTTTTAACTTCTTTTTCTTCAAGAGGCATACATAATTACGGTGTAATTGTGTTGAGATACTTTTTAAATAAAAAAAAAAATAAATAAAATCTCGTAGTAATCGAATATATTCAAATTCGATCACACAATAATTTCTTTCGATTTTTTTTTTCACGAGGCATACCACTACAATAACACCAACAATTAAATTTTTTTACACATTTTTTAACTTCTTTATTTTTTCAAGAGGCATACATATTATGGTGTAATTGTGTTGAGATACATTTTAAAATAAAAAATTAAAAAGAAATCTCATAGTAATCAAATATGAATTTTATATTAATTTTACACAATATCATGTATATATAAAAAAATACTAATTGTTGGTACTTAAACTTTTAAATATGCCATTTTGGTTCCTGAACTTTGCAAAAATGTTCCCTTTTGGTTCTTTTACCTGTTCTTTAGGTAAAGGAACCAATAATAACAGGTTTGCAAAGTTTAAGAACCAAAACGACACATTTTAAAGTTTGAGCACCAACAGTAAAACTGTGTATAGTTCAAGCACCATTTTTGCTGTTTACTCAACTTTTATACCACATAGCTACCTAATGGACAATTTTAACCTTATAAAAATAACAATATTACCAAAAAACCTGTCAACAACCACGGACCCCCTTACCCAAAACTTGTAGTACCAATATACGTATTTTTGTAGTACCAATGTATAGATGTTCGTGGTACCATACTGTGGTACCATTACGTGAGATAATGTAGTACCATACGTAGGTTACTTGTAGTATCTTTTCCGTACCATTTGCTTAACTATCGCAACACCTACCCTAAAATTGTAGGACAAATATATATATATATATATATTTGTAATACCAATATACAGATGTTCGTGGTACCGTTTCGTAAGCTAGTGTGGTACCATGAGTAGGTTACTTGTAGTACCAATATCTATGGCAACGGTCACAAGTAGCCTACGTATGGTACCACACTAGCTCACGGTATGGTACAACGGACATCGATACACTGGTACTACAAACATACGTATATTAGTAGTTCAAGTTTTGGTAAGGAATTTTTCGACGCCATCCGAAATTTTTTTGTGGTGACGGTTACCATAGATATCGATACTACAAGTAACCTACTTTTGGTACCACACCAGCATACAATACGGTACCACGAACATCCGTATATTGGTACTACAAATATATGTGTATTGGTGCTACAATTTTAGGGTAGGAGTTGCGATAGTTAAGCACATGGTACGGAAAAGATACTAAAAGTATCATATATATGGTACTGCACTAGCTCACGGAATGGTTCCATGAACATCCATACATTCGTACTACAAACTTACATATATTGGTACTGCAAGTTTGGGTAAAGAAAAGAAAAGGGTATGTAAATGAGTAGAGGGACAAAATCGTTCATGGGCTCACGAAAATGGTACCACGAACATCTATACATTGGTACTACAAACATGCGTATATTGATACTACAAGTTGGGTGAGGGTGTGGAAATTAATAGGGGTCAATGAGGTACTACAAACATACGTATATTGACACTACAAAATTATAGGGGCAAAATTGTCCATGAAGAGTTATGTGTAAGATTGTTTTGATTTAGGAAGTTTGTTAATAAATCATATGAAATGGGAAGTTATGTGTAAGAAAAAAGGAATAGGGAGTTTTAATTGAAGTTGCAACCTTCATTCTTTCACTGCTTTTTCTACGAAAAATAACTAAAACAAATAAATGTAATTTCACCATGAGTTCAAAAAACCAACAAAGTCACCATTACATCAAGTGAAAAGCAAAGCAATCATCCTTACAACAGCAACAACGACACACTTCCCCAGTCTTAGAAAAATCCGGCTTATCAAAATACCACAAAGAATATCCAGACCAACTTTTAAGTTTTAACGGATACATAAGACATACATACACAAAGGCGTAAGAACGAATGCTTCACAGCGCTTATATCGAAAAGCCAAACGTTTGTCCTCCCTCGCTCGGGCCCACGAGATTTCCCTTGTCTGTCAGGAAAATCCAAATAACCTGTAATTATTCTGTTGGCAATTAGTCGGCGTGTAATGACGAAGATTGCTGCTGCTGTCTTTTTCTTGGCTTTGAAGAGGAAACTGCTGTCCTAAGCCCGCCGCCTTTGCTGAGCTATTTCCCGAAGGCTTCGTAGGAGGAACGAGGATGTTTCCATAACGTCCATTATTACTAAGGGGCGATGCGAATTGAGAAGAAGGATGCTGATGCTGCAATAATATGGAAAACCCTGGTAAAACTGGTTGCGGTGAAGGGCGTGGTGGGGCTTGAAAAACGTTTGTCAGTTCTTGACCTCGCAAGACCTTATGGAATTGGAAGGATTCGCCCGAAAGCAGACGATGATATCCATCCATGGGCGTCGTTGTCTTGAAGCTGCTGCTGCTAAAAGGGGTTCTAAAACCGAAAATTTCTTGACCTTGCAAGACCTTCTGGAACCTCGGAGAAGGCTCCTCAAAGTCTGACGAAGAAGCTTTAGTGTTCCCATTCTCTGAAAATATTAAGACGGGAAATTAGCTGCTGCGATAATAGTCATCGATCTTTCAGACAAGGGAGAAAGAAAGTTGGTAATGAAAAGGACCTCTGTGATGATCTTGGAGATTGGAAGCTGACGAAGGCATGCCGACGATTTTACTTCGCTTGTTGTTGCCTGGAAAAATGAAGGCGTTGTGTCCATGCGATGAACTCAATGGCTCGATATCCCAAGGGGAGACCCTATTCAGACGACGATTCGCCTCCACGTATTCCCATCTTACCTGGGAAATTTGAACATTTTTGGGATTTCATCATATCAAAGATTATAGAGAAGAAGGCAAAAAACAACTTTTACCAACAAGCATTTCCATTTAGAATTGGGCCATCTTATTGGATCTGCGTCCCCGATCCCGATAACGATACCGCTGCACCTGTGAAAATTACAGTTTAGTTGTTTTCGACGATAGTTTTAAGGCAAATGCCATCGAAAAGTCACCTCCTTTCCGAAGAATCTTCTGTCTCGAAGGGCATCCTAAATCTCATCCCATGGGCGTAAGGCAGCGCAAGGCTCTTCAAGAACTTACGGTATGGTACGAAAATCTCCGACGAACGAGCCCTGAACCGTAATTAAACGTTCAAACTGCAACCAATATGTATTCACATAATCTCATATTCAGCAGATTTTTGTAAGTACCTTGGATTGTAAGAAATACTGAAAGTAGTTCGCATCGATACGGCACTGACAACATCAGCTATACTGCTCGCGTGGAACTGAAGGTTATTGGGAGGGAGAACTGTAGTTACGCCGCATTTCAGTGGAGAAGATCTACGAATTCCAAGCCTGAGATCACCATCTTGACCTCTGGGAAAAAAAAGACGAAGAAACGTGAGAATGAGCCACTAACAACCTTAGTATTTGCAAAATTGCACCTCAGAAAAAGAACGGCATCGCCAGACACAAGCTTCTTCTTGTTCACGAACGCACTCCAACCAGTGGTAAGCAAATGCCTTCGAGGCTGACCTGTTCGAAAAGTTGTTGCTTTTATTACATTCTTGAACTTTAGCAACAAACTTGTAACTTAGTCGGAACTTATACTACATTGTTACCTCTGTAGATATGTCTGAACTTCCACTCCATGCCATGCAAATCCTTTGCTACGAGCTCTTGCGATGGCCTCTGCTGCTTGTAATCCTGGAAAAGGGATTACTTAAATACAGAATTGTTCGACGAGAAACGGACGTTAATCTTAGCGGGCTTCTATTACAAGAGGAGGAAAGCAGTCTTCGGCGGCTCGGCGAGGAACAGAGAAGCCTCCGTGAGTGCTCGTGTCTGAAGCGGTGAGGGTCTTGCAGAACATATGGGGTGTCATTGGCTTTGCCATTTGTTCTGAACTTTCGTCTTCGTAATCTGCGTCGATTATTCCTTCCCTGTACTTCTGCTCTATCTGTGCCATTAACCAATCAATCACCTTCAACAAGCAAAGATCGGTTCCAAAAAGCTACAAATGTAACATAAGACAAGAATAAACGAAATCTGCAATGCATCACTGAACTGAGTCTTTCTTCCTCAACGGTTAACAGAAATCATCATACTGACTTTGCATCGTATATTTATCAGAATAAAACTTTTAAAAAAAAGAACGGATTTAATGCCAGAAGAGAAATGCATATGCACCGTTTGATCTGGGACAAGTGAAACGTGCGCATAAACCTCGTCATTAGCTGCGTCCGCCTACACCGATTGATCACATTCAATAACTCATCGGAAAACCACCAACTCCAAAAAAAAAACAAACAAAATAACGAATTAAAACTGTAACGAATAGAACCATTACGTGAAGCTTAACATCAACAACGCGGCAGAAAACGTGCGGCGGCAGATCGTACGCCACGGCGGGATGCTCCGGCGAGTGCTCCACGTGTCCCTGCGGTAGGTAAACGACGCTACTTCCTTTCCTAGGAAGAGAAATCAACGGCCCAGCGCAAGCGTGCCACAGCTCCATACACACGGAAGAAGACGAAGAGCCACCCAACGCCGCCGTCTGCAGCGGCGGAGGCGGCTCATAGTCCGACGACGAAGGCTGATTGTGAGAGCCGAGACTATCCGACCCAATTAATTCGTCTTCATCCTCAGCCGAGTGGTTCAAATCAATCAGCCCACACATCCTAACAACTCGTAAAGAGAAACCCTAAGAAAACCCACACAAGAAAGAGTAGAAATCGATCGAAATGAGGGATCTTTCCACATACCCATAAAGAAATAAGAGCAGAAACGATAAAAAGGAGTCACCTTTTTCGTTGTGAACTTGGCAGGGTGCGCTCAATAGCATTTGCTTTCTCTATCTTTTCCCTTCTCTCTCTTTCTGACAACGTTGGGTTTTGCTTTTTATTCAGCTGTTTAGCAATTAAATATTCGACAGTAAAAACATAATCTTGCAGAGGAGGAGACTGATATCTCTAGCTAAGCCACACAGTACGGAGTTTTTATTGTCATTTTGACAGAAGTACTTTTGTATCTATTCCATTACAGCACTGTACTGTACGTACGTACATTTACATTGTAGACGCAGAAGTTATATACGAGGCGAACTTCTTCAATCTACAGAAAAGACGCAGAGTAGTCTTGACAGAGGAAAACGATGGAGACAACCACCCTTGTCCGTTGGTGCGTAGGCAGTTAAACTCTTTTCTTACCTAAACTTTTGGCGTGAATTTACAAATCCCAAGTGTATTTCTACGTTTAAGTTTAAGTTCTACAGTGTGATGATATTTTCCAGTTAGGTGAGAGGAGTTGAATGCATGTTTTGTATATATATATAATGTAATTCGTTATAGATTGATAAGAAAAAATAAAGAAAACGCCCTTTAGTTTCGGGGGATTTATGTTGTGTTTTGTCCCCTTCTTCTTCAACAAATCTCCCTCGTGTCCCTTAGCTTATTTAATTCACTTTCTTATTTTCCTTCTTTTTCTCTTTTCATGTAAGTCTTCACTTTTATATTATTATTCGTATTCCTTGTGGATTTTTTACTTGTTAAATGAGCGCTGTCTTCCCCTTTCGAACAATTACGATCGAACTTCGAGCTCGACTAATCTTCTTACTTATTTTATTGAAGGCGTTCACTTTTTGTTGGTTTTTACATTTGTTATGTCATAATATTATATATTTATGGTTATTATTTTTAGGGACAAAGTTATGTCATAATATTATACATTTATGGTAATTATTTTTAGGGACAAAGTTAGGAAAGTTTCTTTTAGCTGTCAAATGGCATGAAAGATGTGTCACCTAAATGATGTAATGACTTTATTCCATTTTCATTTTCAAATTGACAACTATGTTTTGTATCGCCCATTCGTTTGTGTGTGGGGCTGCACAAATTTCAAGAGGATTCAACTTATGGGTTAAATTGACTTACTGGATTTTCTAAATTGACTCGAGGATCATATAAATAGTTATTGTAAATATGAAATTAAGGGGGGCAATAACAATGCCTACTGCAAAATTATATTTATTTATTTTGAAAGTGGGCACCAAGTTGTTTTTCCAAAGAGATAGCTACTTGACAAGAAGAAATCAATGTAGCCAACCAAATACTGAGGCTAACCTTTTGTTTTTTTTTTTTTTGAGATAGAGGCTAACCTTTTGTTGGGATCTATAAAATGTGTGTTGGTAAGCTAATTCAAGTATGACACTTACATTTTTCATTAAAATCTGAACGAAAAAAAAAATAGTGGTCCTCTAAATATTTGTTTCTTTTTCATTGTCCCTCCATTATCTTTTGCAATACAATTCGTTTCTCATGACGATGACTTATGTCCTTGATTTTTTTTATGTTAGTATTTCATGCATGCTTAATGCTTGTACTTATATACAAACACAGATATTGTTGTTTAATATATTGCATTAGTTGTAATTTAATTTTTTTTAATAGGATTATAAATTAAATTTTGATTGCATTATTTTTAAGTATATAGAAAGAAAATTTTGAGTTGTGAGAATATATAACAATAATAATTCAAAAATTTTGAAGGTATAAATATTCAAACTAAAATAATAAATAAAAGCAAAAAATATAATAATAATTACCACTGACATACCAGATAAAATTGTAGCAGTATAGGAAGTATTTTATATGATGTGTACTCCTTATCTCAAGCGTTCACTTGTGTTCGCTTAAGTATGTGCTTAGGAGATCAAATGTCGTAGCTCATTATCTAGCCAAGCATCTTGCGTATATCGGGGAGGGTTGTTCCCCGCCTACACAAGAAATGGCAAAATTGCTATTTGCTAACAATCAATAAAGATGAGCATGCTTGATTAGAACATTAGTATACACTAGCATATTAAGCACACTTTATGTGTGTGCATTAAATAAATATTTATTGATAGTGCGTGGTTTTACTAATAATAATTTAATGGTAAACAACATAATAAAAATAGAAGAATATAAATGGCGAGTTTTATGAGGGGCTTGAATGTTGTGTGTTATGTTTATTTTAATTACTATTTTTAATATAAAAAATGATACACCACTTGATTTTGAAACAGTTACTACGTCCCTTAATAAATAGAAAAGTAATCAGTACATCCGTATAAAATATATATACAACATATAGAAGCTACATTTCTAGTTTAAGGTTGTAACTTCCATGTCCTTATTTTCGATTTTTGAACAGTAGGATTTCATGCTTCATTCATCTATCATAGACAATATTCCTTAATTTTACCACATGCTCACTATGGACATCCGATTTTAGACTTGCAAGTCGATAAAACAAATCTTCAAATGAGAAACAAGTTAAACCAAACTCTCATCATGGAGAAATAATAATTTTTCTGTAAGTAAAGGGATGTAATTGTAATTTAACGAAATGAGGGGCATGGGGACAAATGTGGTCACAGTAATGAAAAAGTGGTGAGTCGCTGTCATAAGAGTGTAGATAGATAGTGTAGGTTTATAGGCATACGCCAACCCACACGCTTTTCCCAGCGCGTGTCCCAGACGATGCTATCCAAAATAGTATAATCACATCGATATTCAATTATTGTTGGATTCTCTTCTCTTCTCTTTACTACCACACTTTCAAATTTAGCTCGCAGAAAATTAAATAACCAGCCTCCGAAAGCGTAACTAGATTTTCGTGGCTATATTATATTTTTAGAAAAATACCAAGAAAAGAAAAATAAAATAAATCTGAGACGTACTTGTGTAACAGATCACATGCAAGAAAAAAGCATCAAGGGTATCTTTTTATCCTTTCATTATCATCTGTTTTTTTCATTAAATATAATACTTAATTTCAGGTCCCCCACATTTTTCTTTATTAGGCTTTAAAAATTTTCAGACAACCTTCATCTTTCCAAAAAGGCTGCAATGCCCGAAACTTTATTCGTGGCTTTCTGTAATTGTCAATTAATATCGTGAAGTTGGATTTTATGCCGCAGTTTCCGTTTATATTTTTAAATACAAGAATTTAAGTTGCTATATTACCTAAAAGAAGAAAAAAATCTACGTTTTATAAAGAAGAAAAAAATCTACGTTTTATATGCTCTTTTTTGCACCTTTTATCTTTCGAAAATTCGAGCCTAGTAGTGTTATTTTTCTTGTAATTTCATGGGCTAATGTGCAGAAAGAATATTCGGTCATTTGAAAGAAAATCCAAACGAAAAAATACAAAGTAATACAAATAATAAATAAGACTAAATTGTGATGCCACATCCTATTTTTTTGTAGTTCTCTCGAACCATAACAGAAAATGTGAATGAAATAATTCTAGCGTATTTATGATATACGGAGATAGGGGTGACATTGTGTGTTTACAGAAGAAAAAAGGTGAAATCTTAATCAATCATGGTACTATTCAAGTTTATTTCACTTGTCCAAATGTAGTGTGGGCAATGAAAATGTATATCACGAATGCACTAATAATTGATTGATGTTATTGCCTTTGACCATAACTTTGACCATCCATATCATAGTTAGAAAAAAATGAAATAATTATAAGGTAGGGACAAGTAATTAATTAAAGTTAAGGGGCAAGAATAGTAATTTGAGAGAGAGCCCTCGACTTTTCCGCGGGGGACTTACCCATCTGTAGCCTTTCCCTGACATCACTGTTTAACGTTGTGGGGTTGTTCTGAATGATTCTGACAAATTAATTACCATAAGATTATATAACAGAAATAAAATTAATAAATAAAAAATTACATAACCAGTTAAAAGCCAACATCGCCATAAATAAAGTTAAAGCCGAGTCGAGGCTTTATCCAATTATTCTTTCCAAGAAATGAAATAAATCGAAGTGCTAAGACCAATCAAACTGTCGTTTTATTAACCGAACCCATTGGACTCATCTCTCACCCTTCAATACATGTCAAGTAAATTAGTAATAATAATACCTTCGTAATAAGATAGATTCTTGGAGTTGTTCAAGAAACCACAGACATAGGTCGACATTCTTACTACAATTCTTTCCCCCAAGTGAAAATATAAAATATAAAATAACCAGCGAAGGAATCAAAACCTGACTAACGTGCTTAAAGGGGCAATTTCGATAATCGTCTGAGCTACTTAGGTGGAAAAGAACACCAAAAAACAACCCTTTAAAGGCGGGTAAAAAAGTGAATATAGTAGATGGGCTACACTACAACTACAATGCAGGACTGATGATATACATTAAACTGTCATTAATTGTTTTACAGTTTCAGCAAGCTCAGAATTTAAAATAAATAAATTATCAGTTCTGGTCTGAAACTGACTAAACTAACCACATTGACTGAACTATGGAGCTCTAGAAGAATTGCTTGCTGGCTTTTGTGTGTACTAAACTAAGACGATGTATTAGAGAAGAGAATAGAATAGAATAGAATAGCTGGCTTTCTGCCCCTTCGTTTATTGATTAGTATCTATATAATTGTTTTCTTCAAAGATTGAGTCAGCCATTATTTAGAAATATATCGTTGCCAAATAAAACAAAAACTACCACGGATGCTTTGTATTGTATTGGGCCTCAGTACATAGACATACATTGGGCACTTCTTGTTTGTATAATTTGCGAAGTTACAAATATAAAACTTATGGGAAGAGTTCTATTCTATCATGGGCACCAAAACTTTTCAAGTACCGATTGTATCGCGATAAGATTTCTTATGAAAATAAAGTTCGAAGAAAAATCTAATTTTTTGTTATTGTTGATCATTGAATATGAAAAGATTAGGATTGCATTGTGAAGAAGTTAAGATGATCTAAGCATAACGAAGAAATTAATTGAAGCTAACTTGATGAATATTGAGAGTTCAGGGACTTAAATGAAATATCCAAAAGAATAAGGACTGAACTGTAATGTCCTTAAAATTGGAATTCATATGTGCGTATTACTTGGGACTTCCCTAGATTAGGATATTATCATTTTTTTTGGCTATTTATCCTTATTTAATATAAATTAGAGCTGTCAAATGGGCCGGCGAGGCGGACTGGCCCGTTACCCGCCAAAGCCCGCCAATTGGAGGGGCGGGCATGAGTAAGCCCGCCTTCTGGCGGGCCTGAGAAAGGGAGGCCCGCCCAAGCCCGCCCCTTGGGCGGGCCGAGGGCCTGGCTTAGCAAGCCAGAAATTAAAAAATATATAAAAAGAGAAAAATAAAAAAAATGGAAAACATTAAAAAAAAGAAGATTTTTAGTTCGAAAGTATTTGTAATTTAATCTCTTTAATAATAATTTATTTATTTTCCACTTAAAATAAAAAATATAAAAACCTATATAAGTTATTTATACATATATTATTTAATATAAAAAATTATTTTTTTTAATTTTGGCGGGCCTGCCCACTTGCCCGTCCAGAGGCGGGCCTAAAATTTCACAGCCTGCGGGCCGCAAGCATTTCTGCGAGCTCTAATATAAACTAGTATATTAAGCACGTTATGATGCATGTGCTCCAATACGTAAATATATGTAATATTATTTTATATTTATAGAGTTATTTTCAATTTAATATGTTTAGTATATGATCTTATAATTCTATTTTAATTAAGAAATCTTTTGAATTATATAAAGACAAAAATGATTTGACGGTGGTATGAGTAGAATAAATTAAAAATTTAATTTCAAACTCGCACATAATAGTTCAAAATAAACAAAAAGGTATATATATACTGCATTGCAATTTTGATTCTTCTAAAAGGGTATATAGTTAATTTTCACAGTTCACCGCTGTACCTTAGTTTCTATTCAAGTAACATTTTGAGTTATCTATTTTCTTTGATTAAGCGCGAGGGGGTTGAGATAAAATATCAAATTTTAGTCTGTCACTATAGATAATTAAAAATTAATATTAAAATAAAAAGAAATCACCTACACCATTTTTTTTATTGTATATTGCGGTTTTACATCTCTATTTTTAATATTTATTTATAGTTTGTATAGCGAACGCATTTGAGTGTGAAAATACTAGTTAATATAATAGTGGACCATAACAAGAATCGACACCACAATCAACGAATGTGAGGGACTTCACGACAAAAAATGAGGTTGTAAGAATATATAGCTGATCTATGGTCCTTTGAGTTCTACTTACAGAAAACTACTTAATACAAAAAATCGTATATAAGCAAGCTTATGGATCACCAAATACGTAATTAAACCTCGACCATCAAGGATTGAAGATTTTATGGTTACTGCACGTAATATTTTCTTTGTCCAATTTAAGCTAGAGATGGGGTATTACACATAACTTATAAGTTACGATTTTACGTAGACTTTGTACCTCGTAAAAGCGCACTATTGTTTGTTATTTATCAAAATTTCTTCGAATATGCTACACTTAATATTGTGCAGATTCGGAGCGAAATGGACCAAAAGCGTGACGAATTACGAGGTAGCGATCCAAATAAATTATACAAGATGCCTTGTTTGATAAAATGGTGGTTGAGGATTTAATTACGTGGAGCAAAGGACAACCTACAGAAATTCACAAGCAAGAAAGAGCAGTCAACAATCCACACTATCACCCTTTCCTAAACTTTGGTGGTTTGACAAATATTATTAAGTTTGGGACCCTCAAGAAGAAGTGAGATCAACTCTTTACGGCTAAAGATCGCATGCAAAAGTCTCACATGGTTAACATATTCAAGAGAAAATCATGCATGCAATCTTCAATGCTGCGCGTGACCCACCCAATATGACTAAGGGACAAGAAAAAAAGCAACTACTTTTATTATTTATACAAGCATTGAGCATATCAGAGAGAGGGTTGGAGATAGAAAATTGGAGCTAAGGCCACTACAAAGTACAAAGGAGGCAGCTCTCGTGAGCTTTATTCCCACGCACATCCCACACATAATATCACTCACGCAAGTCACTAAGCCGCGAGCAGCTACCTCTCCACACTTTACGGGCTGAGCACGGAAGAGCGAGCTGAATGCCATCATAGACGAATATTTGTAGCAAGAAGGCGGTAGAAAGGCGTCGCTCGCACGATGGGAGACACCGGGACGACGCTTAACGACTCGGTTATCGTAAGGGACGAATTTTGTATTTTTCTTTAGACGTTAACAACGATGCTTCCCTTTGATCCGTTGTTGTTTTCGTATTTTAATATGGTAGCGTAAAATATTACGTGATTTAGGCCATGTGAGGCCGGATTATGAGTTCGTCTTAATGTTATTCGTATCGTATTTAATCGTATGAGTCAAGTTATGTGTTTTATGCTTGAGTTTAATGCTTGCGTGTTTCTGATCAACATATGCACGATATTTGACTGGTTTATGAGACGGACAAAGTGATTAGACCGGTTAGATCGATAAATATAAAGCACCACGACGTAAAACGACCAGAAATGAAATTCGGTTTCGTACGTGTGGTTTCCGAGGTCTTAGGCGCCGAAAACGTCTAAACTCGGGGAGTTTCATAAATGTTAATGCGTGCTTATAAACTACAGTAATATAGACATATAGGGATTGGTTCTCTATCGCATAGGATCGTTATTGCGGGACAAACGAGTAGCGATTATTTTAGGAAATTCTACCTTGACTGAGACTGGTTTTGGTTATTTATGATTGATTGCATGTAGACGTAGGAATAATTCGTGCCGAGCATGCGCCTTGATCACGTTGTTGTCAATTGATTTTTCGATCGTTAATCGTCTGTATTTGCTTATTTGCGTTTTTATCTAGTTTGATATTAAAAATAAAAAAATCATAAAACACCATATTTTAAAAATCGCTTCAGTCTAATTTCAATTTCGGATTAATATCTTAAAATTAATCGAGCTGTCCTCGTGGATCGATACTTGGACTCACGTCCATTTTATACTACTTGCACGACCTAGTACACTTGCTAGTATTCGAGCGTGTCAATAACACACGACAAAGAAGTTGGATCATTTTCTTATTCATTTTCGATCTCTCTCTCTCTCTATTACATTGTCAGTCAATTGAAGGAATGAATTGCATGCAGCAATCAGCGTCTATCATAAATGCCACTAAGAAATATTACAATGTGTTAGACGAGTTATTACAAATCTAAGCATCATCTTCTCTTCCGTCGTCATCAATCATTTATTAGCCAAAAAAATTGGCCGTGGACCCAATTATTACTTACTACTGCTTTTACAAAGGGCCCTTTTCTTTTCGTGAAGTTACGTATGTGTTCGATTTCTAACTGTAAACGTACGCTCTACTTAATCATCTTGGTCCTTTTGCCCCACAACATATATATAAACGAATATATTTGCTATGGTGCCCACCTACCGTGAGCAACCACCGTGAGCATCATAGGCAAATCTCTTCATTTCTTCTGTTTTTTCGATTCCCAACGTCGCCAACAACTCCGTATACCCCCTCATATACATTATTAACCTTAATTGTCTTCTCCAGCACGTTAATTTTTAAGAAAATTCATTATTTATTATTCGCACGTGGACGACGAGCGATGTGATGATTTTACTAAAACTTAACGTCTTGGAGAAGGCAATTAAGGTTAATAATGTATATGGGAGAGTCTACGGAGTTGTTGGCGACGTTGAGAATCGAAAAAACAGAAGAATTGAAAAGATTTGCCTATGGTGCTCACGGTAGGTGGGCACCATAGCAAATCTCTATGTATTATATCTACATAAGTATTTCATCTCCCTCACAACATATATATATATATATATTATAGAAGTTTCTCTTCTCCCTCACAGTCAGAATATTAGTTCAATGGCTGCACGCATGTCTCTCTCCAGTTCTTACATATACAGTGCCGTGCTTTTATTAGTTCTAACAACAATGGCGCTCGCCGATCATCGAAGCATTAGCCATAGCTTACACAGCATTAATGAGTATTGGAAAATCAGCAGAATGAGATTGCAGCGAGGAAGAATGGATCATCAAGTTTCAGTCTGAGCAAACAAACTCTACTCTGTTCGTTATCTAATCTGTTTTGGTTTAAGGGTATTTTAGTAATTCTAATTAAAGACGCGTTAGGTTAAGTAATCGCTACTGTTTGTATATATATATCTGACTTGTAATACGTTTTGAGATATGAGAAAGCAAGATTTTCGTTCCAGTTTTTCCCTCCATTTCTCTGAAGAAACACAGAGATCATCATACGATTTCAATATGGTATCAGAGCTATAAGCTAACAATTTCAAGATTTTCAAGTTTCAATTCATCAAGATCAAGCGTTTCAAGGTTCGACAATGGCAACTCAAGATGATTCGCATTTGCCACCTAAAGAAGGCAACCAAAATTCCCAATCAACATCAGCGTTGGATGATCAGCTTCATCCCTACTATTTGCACCACACAGACAACCCTGGATTGGTGCTGGTCCATCAACAATTAACCGGCGATAACTATGCATCATGGAATCGAGCAATGACCATGGCTCTCTCTGTCAAGAACAAGAAAGGATTCGTTGATGGCACAATCCTGAAACCAACTGGGGATGATCCAAAACTGCTGCTTGCCTGGCATCGAAACAATGACATCGTCTGCTCTTGGATTCTCAATTCAGTATCCAAGGAGATTTGCGCAAGTATTATCTACTCTCAGACGGCTCGGGAAATCTGGCTGGACCTCCAAGAGCGATTCCAAGAAGGAAATGCACCAAAATTATATCAGCTGCACAAGGATCTGTTTGGAATCTCACAACAACAATCTACTGTTGCCGCATATTTCACTAGATTGAAGGCTCTTTGGGATGAGTTGAACAGCTTCAGACCTACATGTTCGTGCGGCACCTGTTTGTGTGGAGGCGTCAATGAAACGAAGGTCTTTACAGAAAAGCAGTATGTTCTAATGTTTCTGATGGGCCTCGATGAATCTTTCGCCCATGTCAGAGGACAAATCCTTCTCATGGATCCAACTCCTCCGATCAACAAAGTCTTCTCACTAGTTTCTCAGGAGGAACGACAGCGCTCAATCAGCATCAAGTCCACTCCTGAAGAATCCATTCAGCATATGACTTTCAGCAGCAGAAACGTTCAGGGTGAGAACAAGAACACTCAACCAAATCACCTTGGCCAATTCAAGAAACCCTCTTCATACCCAAAGAAAGAAGGGACGCGCCCCTTCTGCACTCATTGTAACCGTCCTGGACACACAATCGACAATTGCTACAGGATCCATGGTTTTCCACCAGGATTCAAACAACAAGGCAGAGTCAGATTCAATAGGGTGAATCAAGTCGACAGTCTCCAGATTCAAGAACCAGAGATGACAGCTAACACTGAGGGTACAGAGAGGTTCAAGACGGAAAATTTTATGCAACAACTAAATCAGCAGCTTGAACAGTTCAAGAACTTGATTGAGAATGGGCAAACACCAATGATCAACAATGTTTCAGCTGACAGGTTCGATGGTATGTGTTCTTCCTTTAACATGTCTGATTCAGTCAATACAGATACTTGGATCTTGGATTCAGGTGCATCGAAACACATCTGTTGTAAACATAGCCTTTTTGAAAACATGCGTAGCATAGAACCTTCATATGTTAGGATGCCAAATAACACCTCAATAAAGGTCATGAATGCGGGAGATGTCAATCTAGGACAGAATCTGTTACTAAGGGATGTGCTATATGTACCGCAATTTGATTTCAATCTCATCTCTGTCAGTGCCCTAACTTGTGCTAACAATCTGAGTGTTTTGTTCAATGCTAATGAATTTGTGATTCAGGATATAGTAAAAGACTTAATGATTGGCAAGGGTAGCATGCTACAAGGCCTGTATGTTCTAGATAGGAACTGGTGTGATCAAAGGTCCTCTTTCTGTGTGTTTTTAAATAAGATCTCGTTGGAAACATGGCACAATAGGTTTGGCCATCCATCTTACAATGTATTGCTTGGTATGAAACAGAAATTACATTGTAATGACAGTGCAAAATCGCTTCCTTTCTGCAAGATTTGCCCGCTTTCAAAACAGAAAAGATTAGCATTCGATTCTCAAAATAAAATAGCTTGTTCTTGTTTTGATCTTATTCATTGTGATGTTTGGGGACCATTTCATGTTCCCACCAATAATGGTCATCGATATTTCCTCACCTTAGTAGATGATCACTCGAGGTATACGTGGATTTTTCTGTTGAAATCAAAATCTGAAGTTCCATCTGTTATTTCATTCTTCTTTGAGATGGTGCAAACGCAGTTTAGTTGCAAGATTAAAACCTTTAGATCTGATAATGCTAAGGAATTACTTTTGCTGAATCTGCTGCAAAAACATGGCACCATCCATCAATTCTCATGCGTAAACACGCCACAGCAAAACTCTGTTGTAGAAAGGAAACATCAGCACTTGCTGAATGTTGCGAGATCTGTTTATTTCCAGTCTGCCGTACCCTTGGAGCTGTGGGGAGAATGTGTTCTTACAGCAGCTTTCCTAATTAATAGAACGCCATCCCCTCTACTGGCGGGTAAGACCCCGTATGAAATTCTGTATCAAAAAGAGTTTGATTACAGCTGTTTTAGGGCATTTGGCTGCTTATGCTATGCATCTACATTAGCTGGCAACAGAACTAAATTTGATCCACGTGCCAGAGCTTGCGTTTTCTTGGGATATCCAAATGGCGTAAAAGGGTATAAAGTCATGGATCTGGATAGCAGACAAATATTCATATCTAGGGATGTAATTTTTAATGAAGCTTGTTTTCCCTTTAAGAAAAATGCTCAGCACCAGGTGGGAGGCGAAGCAGATGAAGTAATGCCAAACTTTGTCATACCAAGGGCTGCAGATGATGTATTAGAAGGGCCAAGCATTCAGGATACTATGTACCCTACAGCAACACCACTCGAAGGTCATGACCTTCAGCATGTTGAGCAGGATTCACTGCCACTCCCAGCAACCCCTGAACCGAATATTGAGCAGAATTCACTGCCACTCCCAGCAACCTCTGAGCCGAATTTGCTGTCATCCCCAGCAACCTCAGAACAAATTCCTGAAGTGCCGCAGTCCGCATTGAGAAGAACATCAAGAGTGATCAGGAATCCCACTTATTTACAGGACTATCATTGTAACAATGTGGGAGATCAAAAGAATGCATATCCTTTATCAGCACATTTATCCTATGATGCTTTGTCGAATGATTACAGGAACTTTATTTTAAACATCTCGGCAACCAAGGAACCACAGAACTTTTATGAAGCAGAACAATGTGAGGGCTGGAAACAAGCCATGAAAGAAGAGCTGGAGGCTCTAGAAGAAAATCAGACATGGGAAATAGTGGGATTACCTAAAGGCAGAAGTTCCATCGGCTGCAAATGGGTCTTCAAGCTCAAGTTTAATTCAGTGGGACAAGTTGAAAGGCGTAAAGCTCGCTTGGTGGCTAAGGGATACAAACAAAGGAAAGGGGTAGATTTCTTGGACACTTTCTCGCCCGTTGCAAAACCAGCAACAGTTAAGGTATTGTTGTCATTAGCCGCAGTCAATGATTGGCATCTATGTCAATTAGATATAAATAACGCGTTTCTTAATGGGGATCTTGATGAAGAAGTCTATATGGACTTACCACAAGGTTATACCCCTAAAGATAACGTAGATATGACTGAGTCGAAGCTGGTTTGCAAGTTAAATAAGTCTATATACGGTCTAAAGCAATCCTCAAGGCAATGGAACTCGAAATTCAGTCGAGCATTACTTGAGTATGGCTTTAGGCAAACTGAATCTGACCATTCTTTGTTTGTTAGAGGAAAAGGAACAGAGATGGTGGCCTTGCTAGTTTATGTCGACGACATATTGCTGGCAAGTTCTTCAATGTCTGCCATCAGTGCAGTAAAATTACATTTACAGGGGCTTTTTAAACTAAAAGATTTAGGTGATTTGAGATACTTTCTTGGGTTGGAAGTTGCTCGCAGTTTTGCAGGAATCTTCATCTCACAAAGGCAGTACACGTTGAGAATTTTGGAAGACACGGGATACATGGACTGCAAACCATCAACCACTCCAATGGATCCAAAGGTGAAACTGTCACAAGTTGAAGGGGAACCACTGGACGACCCCTCGCAGTACAGAAGCATCATCGGCAGGCTACTGTACTTGACTTACACACGGCCGGATATCACGTTCACGGTGCACCAGCTAAGTCAATTTGTTTCACAGCCAAGGAAGCCCCATATGACAGCAGTGCATCATCTGCTTCGTTACTTGAAGGCTAGCCCAGGGCAAGGGATGTTCTTCTCGGCCACTTCGAGCATGAAGATTAGAGCTTTTTCAGATGCAGATTGGGCCACATGCCATGACACTAGGAGGTCGATAACCGGATTTTGTACATTCCTTGGAGAATCAATGATAACTTGGAAGTCGAAGAAGCAAACGACCGTATCGAAATCATCCACTGAAGCAGAATACCGGGCTCTAAGCTCCTTGACCAGTGAAGTGCTGTGGCTCAGTCAGTTATTGAAGGAAATTGGGATTGAACAAGATGTTGGAGATGTGCCAGTTTTGTTTTGCGATAACCAGTCTGCAATTCTTTTAGCTTCAAACCCCAGATTCCACGAAAGGAGCAAGCATATAGAGATTGAATGTCATTTCATTCGTGACCATCTTCAGAAGGGAGATATTAAAGTTCTGCCAATTCGCAGTCAGTTCCAATTGGCTGACATATTTACAAAGCCTCTTCCGGCCATTACCTTGAAGAGGCTCATGTCCAAGATGTCTGTAAAGGACATTTACAGTCCATCTTGCGGGGGGACTATTGGAAAATCAGCAGAATGAGATTGCAGCGAGGAAGAATGGATCATCAAGTTTCAGTCTGAGCAAACAAACTCTACTCTGTTCGTTATCTAATCTGTTTTGGTTTAAGGGTATTTTAGTAATTCTAATTAAAGACGCGTTAGGTTAAGTAATCGCTACTGTTTGTATATATATATCTGACTTGTAATACGTTTTGAGATATGAGAAAGCAAGATTTTCGTTCCAGTTTTTCCCTCCATTTCTCTGAAGAAACACAGAGATCATCATACGATTTCAATAATGAGCGACTACTACAAATATCAGCTAAAAATGGCTCGAAAGTATTCCATCGCTGTTCGTCTTTGGAGATTCCACGGTGGATTCAGGCAACAATAATTACATCAACACTCCTTTCAAAAGCGATTTTCCTCCTTATGGTAAGGATTTTCCCAACCATGTCCCCACTGGGAGGTTCACAAATGGCCGACTCGTCACTGATTTCATCTGTAAGTCTCTCCATTTAGTATATCCTTACATATAGATGTATATTATATATTTCATGCTTTGTTTCATAGTACAGTTTCGAATGCTTTGGGAAAAGGAAATTATGTTCCAGCCTATTTGGACCCATCGCTCACCATTGAAGACATGATGGCCGGCGTTTGCTTTGCTTCTGCCCTAAGTGGACACGACCCACTCACTGCTCGAATAAGCGTATGTAATAAACAGCTTGATGAGCATATACGTACATTTGATATTGATTAGATTCGTTTTTCCTTCCAGGGTGTAATATCAATGGAGAAGCAGCTCGAATATTTCAAGGAATACAAGGCAAGGCATGAGAAGTCCATTGGGAAAGAGAGGAGCAATAGCTTGATGAGCAACGCAGTGTTCATTGTAAGCGCTGGAACGAATGACTTCGTCTTCAACTATTACGGCGCCGTACCAATTCGAAGGCAAACTTACACCATTTCTGATTATCAGCAGTTCTTGGTACAGCGTGGTATACACTTCATACAGGTAAGTTTATAATAAGTGTGTGTCATAATTTTAATACTTTTATTCGCTACGGATAATTTCGTTATAAATTGATGTGTGGTCATGATAACGTTTGCACCACACAGGGAGTTATGGGTTTTTAGATGGTAGCCTGAATTTAATAATACGGTGGGGAGAACAGAGGAGCACTTTTTGCTTATTTACACTTTATGACAAAGAACGAATAAATGAGTTGTCTATCTGTTTCTTATTTATGAGGCGGTCTTGTTCTTGGTGTTAGCACAAATATAATATTCATGCATATACCATTTTAGTATTTTTATTATTATTAGGAGAATCTACATAAAAATATCCTATTTATATAAAAATTCGCAAGTCAGTTTCCTGTCAGATTTTTATATATAGGTATATATTAGAATAAAATTTTTACATATTGGTACCTATTGTAACGACCCGTCCCATACCGGGTGTCACTATAGCATCGGTCCCTACCGGGACCAGTGGGGTTGGGCCCACCACACTCCGATTGATAGTCTGATCCCACTGTACCACCATTTAACCTTTTAGCGTGCTTCGTGCACTCGCTTACACGCACCCTGAGAAACTTCTCAGGGGGTCACCCATCCCTAGATTGCCCTAAGTCAAGCACGCTTAACTTCGGAGTTTCTATAGATGGACTCCGAAAAGGTAGGTCGACCTTGCTGATATGAGAAGTACTATCAATTCCCTTATACGATTCTTAGCCTGACACGCCCATACATTGTCAGTCTCAGGATCCCCTCTCATTCGGGTGTCGGATCGGTTCGTTCACGTACCCCTTCGCCTAGAAGCCTGCCAGGAGCCGCTCCTTGTCCGTGCACCTCTCTGGCACCGGCGATTACTCCCCGCCCTCATCGGCTTCGTGTGTCACACCTATTCCGCGGCTAGTACGTCATAGAACACATTTAAGCACTATAGAAAAACGTATTGTGGTGCATAATATAGTGAAAAAATGGTACATCATATAACACATGAAAGTGCCTAAAGAACGTATATAGGTATCATTTATGGGTACCATATAGACGCGTGACGTGAAATACACCTACAAAAAGGTACGTCAGGACTAGGAAAATGGTACACACATTCGAACGAGTGCTTATATAAAAAATTTTATGTCAGGGTACTGACTTGCAAACGTTTTATATAAATGAGTATTTTTACGTAGATTTACCTTATTATTATTACGTGAGAACTATTAACAAAAAGTAATAACTATCCACAGAGCCTAATGGAAGTAGGAGCCAAGAACATAGCATTCGTGGGTCTCCCACCAATGGGATGCGTGCCACTTGCCATCACACTTAATCCCAAAAATGCCCTCCCTCGCCATGGATGCGTAGAGTCGCTATCTTCCCAAGCGCGAGACTATAATCGCATTCTTCAAAGGAGATTAGCGTCTCTTCAAAAGCAAAGTCCCGGCGCCAAAATTGTCTACGCCGACATATACAAACCGCTGGACGATGTAATCAACAACCCAAGACACTTTGGTAATAATAAGAAGATCAATTATCATCATTTTACTCATATCTTTACAATTCACGAATTTAATTAACTGCAGGTTTCGATAGGGTTGACGAAGGGTGTTGTGGGAGTGGATTAGTAGAAGTTTCTTTCCTATGCAATCCACACAGTGATGTGTGCCCTGATGATACTAAGTATGTGTTTTGGGATTCCGTACACCCAACAGAAGCAATGTACTACAAGATTTTCGAGTATGTTCGTCCCATTATCGATCTTTTTCTCAAATAATAAGATGTGTCTGTGATATCTTTACGTATGTAATTAAATTTGACGACGGCTGATCAGAGCTCGTGGTATTATGTATTTATCATCCCCGCTTTTCCAATTATCTGTAAGGAATTAATACTTCTTCAAGATTCGATCTTTTCATACATTGTCAGGGTTTTGATTATAATCATCAGATTCTTACATTACATACAAAACAAGTTTTATCTTTTCTTCTTTATCTTTAAGTCCATTTTTAAGATCACACGCAATTGCACTAGCAACTTAGAGGGGAAATTGGGTCTAGTCTTGCGTGTTCTTTGGTCAAAGATTATATAACTAATTTCATATGTGTGCATCTTCGTTTATTACAACATTAGTAGCTAACGTGTCCAAATGCTAAGTAGTAGCTGTCCGTCGCCTTCCGTTGAATTGAACGTAAAACTTCATCGCGTGTTTTTCGGCGCACTCTTTCTTTTATTGTTGTTGTTTTGCTATTTATACTCCTAATAATTGTTTATTAGGGAATCTAAGTTAACGAGTCATAGTATTATTTACAAGTTGCATATTTATTATTAATGATGAGATAAACGGTCCGGTCAAGCTCAATAATAATCAATAATATCTTGGCCAAATTATTAAACTAGGTCGCTAACTATGCCTCTCGTGTTTTTTAGGTCACTAAGTTTCGTAATTGCAAACTTAGGTCACTAAGTATCGTTATCGATTTTTTTTAGGTCACTAAGTTTCGTAATTGCAAACTTAGGTCACTAAGTATCGTTATCGATTTTTTTTAGGTCACTAAGTTTCGTAATTGCACTTAGGTCACTAAGTATCGTTACCGATTTTTTTGGGACCTCCTAGTTTAATCATGAATACATATCCAGCAGCTTTATATTCAAGTAAATGAGCCTCCTATTATTAGTTGGTTCCCATTGACTTTTATGATAACATTTAAGATTGGATTTAACTTGTTTTTTCTTCCATAAAGCGTCATTCATGCATGTGCAGACTAGTCAATTACAAAGAAAAAAAACATGTATATATAAAAATTCAACTTGTATATATATCCTCGAGTAAAACTCAACTCTGCGTTGAGATAATATTCAAATAAGGAGCCTTTCGTCACATCATCTTTGTCCACCTTTGAAAAGTCCAACATCGACCCAACGTTTTTTTACAGTTAACACGATATTTATTTGTTTTTAATTTTTTGAAGTACTATTTCATGTTCAACTCGTTGAAATCTCTTTAATTTCGTAGAACGAAACGTGTGTCGTCATGGCATGGCTGCTTTATTTATTTTACTCTGGCGGCTAATTTCGAAGTATAATATAAACTAATATAATATATATCTCCATTCCCCATGTTGTTGCATACAGACAAGCATGTCTACACACATGGAGTGGAGTTGGTAGTTTCCAAGCTCATTTCATTTCCTTCTACTTTAAGTAGGGGTGTTCATCGGTCGGTTCGGTTCGGTTTTTTCAAAATTCGGTTCGGTTTCTCGGTTTTCGGTTTTACGTATGCTTAATCCGATATCCGAACCGTTTTAATTTGGTTCGGTTCGGTTTTTTATAATTCGGTTCCGGTTTTTTCGGTTCGGTTTTTCGGTTAGGAATTTAATATCAACAAAAAAATATTATGAGCTGAAAATACATAAAACAATTTATGATTATTAAAAAACAAAGATTTATGGAACGTGACATGTAGCAAAATAATTCAAAGGCCGGAAAAAAAACATGAAAATGGAACAACATCTAACCAAAATATAAAAACATTCATCTGAAGATACTAAAAATTATTTGGGAGAAAAATAGTATTTGATTCGTGAGGAAAACATTCACCTAAAAATGGAAAAAAGTGTACCAATAAAATTATATTACTGTGTTGTTTACGTTCTGTGAGAAAAACAAATGATTTTTGATATTTTTCTATTTTTAGTGTAGTATGATAATTTTAGTTCGGTTTTTCGGTTTTTTCGGTTTTACGTATGCCTAATCCGATATCCGAACCGTTTTAGTTTGGTTCGGTTCGGTTTTTACAATTCGGTTCGGTTTTTTTCGGTTCCGGTCTTTTCGGTTCGGTTTTTTACGGTTCGGTCGGTTTTTTCGGTTTTTCGGTTAATTTGAACACCCCTAACTTTAAGCCCCCCAAAACTCTCTCTCTCTCTCTCTCTCTCTCTCTATATATATATATATATAATACATACATATTCTCTGCAACAGCAAAACAATATATTTGAATATTAAACACTATGAATAAAATCAAACTAGCCGTACTATCTTTTCTGGTGCTTCTCCTAAGCCGCGTAGCGGACAGCCGTTCGATCAAGGACGAAGATGCAATTCTATCATCTTCGTCGTCATCGTCATCATCGGCTTTTCTATCATTACACGGCTTAACGAAGACAGAGAATTGTGAGCCAACGTATGGAATCTTACCGTGTTCGTCTAACGCTTGGGGGCTTCTGTTTCTGATAGTCGTTTACGAAATTCTTCTCTCCTTCGGAGGAAAATATGTTGGGATGGGATCTGAGCTCTTCTTCGAAATCATCGGCCCTGGAATCTTCGGAGGAAGCTTGTTTCAGATTCTTGGCACAATACCACAAATCGTCCTTGTTCTTGGTAATTAACTACAAACTCTTTTTATTCGTACGTTTTAATATTTTTTTTTTGAGTCGTATCCGTCTTTTTCTCCAAGATAATTAAAAACCTACTCTAGAAAATAGTTTCTTTTGACTTGTGCAATCGTACAGTGAATAGCTTTTCAAGATTAGTTTGATTGCGTAAAAGAGATCATAGTTGTTAATCCCTTGATATAAGCGTTTCCGGGCCCTCAAGAAAACATTATGAATTTATGACAGTCAAATAAATCTTTTTTAACACGTTTTGTGGAAGATTCAATTTTAACACGCTAGGTGGAAGATTCAATTAGCCATTGAAGAGGTCGTATATATAGCGAACTATTTCTATTCGATTTTTGTGGAATGACCACCTCTCAATATGCCTTATATTTTAATTTCCTTTTAGTCTATGATGATTTGTTTCTGGTTTTTTCGTAAATTGATGGTGATATGTATCCATAATCTTTTACATGAGCTTATCTAAAACAAGGGAATGTATCAGGACGACACTCATTATCTTATCGGAATATAACATTGTAAGATACACAAAAAAGAAATACTTTAGAAAAAGTAGCGATCTTTTCTTCTTTTCTTTTTTCCCCTATGATTATCTTTCCCAAAACGCCAAAATATACGTTGGAATTATCGCATGGAACCAAACGCAAACACCACTAGGATGAATGAAACAATCCAAAAGCAAATTGCACAAACCAGACAAATGCACTACACAATGCTCCAATAAGGATTAAAATGAAATTCAACAATTCCGTGCATATATCATTCCTGCATTCTTATTACAAATCGGTGCAGCTAAATAATAAGCTAACTTTCCATGCATGTTCAATTTTTCGAAACATATAAGTATCGGCTCTCTCGGGCTCGCAAGAGGAGGCTCAACAGCGAGCCAAGCTCGGGATGGGCCTGGTGGCGGGGACCACCGTGATGCTTCTAACGTTGATTTGGGGCACATCGGTCATCCTCGGAAGCTACAACCTTTCCGATGCTGTAATAGCTGATGCAAGTGGAAGCCAAAAGGATGCTTCAAAAACAGGTGCTTCATTTATTACGTACTAATTAATTTCTCGATTTTAGCAAAAAAAAAAAAGAAAATCGTACGAGCAATTATACGTTTACTTACGGTTCACCAGGTTTTGGCGTTGTAACGGACGTCGAGACGAGCTACATTGCGCGCATAATGCCGTTCACTTTGATCCCATTTCTCTTCATCCTCCTGGCGAACGTCATCAGCTCTTCTTCGGCGAGACGAGCTATCATACTCGTCGCCCTCCTTTTCACGTTCGTCTTGCTGTTCGCTTACATTTTCTATCAGGTGATAATAAGTTTGCCAAAATCGAAATAATTTTCGAATTATTGGTTATCTCTTTAGGCTCACTCAGGGTTCCTTGCTTGCTACAGATATTCCAGCCGTGGATTCAGAACAGGAGATTCGAGTATCTGATGAACAAATACGCCAAAGATAAGCTGCTTACGCTCCTGTCGAGAAACGGCAAGCCCGATAGTCGGAAGATACAACAGTACGACTGAGTTTTCTCTTTTTTTTTTCTTTAATTCGTTGAATGATCACTTCACCTGAAAGCTTAAGCTTATAGGGAGCGTATCGTTTTTAAAATTTTAGGTATTGTATATGCTACACGCTCATTCACTAGGCTGATTTCTTTGTTATCTAGCGTTTTAGACGTAGAATTTAATGGGTAATCGTGAAGATTTGCACCCACGACCTCTATACATGTGCGCTGATACCATATTGAACGATCACTTTATCTAGAAGTTTAAGTTTGTAGGAAGCATATCGTTTTTACATTATATTTCAAACATTGACAAATAAATTACTAGCGGGTCTTATAACGTTAGAGTGTTTATCGTAAAATTTTGCAGGCTTTTCGATCGGATCGACAAGGACAAAAGTACGTCGTTATCAGCAGCAGAACTAAGAGTCCTGCTATTAGGAGTAAGGATCGACGACGATAACCTGACGACGGACAGAGACGTAGAGAACGTCTTGGCGTCGTTTGATACCTCTGGAGACGGGCGCATAGGCCGAGACGAGTTCATCCAAGGCATGCAAGATTTGGTCACCAATCTCTCCGATCAAGATCCCGTCCGCATAAAAAAGACTCCCCACATCGCTTCTCAGGTAAACAAAAACATAAATACACGATATTAGGCTTAATTATTTTCTAGTCCTATATATTTGAGGGAGTTTACACCTAAATTAAGAGTGACAATTCCGAGACAATGAGTTCCGAAATTGTTGCTTTAGGACAATAAAAATTTCAAAATTATGAAGACATCGAGTATCAAAATTGAAGCAATTCGATGATAAAAAGTTTCAATTATTGTAAATATCTTTATAACGCCACCACCCCTACTATAAATGACCGAAAAAAATAAACACGATATTTTCTTAAGCTTAATAATTTTTCTAGTCCCATAAAAAATGAAGCAAGTTCAGGATAAAATGTTTCAAAATCTGGCATAAGTTGTCCTCAAATTGCTTAATTCTAAAACTTCTTGTCATAAATTGCAACTCTTAAATTTAAACATCCTAACAACGCCACCACCCCTACTATAAATGACCGAAAAAAACTAATTACGCAATTTGTAGCCCTCTAACACTTCCATTATGAATAACCTTTGACCGAGCCGCAGGGCACGAGCGATGCAGCAACGCAAGCGCTCTTGGGCCGGAGCAATAATGCCACGGCCCCGAGCATGAGGAGCAGAGCTATTAATTCATGGACGAATTACGTCATGGCGTCTTTCCTCGTTATAGTGGGCACTCTCATGCTTTGCCTATTGGGACAACCTTTGATCAACAGCGTCATATCTTTTGCAGAAGCCACGAATCTATCTTCGTTCGCCATCTCTTACCTTGCGATCCCCTTCGCCATGAACTACGGAGCAGCGGTTCAGTCGATAGCTGCCGCTAGACAGAAGACGCAAAAATCAATCTCTCTGACTCTCTCGGCGGTACGAGCCGTAAATATATATTCAATGTTTATATGTCACATTTTTGGCTCATTTATTTATATCTTTTTTTTTTTCGATTGCGCAGCTTTATACGGGAGTGTACATGAACAATGTCATAGGATTTATAGTGTTCTTGGCGCCGGTTTACGCGTTGAATTTATCGGCGAACGTATTTTCGGAGATTGTTGTCGTTTTGGCAATTTGCATACTCATGACGGTTCTGGCGAGCGTTCGCACGGTTTACGCTCGTTGGATGGGCTACGTCGTGCTGCTTTTGTACCCGATATCGCTTGCGCTGATCTATTTCGCTTCCGCCGTCCTCGGATTGCCGTAAAATGTAAAAAGGAGTCCTCGGCCCTCGCTTTTTTTTTTTTTTTTAAATTGCTTTGTATTAAATTGTGTGTAGTAGGCCTTAGTTTTTTTTGGTATTAAATTGTTGTGTCTGAAATTTCCATCTTTGTACTATTACGGTTGCATAGATAAAAGATCGCAGTTAAAAACATTTGAAGATTTTTACGTGTTGAGTAAGTTTGGGTATCTTAGTTCTTTGAGAAGGTATTTGTATTTGTGTACATACATCTTGAATTTTAGGCCCCTAATGAAGAGATTTGCATGTTTTTAGTTTATATTACTAACCTAATACAGGCGTTTTTGTCATTATCAAGTAATACGAAACGCATTCTTCTTTGTTCTTACCTAGACCTGTCAAAACGGGCCGGCAGGGCGGGCCGGTCCGTACCCCGCCTACTTGCGGGCCTGGAAAATGAAGGCCCACCCCGCGCGCGTCTTTAAAGAAAAAGAAAAAAATAATAAAAAATAGAAAAAATAAAAAATGGGAAAAAACTACAAAATTAAGAATTGTAGTTGGGAAATATATCTAATTTAATATACATTTGTAATTATAGCTCAAAAAATATAAAAATAATAACTTATTTATAAATCTTATTATTTATTATTATGTCTTATTTTTTTGGCGTCCAGCCCGTGGCCCGCCCCGAAGGCCCGTAGCACTAATCTTACCCACGAAAGCATAGTAAGCTTGATCGTTGTTTCAAGAGGCCTTTTGTCATGAAACTGTGTCAACCCAGATCTGCTGTAGACAAGAACTATGAAGAAGATGATGATGTAAGGAGAGGGCCAGACATATTTCGATCAAAGTAGTAGTATTCTATTAAATACAGTGTACGAACGTTTAGAGAGTAACAAGAAAATTAACCCTAAACTTCTCCTTGCTGATTCTCTTCTTCTTAAATCTCATATATCCTCATTTGCTCTATTTCTTGATTCTGCATACAACAAAACACCAAAAAATAGATTAATACATAACAGCTTTTTTCTTTACTATCCTCGCGATCACGTTGGTAAATGTAAAAAATAGATCTTTCTATTTATTTGTTTTAGAGTGAGTATCTTTCTATTTATTTAAAATCATGGATTAGGTGAAATGATAATGCAGGGTATTTGACATATGATGATTAGAAAAATTGGCATTCCACGCAAAAACAGTTGTCATTACTTTTTCAACTCTTTGTGTCCACTTGCTTGTAAGTTCTTATAATACCAAGACTCCATTAGATACTACAAGTTACAGCTGATGTTTTTATCAAAATTGTCACAAAGTTTACACTAATCAAAGCTTTGATCGCATGTAACCAGCCTAGTATTATACCCACAAGTTGTCGGAAGTCACAGCCCTCAAACGCGAAAAGTTGGTACATACAAATTAGCCGCCCACTATCTTCACATGGTAATAATAATAGCAGCCGCGCAGCCTATAAAAAGTCAATCAAGATTGCTTTTTCTTTTTCCTCTTTATTTTTCAAATAAGCAATGTCTTCCACAGCTTTGTTCTTCTTCCTCGTTTCGCTACTCTTTTCATTCAACGCCGGCGTGCAAAGCCGCGTACTTCAGCTCAACTCCTTTGTCGACGGTCAAGCTTTGATCTCAGATGGGATTACTATCCATGAATATGATCGCCAGCACTCAAATGAATCTTACATTGTCTCAGCCAAATCCTCGGGTCCGAGCAGCTGCGATCACCAATATGGATTCTTGCCCTGCGCAGAAAACGTCCTCGGATATATCTTCAACATCGCCGTTTACCAAGGCCTCCTTATATTCGGAGAAAAGCAAATCGGCAGTGGAAGTAAAGCGCTTTTCGCCGTTATCGGGGTTGGGAAAATAGGCGGCATCATTTTTCGAATACTCATGTCTCTTCCAAACATGATGCTTATGATCAGTAAGTGAATAATGCATATAAGGTTATATATGATCCTATAATGTTCTTTTGTTTTTGCGCTTTTTTTTACTTATTCGTGTTCTTAACGCTGCATTTGGTTCGAGGAATGTATGGTGGAAAAGAAAATGGGAGAGATGCTGATTTTTCATAAGTTTTTCTTTCGTTTTCCTCACCATTTGGTGATGAAATTAGTATTCCGATTTTCTTTTCTTTTCCTTATCATATTTATTTGATCAACCAAACGTGAAAACGAGTTTTCATTTTCTTTTCTCTACTAATTTTCACAAACCAAACACACCCTAAAGATCTTATTCTGCGGCTTTTATTACAGTATCCGGGATTTTCAGCAGCAAAAATGATGCGCAGCGCACGGTCTCGCTAGGGGTCGGTATATACGCTGGAATGACGGTGTTTAGCCTCACTCTTCAGTGGGGTTTGTGCGTCATATACGGAAGGCGGGACTTGATGGCGAAGAAATGGAGCCGCGCGTCTTCCCAAGATTCTAACTGCGTGCCTAACGTCAAAGATAAATTAGTAATCTTGAAAGGTAAACCCGAAAATTTGTTAATATGTGACATTTAAAAGAAATATATTATGACGAAGACGGTGATGATGCAGAAAGTGGCGTCGAAATTGATCAACAGACGAACGATGCGGCTCGAATTATGCTTCTATCTTTGATTCCTTACATAGTCGTGCAACTGGGCAAGATGTTCGTAAATACGAGAAGCGGGAATCATGTCTTAATCCCGATAGCTCTAGTCGTTTCGTCCTTGTCTTTGATTGCGTACTTTGGCTATCAGGTGAGGTTTTGGTCTCATATGTCTCGGTTTTTCGCTTTTTTATTTGTTTTTATCTATTTCGAGGGTATCCCCACTCAATCAGCTATGCGCGCTTTTTTTTTGTTTTCTAATGAGGTTCTTTTGGGGTACAGATTTTGAACCCTTTGGTGCAGCAGAGGAGTTTGGATTACTCCAATTACGAAACAGTTCGAAAAGGTTTCCTAAAGCACATCGAAAAACAGGGAGAGTTAGTTAACGAAAAGGGAGAACTGAACACAGACGTCGTAAGAAGGTAAGAAATCCGACCAACTATTCTTGCGTTGATGCAATAACTATTTCGGTTAAGTGCGAAAAATATTCGAACTTTTATGTGCAGATTATTCGATCAAACGGATATAGACGACGATGACAGGATCACGAAGAATGAATTGGAGGGTTTGGTGGTTAAGATTTTTACGACTGGGGAAGGAGGCGTAGACTGTTCTTACGCCGTTTCGGAAATAATGAAGAAGTGTGATAAGAGCGGCGATGGTAATATCAGCCAAGGCGAGCTGATCAACGGCATCCAAGAATTTGTAGCGGAAAACGACGTTTCGTCCAATGGAGTGAATGAAACTGCTTCGGATATGATTAAAGAGGCAAGCAAGCAAGCAAGCAAGCGAACGAAGCTTTTTCTTGCATGAAGAAATTGAGTAAATAACTAAATTTATTCTCGACGATCGACAGGCTTTCCATATATTCAAGCAGAAGAAAGGCGCCGAAGACCCAGAAGTGATCGATCGAATAATGTCGAAGATCATGAAACACGCCGAAATCCAACTATTAAAGGGCCAATCGCTCATTACGCAAGACGGAAAACCGAATGTCGAGCGCATTCAGACGTAAAAATACGACTTTTTTTTTTCCTGTGCCATTTTATGTAGGTAGAGATTAATTACCTTGTGAGTTTGCCTGCATAAGTGATCCATTTTCATTGCTTGATTTTCCAGCCTCTTCAACCAATTCGACTCGGACGGAAACAAATCGATATCAAAAACCGAACTCGAAAAGATGGTCGGCGCCGTAGACTTTGGGAATTTTCAGATGAAAAGAGGAGACATTGTAAAGGCGCTGTTCAAAGATTTCGACAAGGACAAAAGCGAAGCCATCGACGAGCAAGAATTTGTTACAGCAGTGTCCGAACTACTCGACAAGGCCATCAGAGTAGCTAACACCAAGGATACGACCAAAGTCGTGGATCAGTTCGACAAGGTATAATTCAAATCCATTTTTGCACTTTTTCAAAACACTAAGAAAAAAACTCGAATTTTACGACAAAAAAATATTCGTCGCATTATTCTGCAGATCGTCTGGAAACAAGAGGTTCATGACAACGTAGCGCTGTTCAAATCTCTAGTTCGAGTATTGTTAGGCGTTGTGATTCTGACATTTTTAGGAGGGCCGCTCATGAACAGCATACTGCAGTTATCCTTTGCCTTTAACTTACCATCTTTTTCAATCTCGTTCGTCGTCGTACCTTTCGCAATGAATGCGAGGGCCACGTTAGCAGCTATCTCTCCAGCTAGTCAGAAGAGTAAAACAAGTGCTTCTTTGACATTTTCGGAGGTACTTAACGTCTCTCTTAATAGTTCTGTTGATATGAGAAATATTTTTTTGAAAATTAGTGTAGGAATCAATGATCGATGTTCTAAATCGACAGATTTACGGCGGAGTAATCATGAACAACATTGCGGGGCTGACGACATTGTTGGCAATAGTATTGGCAAAGGATTTGACTTGGGATTTCTCAGCAGAAGTTTTCGCAATTTTGTTCGTCTGCGCCATAATAGGCCTTCTGGCGTATTCGTGCACCACTTATCGTCTATGGACTTGTTTGCTGGCGTTTTCGCTCTACCCTTTTTGTCTGGGACTGTTTTACTTTGTTCAAGTCGTCTTGAAATGGAACTAAGAGACAGACCTTTGTAAGAAAATATAATGATGTCTTATTCTGTATTCTGTGTCTGTGGAAAGCCATTAGGTGTTCTTAGAACTCGTCTCGGCCTATGCGCTCGTCGTCTGAGGTATCGAAAGATGCCAAGACGTCCTTTACGCCTCTGTCAGTTGTCAGATTATCCTCGTCGATCCTTACTTCTAATAGCAGGACTCTTAGTGCTGCTGCTGATGATAACTACACACTTTTGTCCTTGTCAATCCGAATGAAAAGCCTGCAAATTTTATATTAAATTCGCTCTAGCGTTTCAAAATCCTCCGGTTATTTATCAATGTTTCGGAAATATAACACATAAAACATTAAAAAAATGCACTCCCTCTAATCGTAAGCTTTTAGGTAAAGTAGTCTTTCAACGTGGTATCAGAATCTAGACCTAGAAATCATGGGTACGGATCCTCACGACCACCCATTAAATAAAAATCTACACATCTAAGGATAGATAACAAAAGACCAATCAACCTAGACGTGCAGGAGTGTTCGCAAACATATTTATAATTTTTAAATGATATACTCCCTACAAGTTTATGCTAGGTGAAAGAATAATAAGAAAACTCAGTCGCACTCTTGTATTTGAGTATTGTGCTTTCCATTTCCGGAGAAGTGCATATGTAGCTTGTCTTTGGAGCATTTGTTCTTCAGATACTCAATTCTCCTGTTCTGAAATGTTGTAGTTTTGGGACATGTGTTTCAAAATTTAAGCAACTTGATAACAAGTTCCAAAGTTCTGGCATTAACTGTCCTCATATTGTTTCACTTTAAAACTTAACGCCCTGAATTTGCTATCCTTTCAAGTTACGACTGAGAGAGAATGACAAAAATAGTCATTTTTTTAAAATAAAAGTGCAAATCTAGTTAACTTTTTAACAAAGGTGCAAAATTAGACAACTTCTTCACTTTTAATTATTATCCTTTTTACTTTGACCACAAAACTATTTCAAATTACAATTTCTACTCTCTTTTACTACAAATAAGCAATGTTTTATTGATAATTATATATTTAACCATAACTAAATTTAATTATTTTTAATTAAAACATTTTAATTAAATCCAAACTTTCCTAGGCTAGGCTTTTGCAGACGTATCAAGCAGCTAACGTCTAGAATCTTTGCCGTATATAGAATAATTTTTTTTTATTAACATTATTTTATTATAACTGAAAAATATAAAGAAGAATAAGAAAACCTATTCAAGCATTCATTTGAATAGAAAGGCAGACAAAAAAAACTTTTAGAAAACGACAGCGTAGTATTAAAAAATATGGTCTTTCATGAAATATTCATGAGTTAAATATATAATTAAAAAAACTTTTTGAAAACGCATAGCATAGGAAAGTTGGTTTTAACTAAAATGTTTTAACTGAAAATAATTAAATTTAGTTAGGGTTAAATATATAATTATCAATAAAACATTGCTTATTTGTAGTAATGAGAAAGTAGAAAATGTAATTTGAAATAGTTTCGTGGTCAAAGTAAAAAGGAAAATAATTAAAAGTGAAGAAGTTGTCTACTTTTGCACCTTTGTTAAAAAGTTAACTAGTTTTGCACTTGTATTTTAAAAACTTGACCATTTTTGCCATTCTCTCTTACGACTGAATATAACGCCACCACCACAAATTATAGAACCAAAAAAGTAAGGACGCCATTTTCTAATTACATATAAGATAGAACTAAAAGCAATTGGCTGGGGCAATAATGCCACGGCTCCGAGCATGAGGAGCAGAGCTACTAATTCATGGACGAATTACCTCAGGGCGTTGTTCCTAGTTGTAGCGGGCACTCTCATGCTTTGCCTATTGGGACCACCTTTGATCAACAGCGTCGTATCTTTCGCTGAAGCCACGAATTTAGCTTCGTGGTGCCGTCTCTTACCTTGTGATCCCCTTCGCCATGAACTGCAGCGCAGCAGTTCAGTCATAGCTGCCGCCAGACAGAAGGTGCAAAAATCAATCTCTCTGACTACGTCGGCGTTATGCCCTAAATTTAATAATATATATTTCGAGAACCTTTATACGGCATTTGGCTCATTTGGTCAATCTCTTCCATTTGATTTCGGAATAATCCCTCAATTTTTAATACGGCATCTGAGCGAGTTCGATTATACTCACTGTCATCCGATTCATATGTCTACGTGTTAGGCCAATCGTGCCACACGCGAGGGGGAGTATTGAGATTATAATTTGCGGTCTGTCCCACATCGGCAAGCTCTTGAATCCACTTCATATATCAGAGGCTTCACATTGGTTTTATGAAGGATCCCTCGTTTTCTAAAATGGTATTAGAGTAAGCTTCCGCTTACCGTCACCAAATTCTTATGCCCACGTGTTCGATCACTCATGTCACGCGTGATGGAGCATATTGAGATTATAATTTGGATTTTGCCCCACATCGGATAATTCAAGCTCTTGAATCACTCAATATGTCGGAGGCTTTCTCTTCTTGTCACCAATTGATTTTAGGAAGGTCCCCTCGATTACTGATATTGTTATCAGAGCAAGCTTTCGCTTACCGTCACCCGATTCTTATATCCACGTGTTAGGTCAGTCATGCCACACGTGATGGGCGTTTGAGATTATAATTCGGGCCTTTTCCCACAATAATCCAAGCTCTTTTATCCACGATATATATAAGGGGCCTTATACTCCAATCACTAATTGGTTTTAGGAAGGACCCCTCGATTTCTAATAGAATGTATTTTCGGAGACTTCGGACATTTTGGTAATTTGCGTTCTCATGACGGTGATGGCGAGCGTTTGCACGGTTTACGCTCGTTTGATGGGTTACGCCGTTCTGCTTTGGTACCCGATATCGCTCGCGTTGATCTACTTCGTCACCACTGTCCTCGGATTGCCGTAAAAAGGTGCCCTCGGGCTCTGCTGCTTTTGTTTCTGGCCTATAATTCTTGTATTAAATCGAATGTAAGCCTTGTTTTTTTTTTTAATGTAGCAAGTAATTGTGGTGTCTTTGTACTGTGACCTGTGGCATAGATTAAATATTGTAGTTAAAATTAGACGATTCATCGTGTAATTATGTTTGGTATCATAATTCTTTTGAATTATATTTTTTTGTACACATGTACGTTTCCATTAGGGTTTGCAATGCAATCCACTGTGCTATGCTACGAAGGTAAAGCGCCATAAGTTTTTGCTTGTTGTGATTTCTCGATTTTTCGCTTTCGTATATTTGAACCTGGACACCGTTCTTGAATTTTTTGGATATATCTTGGAAACTGCGAACACTCGACAACATCGACATAAAAATGAAGTCAATAATCGTTTTGGGAAACACAGATGGTAGCGTGCAATAACCTGCCAAGTAATCCATATTAGGATAAGCTCATTCAATATATTTGATTACTCGGGGGATTCGATCATGTGATTTCCCAACCAAAGCGAAGATCAAAATATCATCTCTGACCACTAAGCCAAAACCTCGTTAGCTAGTATTTTTTTGTTTTTTTTTTAAGTTTCTATCGTTCACCTAGTATAACTTTTTACCATGAAACGATTAGGTAACTAAGCTAGTTCCTTTTGTTTACAGAGGTCATTCTTTACGAATTATTGTGTACTCAAAGTCCTTGTGATCACGTGGCTAAATGTAAAAAAGTATATATAGGAAGATACCTAGCTATCTTTCGATTGTTGTGATTAGGTACAAATGATAACACAGGATTATTATTATCATTATATAATATATGATAATAAGAACAAAATAGTGGCATTCCACGCAAGTAGGGTTGGCAATGGGGCGGGGATTCCCCGTCCCCGTGGAGATCCGCCCCGAACGGGGCGGGGAATCCCCGAGATTTTATCCCCGCGGGGCGGGGACGGGGAATTGATGTCTCCCCGTGGGATCCCCACGGGGATCCCCGCCCCGTCCCCGAACCCTCTTTTATATATTATAATATATATAATATTACATTATAATTTAAATAATAGTAAAATAATATCAAAATATAGATTAAAAAATATTAAATTAATATAAATAATATATAAAATTATAATTTATATAATATTTATTACACAAATATGTTCAAATTTATATATTAAGATATTATTTTTTTAAAGAAAATTAAGGGGCGGAGAATCTCCATGGGGAATCCCCGCCCCGCGTGGATCCCCGCGGGGACGGGGACGGGGACGATTTCGTCCCCGAATGCATCGCGGGGATGGGGATGGGGATTAGATCCCCGCCCCCGCCCCGCCCCATTGCCATCCCTACACGCAAGAATAGTTGTCATTATTTGTTTAAGTTGCCTTTCTTTGTGTCCACTTGGTAGTATTTTATACATTATATTCAACCCCTCCATCAGGTGCGCAAGTTGCAGCAGATATTTTTATAAATTTTTACAATGTTGACGTTAATATCAAAGCTTTGATCACATGTAACTACCACGCTAATGGCGTTCTTGATTGATAAACCAGTATTTTTCATAGATCGTCCACATTTGGGTGTGCATGGAATTCACGTGTAAAGCGTCATGTTCGCTCTTTTTTTTCTTCGATTTCTCGATTGTTTTACACTCGAAAATCTGCGCAGCAGCAACGTATCGATTTCTTAATCTTACAAATTAATTTGACAAATATAAAATGATACAACATCAACATAAAATAAATTCAGTAATCGCTTTGGAGGGATGGGTTTATGTTAGGATATGCGGAAATCCCCGATAATTATTTTGCCCGAAAAATGACGATAATAAATAAATGAGACGAAAAATAAATTTGGACAGTGGACACGAGATTTTACGTGGTTCGGTCAGAATGACCTACGTCCACGGGCCGGAGGGTAGAACTTCTTTATTATGTGGAGTGATTACAAACACGTCACTGACGTGGTATAAAAATAGCTACAACAATATTAGGAGTAGGATAAAGAAAATGATCAGAGGAGAAGAAGATCTGATGTTGTGGTAATTCCTCCTTCAGCTGAGCTCCCTATTTATAGGCATAGCTTCTGCCTCGTTGCTCCATGTGAACAGAAGAAATAAAACACAACACACCATTTAAAATTTCAACTAGTAGCCGAAATCATCACCAAAAACATTCTCATTTCATTTGCTTTTCACGTGGGGCGTCTGCAACTGTTGAATGGTCAAAGACCTTTACCAAAAGGTCACCTAACAAATCTCCACCTTGACCTTTGGTTCCGTAAATCACTCCACCTTAATTAGTATCTCCCTCCGACCTTAGCCCCATGGGCTACTTCACCAATTTTAAAACACCAATCAAGTCCAAGCAATGCTTGAACTTGGAAACTGGAAGAGCCTTCGTAAACAAATCCGCATGATTATCCTTTGTGTTGATCTTCTTGATAAACACCTTCTTATCTGCAATGATCTCACGAATAAAATGATACTTAACATCAATATGCTTAGTCCTTTCGTGATACATCTGATCCTTAGTCAAATGAATCGCACTTTGACTATCACAGAAAATAGTAATTACTCCCTGATTCTGAGTTAATTCGATGAATAACCCTTTCAACCACAAAGCTTCTTTGATCGCATCAGTAATCGCCATGTATTCTGCTTCAGTAGTAGATAACGCCACTACATGCTGTAGAGTAGCTTTCCAGCTAACTGCACAACCTCCAATACAAAATACGTAACCAGTAAGAGATCGTCGTTTATCGAGATCACCTGCGTAGTCTGAATCGACGAAGCCAACGAGAGTATCACTGTTTCTGCCAAACTCAAAACAAAAGCTTAGAGTACCCTTCAAGTATCTGAGAATCCACTTCACTGCTTGCCAGTGTTCTTTCCCTGGATTAGCCATATACCTTCTAACAACACTAACAGCCTGTGAAATATCAGGACGTGTACATACCATCGCATACATAATACTGCCGACTGCACTCGAGTAGGGAACTCGTGCCATGTACGCTTCTTCCTCATCTGATGATGGTGACTGAGCAGCGCATAGCCTAAAATGGCTAGCAAGAGAAGTGCTGACTGGTTTGGCATCATTCATGCCAAATCTCTCCAAAAACTTCTTTAGGTAACTTTCCTGGGTCAGGTATAACTTACCAACTCCTCTATCACGTCTAATCTCCATACCAAGAATCTTCTTAGCTGCTCCCAAATCCTTCATCTCAAATTCACCATTCAATAAGGCCTTCAACTGGTGAATTTCTGCAAGATTCTTAGTCGCAATGAGCATGTCATCAACATATAACAACAGATAAATGAACGAACTGTCATTTAACTTCCGGAAGTAAACACAACTATCATACTTGCTCCTGGAGAATCAAACCGTTTGTACCACTGTCTTGGAGACTACTTTAATCCATATAAGGATTTCTTCAACAAACAAACTTGGTCTTCTTTTCCTTCAACTATGAAGCCTTTAGGTTGCTTCATATAAATCTGTTCATCTAAATCGCCATGTAAGAACGCTGTCTTGACGTCAAGCTGTTCTAACTCCAAATCATACATGGCAACGAATGCAAGCAATACACGAATAGAGCTATGTCTAACGACAGGTGAGAATACGTAATTAAAATCAACACCTTGTACCAGACTATAGCCTTTCGCGACTAGTCGTGCCTTATACCTTGCATCGTCAGAACCAGATAAACCTTCTTTCTTCTTGAAGACCCACTTACATTCGACTATTTTCTTTTTCTTCGGCGGTGGCACAAGAATCCAAGTTCCATTCTTGTGTAGAGACTCCATTTCTTCATTCATCGCTACCAGCCACTTATTTGAATTATCATCGCTTATTGCCTCCGAATAGGTAGAAGGTTCGCCGCCTCCACCTGTTTCTTGCGCCACTGATAAAGCGTACGAAACTAAATTCACGTACCGCTGTGGTAGTCGAATCTTTCGTCTCTCCCTATCTCTGGCTATAGAATATTCCTGCTCGGTACTTTCATCTTCAACAGGATCTGAATCAAGTTCTGGCTCATCTGTTGAACTCGTAGCAGGATCATTAGAAATATCTTTGTTGATCTCGAGTTCCACCTCGCTGTGTACACTATCATTCCTTTCTTGATTAGAAGAATTAGTAGACTCTTTTGAAGGATGTAACATACAAGACTCGTCAAATGTAACATCTCTGCTAATTATGAATTTGGGTGACTTGGGATCAGGATTATATAGTCTATATCCTTTCACCCCTGAAGCGTAACCGAGAAAAATACACTTTTTAGCTCTAGGCTCTAACTTTTCCTCGTTTACGTGCATATAAGCTGGGCACCCAAATATTCTTAAGTTGGAGTAATCAGCAGGAGTACCTGACCATACTTCCTCAGGAGTCTTGAAATTGATGGGTGAACACGGTGAGCGGTTGACAATATAACATGCTGCAGCGATAGCTTCAGCCCAAAAATCATTTGTCAACCCAGCATTGGAGATCATACATCGAGCTCTCTCTAAAAGTGTTCGGTTCATGCGCTCGACAACACCATTTTGTTGAGGCGTCATTCGAACTGTGTGATGTCGAGCAATACCTTCATTTTTGCAAATTCGTTGAACTCGCTTCCACAAAATTCTAAGCCATTATCTGTCCGCAACCGCTTGATCTGTTTTCCTGTCTGCTTTTCAATCAAAGCTTTCCATTGTTTAAATGTTAGGAAAACATCACTCTTCTGTTTAAGAAAATAGACCCAGACTTTTCTTGAAAAATCATCAATAAAAGTCAACATGTATCTTGCACCACCTTTGGACGGAACACGAGAAGGACCCCATACATCAGAATGAATATAGTCCAAAGTACCTTTCGTCCTGTGGACAGCTGGCGAATTGAAGCTGACTCGTTTCTGCTTCCCAAAAATACAGTGTTCGCAAAAGTCCATCTTACCAGTACTTTGACCGCAAAGTAGGCCCCGCTTGCTTAAAACCGTCAAGCCTTTTTCTCCCATGTGTCCAAGTCGCATATGCCATAATCTCGTGGTATCAACCTCGGGGGATGTCGAAACTGCAGCGGAACCTGTAATAGTAGTTCCCTGCAAAATATATAAATTTCCGGAACTGCAAGCTTTCATTACGACAAGGGCACCTCTAGCAATTTTCAAAACTCCACCTTCACCTGAGAACCTGCACCCTTGTGATTCAAGTGTGCCTAAAGAGATCAGATTTCTCTTCATATCTGGAACATATCTGACTTCTGTGAGCGTTCGGATGATTCATCTTGATCCTTACTGTGCCTTTACCAACAACTTTACACGGAGCATCATTTCCCATCAACACATATCCACCATCAAAATTTTCATATGTGTAAAAACAATCCCGACTCCGACTTATGTGGTAAGAACAACCCGAATCTAAAATCCACTCATTATCAGACCTAATAATATTTGCAGTTGCTACAAATATAGTTCCATCGCTCTCATCAGCAGCTAAACTAGCTTCGGCGGGTTTATTAAATTGCTGATTATTTTTCTCCTTATTTTTAATTTAAAACAATCAGCTTTAATATGTCCTTTTTCTTGCAAAAATTACAGACTTTATTTGTACCTGGATTTCGACCTTTCTTTAGATCTGCTACTTTCAGCGTCTCTATGCTCTGGTCTTCCCCGTGCAAACAGGCCTTCTGTCTGGCTACCACTTGTTTCTCCCGTAATATCCCTGTCTATCTGTTCTTTCGATTGTAAAGCGGATTTAACACTAGAATATGATATTGTGTCTTTTCCGTATATAATCGTGTCACGAAAATTCTTTAAAGACGAGGGAAGGGAACACAACAATATTATGGCCTGATCTTCGTCCGTCACTTTTACTTCTACGTTCGCCAAATCAATAATGATAGAATCGAATTTATCGAGATGCAAAAGAATAGAAGTACCTTTCGTCATTTTCATACTGTAGCTTCTGCTTTAAATAAAGCCGATTTTCCTTAGTCTTCTTCATGTAGATCGCTTTTATTGCATCCCACATACCCATGGCTGTCGTCTCCGTGGCAACTTCTTGTAAAACCTCGTAAGAGAGATTTAATATAATAACCGATCTGGCTTTCTTGTCCAATTCATTAAATTGATCGTCCTTCATTTCGGTTGGTTTCTTCTTTGCGCCTTCAAGCGCCACCTCGCAACCGTCTTGAATGAGTATGGCCTCCATCTTGAGACTCCACATTGCAAAGTTGACATTTCTGTCGAACTTTTCAATTGACATTTTTGTTATCGTCATGGTGGCTAAAAATAAATCGGATTGGCTCTGATACCAATTTGTTAGGATATGCGGAAATCTCCGATAATTATTTTGCCCGAAAAATGACGATAATAAATAAATGAGACGAAAAATAAATTTGGACAGTGGACACGAGATTTTACGTGGTTCGGTCAGAATGACCTACGTCCACGGGCCGGAGGGTAGAACTTCTTTATTATGTGGAGTGATTACAAACACGTACACTGACGTGGTATAAAAATAGCTACAACAATATTAGGAGTAGGATAAAGAAAATGATCAGAGGAGAAGAAGATCTGATGTTGTGGTAATTCCTCCTTCAGCTGAGCTCCCTATTTATAGGCATAGCTTCTGCCTCGTTGCTCCATGTGAACAGAAGAAATAAAACACAGCACACCAAAAACATTCTCATTTCATTTGTTTTTCACGTGGGGCGTCTGCAATTGTTGAATGGTCAAAGACCTTTACCAAAAGGTCACCTAACAGTTTAGAAGATGGTATTAGTTTCGTTAGATTATATAAAGGACTGTATGAGTTTTCTGAGGTGTTTGGTGGATGTGATTAAGTAATGTGGGTTTGGACGGTATTAGCCGTAAATAAATACAATTTAAATTTACCCTTTCTTAAATCAAAAAATTAGGTAGGGAGAAAGTGGGAGAGAGAGAGGAAGAGATAGAGGGAGATGAAGAGAGAGAGAGGGAGGGAGGGACGATTTTATTAAAAGGAAAAAAAAGGTAAATAACATTTTTAATAAAAATGATTAAAGGTAGACATTCCTTTAATTAATATCTTATAGGGTATTAAGGGGTATAAATTAAACCTTATCTTTAAATAAACCCTCCAACCACATTGTTTTAGTAAATCCTAATACTCCCTAATACTGTCAATATGGCCCGCGGTCCGATGGCAGTGCAGCTTTGATTTTTTAGGCCCGCCAGGGGACTAGCCAGCCCGTGCGGCCAGGCCGGACCGCCATTATTGTAAATATATATTATATAGAAAATAAATATTAAATATAAAAAAGAAATATTAAATTAATTAGATAATGTAATTAATAATTCATCAATTATGTCTAATTAATATCATATTTGTTATCAAATACATAATTAATAGCATATTTATCTCTAATTTTTAATAAGTACCATAATTAATTAAAAATTATTAGTAAATTAAAATTTTATTAAAATAAAGAAATAGCAAAAATTAGTTTCTAGGCGGACCGACCAAAGACTTTGTCAGCTTAGTTAAAGTGTTTTTATTATTACGTAGTCCAGTTATTGGGTAGTTATCAACTATATCACATACACTCTTCTTACTATGAAACGATTAGGTAAGTAAGCCAAGGTCATTGTTTATTGAGGTCATTCTTTTGTATTATTCTATGAGCCCTTGTGATCACGTTGCTAAACGTTACAAAAAATATATATCTTCTATTTATTTATATCCATGATTAGGTAGGAATGATAGTGAATGATTATTATTTTAAAAATACGATAAAATAATTGGCTTCCACGCGAAGCAGTTGGCATTATTTTTTAACTCTTTGTGTCCACTTGGTAGTATATATTTCTCTATTATATTAAAGCTCCATTTGGTGCAAGTTACAACTGATGACTAATAGCCAATGAAGCTTGCTCTAGTGGTCAAGTCACTCAAAGGTAGTGTGACTAGGAGGTTGTTGGTCAAATTTCCCTCTCACATTTCCTTCGAGAAGTCCCCATGAGCCTAAGATCCATGACTATCGTTGTTGGATGGGTTTGGGACGTATCCATTTGACCCCGGGGATTAGTCACACCTTTGGAGCCTTTGGAGTGTGTGCTATAACCGGACTGTGTGAGATGCCTCGGGACCGTAAAAAAAAAAACTGATGACTAATACAATGTTTACACCAATCAAAGCTTTGATCACATGTAAACACCACGCCATTAATAACAAACCTCATCTCGTAGATCGTTCACATGGTAACAAACCTAGTATTATAATCGCATTTGTCTGAACACGGCCCTCAAGCACAGACAGGAAAGTTGATATAAACTAGCCTCCCATTGTCTTCATTGACGAGCATCGCAAAAACATCCAGTCAATGAACACCTTCTCATTTCTTATTCCATCATCAATGGCTTCCACAGCAGCTTTGTTCTTCTTCTCTTTGCTGCTCTTTTCACTCAACGCCGGCGTAGTGCAAAGCCGCATACTCCAGCTGAACTCTTTCGACGGCCAAGATTTGATCTCAGACGGGATTACTCACGATGATGGCCCAACATACTCCCTTAATAACCAATCTTACATCTCCTTGGAATCCTCGGCCCGAGCAGCTGCAAGCACCAATACGGCTTCTTGCCATGCGCAGAAAACGCGGCCGGCTATATCTTCAACATCGCCGTTTTCAGGGCATCCTCATATTCGGAGAAAATCAAATCAATAGTGGAAGTAAATCGCTTCTCACCGTTATCGGAGCTGGAAGAATCGGCGTCGTCATTTTTCGAATACTCAAGTCGCTGCCAAGCATGATGTTTATGATCAGTAAGCACCAGTATTGTTCATATTCGCTTTCTATAATTGTCGACTTTGTTCTTTCTTACGACAGATTGTTTTCTTTGCCCGCGTTTTATTACAGTTTCTGGGGTTTTCAGTAGCAAAGAGGACGCACAGCACACGGTCTCGCAAGCGGGGGGTATATACGCTGGAATGACTGTGTTTAGCCTCACTCTTCAGTGGGGTTTGTGCGTCCTATACGGTACGCTACTACGGAAGGAAAAGGAATCGGGCAAAGCATCTTCTAGTCAAGATGCTAATTCTGCGCCTAGTGTTAAAGATGAACTAGAAACCTCGAAAGGTACGTAAGCCCGCAACAATTATTCGTTATGTTGGATTTAAAAGGACGATGATATTGACGATGAGTATATATATGGTTTCGAATGTTTGTGCAGAGAGGGGCGACCAAATTAAGGCACAGACGAACGATGCCGGAATTATGCTTCTATCTTTGATTCCTTACATAGTCGTGCAACTGGGCAAGATTTTCGCCAAGACGAGAAGTGGGGATCACGTCCTAATCCCGATAGTCCTTGTCGTTTCGTCCCTGTCATTGATCGCCTACTTTGGCTATCAAGTGAGTTTTTTGGGTCTCGATTTGTCGGCCTTTTTTTTTGTCATATCCTTAGGTATCTTCACTCAATCGGCTATGTGCGCTTTCCTTCCTTTCTTTTTTTTTTTTTTCTGATGAGGTGCGTTTTGGGTACAGATTTTGAGCACTGTGGTGCAGAAGAGGAGTTTGTATTACGCCAAGAAGGAAACCGTTCGAAAACGTTTCCTGAAGCGCATCGGAGAGCTGGGAGAGTTAGTAGGCGATGAGGGAGAACTCAACACCGCCCGCATAGGAAGGTAAAAAAAAAAATTTGTTCGTTGATGTCATAAATATTTCGGTTAGTTGCAAAGTGTATTAATCGACTTTATGCGCAGATTATTCATTGAAGCAGATGCAAATCGGGACGCGAAGCTCACGAGGGACGAAGTGAAGGATTTGGTGGTTAAGATTTTTGGGAGAGAAAAGGCCAAAAGTTCGAACGCCGTTTCGGAAATAATGGAAAAGTGCGATAAAAGCGGCGACGGTACTATAAGCAAAGACGAGCTAATCACAGGCATCCAAGAACTAATTATAAAGGAATTGTCTAGCGTTACAAACGAATCTGCTTTGGATATGGTTAATAAGGCAAGCAAGCAAACCTTTTTTTTTCTTGCATCGAAATCAAATGCAATAAATACCTAAAATTTATTTCTCGACGATCGACAGGCTTACGAGAGCAAGCGGAATGACGACAACGAGGACCTAGAAACTATCAATCGAATAGTGTCAAGGATCATGAAACACGCCGAAATCGAATTCTTAAAGCGCCAATCCTGATTACACCAGACAAAAAACCAAACGTCGAGCGCATTCAGACGTAAATAAATACATGCGTATTTGTTTTTTTCGTTTATGCATAGGGAGTTTGCCTTTGTGAGTTTGCCTGCATGAGTCCGTTTTCATTGCTTGATTTTCCAGCCTCTTCAACCAACTCGACTCGGACAGAGACGAATCGATATCAAAACCCGAACTCGAAAAGATGATCGGCGCCGTAGACTTTGGGAATTATTTTCATATGAAAAGAGGAGAGATCGTAGAGGCTCTGTACAAAGATTTCGACAAGGACAAAAAAAGCAAAGGCATCGACAAAAATGAATTTATTACAGCAGTGTCCGAACGACTCGACTTGGCCGTCAGAGTAGCTAACACCAAGGATACCACAAAAGTCGTAGAAGAATTCGACAAGGTAAAAAAAACTCAGGTTTCCCTATTGTCGCCACCTTCAAAACCAAAGAAAGGCCATTTTTTTTTTACGAACTGTATTATTCTGCAGATCATGTGGGAGGACTACGGCAGCTTAGCGATCTTCAAATCTGTAGTTCAAGTATTGCTAGGCATTGCGATTCTTACGTTCCTTGGAGGGCCGCTCATGAACAGCATACTGCAGTTATCGTTCGCCTATAACTTACCATCTTTCTCAATCTCATTCGTCGTCGTACCTTTCGCTATGAATGCGAGGGCCACGTTGGCAGCTATCTCTCCGGGTAGTCAGAAGGATGAAAAAAGTGCTTCTACGACGTTTTCGGAGGTACTAAATGCCCCTCTCCTAATAGTGTCCTTCTGATCTGATACGACGAAAATTTAAGAAAAAAAATAAGAGAAATAAAAAAAAAATTTCTGCAATTAATGATGTTCCAATCGACGACAGATTTACGGCGGAGTAATCATGAACAACATTTCGGGGCTGATGACGTTGTCGGCAATAGTAATTGCAAAGGACTTGACTTGGGATTTCTCAGCAGAAGTGCTCGCAATCTTGTTCGTATGCGCCATAATCGGCACTGTGGCGTATTCGTGCACCACTTATCGTCTGTGGACTTGTTTGCTGGCGTTTTCGCTCTACCCTCTCTCTGTGGGACTGTTTTACTTTGTCCAAGTCGTCCTGAAATGGAACTAAAAAGACAGACCTTTGTAAGAAAATTAAACGATGATGTCTGTGTATTATATTCTGTGGAAAGCCCTTGAGTGATATATTATAAGTGAAAGCAATTCACCCTAACATCGTCAGAACCACACGATGTTTATATGAGAAGATAGTTGAATATTTATATAAACCACCTTTGACTTGACACTAACGGTTCGATGTAGTATGGGGAGGGGACAAAGATTAAGTAATTGTATGTGCAGTAGCAGCAACAGTATTCATTCTGTTGGCTTTGTTGGATAATCTCAAAGCCGGACTGACAAGTTGAAAAAAAAACTTCAGCAGCCCAACGTGGCTATGAAAGTCAAGGAAAAACAAAAGATAAGATCTCAATTGATATACGCATGATTAGCATTAAGTTCTTGTTTGTCTTTTGCTATCTTATATGTACTATATATATGATTTATGCATGTATTGTAAGAGGGGGTTTAGTGAGAGATGATTGAGTGGGTGTGTAACAAAAGAAAAGCCACGTACGTAAGTGAACAAAGAAATAGAAATTATCTTGTTCTCCTCCTCATACGATCTGCACTCACCAAAAACTAAACCACCCCGAGTACTCTCAGATAAATCGATCTTTCGTCAGTTCAAAAAATAAGAAAATGGTATCAGAGCCGATGGTGATGGTGAAAATACCAGGTGCCGGAATGACAATCTCACCGCAGCTCACCGAGAGTAATTACGTACGGTGGAGCATCGAAATGAAAATTTATGCATGTATTGAAAGCTTTGCTTGAAGCGCAAGATTTGTGGAAAATAGTCGAATATGGATATTCCAAACCCGATACGACAGGGTATACAAGATCGCAATGAAAGACGCTGCGAGCCTCCTGCATACAAAATGATCTCGCGCTCCTCGTCCTCTACGATGCGGTAAAATTTACCAGTTCCATAGAGATAGACGGTGCGAAAATGCAAAGGAAACTTGAGAAATGTTGGAGAAAGCGTATAAGGACGCTGATAGTACCAAACAAGTTCATCTACAAAATCAGGGCGAACTTGAGACGATTAAAGAGGATGGTGATATTGAGTTTTCTGAGGACAAGAAGAAAATAGAGAGGCAAGATGACCTCAAGATAGAAGGTGAATGCGTACGAGAAGACGTACCTCGCGGTGTGGAAGGAGAGCGTGATAGAGACTACGCCGGAGGATCCAAAGCCGGTGGAGGAGGAAGAATCCCCAAAGGCCGAAGTGCCCGTGAAAGAAGTGAAATAGGAGAATGAAGCTCCAAAGAAAAAAATTGCTCGAGAAAGAGGACGGGATCGAAGAGACGCCGCCTCGACAACCATCTGAGAAAGTCAATGGCATCGACGAGAAGGCCAACGAAGTTGAGCATGACGGCCCTGTGCCCCAAAAAGCCAGCGATGCTAAGGAGACTGTGAAGGACACGAGTAAGACGGCTGGCGCAGCCACGACGGAGGCCCTGCGACATATTGATCACAAAGTCGCTAAACTGAGACTGGACAACCTACAGAGGCCAGTTATACAAGGAGAAATACGTTAACAAAGAAAAGACACGCAAGAAAGACAAGGAGGTAAAAGAATGGATCGACGCGAGAAACAACCTTGAGATATACTGAACAACCTGAAAACCAAAAAACGGTAAGTACAAGCTCGCCGATAAATTAGAGGAGTCGAGAAGGACGAAGAGCCGTCGAGAAGGACGAGATCGCGACTACAACCGAGGAGGCCTCCATGGGCGGTAACCAAAATATGAAGAAAAAAGATATCGACAAAAATCGCAGAGAAGTTGTGGACGAGGTCACTAATAAGATCGATGAGCTCGTGACCAACGAGGCGGAGCAGTACAAGAATACCTGCGTGGAGGTGATCAATGAGAAGAAGCTTGTTAAAGAGCATGAATGACCGACCCGCAAGATTCTGTTGACGAGCCGACGAGCCTAAAAGGCTACATCACGAGGATCAAGGAAGAACATGCCTATATTTATTACATCATAGATGAAAGCGAAAAGGCCATAGAGAACTCTCTATTATTCAAATGGCCGAGGAAGAAGTGCTACGAGGTTTTGCACGTGGTTGATGCGATCGGAGAATGTGCAATCGTGCAGTTGAAGGAATACAACGGCAAGGCGTTGTTTTTCGCCCACTAAAGAAGGTCTGAAGCTAAACTACGAAACTGAGGAGGAAAATAATCAGAAGGAGGAGAAGCCTTTCGAGAACTTCTGTAAAGTCATTAGGGATATCTTGGGTGATAAGATAGAAAAGGTGATCGTCTATAATAGGGTCGTCGACTCACCGAGCTATTTGGCCACTCGCGAATACGGCTGGACAACAAACATGGAGAGGATGACGAAGGCATTTAGAGATGCCAAGTGGCGAACCGCGACGTATGATACGCGAAAAATAATTAAGTTTAAAGGATGGATGAAAGATTGCAAGACTTTGAGATTAAGGGGGAATTTGTTGGATAATCTCAAAGCGGTACCGACAAGTTGAAAATAAAAAAAAAAATCTTCAGCAGCAAAGCGTGACTATGAAAGTCAAGGAAAAACAAAAGATAAGATCTCAATTGATATACGCATGATTAGCGTTAAGTTCTTGTTTGTCTTTGCTATCTTATATGTACTATATATATGATGTATGCATGTATTGTAGGGGGGATAAGTGACAAGACAGATGATTGAGTGGGTTAGGGTAACGAAAGAAAAGCAATGTACGTTAAGTAAGAGTGAACAAAGAAATAGAAATTATCTTGTTCTCCTTCTCTCATACGATCTGCACTCACCAAAAATTAAACCACCCCAAAAGTACTCTCAGATAAACCAATCTTTCGTCAGTTCAAAAAACAACATGCTTCAATGGGAAGCATTATACTTCAAATCCATCATAATCAGCTTCGGCTATACCCTAGCGCAGGCATTGAATTCTCATCCTTTAAATGGACTTTTAGTCTCTACCAAGTTCCGACGAATTTCACATATCATTTTCTTCATCGCGTGGTTGAACGATTTCACCAAGTACCACACAACGATGAGATATCTTCATCCCAACGCAAGCATAGAATCCATGATAACAGATTTCCAGGATGATTTCCGTGATAACAGATTTCGTTCCTCGTTTAGTTTTGCTTGAGATTCAATAGAGATACGAAGCTTGTTTGATGGGGGCCGTGTACGTACGAACCCTCGGTGGGAGTTGAAATGTAATTCGTCCTTCTCCAAAATCGGCTTAATTTTAATTAGTCAGTCCATTTTTTGTACGATGCGCGATTCGATATGAATAAAACATAGTCCGGGTATTTGGGTAGTTTATCAACTATCACAGATACTCTTCTTACTATGAAACGATTAGGTAACTAAGCCAGCGCAGGTCATTGTTTCTTGAGGTCATTCTTTTGTATTAATCTATGCACCCTTGTGATCACGTTGATAAACGTAATTTAACAAAAAATATATATCTTCTATTCATTTATAATTAGTTAGGAATGATAGTGCATGATTATTATTTTAAAAATATGATAATAAAAACAATTGGCATTCCACGCAAGAACAGTTGTCATTATTTCTTTAACACTGTGTGTCCACTTGGTAGCACATTTCTCTATATTATAATCAATCCTCCATATTCGGTGCAGGTTACAACTCTGAACTGATGTTTTCATTTTTACACCAATCAAGCTTTGATCACATGTAACCACTACGCTAGCATCGTTCTTGTCAATAAAACAAGTATTTTTACAGATCGTTCACATTGTAACGAACCTAGTATTATAATCGCAAGTTGTCTGAACACAGCTCTCAAGCACAGACAGGAAAGTTAATATAAACTAGCCTCCCTCTGTCTTAATTGATGAGCATCGAAAAAAAGTCAGTCAACGAACACCTTCTCTTTTCTTATTCCATCATCAATGGCTTCCACAGCAGCTTTGTTCTTCTTCGCTTTGTTGCTCTTTTCACTCAACGCCGGCGTAGTGCAAAGCCGCTTACTCCAGCTAAACTCTTTCGACGGTCAAGATTTGATCTCAGACGGGATTCACGATGGCCCAATATACTCTATTAACCAATCTTACATCTCCTTCGAATCCTCGGGCCCGAGCAGCTGCGATCACCAATATGGCTTCTTGCCCTGCGCAGAAAACGTCCTCGGCTATATCTTCAACATCGCTGTTTATCAGGGCCTCCTTATATTCGGAGAAAAGCAAATCGGCAGTGGAAGTAAAGCGCTTTTCGCCATTATCGGGGTCGGGAAAATAGGCGGCATCATTTTTCGAATACTCATGTCTCTTCCAAACATGATGCTTATGATCAGTAAGCGAATGCGCATTGTTAGATGTTCTAAGTTCTTTCGGTTTTGCGCTTTCTTTTGTACTTGTCTTTGTTCTTACCACGTCGTTTTGCGCCGCTTTTTATTACACAGTTTCTGGGGTTTTCAGTAGCAAACAAGACGCACAGCACACGGTCTCGCTAGGGGTCGGAATATACGCGGGAATGACTGTGTTTAGCCTCACTCTTCAGTGGGGTTTGTGCGTCATATACGGAAGGCGGGGCTTGAAGGCGAAGAATTCGGACCGAAACTCTTCTCGAGATTCTAATTGTGTGCCTAATGTTAAAGATAAATTAGTAATCTTGAAAGGTAAGCCCCGAAAAAAAGTTGTTACGTTGGATTTATTAAACGAGCGATGATTGACGATGATGGTTTCGAATGTTTGCGCAGAAAGTGGCGTCGAAATTGATGAACAGACGAACGATGCTGCTCGAATTATGCTTCTATCTTTGATTCCTTACATAGTCGTGCAACTGGGCAAGATGTTCGTAAATTCGAGAAGCGGGAATCATGTCTTAGTCCCGATAGCTCTAGTCGTTTCGTCCTTGTCTTTGATTGCGTACTTTGGCTATCAGGTGAGTGGTCTCATATGACTCGGTTTTTCGCTTTTTTATTTTATTTTTTTTTTCTATTTCGAGGTATCCACACTCAATCAGCTATGTGCGCTTTTTTTTTTCTCTAACGAGGTTCTTTTTTTGGGTACAGATTTTGAACCCTTTGGTGCAGCAGAGGAGTTTGGATTACTCCAAGTACGAAACCGTTCGAAAAGGTTTCCTAAAGCACATCGAAAAGCAGGGAGAGTTAGTTAACGAAAAGGGAGAAATCAACACCGGCGTCATAAAAAAGTAAAAAAAAAACCGACAAACTATTCGTGTGTTGATGTAATAAATTTTTTTGCACGAACTTCATAAACCGACAGTTTGTGGTTCGACTTTTACGTGCAGATTATTCGCTCAAACAGATGCGGATGACGATCAGAGCATCACGAAGAAGGAAATGGAGGATTTGGTGGTTAATATTTTTACTACTGGGGAAGGAAACGTCGACAGTTTTTGTACGCAGTTTCGGAAATAATGAAGAAGTTCGATAAGAGCGGTGACGGTAATATCAGCCAAGGCGAGCTAATTAAAGGCATTGAAGAATTTATAGCGGAAAACTCGTCTAGCGGAATAAATGAAGCTGCTTCGGATATGATTCAAGAGGCAAATCAAGCAAACCTTTTATTTTATTTTTTTGCATCGAAATTGAAAGTAATAACTAATTTCTTTTTTCGACCATCGACAGGTTTCAGAGATATTCAAGCAGAAGAAAGGCGACGAGGACCCAGAAGTGGTCGATCGAATAATGTCGAAGATCATGAAACACGCCGAAATCCAACTATTAAAGGGCCAATCGCTCGTTACACAAGACGGAAAACCAAACGTCGAGCGCATTCAAACGTACTAAACATGCGTAAATTAATTTTTTTTTGTGTCTGTAGATGTAGTAGTTACCTTGTGAGTTTTGCCTGCTTACGTTTTCATTGCTTGATTTTTGCAGCCTCTTTAATCAATTCGACTCGGATGGGAACAAATCTATATCAAAATATGAACTCGAAAAGCTGATCGGCACCGTCAACTTTGGGAAGATGAATAAAGAAGACATCATAAAGGCGCTGTTCAAAGATTTCGATAAGGACAAAAGCGACGCCATCGACGAGCAAGAATTTATTACAGCAGTGTCCGAACGACTCGACAAGGCCGTGAGAGTAGCTAACACCAAGGACACGACAAAAGTCGTGGATCAATTCGACAAGGTGAAATTCAAATCCATTTTGTCACATTTTCAAACCCCTAATAAAAAAAAATCGAATTTTTACGACGAAAAATACTCGCATTATATACTCTGCAGATCGTCTGGAAACAAGAGGTTCACGACAACATAGCGCTGTTCAAATCTGTGCTTCAGCTTTCGCTAGGCATTGTGATTCTTACCTTCCTTGGAGGGCCGCTCATGAACAGCATACTGCAGTTATCCTTCGCCTATAACTTACCATCTTTTTCAATCTCATTCGTCGTCGTACCTTTTGCTATGAATGCGAGGGCCACGTTGGCAGCTATCTCTCCAGCTAGTCAGAAGAGCAAAACAACTGCTTCTTTGACATTTTCGGAGGTACTTAATGCCCCTCTCTTAATAGTTCTGCTGATATGAGACAAATATTTTTTTTGAAAATTACTGTGGGAATTAATGATCGATGTCCTGAATCGACAGATTTACGGCGGAGTAATCATGAACAACATTGCGGGGCTGACGACGTTGTTGGCAATTGTAATCGCAAAGGATTTGACTTGGGATTTCTCGGCAGAGGTTTTCGCAATCTTGTTCGTATGCGCCATAATCGGCACTGTGGCGTATTCGTGCACCACTTATCGTCTATGGACTTGTTTGCTGGCGTTTTCGCTCTACCCTCTCTCTCTGGGACTGTTTTACTTTGTTCAAGTCTTCTTGAAATGGAACTAAAAGACAGACCTTTGTAAGATGGGTGTGGAAAGCCATTGAGTGATATAATAATGAAAGCACCCTACGATCCATTTCTTTTCACACCTGATTAAGTTTCAAGAACATATACTTTCATTAGTGGATAGAACACCAGAAAAAAAAAAAAGAAAGAAAAACCCCATAACAAAATATTCTTAAGGCTTGCCGCGGCGCTGGAGTCGTCTACTCTATCTATATAGCTTGCGCAAAGTTGCGACGATCCGTTGGTTTTTTGCTATTTGGGATCGAATATGTTGAGATTATAAAATTGGGGTTTTTTCCAAATCGACTAATTCAAGCTCTTCGAGCCAGTATACGTATATAAAAGAGGTCTTCTCCTCGATTTCTAATAGAATTCATTTTACGGATGTGTTTTGCAAATTACGGATTGCTCGAGGCCTACTTGAAATGTTCGTCCTCCTCCAAAATCGGCTTAATTTTAGTTAATCAGTCAATTAACGCAGTATGATGCACGATTTATATGAATAAACATGTCGGATTAGTCTTAGATGTTGATCTAAAACGCTCAATTTAGTCATGCAAATATATACGATTTACGTCGACGTGGGCAATAGTTTGAAAAAATCGGGTTCGAAGTCGGCCGTTGACCACAGTTACTGTTCAAACCCTAACCTTAGCTGTGTAACCTTTACTGTTCGGTTACAATTTATCGAATCTGAACTGTGGACGTTAATGGGCGATTTATTTATTACTTGTATTTAAAAAAGGTGCTATTTTTCACACCCATTATTCACACCCCCTATTGAATGAAAAATGCTATTTACGCCCCCTTTACATTAAACACTTTACATACATAGTGCAACATGGCATTTAATATAGTAAATACTTTACATACAAGCAATAAACGACTTGTATAACAAGATAGTGCATTAATTGTTCAACAATTATAATTTTATTAATTAATTTATTTTTTATTAACATCTCATTTAATAAAATTTTACTTTCACATTAATCTACACTTTTACTCTTTATTTAAAGTATTACTTAAATTTATAAATACTAATAACTAACTTATTGAATAAGAATAATCATATAAAGTAATTTTTTATTAACTTGTACAATTGAAAAAGAGTTACAATTTAATTTAGAGTTACAAGTTAATTTTGTTAAATACACATTCTATATTGTATCAATACAATTCATTTGTCAAACTTAAAAAAAACCCATACTTATATATTTTGCTGAATTATAATATAAAATTATATATTTTTAGAAGTTAGTAATATTATTGGTTGATAAAAAAGTAGCAATTATTTACGTTAAAATTTCTCTATGAACCGAATGCAATAATATGAGAGAGAACAAACAAATAAAGCATTAACTAAACTTGAAAACATACTATTTTTAGTAGTATTTATTTTAGTAATAAAGAGGGGGTGTATTTAGTAGATAGGGGGTCTGAATAGAATTAACCATTGAGATATGAGTTATGACACTTGGATCCGCCAATTACAAACCGAAACCCGGCGGTTTAACCGTTACACTATTGTTATTCGAAAATTGACCCATTCGACACACCACGGTCTAAAACAAAAGACAACCCTTATCATAAACACTTAATAAATTAAGTTCAACATAAGTTGACAAGGAAATTTATAAGCGTCGTCGCTTGCTTCACGACTCATCTTACAACACCTCACCCTCCGATATTTCCCAACTTATTTCCACGATACATTTCTTACCCACACAAGCAAAAAGCAAAAAACCTTACAAAAGAAATTAAAACTTCTTCTCCCAATGATAGTTGATTGAGTCAATTATTGACCAAAAATTAAGATTCAAGAGTCCCAAATAGGCCCAAAAGCCGCAATTCCTTCCTTCTTACACGCATCGACCACGTCCCTACTTCCCTCGGGATTACTCGTAACGATCACAACCTCAGCCCTAAACCTCTTCGCCGCGCCGACGCTCATCTCAGCCACGTTTGGCCGCCCAAGAACCGCCGTGTCGTGCACAATCACCTCGTCCTCCGAACGACCACTCATCCACGCCTTAATCTCGCCGCCGAAGTTCTGCTCAACGTTCTTCGTCACCAAAGCAGACAAACCTTAGCCCTACAAGGCTGCAATAGAAACGAAAGGAACACACAAATCCCCGAGCCAGTCGCCACCAACAGAACCCTTCCGTACATATTGGTCAGGTACGGCAGCCCAGCGAAGTGAACCTTACGAACCCACAGGTGGCTCGGCGGGTTCGACACCAGGGCTCGAGTGAAGTCCCCCACCGCCCCTGCGAGCATCATGTGCTCGCTCTTATTGTCGGAAATGATTCCAAACGCGTGCCACTCAGACAAGGGAGAAGGGCTGATTCTTCCCAAGATCCCAGCCTTAATCCCCCCGTCGAATTTTATAATCGAGGCGTGGCCCGAGGAAGAAGAAACCCTAACTGGGACTCTTCTCACGGTCAGCCACGGGAGTAAGATGAGCACGGTGATCCCTAGGGTGAACCAAAACTCTTGAGTTCTCAGCAGCTTCGATCCTATGTTGTCTGCGTAGGACTTTGTCTGAGGATCGTAGGCCACGGTTAGGGTTACGAAGGCCCAAAGTAGGGCTAAGGCGGCCCAGCCCGCGAATCTGTGCGTGCGCTCGAAGACGTTGTGGTGAAGGTGGCGGACTAAAGGGAACGCTGCCAGCGAAGAGAGGCACAGAAGCGCCAAGATGGTCGAAGCGACTGCTATAATTTCTGGCGAGGTTTCGCTTCTGTTCTTTAAAGTGAGGACTAAAGCGTAGACCAGCCATGCAATGGAAGAAACGCCGCACCCACTGTGTATTCCTCCCAGGGATTGGAGGAGAGAGGTGGTCATCGTCTTGAGCCTCAGCGGGACCCACGGCCAGCCCAAGGCGTTCACGGCGAGCCAAAACACGACCCTTAGGCACGCCTCGCTTCGACAGAGGACCAAGGCGAAGATGTTCCCTATGGAGAATAGAGCAGCGTGGTTCCTTGCGTAAGGGAACTTCCCATTAGCTGCGAGAACGAGGCCCGTAATGTTCAAGACAAGGCAGACGAAGAAGAGACGTTTGTAGACTGTGAAGAGCCTTGGTCTAATAGTATGACCGATAGCCTTGAGTGGGACGACTGAGGCTTCTTGGCGTTGTTATTTGGCGCTGGTTTTTGTGGTGGGATGATAAGCAAAGGCTGAGGCGATTTTTCGACGCATTCTTGGCCTTCTTCGATGCTCATAAGAGTGACATCGTCTTCGTCGTCATCATGTTCTTCGTCTTCGACGTCGCAGAAATGGCTGCTAGCGCGGCTCATGGATCTCTGCATGAGATCGGAGGAAGACGGGACGATTCTTGAAATGCTCCCAAATGGAAACCACGATCTTCGGCTGATATTAGGGTTTTCGTTATTAGGGTTTACGGTGCTTGGAAGGGCGAAAAGGTCAGAATGGGGTTTTATTTCGAAGGCTACGCCTCTGCAGCTTGAGAACCTTCCGATTTTTTCGGGGTTTTCCATGGCGATGAAATAGTGGTAATTAGTTATGGAGTAGCTTAGTTAGTTGTAAGGAAAAGGAATGAGATGATAGAGTAGTTTTTATTTGTTTTGTGCGATTTGATTCGATGAAGATGGGGGACTATTTATAGGAAACTGCATGGACTTGGAAATTGATTTAAAAATACATGTTGCTTGCAACAACTTTTTTTTTTTTTATGTAGTTTTAATGTTTTTTTTTTTGTACATTTGATTATATTGACTGGGTCAATTTTAATTAGTTTATATTTGTCATTGTTAGTGGAACGTTTCTTTCTCCTCGGTACTTTTTTTCCTCCAAATGGGTCAGTCACCATTATAATCTTTCTCCTCAGTACTTATAATAGGGAATTTATTCTTTATATTCTTTTAGTTGATTTCCAAGACGATTGAGATAGATTTGTATTTATATATTTTATACTTTTAGATTGATTTTCCCAATTATTAGACTGGTCCCTACGTGTTTATTTAGAGAAAAAGGTCGTCAAGTTCTATTGAATCAAATCTGATTGACTTAACGAGGAGAGATTTCACTTCGTTAGGTGATCTATTTTGAACCTAATGTAACGGCTAGAAGGTAGCTATATCAGTTACTGCCTGTAGTAAAAAATAAGTGGTTTGACATGGTCTTTTTAATATTGTTCGATTTTCTTAAAGCAATAAGTATCGTAATAACGAAGAAAATGTAATGGCTTTCATATACTTTGTCAAGCACACGAACATTAATATAATGACGTCAACAAAGACAAAAAAATCATTATCATTTTCTATTTTTTAATTTTTCTTGCGTCTTTCCGCGTAAGCATTAAAAAAGAGTCGTAGAGAATAAAAATATTAAGTTACGGTCATTCGGGGGAAGTTTGGATTGTTACATCATTCGTGGAGTGCGTGCGAAGCTACAGAACGCAAGAATTTCACTGCAACATCGCATGTTAGAGATTCTTGTACCATGATTATTGGCATGTTCTAAGTTTTAATATTGATTATTTGTAGAACTATGCTAAAGATGCTTTAAATACGTACAAACGACCTCATTTCCTATGAATCTTTCGGAAATTAATGACGTATTAAATCCATGACGTCATTGGTTTAATTTGAGTTGTTGACGTTTGATTAATATTTTTATTGTATATATGGATTCAATAAATAATTGTATATTACACCTATTAACTAATTAAGAGTGAATGGGGAATTAATATCGTAGTTCGAGAAAGTAGGAATTATTTTTCTAATTTAACATTAATCATATAGGAACATAAATGAGAAATATGACGTGAGTGTTGTAAGCAATAATCAAAACTTTTCATTTGCATCTTACACCATAAAATTTTCAAACCTTTGGCGCGTTTAGTTTTCAAAGATATACTCGCTTCGTATGATTTGGTGTGTTATATTATAAGAAGTTTGTTGGTGTATCTTGAAATAAATTTACATATTCCATAAGTATCGTGAGCTGAAAAACGTTGCCTTAAGAGTCATAGGATTCAGACTATCGTTGACTATATATTTGGTTTTGCATCCCCCATAAATGGTCGATATATACATTGTTTTGAATTATACCTATAGACGAAAAATTATCTTACAGAAAAGTTAAAATAGATTATTGTTCTATAACGTCCTTTTTAAACAGCAATGCACTCATTATAACTAATCTTTTAGTTTACATATTATACTTACTATGCTATTTGGAATAAGAGTTTCTATACTTACTATGCTATTTGGAATAAGAGTTTCTTTCTTCATTTATTAATTAGAATCGAGCGGGAAGAAAATCATTCTCCACCAATCAAGCTCGCACGATTATATTTAATGAACAGTGGGATGTATCTTGATTTGGAAAAAAGTCGATGATATGGTATAAAATAAATTAATGTTACTACTATTAGTTATTATATAATAAAGAGGATGGTAAGTAGTTGGGTTGGAGCATTGAACAATAGTTGTCACTGAATTTAAAGCTTACTTTAATCGTCGATTAAATGCTTCAGAAATCAGAATGACTATATGTTCAGCCTCACTAATGGGAATAAGATATAATTATTAGTAATAACGTAGTTTATTTAACTATATCTTTAAATTGCCAATTGGCCATGTCAAACAAAAATTACATCCCACTAACGACTAAGTCATTCATTACTCCTTCCATGCACGCATTATTAAATATAGCTAACTATAATACTCCAACCAATTGTAGGAATATAGATATACGAAAGTCTATGATCGCGAATGGTCAGTACATGCATGAGTTGCATGTGATTCTATGTCTAGTTGGTTTTTTAGCTTAATAAGTTCAGAAATGATAAATAGATTCTAAAAAGATTCGCATTATATGTAGTATATGCGCACGCTAGGTTACGCTGTTCATGTTCAACTCTCTTCAATTTTGGCATTGCATCATATGTTTTCTAGGAAAACGGCTAGTCAACGTCTTTTAGATCCAACAAAATGGTTGACTTTGTGGGAATTCTATTACCGGGTCAACCAACACCGTGCCACCTATTTGGATGACTATTATTTTAATTATATTATGTGGTCCATTTTGTGATTTATAGTTTGGGGCACTTCAATTAATCCCCTTCCCTTATTTTCTATCAACTAACTCCCCATTCCATATTATTTAGGGCAAACTCCCTAAATCAAAACAATCTTACACATAACTCCTCATGGACGATTTTGCCCCTCTATTAATCTCCACACCCTTACCCAAATTTGTAGTATCAATATACGTATATTTGTAGTACCGATGAATAGATGTTCGCGGTACCATTCCGTGAGCCCATGGACGATTTTGCCCCTCTACTAATTTCCACACCCTTCTCTTTTCTTACCTAAACTTGTAGTACCAATATACGTATGTTTGGAGTACGAATTTATTGATATTCGTGGTACCATTCCATGAGCTAGTGTAGTACCATACGTAGGTTACTTGTAGTATCTTTTCCTTACCATGTGCTTAACTATCGCAACTCCTATCCTAAATTGTAGTACCACTAAACATATATTTATAGTACTAATATATAGATGTCCGTGGTACCTTATCATATGCTAGTGTGGTACCATGAGTAGTTTACTTGTAGTACCAATATCTATGGTAACAGTCACGGACCAAAATAATTCAGATGGCGTCGAAAAATTCCTTACCCAAACTTGAAGTACCAATATACGTATGTTTGTAGTACCATTGTATATATGTTCGTTCTACCATACAGTGAGCTAGTATAGTACCATACATAGGCTACTTGTGGTAAACATATGGTACGGAAAAGATACCACAAGTAACCCAAGTATGGTACCACACTAAGTCACGCTATGGTACCACGAACATCTATACATTAGTACTACACTCATATGTATATTGGTACTTCAAGTTTGGGTAAGGAATTTTTCTACGACATCTGAATTAGTTTTAGTCCGTGACTGTTACCATAGATATTAGTACTATAAGTAACCTACGGATGGTACCACACTAGCTTACGATGTGGTACCACAAAAATCTGTATATTGGTACTACGTATATATGTATATTGGTACTACAATTTAGGATAGGAGTTGCGATAGTTAAGCACATGGTACGAAAAACGATACTACAAGAAACCTACATATGGTACTACACTAGCTCATGGAATGGTACCACGAACATCCATACGTACTACAAACATACGTATATGGGTACGGCAAGTTTGGGTAAGGAGAGATAAGGGTGGAAATTAGTAGAGGGGCAAAATCGTCCATGGGTCACGGAATGGTACAACGAACATATATATGTTGGTACTACAAACATACGTATATTGATACTACAATTGTTCGTGGGTGTTGACAGGTTTTTTGGTAATATTGTTATCTTATAAGGCTAAAATTGTCCATTATGGAGGTATTAGGTAGTTATGTGATTTAAAAGTTTGAAATGAGGAGTTTAATGATAAATGAATTGGAAAGGGGGAGTTAGTTGATTAATAGTTTGGGAGTAGGGATTTATATGTAGATTCACCTTATAGTTTTTTATATTATTATACTAGTTTATTACTCGTGCAATGCACGTTTTGCAATCTCTATAATTATTATATATTAATAAATAACTATTTTGAGTGAGTAAATTATTGTGAAATGACGTGTGAAGTGGGTAGTTTTTCATATTATAGTTTTGTAATTTTGTAATTTATTACTATGGGACGTGTGGTTACATACGACAATACTTACATTTCTATAAGATGGTAAATGCTGTAAAAAATTCGGTTTCTCACTTTGTGGGTTTTTCGTGATTAACAAAATCGAATTGACAAAAACTGAAATTGAAGACTAGTTATGTGGGTTGTACAAGAGTGAGCTTGTAAATCAAAGTCTTTTTGCCCTTGTTTGGTTGGGGTGTTTAATAATTTTAAACATGGGTTTATAATATACTGATATGTTTGGTTCATAGATATATATAAACTATGGGTTTATATAAAATAGGTTTAAACCCACAAGAGAAGGTTTAAATAAACACATACGTGAGGTGGGTTATTGAAAACCCACTAATTAATTTACATTAATGTCCCTCAACATACGCACGACGGCAAGCTATTTTTTGGCAAGGGATCAGCTTCGTCAGTTACATCTCACTGTTCATATATTTTTTTTTGCTATTTCACAGAGAGTTGCGCAGCAATCAAGACTCAAGAGGTTCAAAGGTGAAGCTTCATTTTTTTAATTATTTTGAATTCCAAGATCTATATATTGAAAGAAAAGGGAGTTTTTATTGTAATTTGTAGAACTGAAGAAATCGTAGAGGAAGGACGTGAGTTTTAATTTTTTTTTCTCGAGCATTGAATTGAGTAGAGCTGATTATTAATTTGCAAAAAGTGGAGACTAAGCATCGCATTTGTATGATTAGTTCACAGCACCTATGTTTTACTTTTCTTGCATCTGATAATCCAGATAAAGCAGTGCATCGTTGCAGTTCTTATCTGATTTGTTCGTCCTCCGAAAAAAAATGTAAAGTAATTGAGGGTATAAATGTACTTTTGTCAAATACCCATTTATTAAACACATGTTTATCCAAACATATACACATCAGTTAAACCCACTAACCAAACATACATTTTATTTATACCCATTACTTTGTTTTATATAAACTCATACTTATTTAAACCCTCCTAAATATAAACATACGAACCAAACGAGCACTTAGGGTAATCCTTCAGTAGTGGAAAAAAGTGGGATGAAAAAGAAGTTAACCCTCGAACTTTCGAAAACAAAGCATGTGCATATTCCAAACCGATATTATTACACCCACACACTCCATTTCACAGTTGTTCTTTATAGATTTCAATGTAATTAAGTCCCACCCTTAAATTAATAATGGACAATTGGTCCAAATCGAACCGATTGGCAACCGAAATTGCAACGTACTTAGAAGACCTACATCTATTCTATTCTATTAAGGGTGCGGGATTAGAATAAACCGCCAAAGTCTGTCAATTGAGATTGAAAAAAAAAATTATTAATAAAATTAAAAAAAGCACTAACTACCTTTAATTACTATATTTAGTGTAGTACTATTTTTAGTTAATTAATATTTTTAGTTAATTACTATCCTAGTTTAAATTTATAATAAAACAATTTACATATCTAAAACATACAAATTAAATTTAAATTATGATTTCTATGAAATATTTCAAACTAACTTAAATTTAATAAATAAAAATACACGCATTTGAGTGTGCATAAATTACTAGCGTTTATTAAACATCCATTTAATTGCGCATATCGATCCTACCAAGTATATATTTCGAGAAATTTATATATATTTGATATACACGGTTAGACTGATATGCAATAATTATAATTAGTATTCTTTGCACACCCAATGCTTTGCTATAACATATAATTATATAATACTAAATTTATTTTAATTTAAAATAGTTAATTGAAATTATAATTTAAATTTAACTATGCATATATAAATTATAAAAGTAATTGTGCAAGATTAGTTTAAATAGTAATTAAAAGACTGTGGTTAATTTTTTATTTTATTATTAATTTGTGAAATTGACAGGCCAAGGGTAGTTTATAGACACCCCTCATTAGAACTGTTAAAACGGACCGATGGGGCGGGCTGGCCCGTAGCCCGCCTTTGGCGGGGCAGGCCAGAAAAATGAAGGCCCGCCCCACCCTATAGGCGGGAAGCGGGCCTGCTCCCGCTCAAATTAAGAGAGAGAGAGAGAGAGAGAGAGAGTAAAAAATAAAAATAAAATTTAAGCTCGAAATAATTCTAATCAAATCTAATCTCATTAATAATAATTTACTTATATAATTAAATTTGATTAAATTAAAAATCGAAGTTAAAAAATATTAAAAAACCTATATAATTTATTTCTATCAATATTTAAAAAATTATTTTATTTATACCTGGCGTGCCTGTCGCGGCTCGCGCGGGCTGGCCCGTCTAGGCCCACTCCTTGGCAGGCCTGAGAAATGGCAGCCTGCATGCCACTTTGGCGGAGTGCCAGGTCTATCTTGCAGGCTTAATAAAATAGAATTGATAATAATAATACTAATAATAATCATAATTAGAAATAATTGTCAGAGTCAAGTCAGTCAAATACAAGTGGAATCAATGCATCCATGAGTGGTTTGGAGCAGCAGAAATTTTGAATCTTTTTTAACTTGTTTCTGGTGATTTTGGACCGAATTAGAATAACTTGTAATGTATTTGGAAATAATAATATAGTGGAACAAGACACTTGATCAAGTTGACCGTAGTCCGTAGAAGTTAAAACTCATAAGAGGAACAAAGAATTAGTTTTTGTCCTCAAGAGGAAAGTGCTCGTCTATTTCACGGACTTGCGATGTGGAAGTTTATCCATGATTGAAATATGAGATAGTAGCATTTCTCAATTATGGGTTCAGGTTATTAAAAAAGAAAAAATCGATTTTGTCATTTTTCAAAGGCTAAAATACCCCCGATTTCGCCGAAATGCACATAAACCCCCATGGTTTTTTTGTTGTATGTTACTCCCTCGTGGTTTAACTAATGTTGCACCGTACTCCTCGGGCAGCAGTTTTCTGCCCGAAATTGGATTAGACGCGCTCTTACTGCATGTGGGTTAAGCTTGGACCATATTATTTACTGTTAAATGACCAGAATATCCCCAACTATTCACCTTCTTTTCAAATTATAACCCCCGGGCCTCTCTAAATAAAAACTGTTCTCCAGGGGTTATCATTTGAAAAGAAGGTGAATAGTTGGGGTTATTTTGTTCATTTAACAGTAAATAATATGGTCATTTGAGCGCGTGTAATCAAAATTTCGGGCAAAAACTGCTGTCTGGGGTTATCATTTGAAAAGAAGGTGAACAGTTGGGGTTATTCTGGTCATTTAACAGTGAATAATATGTTTCAAGCTTAACTCACATGCAGTAAGAGCGCGTGTAATCCAATTTCGGGCAAAAACTGATGTCTGGGGTTTACGGTGCAACATTAGTTAAACCACGAGAGAGTACCGTACAATAAAAAACCATGGGGGTTTATGTGCATTTCGGCGAAACCACATGGAGTTTATATTCATTTTAGTCTTTTTCAAATTATATAAAGATGCGCAAAATTAAAACTTTAATTATTCCATAATTAAACTAATAATAATAACTGAACTGCACTTTCGTCTGTCAACCAAATCCAAGCCCTAGAAGCTCAATTCGATTCTTTGGACCAATGGGCAAATATTAAATGTAAACCCAAACATAGCCCATAAATTGGCCCAAACCTTAAAACGCTAAAACCTGAGAACTTTTTAGCTCGAAATGATTATTTTTCATCAGCAAGGCTTTAAATGTCCCGCGAACGATGCCTGCTCTTAATCTACCGCCAAATAGCTATTTGTTGAAATGGGCGTTGGCTACGATCAACATGGTCATCGTTGTTCTCTTGATGAACGATTTTGCGTAGGTTTTTTTTTTCTATGTTGTTGAAAATCTGTTTTTTTCATTTTCCCTTATTTTATTACGTAATTTTGTTGATTGGATGTCTTCCTTCTTAGGTTAGCTGAAATCAGTGAAACGATTGAGCTCATTAGTAATATTTTCGTGTGTCCCTTGGATATTTCAGGTAATATGCTTTGCCTTTGGTTAGAAGAACATGAAACTGAAACAGTAGGTCAATTTGGGATTTCCTAAGCCTCTCTAGGGTCAATTTAAGTATCATTTCTGCAGTTCTAACTGTTTTCTAATTGAATTAGTTGCTTGATATGTTCGAGTAGTATGTTTATGTTGAAGAAATTGGGGATTAGGAAAAGAAGATCAATCGATTGCTCTTCGAACTCAAGTCTTAACACAGCCTATGTTTCTTTTTATGCTTACAGTCTTAACGCAGAACAGAAACTCTCCATCCTTCGAATATATATCGAATAAATGCAGGCAATGAATCATAAACAGCAGAAGACATTCTTTCTTCGTTTCCTTTTCCTTCTTCACATTACAAGGGATGCGTAGAGCAGCTGGTTCCAGGTATCGGGCAGTCCGGGCAGGCACCAATGGCTACAATCCACGCCGGAGTGATCGCCGCTGTAAGAAGAAGGGTGACCATCTTTTCTCAGCTGAGACAACGTCGTAATATCGAGCAAGAACACATGTTTCTTGATTCCGCTCAAAACCCTATTCAAAACGTCGACCTCGGGCGGCGTTCCCCCGGGATATAGAGAACCCGAGAGTGGTTCTTTTTCGCCGTTGCAGTTTCCAGCCGACGACCAATCCCTCCCCCTGTAAGTATTTACTTAATTTATTCAAATGGGAACACAATGCTATGCACAATTAATTACTTGCATTAAAAAATATAGAGTATATGGTTTGTTTGCTTACCGGTAATGAGTCGGAGATATCCCTTGGAAGAACACTTTGGTCTTATTAGGGTCGACATTTCGCTCGACCCACCGACCCCAAGTGGTCATGCCTTTGTAGAACGCCACAAGGCGGTTCATGTCTTTGGATATGGTGGGACCGTCTTGTATGTAATCCCACCTGGCAAAACATATGAACACAAGGTGATACAATTTGAGTGCTTAATCATAAAGACTTCGTGAAAAAGAATGAAAAAAGCTAGGATGCTTATTACGATTGAGCTTTTCCTGTGTGAGTCCACCAATGCCACGAGTTGAATACGAATATGTCCATTCCTTTCCATGCTTCCTCGCCTTGCTGGATAGAGCCTAAGTTCAGTACTCTGCCTATGCTTTCTTTGGTTATGTCCACTAAGTAAGGGGAGTGATAGAGTAGTAAACTCACTCCATGATCCTGCAATTCATATATCAGAACACAACTGTTCAATTGCCAGATTCTATGATGATGATTATAGCCTATTTTATGACAGAACTTTTTACAGGTTTGAAAATCTGACCTGAAAGGTAACGGAAGACAGCGATTCTTGCCTGACGAAGCTGGTCTTAGCATTTGGAACCGAAGCATGGATCATACAAGCCAGAGATTCCCATTGATTCAAACTCAAAGAATCGCCGACGAACATTATCTTCTTCCCACTAAACCTCTTCAAGAAATCCAGCCCATTGAACCTGATTATGATTCAATGCAGGAAATTCGACCAAGCATACGTTATTACATACGTACACGTACATGAACATATAGACGACCAAAGTTCATAGTATGTCCATACCTGGGCAAGGTGCAAGAATCGGGTTTCCAAGCATACTTGAGGTACTGCTTATCGGGCCTTCCGTATTTTATACAGTCAAACTGGGGATCTATGAAGGCGCAGCTTGAAGATTCGTAGAGAGGATACGAAGCATCGATGACCCATTTTCCTTGAAATATATTGCACCCATTTACCTTTTTCTGTTTGCTTCTGTTAATAATGCTGGTTGAGTTATTACCATGGACAGTTTCGGCATATGCATTGTACGGTTTTTCGAACAGAAACAGAATTATAGAAATGGCCTGAAATAGTGTCATAAAGTTCTTGCCTTTGGCAATAAAACTTATCATTTGAGTTGAGGAGAAGAACAGATGAATGCGGTAATGGAGAAAAGAGCCGTCTTCTTTCTTTAGGTATAAGTTTAATGAATTTAGTCACACCCCAACCCAATTATGGTCTTTTATTTAAGAATCATGTTTTTTTTTATAATTGTAGATGTAATTAGCCTTAACCTTAGTTATATAATAGAAATGTGCATTTATTATTAATGTACGCACAATAAATATGGCTTGACTTCACATTATTGTCGAAGATGTAACGGCTAGATTACTCAATCCGCCACACTATTATTGTCATCACTAGGATGTTTGATTTATAGAGTTACAGCTTGATAATTTGGAATGTACGGAAAAAAACTAATACTAAAAAAAAGCCCTTTGTATAAAAATGTCGGAAAAACATCCTAAACATTATTGCTACGTTTGTAGTATGTTGCTGAATCATTTAAACGCATGCAACTGCCTTTTTGGAGTACGATGAAAATCACGTGTAAGAAAAAAGATATATATATAATAAGCTTTATAGTTTTTTTCTTGGTGCTTCGGGGAATAGCCCAACAGAGTCCTCATCGTGACCCGAAGGAAATTTGTTTTCTTTAGTGAATTAATTAAGATTGTTTGTCGTAGGTTCACTGTGAATATGGATGAGTTCGTGATGTTTGGATAAGATTAGACATTGCAGAATACTAATTAGCAAGTTAAAAGTCAGAATCCAATATTATTATGAATCAAGATTTTAACGATTCTATTTTTTTCTTGCAATAAAGTAACTTTGAGGCGGCTTTATATTACATATCCTTCTCGAACATGAAGAACAAAAGGACATCGAATAAGAGGTACTTCACTTCGTCATATAATAAAGAAAAGTAAAGTTTTGTCTTTTGGCATTTGATTCTTTGTAGAATTCTCCTTGATGTTCATCCTCTTAAGGATCAGATCCGAAATATAAAAAAGAGCTTTTGTTGAATAGAATTTTTTTAAAAAGAAAGTGCACATAAATTCGAAAACATGATACATTATCTACTTTAACTTATATATATGTGATGTAAAAATGAGTAAGATAAGGATGAACATGGAAGATATCGTAATAACACGGATTAATTAACATATACAGCCCATAAAAGATAATTTTATGACAGATAAACAAAGATTAAGGGGGTATGTGCAGATAGTGACAACTATGAGAAGATAAATGCAACATGTGATTTATTAATTATTTATAATCAAATATAATTTTATCTTGGGGCTACCTACACTATTAGGGGTGAAAATCGAACCAAACTCGTAGGCTCAGTTACCATAAATCGGCTCTTGAAACTCAGTATCAAGCTCATGATTGTCAAGTTCGAGCATCTTTGCTCATGATTTTTAGCAATTTTTAAAATCAAAATCTAAAACTTCGAACTTTTAACACCCTAGAAATTGACCACATCAACAATTATAATATTCATGAACTAATTACGCATAATTAAAATAAAAAAGCTATCAACTAGTACTACAAACATGTATATGTACACCACGATACCTAAATTAATTATATACTACTAATCAGGCAACTAATCAGTTATTATTTTCCTTTTTAAAAAACTTCCCCTAATCATTTCCTAAATTAATCATTAAGGAAAGAACTAGAAGACGACAAACATGGAATATTAAATTTTATAGTAGCCCATCGATCAACAGCTTTGACCATTAACTAGCTAGAACCGGCGCATCTCCTCCTCTTCGCCGGAAAAAGTTGCCGGAAACCGCCTTCCTCCATCGCACGCCACCCTTCCACCATCCTTTCGTACTCCATCCGATCCTCCTCCGCCGGACCGCCGCCGAACATGCACCCCTCCGCCGCACTCATGCACGGCGGCTTAGCCTTCCGGCGACCAGCTCCGACGGGGACGTTCCTCAGGGCGCCGCCGGCCGTCCAATACCTCTGACATCCCTTACAGAAGTGCCTGGGCTGATTAACGTTGTAGTTGTTAAAATAGCAGAACTTCGTCTCCATGCTTCTACATCTCGGACACGGTATGATCTTATCGGGCCTTTTGTCGGCCGGCGACTTCGTCTCCATATTAATTTCTTGATCTTTATTTATTATCTGAGGCGATCTTTCTTTTACGGTGATCGTGGCTCCAAAAAGCTTGATCTTTGGAGATGGCGAGCAGTTCGCTTTCATGTTATTACATTCTTGTAACTCAGCCATGGAGGTTTGGACAAAAGGGATATGGGATTTGTGTTGTTAATTATGATGGATTAGTGTCTATGTAATAGATAGGCTCTTAATTTCTGACTGAGGTTGTTATATATAGTTGGTACGCAATAAAAAAGCGTAAAAAAGTGCATTTCAATATCGTTAATTTACAAGCCGTATATTGGGACATTTTGTTTATCTTCTCATATTCGTTTTAGTAATAATAATAATAATAATATGTAAAAGAAGTGTTGCATTTGAGAGCCGCCATCAGCAAAAACAAGAAGTGGGGTGAAGTGGGAACGATGATGCTGAACTTTATGTCCGCATAATTATTCCACGTCATCATTTTATTTGGTTTCAAAGTCTATGAAAAGTAGGTGCAAAGCCAGGAGGGTTTTCTCGAGTACAAAGTATGTTGTTAAGTTAAAGTTTAAAAAGAAAGAAAAATAAAAGAGATAAAGCTCAAAAAGATGTTTGCTTTTGATTTGATTTACATATATTATCCACTTGCTTTATTCTAAAACAGATTATCAAACATCAAATATCTATTTAGGTTTTATGCTTGAGACATTACACTTCTTTATAGGATTTGAGTTTCAAGAAAAATAGAAATCGAATTTGACAATGATGAGCTCGAACTTGAATTTGATGAGTTCGTGAGCCATCTCATTCTCGGCTCATTATTTTCCCTTATTTGGAGCTAAAAAACAAATGTTTAAAATGCTTATTCTCCGAATTCACGTGTCGCTTTTAGTACGAAGCCAATGATACAACTGAGAGCAAAAGAAACACAAAGTGCTCGAAAGATCTCTTTTTCTTTTTTCCTTTTCTTTAAGAAAGAAATGAAAAATATATAGAATGAATAAATCCTTCGAAACAGATTCCTTTTATGGCAATGCTTTTGCTTTTGGCTGGAAATTAAATAGAACTCTAATTACTCCAAAGATTATAAGATTTGTTCTCCCCCTTTTTCTTTTTCTTTTTCAAATCCACCTTTTGCGTTGTGGTTTAGTTGTGCTTTTAGTAGCAAAAGTGGCATTATTTATGGGATAGCTTTAATAAAAGTATTCTTTTATCAATGCTTAATATCAAATCGAGTGGACTCATAATTTCCATTTTCCAATCTTTTTCTTTGACTCGGCTTTTGCAAAACAAAGGTTTTCATCGTGTGATAATCAATGTATGTAAATAAAAGAGACGTGCACTTTTTCTTTGGCTTCTTAATGCAGAAGAAAATGAAAAAGCTTTTCTTTTTTCCTCTTGTTTCTCAAAACGCTTACATATTTTAGTTATTTTTCCCACCATTATGAACATAAAAGCACTTGACCGTGCCTTAGCTTCAAAAGCAAAAGTTAGAAAACGATATCATTCAATTTATTTAGTGTTACGAATGCCGAGCTGAGTCATGTAACAAAAAGATGCATGGATTTATCGATATTGTATTGTATACATTATACATATAAAGTTAATGTAAAAGCCAGAGAAGATTCAAGTGATCCTCCAAACCATCACAATAATTTTTACATATAATTGTATCTTAGGCTATTGGTAGAGGGACGAATGGGTAAATATATGGCTTATATGGGCAAAGCTTGGGAAAAATAGAGAAGACATATGCAAATCATCTGAGAAGAACAACGACAACAATGATCATAACAGATCAAATTCCACGAAATCTCTACTAATCTAACAAACGTTAACAAGTTTCCGCAATTATCTCATGCAAGTAAAACTAACACAGATGCTATCGTAAGTTTATCGAGGCCAGAAATAAAATCCAAAGCCACTACGCTCCTTCGATTCACTAGCATTATATGCATCTGCAGATTCAAGTATAATTTTTTTCCGTAAAACACTACGAACTAGTAAAGCATCAAAGCACTTGAAAACAAGCCCAACGAAGATAATACATAAAGCTAGTTGTAACCAAACGTTCGATAGTAGTGAAAAGAGGACTAACCTCATAAACGAGCATTACGATTCGTCGTTACCATCAGACGACCCATCATCCCTCTTCGCCCTTTTCATCTTCTCCAACTGAACTTGAGTGTCCATAAACAATTGCATCCTCTGAACTTCCATTTCTTTAGCAAACTGCATCCTCTGTTTCTCCATCTCAATCATCTGCCTCTGTTTCTCCATCTCAATCTTCTCATACATTTCTGCAAACTTCTCGATGGCTCTCGCCAACCGCTTCAACCCAATCTCGTCGCCAACGCCTTCGTCTTCCTCATCTTCCTCACTTGCGTTAACCCTATCCTCATCGTCAACCCCATTATCTTCATCGTCCTCATCGCTCGCTTCGTCATCGTCGTTCATGGCAGCAGCTGCAGCAGCCACGGCTGAGTAATTCCTCCTGAATTGAAGAAATTCTGTACTTTTCAGCAGAATGAATCTATTCTGTGTTGTAAAAGAAATCGAGTCTAATTGTGTCGAAGCACAATGTTCAATCCTCAAACAAATTGACACAAACGCTCGATGCTCAACACAATTCACACATTTGCTAGGAGTTATTCGCTTAGAATAAGTAGAAACTACGACATTTCAGACCCAAATTCTCTTTCTGTTCAAGAGAATTGAAGGAAAGACAAAACTTTCAGATAAATCCAGTTATAAAGAGAGCATAATAGCTACAAATCAAAATGCACAAAAGTTCAATCAAACGAAATCATCTACAAATCATACCTGAAAAGGGACTCCTCTGGCCCAGGTGATGGTGAAGGACGCTTCTGGGGCATAACCATGGGAGACGTATAAGCAACCGACGACATAGCTGGCATCATCGGTTTTCTGTAGGGCAAAGGTACAGCCATAGGCGGCGAAGGCAGAGAAAAAGGCATCGTAGACTGAATCTGAACGGAAGACGAAGCCGCAGCCGCCGCAGGCGGTGGCGGTAGAATCATCAAAGGCATCGCCATAGTCGGAGGCGGTTTAGGCTGATTCTTGTAAATAGATCCGATCAAGTAGTCCAGACGCGAAAAGAAAGGCCACGGCGACGTTAGGGTTTCGTTGGACTCCGCGATCTTCGCCTTCTCCGTCTTGTACTTCTTCTTCAGAGTATCGATCCGATTCTTGCACTGAACATCCGTACGCCTCGTCTTCTTCGTGTGTCCGTGGAGCGCGTTGACGGCGTCGGCCACCTCCTGCCAATCCTTCTGACGGAGGTTCCCGCGGTTGAGCTCCAGAAAACGGCGGCCCCACGCCTCGACTAACGTCGCCGTCGCCTCCTCCGTCCAACAATCTTCGCGGGACGGCACCTGGCGCGACGGCGGCGTGGCGGTGGGCGGCGGCTGGGGCGTCGGAGATTCCGTTAGGTCACCCATTGGACGTCAGGGGTAAAATAGGGAATAGAGGCAAATATCTGGTTGGGAAAGAAGGATGGGATTGCGTGTGAAATAAGAGGAGTCGCCGGGGGTAGGGCGCGTGGGGTCGACGGTCACGCGATTTCGGCATATTGCCCAACTAACGGCGTTTAGGTTACGTCGTACTTTCGATTGCCTTGCGGCGATTTGAGTTGAAATCTTTCTTTTTCCTTTTTCGATTAATTTCGACTCACTGAAGGGGATAATAACAAGTTTGGTCCTTTCTTTTTCTTTGCTTTCATTTTCAGGGCACGTAATTCGACATTTCGCCTTCGTCTCTCTGTAAATTGGGAAGAAGCATGCGAAGAAGAACAATGAGGCTCTTCTCTCCGACTGCTCCGCTGAATCGGCTCGCCGGCGTTTATCTTCTCTTCTATCAGAGTCGAATGTTCCGTACATCACTGTCCAGACGAATATTGCTTGCCGGCGATCCTAATGCTTCGGCGGCAGCTGCCATTGAGCAGTGGGTTGGAAATGGAAAACCCATCCACAAGCATGAGCTTCAGAAAATCATTAACGACTTATCTAGTTATAGAAGGTTCAAGCACGCACTTGAGGTAATAAACTCCAAGCCACCCACTGCAATATTGATTATTCATGGAATTATCGCCACGTATGTTTTGGTTTTGGGTTTTCGCCTCTTTTCACAAAATTACCAGTCGCCGCCCTAGCTTTGAATTTGAATTTGAAACGTTCTTGATTCTCTTGTAAAATCTATAGGTATCTCTATGGATGAGTAATCAAGGAAAGATGCAGATGAATCCATTCGATGTTTCCGTGAGGCTAAAACTAATATACCATGTTTTTGGGATCACAAAAGCTGAGGGTTACTTCGACAAGATCCCAGAAAATTCTAGGACATTTGGAGCCTATCTCGCCCTTCTGAACATCTATAGCATGGCCAACTCTGCAGACAAAGCAGAGTCCATCGTCCAAAAAGCCAAAGAATTAGGCTACGCCACGAAGCCTATATGGTACAACCTTCTGATGAAGCTGCATTATAAGCTAGGAAACAAGGAAAAGCTCGCCAAACTCTTGGCCGAAATGGAAGAGAAAGGCATGCCATACGACGAGTTTACTCATCATATATGCTTCCTTTCGTACGCCAAAGATTCTGACATCAATGGCATGGACAGAGCCTTAAGAACTATGGAATCTAGCCGAGGTTTCGTACACTGGCGAACTTACGCAGCTGCGTCAAAGTTTTACTTAAAGGCTGGATCGATCGAAAAAGCTCTGCTCGTGCTGGATAAATTGGAGGAAAAGCTGACGACGAACCCTAAAGACAGAACCCTTTTGCTCATTCACCTCATCGACCTATACGCCGAGGCTGGAAAGAAAGACCTAACGTACCGAGCTTGGAATTCTTACAAGCCCAAATCCAAGGCTATGGTCAACAACAAGGTTTACCTACACATGATACAGTCGTTGATTAAGCTGGGAGAAGTTACAGAGGCGGAGAAGATCTTTCAAGAATGGGTTACCAACGAAAGGTGCTTTGATTTTCGAGTGCCCAATTTGCTTATCGACCATTACTGTTCGAACGGCGAGGTAGAAAAGGCTGAGGAGGTAATAACGAGTGGGATATCGAAAGGAGGCGAGCCTTGGATGGTGACGTGGTGTTTCTTGGCTTATGGGTATCTCAAAGAGGGCAATGTGGGTAAGGCTGTTGAAGCTTTGGAGAAGGCTGTTTTTATATGTCCTCAACGTTTCGAGCACCGAAAGGATGCGTTGGCGGCTTGTCTGAGATTCTTGCGGGGCGAGGCGTGTTTGGAGGAGAAAATGGAGGCGTTGGAGTTTGTTAAGTCGAACGTTTCGTTGAAGGGGGTCGATTTTTGTGGTCTTTGAGTCGTAAATTTATGAAGAATTATGTCCTATAGAATATAAATTAATTAAACATAGACGAAGTTCGGAAAAGTGCTTCATCAGACAGTTGATGAACAGAGGTACGAGGTTGAAGACACTCAACCAGGGGGAAACAAGATGTAAACGTTAATGTTGGAAGATTAATTGCCCAAAATGTGATTTAGTTTGGCACTTGTTAAGATCAGAATACTATATTGTTATGAAAATAGAATAAAATAAAGCCATGTTCTTAGGTCTTCATCGTAGCTATACGGAGTTTGTGTATTTGATTTAACTTTTTATAAAAATCTATGTTCAAGCTAAAGTTGACTTTTGATCATATGAGTAGAGTTAGTCTATTATAATAAGAGACAGCTGGTTCTACACCAAACCCTCACCAACCCAATCAAGAAAATAGAAAGCAACTCAATTTCCATTTTCCACACAGCGTTATTATCGGAAGATACAAAGAAACATGTTGAAAAAGATCCAATAAATGAAAAGACAGAAAAACTTGCAATCGCTGTATGTATATATATATATATATATTATATATATATATATATATATATATATATATAGATGCTTACAAGACATATATCCATGCATATATGCACGCAACCACAGAAATCTTTATACAAAATGTTATCCTAATACTCAATTAAACTAAAGACCAAGTACTTGTAAGATCTCACTCCAATGCTCTCCAGGCAGCATATACGGTCAGAACTTAAGTACTAAGCCTTCGCTTTCTAATCTCACTATATATATATTCTGATAAATCGTAAAGGTATATATGAGTTGAAGCGTTTAACTCTCCCTAGGAATGAGGGTTTAAAGAAAGGGAAAGCATGGTGTTTATATCTGAGTTGTCTCCTCCATTGCCATTGCGAGCATTGCGATCGTCATTGCTCAATCTTAGGTTCAAAGTAAGCTGCAATTCTGCAGTCACCTTTTCGTTATAACCGATCTTCTTATTATCATCGCTGATCTGTCGATAGTGACATAATAATTAGCATATAAACACACATAATGTATATTTATATATGTGTGTGTGTGTGTGTGTGACCACGAAGTCGTTTATAATTACCTTGATAACAGAAGGATCAAGATTGTTGTCTGGATTCTGATGAACCATATTTTTGCTAGTAGTCCAACTGAGCACTTTTGGTCTTAAATTTTGCAATGTGGGATAAGGCACGACGTTGGAAATAAGGGTTTCCTTCTCCTTAGAGTAAATGTTTGGTGTCAAAGATTCTTTTGGCGGCCATCTTCTTTCTTCAAGAAACTGATTCGATTTTGATATAAAGCTATTTCCTATGTACGGAGACCAGTTCTGGCATCTGTTTACAGGTAACCTAAATGCATTATGAACAAAAACTCTATGATAATATTATATAATATCATAGCATGAAATGAATGCACCTCTGCCTTGAGGAGAAAGATCTATGGTTGTACGGGCGATGAAGTTGAGGGTTTTGAGGAAAGTTTGAGTGCTGTTCTCTTGCAAGAACGATACCGCCATTCTCCGACCTTAACTGATGATGAAATAACGAACTGCTTCTGTCGTAATAATTCCCAGAAAAGTAGCTTCGGACATTGAAAGCCCTATTCCCTTGACCTATCACTGCTTTAATTTCACATGGGATCAATGATGAATCGAAACTTGAATAAATGTAACCAAATAGTTAATGAACAGCTGTAAGTTTTTGGTATATAGACCAATCAATATATATTAAAAATGGAAGTAGTTAAGCTTTCTTGGTAAAGATCAACCATGGATTCAACAAATTGTAAGTATTACAAGTACCAAAATAAGAGAGGGTTTTATAACGCTCAAATTACGTACCTTTCCCCGATTCATCGAGTTTCTTGTTTCGATACATCTGAAGGTGACTTTTGACATGAGATATGCTAAGTCCTCTTACATTCATTAGCTGAAGCAATGCTTTTGGAGTGGCTCCTGCATAGATTAAGCAAAAATTGATATCCATAAAGATTGCAAACTAATAATTATGAGAAATGAAACAACTTTATGTAAGGAAAAAAAAAACCAAATTTATTAATGATAAACGACGCTTACTTTCTTGCCCGCCTAATCTCTCGATAGCATTAACAAATGAGTAGTGTAGTTCACTCGTCCATCGAAGCCTTGGCAATTTTGAGCGTATGTATGGTCTAACTCTATTATTCTTCTTCTCATTTCCATCGCTTGCTCTCTCTCTATTAGTTACCTCACCCCCATCAAAGATATTGTTAGTATCTTCTTCGTTCAAATCAATGGAATATGATGATGAATTCTCCGATGAATTGCACGATTTGTTTAGATCTTCGACGTAACCGAGTTTAGTTTCCTCTCCTTCGATCATTTCGTCTTCATCAGCCATTAGAACTTAAGAGGATGAATTGAAACGTCAGTGTTTGCTGTGGAAATTAAAAAGAGAGAGCAGATTGAGAAAAATAGCAGATTATCTACATGGGAAACTTCATTTGGTTTTAGTTTTTAATCTGTTAGTGGAAATACGATGAGGGACAGGTAGGTGTAAGATTTCTTTCTCTCTTTTTGTTTTGGATAAAAGTACAGATATACAATTTAATATCTGAGAAATACATAACTTCAACTACAAGTGACGTATATGCAAATGCAAAAGCTGATCATGATAGAAGATATTGATTATCGTAAAATTTTTCATCAGCCTCCCAGCCGAATCATTCAAAAGCAAAACGAACAACATAAAATGAAACTAAAGAAAAATCGTACGTAATCACAAAAAATATAATAAATCGCTGTATATTTGTCCTTATTTGTTCCTTGATCTCCAACGAAAGCTGAAAAAAGGGACAGAAACCCTAAATATATGATAGAAACCTTAACCCAAAAAACCTAATTAATAAAGACATCATTAAATTCTTTTAAGCAGCTGGTTCGATCAACGTCTCAAGATTGGATATCCAAAGAACATCAAGGTATTTTCAAGAAACTTGTTTGTAGCTCGAAAAAATTCGATAACATCGAAATTTCATTCAACCCTAAATAGCTTAAACCATAAAAGCAAGATTTCCATACAATCAACATACGTGATGATCGATGGGTTCGATATATCTTCACTTTCTACTTGAACTTGACCATGATCTCGCGCTTCTTTAATCGCAGTTACTCGAAAGTTAGAAGTTTTCAAAAAGCTATTAGAAAGTGAGATCTATGTGCTTGGACGATTCAAGATCAAGAGGGCATGAGTCTCGGAGAGAGAAAATGAACCAAAAAGATGAGTAGTATTTATTACAAGGCTTGATTTGATTATTCGTCATAAATTAAGGTTATTATCAAGAATTTCTTGCAATAGGTAAACTTTCTTAATGAACAACATAAAATAATTCAGCAATCACTGGTCGTGCTGTGATCCACTTGCTCTATGTCTAATTATGTTGGACCTAATAATATAAACATTAAATAAAAATCTACTTTAAATCCGTCGATATTATATGTTTTAATTCATTAGAAACATCGGATAGCAGAATAGAATGTGACACCCTATAGACATATTTAGTATTGTTCACTTGTTGCCAAAAAAAAAAACTATTTTAATCAAAATGGTTATATCACTATATCGATTGGAATTTTCCTTTTACATAAAGAAGTTAAAAACCCTAAATTTTGTTTAATCAAACTTCTACTCAGTTGGTTGCAATAATTCTGCAATAATTGTTGCATTATTGTAACAGACGATTTGGGGCCCCTCGGCGTTTAATATCATGTCTTTGTGAAAATCTCTATTTTTTTTGTTAACGTAAAGTTAATTTATTTAACAGTTGTCTTTGATCTTAATTGCTTGACTTTTCTGGTGACTCGTCTAACATTACTCGTGAAATGTAAACCAAAAAATAAAAAATAAAAATTTATGGGCAGCATATGCAAAAAATGCCAATGTCAAGAAATGACATAGAAAGAAGGTTCCCTCAATTTGTTTATCTTTACCTAAAACAAAGACTCTATTCCACCATAAATATTAAATTCAGCTTCCTGTCCCCATATATCTTTAATTAACCATCATTATGAATGGGACTCGCAGAATTAAATATAACTTTTCAATTTATCTTATTTACTATAATTGACATGGAATTAGAAAATATTGATTAATGATTACCCAATCGACGTAAACATGACGATGGAATCTAATGAGTAATCCTTATCAATTTTGTTCGGAATTTTTTCCAGACGTGTTTTGTAGTCTATTCGTCACCGTATATGTAAGTAATATTTACATATAGACTAAAATGAATTTACTTGGTAAATTCTAAGGCCCTTTGTGACCAAACCAGAAAAAAAAATTACCTTGCGATCGAAAAATATTTTCAAAAAAATAAAAATAAAAAAACAACAGAGGAATCTGTAAGCTTATTCTAAAGATATATCATTCTAAAGTAGTTCTATGATTGAATTCAAAAGAGATGCTATCAAATGTGAGAGCGCGGCTATGCATCAATCACTTATAATTGCATGCATGCACATCAAATCAAAGCTCAATTAAAAGTAATTTTATTATTATAAGTTCGTCGACCACCACTTGACTCAAAATTCTCTGAAAGGACTCTTGAATTTCCAATTTAATAGTTATAAATTATTTTTTTCTACTAACAGACAGCACAAGTCTTCATTCAAAATTGGTTGGTGACACTAAAGGACACCCGCAACTGGCTGCTTGAGTTGTTATACCATATGATGACCACAATTATTACAAGTTACTATTATAATAGTTACTAAAATTTAATATTGCTGTTATCATGCATGCAACAATTATATTATTGTAATTCTTCAATGACATATAATCGAAGGTATTAGAACATTTTCAAAAGGTTTGGCAACGAACAATACGCATTTCCTTTGTCTTATCTCGTCCGCATGGAGTTGACTTTTCGGTTTAATGTAAATTGTCCGAATATTTCAAAGAACCAATTTTTAAAATGACGTAAGTGAAATTTCCAATGATCGGGACATGCATGCAAAAATCTAACGCACAATAATGTAATCGGGTACATTATTTTATTCAACAATGATGACTCTTCTTAGAAATATGGGCCGGACCTCCGGTAATTTTATCCGTTTACGAGCCCACGCACATGCGCCACACGGAGAAGGGGTGCCGGGTATAAGCTTGATGGGTTCCTTCTTAAAACCAATTAGTGTTTAAGAGGAGTGACCAATCATCTTATAAACCCATTTCATTCATTTGTTTTTAATCGATGTGGGACACTATTGTCCATCACACGTGACCATCTCAACAACTCTCGTGCAATTTTATTATTATTATTATTATTATTATTATTATTATTATTATTATTACTATTCACTTAGAGATCAGACCAAATAACTACGTTTCAAATTCATGTGAATCTTTAGCCCGAGGCCCGGGCCCAAAAGCCCGTTTGTCATGAGCCATGATCATATTCCATTGAAGTGAAGGTAAAATCCCTTTTGAATTTGAAAATATTAAATATACCAATTATTAATATATAATATCCATTGAAGTGAAGGTAACTCACTTTTGGATTTGGAAGGTAAGGTATCAACCAATGCTACATCACCTCTTATATATATACTGGAATTTCTGGTGCTTTTAATTGCCTGTCATATTTAGGTAGAATATTTTCTTATATGCACTATATTAAGATGATTAAGTTATTTTGATAATGTTATAGAATTTGGCATTTAATTTTAAATAAATTTAGATATTTCACTTCTTTCGTTTGAAATGGTCCCCTACCAAGTTAGCGATGAACTTCCTACTAATGAATTCCCACCATCACCGGCCTACCATGTAGCAATTTTTCTATAAATAAAACTAATTATAAATTTAAGAATATGATTATATAAACCAACTCAAAATTAATAATAAAAAAATTCTATCTAATTGTTGCGTTAGGATCTGTCGTGAGGGACAGAAGGAAAATAAACGTGGATGAGTGAAACAAGTATTCATTAGATAATTTGATCAATCATTTTTATCCTAATTACATCATCGACATGTCACCAACACGTCAACCATTTCAATTCAAAAATGGCTCATCTTTTATGTCTTAAATACGATAAAATAATAGACTGACCCAATTGACGAGAATGGGTTGGTTAAAAAGAGTTCATTTATTATTATTTATCAAGATTCAAGAACACAGCTCGAGTTTTTGCCTTTACAACCTGTTCTTTAAAGACACAACCAAAGTACTTCCTGTCCAAAACTATTGTCTAACATCGTATATAAACTAGGGTTTATTTATGTCTGGTTTTTTTCTTCTGCTGCAACAAGGTGATGATTCCTAGTGCCAATATTGAACGTCCTACTATTTAAATTTATCCCTTGAGAAAATCAGCATTGAATTACGGTACAATCACCGACCACACAAATCTCAAATAAAAATTCAAACTTGAAGCCATTAGCATCTCATCAACTCACAGCTCAGTTACTACCTTTAGGCTTTAGGACAGGAAGAAGAAGAGGGCTGTCATTGCACTTACAAGTAAATAACATGTTTCTCCCAATTCTATCTATAAGAAAAATTGAAGCCAAAACACAGAACATCATGAATCCAACTTCATTACTATACTACTCCATAATAACACATCACATCATATAACCCTTGTGCAGAAAGCAATTTATACATCAAAGGGCAAATATATATACGTAAGTAAGAAACACATACTCTTCGATTCTTTCGCCCGCTCCTTCGCCTCTACTCCGTATCCGAGGGCAGGTAAGAAGAAGCTTCCGATAAACCAAGGCTCAGCAGCCCCGGCCTCAATTCCCTGTTACAAAACTCCTCATACTCGCCTCTATCCCCGCCCTTCTTCTTCACCTCCACCACCCTCAAAGAAGGCGTAAGCTCGAAAATCTCAGCAGCAATCGTCAGCGGCCCCTTCACGCCATCCCTAGTGCCTTCAAGACTCACCCTGCAATCCTTCTTCCTCACCGTAAAGCTCACCAATTTCGCAATCTCCTCCAATTTCGATATGATGTTAGAAACGGGCGCGCCCGAAACGAATCGGGCCCCACCGCCTTCGGCTCCTTCCTCGAACAGGCCCGAGAGGTCGAACCCCTGAGAGAACGATATGATGTCGAATGCGTTCAAGCTCGCTGGTCTTGGGAGGTTCCCTCTGTTTATCCTTCGCCTGCTTTCTAGCTCTGATTCTGTCTCGGACAGGGATTGATCGGACAGTAAATCTATGTCGTCCATGGCTTCTTTACTAACCTTATTGGAATCTCCACCAGCAGTGAAAAACTTGTCGTCGTCCAAGTAGAATTTCACGTGGCTAAACCCCTTCCGAAACCACTTGTTCTCCATTATTTCGGGTATTGTAATCCTAGTCACGGGATTCGTGTCTAACAACCGCCGGCAGAGGCGAGCTAACTCGCCGGAGAACCACCTAGGGCAGCGAAATTCCCCACGGTAGATCTTTTTGTACATGGCCATGACGTTTTTATCCTGAAACGGAAGGTAACCTGCCATCAGAACGAAGAGGATGACACCACAGCTCCATATATCCACCTTGGCGGCGTCGTAGCCCTTCCTAGAGAGAACCTCCGGCGCCACGTAGGCAGGCGTGCCGCAGAAGGTGTGGAAGAGTCCGTCCTGCTTGATCTGCTCGGAGATCGCGCTCAGTCCGAAATCGGAGACCTTGAGGTTGTCGTCGTCGTCGAGGAGTATGTTCTCCGGCTTCAGATCTCGGTGGTAGACGCCGCGCGCGTGGCAGAACGCGACGGCGGAGATCAGCTGCTGGAAGTACCTCCGCGCGGTTTCCTCCTTGAGCCTCCCCTTGGCGACCTGATTGAACAGCTCGCCGCCCCTGACGTACTCCATCACGAAGTAGATCTTCGATTTGGTGGCCATCACCTCGAATAGCTGTACTATGTTAGGGTGCCGTACGCGGCGGAGGATCGAGATCTCGCGCTTGATGTTCGCCGTCAGGCCGACCTTGAGGATCTTCTCCTTCTCTATGACCTTAATCGCCACGTTCTCGCCGGTCTTGACGTTCTTCGCGTGGTAGACCTTGGCGAACGTCCCCTGGCCGAGGAGCTTTCCGACGTCGTATCGATTGAGGAGCAGCGTGCCCGTGCCGATCTCCTTTATGCTCTTCTTCGAAGGGTTTGGGGCCTGCGCCGCCATTGAAGCTCGGCAAAAAATCGAGAAATTGAGGTGAGTTCTAAGGTCTAACAAGCGTTGAGATTGGTGGACATCGTCGGCGGCGACGGAAAATGTGTGGAGTGGGGTGAAAATCGATCAAATGATTGTGAATGTGAGGCTGTGTTTGTTGCGTTATATGGAAAGGGATTTAATGTATAGATTCTTCGTAATTTACGATTTATTGGAAATTTTGATTTTGTAATAAATAAATAAATAATATCACGTTTTTTCTTGAAGTTACTACTATTATGTCTCCGCACAACAGCTGGACCATGAATGTATTTTTATGACTGCGTTAATGATTGCAACGGTTATCATGGATTAAATATGTTATATTCTAAATCGAGTGAGATGGAAAATTAGAAACGTCAAATTTGTTGAGACTTGAGATTTGATTTGTGATTAAAAAATAGTATTTTCATGGTATTATTTTTTTATTCTAATTTATAAATTACGTATCTGATTGTAATTTAGCTGAACGACGCACTTCATTCAGCTGGCGACATTTCAATTATGTAATAATTTGTCCAATGACGATGTGTCACCCGCTTGCTTACGTATACGATTTATCGACATTTTGTACTCAAACTTCCTCATTCGATATCTACCACATAATCATGAAGTTAAACCTTAGCGGTTGAATTGAATATTTATCAGGGAGACAAAAGTCAAATGGGTTACGAATCACTATAAAAACATATAAATCAAACCTACTCATGTTAAAATTGTGTTTTAATTAAATAAAAAAAAAACTTATCGATCCTTTCTAATAAGGGCATCTCCAACGCCACGTTTTAAGTTCTGTCAATAATAATGGTTGAATAATTAAAGATTGGAAGGAAAGGGCGAAGAGGACATTGAGGTCGATTGGGAAAAAAATTGCAGGACGGTGTGGTCAAGAAGACAAGAGAATTTATTTACTTCATTTTCTTTTCTTTTTTAATTTATCTGTTTTCTGTCTTTTTGGTATTCAACATTATTTATGATTTGCTTTTAAAAAACAAATTTTATGAATGATTATAAAATATTGAGTTTTTACTTTGAATATAACATTATTAATAAAAACACAATAAAATTAGATATGTTTTATGAATTAGTTAACAAATAATCTTGAAAATTATTCAAATAGATAGATAACGGGGATAACGAACGTAACAAATTTGTGGTAATTTTACTTTACAATATAAAAAATAAATAATATTTTAGACAATTTGATATTATTAATACTCTTTTACTCAAGTATATTAAAATCTAAATGAAAATATCTACTTTGATAATAATATGATAAGTTTATTTAACTATAAAAAATGATAATAATAATAATCAGATGGTTAAATTATTATGAATATTTTGGTACTCCCTCCGTCCCGCTAATTTATCACACTTTTTCATTTCAGGCGTCCCAATAATTTTATCACATTTCCTTATTTAGCCAAAAAATATCACAAACAATCAATATAATAATACGAAATATTCTTAAAAGGCGTGTCAAAAGATATACTTTTTACCTTTTCATTGTACTATATTATTATAATAATACCACCTTAATTTGCGTGCCCAGCAACTTATGTGATAAAGTTGATGGGACGGAAGGAGTAGAATATATTATAACCTAAATGTAATAAAGTTGGTTTATATATAATGGAAAGAAAATTTGTATATAGAGTAATATATAGAGAAAAATGATTGGACTTGATTACTGTGCAAACTCTATATATGAAGAAATTGTAATGTAACAACTCGATAGGGCTCGTTTGATATCCTTGTTTATGGATTACATGGGTATAAGTTATTTGTGTATGGCGATACAAGGATTTTGTTGATATTGTATTTTAACATGTTTGATATGTGTGTATTAATTATTTGTGTAATGATATAAATTGTGTTTGATAGATGTGTTTTAGGTGTGTAGAAGTGTATGGATTAGTGATACACACCCCATAACCATCTTAGAAGTGGGTATGCACACTGGCGGAGCCAGCATTGGGCCAGTGGGGTCCATGGACATACTACATAAAACATACTACATAGATTTAGGAGCAATTTGTAAAAAAAACATACTACATAGACCCCATTGAAAATTTTAAAAATAATGTGTATTGGGTCCAATTAAAATGGACCCCACTTGTTCAGACGGCTGGCTCCGCCACTGGGTATGCATATACACGCCCTATAACCAAAATCCTTGTAATAGACGTTTATAGTCATACAAGGCATGTATAGCCGGTTATACACATATATCAAACACAATGCAACTTATTATACACACACCATACCCGCCATACCCACATATCAAACGACCCCATGAAATGGTTGGAGATGCCTCGTCTCTGGAAGTCTTGAGGTTGAATCTAGTTTGTCTCAATCTCAACTATGCAAGGCAACTAGGCAAGTCTTCTGCTATATATAATACAATTATCTTATTATATTACATACTAATTTAAAGAAGTTACTGCATTCGGCTTTAGTCATCGAAGTAAAAAACATCGTACCTTAACAGTCACATACATAACCATGTAAGAGTGTGTCTGCTTGAGGGTATTAGTGAGGATTATATGGGTTAAAATTAAGCAAAGTAGTGTTTGTTTGGAGGGTTTATTTAAAGGTGAGATCTAGTTAATACATCCTTAATATTTCCATTATGGTATTAACTAAAGCTACACATCCACGTACCTTTAGTTTAGCTAATCCCATGCATTTACGACAAAATTACCATTTATGTATTAAATATTCAATTCAAAATATGGAGAAATTTGTAATTGAGTTTAATTAAACTAATAAACATATAAAATTATCTACCAAATCCATCCGAGAACAATATTTCATCAACCAAACATCGTTAAAATTCATACCCACTGTTATTTAAGTCCAGCTAAAGCTAAAGCTAAACCAATCTAAAGAGTTTTTACTTTCTTTCCTACAATTGTTTAAGTTTTTTTTTGTCAACAGAATATATATCCTAGAGTTAATTCGATTTCAGGCCCAATTAGCAAATTTTCATTAGATTTCAGGCCCCAATGACGTTTGAAAAAGAAATAAGGATCTACTTGAAGTTTGGTTTTAGAATTAAGGACCAATTTTGAAAAAAATGACGCATTTGCCCCTTCCTGTGTGCGGAAATTACATAGAATTGACATCGCCTTCATCTGAAGAAGTGGTATAACTGTACATGAAGTGGTATTGTAGACCCATGAAGTGGTACGGGTGAACAGTGATGTGGTACTGTAGACTCATGAAGTGGTATGGGTGAACAGTGAAGTGGTACTGTAGAACCATGAAGTGGTACGGGTGAACAGTGAAGTGGTACAAACATTGTAGACCCAAGAAGTAATATTGTTGACCAGAGAAGAACTGGTACGGAAGACCCATGAAGTGGTATTGTTGACACAGAGAAGTGATATAGCATTTTGTAGGCACATGAAGTGATATTGTTGAACGGAGAAGTGGTACAGCAGAATTCTTTAGTGTTTCTGCTGAAATCGGGTAAATATTTGCACAAGAAATACGTAAGAGTTCTTCTGTACCACTTCACCGTTCAATAATACCACTTCATGGGCCTACAAAATGTTGTACCACTTCTCTGTGTCAACAATACCACTTCATGAGTCTCCCGTACCAGTTCTTCTCTGGTCAACAGTATTACTTCATGGGTCTACAATGTTTGTACCACTTCACTGTTCACCCGTACCACTTCATGGTTCTACAGTACCACTTCACTGTTCACCCATACCACTTCATGGGTCTACAGTACCACTTCACTGTTCACCCGTACCACTTCATGGATCTACAGTATCACTTCCTGTTATATTGGGCTGGATACCACTTCATGCGCGCTGGATACCACTTCATCACTATTATTTTATGAGGGTATTTTCGTCCAACAACCTTAATTCTAACTAAAATTCTGAAATGGGTCCTTCAAATTAAATTTTTTCTGATATGATCCTTAATTCTATGTAAAACTTCAAATGGGTCTGACAATCAATCGCCCCATGTATGCTAATCTGAACCATGCATGGCGCATTCCCTATGAACAAGAACCTATTTTCTAGAAAGAAATAATAATCAATTGATGATAATAATGGAAGTTCAACAGACTAAAAAGGGACAATCCATTCATTCTTCTTGGAAATATGTACGACAGTCACGCTTAACATTAAGACGTCGCTTGGACTGGAATTGGAAACCATCCCATCTATAAATTCCTCAACAAAAACGAAGAGTCAAAATATCACTAGCATCACAATCGCCGCCGTCTTTACAGCACAGTCACCACCATGTCGCCGCCGCCGCCGCACCCCTTCCCCAAAGCGAAGTCGACGGTCTTACCCGACCCTTCGGCGTTCTTTTCGCCGCCGCTTCTCAACAGACCATTGCCCACCAACTCATTCTTTCAAAATTACGTCTTGGAGAACGGCGACCAACCCGAGTACATACACCCCTACTTGATCAGATCCAAAGACTCAAAGCTGAGAGTTTGTGTGGGCTAAGGTTCTTTCTCGTCAGAGGGAGTCCATTTCTAACATTTGGTGCGGAAAATAGCAGACTGTCTATATCCACAGTTCAACCGTTCTTGACCTCAAAGTATGTGATTAAGCTGAGTAACAATCAGGTGTGGAAACTCTATGCATCCTCGCCGATAAAATTGGGCCTTGGCGGGATTAATTGCATAAATTCTGAGCCCTTTTTTGGCGTAATTAGAATTGCTCCATTGCCCAATCGTAATGGAAGGCTCGAGAGTTTTCTCGATAGGTTCAGCTCATGTTATCCTGTGAATGGCCATGCTTCTTTTAACAGGCCTTATTGTTTGGAGTACACGTGGGAGAAGAGAGGAAAGGGGGATTTGTTAATGCTGGCACATCCTTTGCATCTAAAGCTTTTGTCCAAGAATGATTGCTCTGTGACCGTTTTGGATGATCTTAAGTATGAGAGTATGGACGGTCAGCTTGTCTTCGTTGTTGGGGATTCTTGGGTGCTAAAGAGCGATCCCATATCTGTGACTTGGCACTCTGTTAATGGCGTCGATGAAAGTTCTTACTCAGAGACTAAACAAGTACTTGTGAAAGATATCAAGGCGTTAGATTCTTGCTCTACAACCACATCTTCATCCTATTCTATGGGAAGTTAGTCGCCAGAGCTGCAAGGCTGGCTCTGATTGCAGAGGAGGTGGGCCATTTCGATGCAATTCCCGCCGCAGTTAAGTTCTTGAAAGAGACGATCGAGCCATGGTTAGAGGGCACTTTTGGTCCCAACTGTTTTCTCTATGATCCTAAATGGGGAGGGATCGTGACCAGGCAAGGCTCGCAAGATGAAAGAGCTGAGTTTGGGTTTGGAATCTACAACAATCACCATTACCACCTGGGGTACTTTGTCTATGGAATCGCTGTCCTTGCAAAGTTCGATTCTGCCTGGGGAACAGAGTACAAGTCCAAAGCCTACGCTCTAATGGCAGATTACATGAGCTTAGGCATGAAACAGAGCTCAGATTGCTACTACACACGCCTGAGGTGCTTCGACCTATGGAAACTGCATTCTTGGGCAGGTGGGCTCACTGAATTCGCTGATGGCCGTAACCAACAGAGCACTAGCGAAGCAGTGAACGCATATTACTCTGCTGCTTTGATGGGCTTAGCCTATGGGGATAGCAGCCTTGTTTCATTAGCGTCTACTTTGACAGCCTTGGAAATCCACGCTGCAAAGACATGGTGGCACGTGAAGGAGGGAAGTGATTTGTATCCCAATGAATTCGTCAGAGAGAATCGAATCGTAGGAGTTTTGTGGTCTAATAAGAAAGATAGCGGGCTATGGTTTGCACCTGCCTCGTGGAAGGAATGTAGGCTTGGGATTCAGTTGCTGCCTATTTCGCCGATTAGTGAAGCTCTGTTTTCTGATGTAAGGTTTGCGAGGGAGCTTGTGAGTTGGACTTTGCCTGCTTTGCGTAGGGAAGGCGTAGGTGAAGGTTGGAAGGGATTTGTGTATGCTTTGCAAGGGATTTACGACAAGGAAGGTGCTTTGGATAGGGTGAGGAGATTGAAGGGCTATGATGATGGGAACTCTCTTACGAATCTGCTGTGGTGGATCTTTAGCAGAAGAGGTGGATGATGATGGCTATCGATGCTACTAATGTATGCATTCAATAGGGTAGGTATTCTGTTGCTTTGTGTTCGTTTCTTGAAGATTCACCTCATTTCTTTCTTTAAGTCTGTAATACTTCTCTGCTCTCTGTAATATTTTTTACCAATCTTCGGCAAAGATCGGAACTTTTCGAGCTATGGATGGACAGGCCAATAATTTTCTCAAGAAATCAACAGACACAGAGCCTAAGTCAAACGCGACTTTGTAATTAGGCAACATTATGAGGGGCTGTTTGTATAGTTTACACCACAATTGAGAGAGAGAGAGAGAGAGAGAGAGAGAGAGAGAGAGGACAAAGTGTAAGAAAGCAGAGCTGTAATCACATGCGATTGGTGTTTGGTCTATGGGGCCATTCTCTTGCTGAGTCTTTCTTTTGTCTTTCACCGATAATTATGACCAGTGGACGAAGACCCAATGCTTTTCGCCAGCTATATTAGTTGGAAAAATTCGACATTTCCTTTTCTTTTTTCTTCTCTCCTTTCCGTTCTGTTTTTCTCTTTCAGTTGTGCAAAAAACTTGAAGGCGTCCCTGTTCGTACAATGGCTGACGATAATAAGGTAAAGGGCCTTTCTTTACTTTCCCCACTTTCCAAGCTTTGTCTGTTTCTCTCTTCTTTAGTTTCTTTCTCAAGAAATGCGATTCGTGTGAAGTACTTTTTTTCTTCTGCCCAAGTCTATCTTGTCTTTCGAACCTTCAAGAAATTGCAGATCTGTTTCTTTCTTGTACTTGGAAAGATCTGTTTTCTTCAGCACAGTTGTGGTGAAAAAAGTTCAGATCTTTAACTTCGTAGCTGAATTTTTGGTAAAGTTTGCCTATTTCTTGTTTGATTTCTCCACCTGATGTTGATGGCTAGTTCCAAACTACTCTGCCTCGTCGCTTCTTACTTTGAATATAAATCAATTACTTGTATTTGCTATCGGGTTCATGATTCTTGATCTGATAAATATTGGGTCTGCGAAGATCTTGTATGGCTGATTATCTTCCTTCTATAGTCAGCTTAAGTCAGCTGATTATTTAACTTAAAAATCGTCATTTTGCTCAAGCCACAATTCTTGATACTAATTTCACTCGATTAACCTGTAGATATCAGGCCATGTAATGGACGGCAATGATGCTGTCGCCGGTCACATAATTTCTATTACCACGGGCGGCAAGAATGGAGAACCTAAGCAGGTGAATCCATTTATCTTCTTAATATCGAGTATCATGTAGTTTGATAGCTTATTAATGTTTACTTTGATAAGAACAATGATTTCTCAATCGATGAATTCGTGACTAACTACGTGCTTTTCTCCTTAGCATTGCCCAGCTTAGCTTCCCTTATGTATTGATTTGAAAGAATTATCGATGATTTCTTTTCTTCTCCATGATCTTATGGCATTTTTATACAGACTGTTAGCTATATGGCAGAGAGAGTTGTGGGCAATGGCTCGTTTGGAGTTGTATTTCAGGTACGTATATCATATCCATGCTTGCTTAAGCGCTAATCTGTCTCAATTATCTGCATTTTTTTTCTTCGTATTTTGTATTTAATTATCGTAATGCCTCTGCATAGGCGAAATGTATAGAAACCGGCGAAACTGTGGCAATAAAGAAGGTATTACAAGACCGAAGATACAAGAGCCGTGAATTGCAGCTGATGAGGACTATGGATCATCCCAACATAGTTTCATTGAAGAACTGTTTCTACTCAACTACGACTAAGAACGAGCTCTTCCTAAACTTAGTCATGGAGTACGTCCCAGAATCCATGTTCCATGTTCTTCAGCAGTACAACAGCGTGGGCCAGAGGATGCCCCTTGTTTATGTCAAGCTTTACACCTACCAAGTTAGAGTTTAATCTAATTTCTTTCTTGCTCGCTGATCTGTTCGGATGACGTATTCCTATGTTTCTTATTACAACGTTTTAATCTGGGATTTGTATGCCTTTTGCAGATATTTAGAGGGTTGGCTTACATGCACTCTGTTGCTAAAGTGTGCCACAGAGACTTGAAGCCTCAAAATGTCTTGGTATGCATATAATTTTGCTACGAATAAGCACAAAAAAGCACATCATTGTCCTTTTGTTGATATCTTTACGCGTGTTTTGTTTTTTGTGTAGGTTGATCCCATTACTCATCAGGTGAAAATTTGCGACTTTGGGAGTGCAAAAGTATTGGTAAGAACAGATTGTATATTTATTTTACATGACATATAATTGCTCGAGTATATATATGGAAATTTTACAAAAAATTGATTATGTGTTATCAGGTCCAAGGCGAAGCAAACATATCATATATCTGCTCGAGATTTTATCGGGCGCCTGAACTCATATTCGGTGCAGCAGAGTACACAACTTCGATCGATATTTGGTCAGTTGGTTGTATACTTGCTGAGCTTCTTCTAGGCCAGGTGGGCTGTACCATTCAAAGTTGAATTTTTTTTCATAGTCTATTCATGTATCCCTTTTTTTCTAAGATGTATATCGAAAAAATTCTGCAGCCTTTGTTTCCCGGGGAAAATACCGTCGATCAGCTTGTAGAGATCATCAAGGTCCCATTAAAGTCTTCTTCCTGCAAAGGATTTTTCTTCTACTATTTCGCCATTTACAATTAATGGGATTCGTTTTATTACAGGTTCTTGGAACTCCAACGAGAGAGGAAGTACGTTGTATGAATCCAAACTACAACGATTTTAGGTTTCCTCAGATTAAGGGCCAGCCCTGGCACAAGGTACTGCAGCAGATTAGTTTCTTCTGCTAATAAACGATATCTCAGAGTTTCATTTTGGCGTTTTATGCTTATTCCTTTCATTTTCTTTTGTTTTTCAAACAACGATTGCTCATTGAATTCAAACTTTTCAGATATTTCAAAAGCGTATGCCTCCAGAAGCTATAGACCTTGCCTCTAGATTGCTTCAGTATTCTCCTAATCTGCGTTGCACAGCAGTGAGTTTCTAGTTCTTTATGTTACAGATATTTCTTTAGTATTATCCATCTTTGCTATCAAAGTTGTACATCTTAAAATCTGATTTGCAGCTAATGTAGTATTACGTATGATCTATTTTTCTCACTTACTTACAGCTTGAGGCATGCGCGCATCCCTTCTTCGACGAGCTTCGTGAAGTCAATGTTAAGTTGCCTAATGGTCGTCCACTTCCCCCTTTGTTCGACTTCAAACAAGAGGTATTTTATCTACATTTATCATCAACGCCTTCCATAGATGATTCTGATGAAGAATTTCGACTTAGTATGCCCAAACAAGAAAACCCAAATCTGCTAATGAGACATTTATCTGATCTTGGGAAAAATCCTTACATCCTATGATATGTTCGACGCTCATTCGCTTGTCTTAATTTTCTGTGTTCTACAGCTCTCAGATGCATCTCCCGAGCTCATCAACAAGTTGATACCCGACCATATTAAGAGGCAAATGGGGATGCATTTTTTCGCTTCTTATGAAGGTTTGACGACTTGAGTTTCGTATCAAGCACACATCGATCATGATCGATCTCAAGACCGTTTCGTATTTTCCAACGGAAAGACAATCTTCATATGTACTTGTTTCTGTAATGAAAGTATGTGAGTGTGTAGTTTTCCCAGGTAAAAATGCCCCCACAAGGAGCAGTCGAAGGCGTTTATGATTATTATTATTATTTCTCATCTGTTTAGCTTTTGTATGTACTTTGTCTGCTGATGTTGTAAACTTCTACAAATTGTTGCTTTAGATTGAAATGTAAAACTATTCCTTGGGAAGCTCTTTATCCTTGTTCGAAATGGAAATGGTCGAACATAGCAGCAAAAAAGAGTCACCTTTCGAAAGAAAGAGAAGCCTAAGATTCGAGTAGCAGCTCTACTAATTCGCCCTTCTTCAGTTTCGAGTACCCTTTAATCCCTTTAGACCTGGCAATTTCTTTAAGCTGGGCAAGCTTCATTTCCTCGTACTTCTCCTCTGTCTTCTTCTCACTGATGAGATCTTCATCTTCTCTTTCAGACAATTCTTGCCTATCAAACTCTGTTCCCTTGCTCGAAAGTCCTGGTAATGGAATTGGAGACTTTCTTGAGAAGCTCGACAATGGTCTCAATGGTTTCGTACCTTTCTCCACCATCTTATCCATTTTCTTGCCCAATATACTCCTCCCTGCAAAAAAGAGATGGTAAGAAGATTCACCCCAAAATTTTTTCCATGGAGGATTATAACTGTATGTCGTTTTTCTAACCTTTGCCACGTGTCCTGGGCTGGCGAATAACATCCAAGATTGACTCTGAAGAAGGTTTATTATTATCTTCGTCTGCCTTTGAAACTCTCTTCTTGGGATTTGAGCCATCCCCATCAGATATGGAAGCTTGTATACGCCTAAAAAGGGCAAGAATCTCTTCCTTGTTGGGCGACGGAGGCGGCGCTCGGCGGCCACCGTCTAGTTTCTGGAGGTCGGAATCTTCCGACCACCACCCATCTCCTCCCTGCGACGGCGGAGATACTCTTGTTATCCTTGTTATTTCTGCCAAATTGAACAGTAGGCTGCACCATCAAGAAATGAAAAATGATAACTCAGTTTGTTTTATCTGTGCATCTCCCTTTTTCAGATTATAAATTCTCTTGCGTTGTTCTAAAAAAGAAGAACAGATGTAATGATTGTATACCTCTAAAAGTAGTATGTGGTTTCTTTCCAAATCTGTGGCCGGAAAAGAGATGAAGAGAAGGCAGATAGGCGGCGGAAAATCCCATTATTTTCTTGGCCAAGCTTTGAGTAAATTGTTAGTATATGCGTTTTCATGGTGTTGTGGAATTACGTACGCCAGAAAAAAAAAATAATCTATATTGTAAATTACGTGGGCATATCTTATCCAGATGATAATCATGACTACTACTGTGGTAAATCTACAAATTTAGGAGACTTCTTTGACGTTTTCGAATTCAAGGAAATGAGTTGATAGATGATTTTCACAATGTGAAAGAGAAGTTTCCATCGACCATCGTCTCCAATTTTTGTTTTTTTTTTTTTTTGTTTTTGAAATCTCGAGCGTAACGTTGTCGTAAAGAAGAAATATTCTCGCCGTAACTATAGTTAGAAGTCAAAGTCGACAGCTGACATTAGCCGTCAACGCTGTGAAAAAAAAAATGTTTTTCATATATAAAACCAAGAGAGGGTAGTCATAAATCATAATTATAATAGTGAAAATGGGCAAAAGCCTAAAATAGTCCCCGATGTTTACCCTGTGAACCAATTTAGTCCCCGATGTTCCGCAGGGACCAATTTAGTCCCCGATGTTATCGAAATGAACCAAATTGGTCACTTTCGTCAGTTCGACGTCAATTTAGACGGAAATGCTATTTGCGACGGAAATAGCGACGAATATTCCGTCGCTAAATGAAAAAAATTAAAAAAATGATAAAATTAATCATTAAAAATGAGAAAAAAAAAATCCAGAAAAGGAAAAAAAATTCAAAAAATAGAGTTAAAAATTCACAAAAAAAAGAGTATCTTTTACCATCGGGGACTAAATTGGTTCAAAGGGTAAACATCGGGGACTATTTTAGGCTTTTGCCCGAAAATATATGTGAGTCCGCACTCCGCAGTTTCTTGCACATTAATAAGGAATTTAATAAGATATGCATCTTTTACAAAAAAAAAAAAAAAAGAAGATACGTATCCATACTATATCCATGATTGATCATCTTTTATCCAATCACACACCAATTAATAAATCACTGGCCTAACATCTTATTGCTCTAAATTATATCCAAGTCAAAATTAAATGAGAAGGATAACCACCCACTCGATAGAAGAGAAATAAAGTCAACCCCACCACAATCATAGCCTCTCACGTCCTTTTTCATAAGTCAGCACTTTGAAAACATTGATCAAAACACTCCCATTACTACACATCCTATAATTACACCTTCAACAGCATGACCTTTTTTTCTCTATAGAAGATGTATGCATTACAATTACATTACGTTTATAATATGGATTTGAATTGCTGGGCAAATCTCCTTTGGCAGTGAGCTACGATATGAAAACAACAACGTTGCTGCAATGAAGTTGCAAAATTAACGTCGTTTAGTAGACTGCCAAAAGAGTAATTGCCCAGTAATTCATATACAAAAGTCCCATGATTCATTAAGTAGATAGACATCATACATTTTTTGAGACCTCTGACGAGTAGTTTGAACAGTTTCGTGTATTTATAGGCAGCTCCGTGAAAGCGTTTGTGCGTCGAATTCCATTAACATGCTTTGCTTTGTGGAAGCATAAGTTACTAGTAAAGAGGAATAAAACCGTTCTTACAATTAAAGAAACTATTCCCACGTTTAGATAGATGAAGAAAAAAAATTTACGCGTTTACATCGATCTAACTAATGTTTTCGATAGTCAACCTGTTATTGCGAGAATGATTCATATCTTAATAATAAAAAGCAAACAAGACAGGACATATATTAACTGAGCGAAGCATTCTCATGAAAGATCGATCCACACGTTCTTCTAAAGAAAAGCATATCCATAAGCACAAGAGATAAATGAAAAGGGCCATGTAAGAAGAGAACAATGGCCCAAACAAAAGTAAACCAAAGGAATGTTTTGAAGCATATCTGGAGAATATCCCAGTGAACGTGTTGCCAAGATCCATCACTATATTATATAAATTTACGTGTGTGTGTTGGTTTATAATATGCGTGATATTGAACATAGAAATTGAAGAACTGCTATGATCAGTTCATGCATATATATACATAGACCTATATCGTGGTGAATGAATATATATATATATATATATGTATAAATATATGTATATATTATTGTGTGTGAAGTTCTTTCCTTGCTAAAGGAGGCCCGGGCGACTCAATCCCACAATTCCTCTCTCTGCATTGCATTTTATAACATGATGGTGAAATCAATATATAATATATATACATTAAGACTTCCTCAACTATTTCAAGTATATTACAAAGTTGATAAATAAAAGAATAACATGGTTCTTAGCCTTGAGATGGACCCAGCAGTAGTGAAATATGTATAACAAGGACTGAGATGGACCCATGATTTCCTTTTTTTTTCCTTGTCCGAAGACATCCCTTTGTTTTATCATGGTTTATTGTAACAAGTTAATACTAAATTCAAACTAGTGTACATTATTTTATCATTTAATCAAATATTACAAATGTTAAAAGTAGAACTAACATCGTCACGTCACGTGAATTATCTTATCAGATTCCACGAACGAAAAAATACTTCACAAATACGATAAAACTATTATGTACATATACGATCTAGTGGTGGAAAATTTTGTGTGTGTATGTGTGTGTGTGTGTGAGAGAGAGAGAGAGAGAGAGAGAGAGAGAGAGAGAGAGAGAGAGAGAGAGAGAGAGGTAGAGAGTGACAGAATTAGGGATAAAGAGGATGGGAAGAACTAATGACATTGAAATATCAGGATACAAGTAGACAAGAAAATGACTCATTATAGACCTTAAAAAATAGTTACGGCTCGAAAAAAAAACTATGATATAGAGCGATTTAAGGAGGTATGCTATTTCCTGCTTGCTTGGCTGCATTCATTATGTTTCTTCTGCCTTTTTGGATGTGTTGCTTTGTCGCTGCGAATTTTCTACGCATGCAAATAAATGTAAGAAAGATTTGAGAGGTCATGTCAAGGCTCAGGTTAATATGCTGTCCGAACATATATATATATATATATATATATATATATATATTATAATATGTATGTATTTTGTATTGTTTTCCTTGGTAAACAAAGAATGTATAAGAGAACTATATGAAGTCATGCAACGGTTACTTCCATTCCATGCGCACACATCGTTTACTGAAAAAGGAAAAAAGAATAACAGGATTTGCTAATTTTTTTTGGCCTTTTGTTAATTATCTAATCGTTTTTTGTTAGGTTATTAATAGTTTTAAACTATGAAAAATAAGCAATTTCCCGACCATTAACCATGAATTGGTGACTAACGAGATTAGGGTTTTTGGCTTTAAGTACATAAATTCAATACGATCGTCTTAATGACTGTGTCTCTAACCATAATTACTATCATATTGACTATTACAAATGCAAACCTATTTAGTGCATAACGTAATTAAAAGGGCTTATTTATTAAAAAAAAGTCCGTTAAACTCAACTATTGTACATTGTAAATATTGAAGTATAACTTGTGTTATTACCGCGTGCAATCCATGGCACATCAATTGCCCCAACTGAGGGTGCAAAAATATCAGAAACATGTGATCATTCGCAGAGACGAACACTGTCCAAAAACCATGGGATGAGAAGTGCTTTGAAAGACAAAACTGAAGAAAAAGGACGTTAAGCACTCGTGATTCCTATATTGTTATTTATTTTGTTCTATTATTTACTTTGTTTATAGAAGATATACATATATAGGACCTACACAGATAGATTTTCTTTTCCCTTTGTCGAAATTCGCAGAATATTATTGATTCTTTTGGTGCCAGCAATCTGGTCTCTAATGCTCTGTATCCATAATATTGCTGATGGTGACACCTCCTTCGGTGTACTATTTAGATAATTTTATATAATTACTTTTTGAAACGCATCCTATGTAATGTTCATGATATTATTTCGATTTTTCGATTAGGTTTTCAATAATAAATGATGATATATTAATAAAGAAAATATCTGGCGCCTAGGCTTTTCACCATCTATATTTGTTGTTAGGCCTACGCTGGGAGATAATCTTTATCGTTAATGATTTGTTGGGATAAATTAATCATCATAAGCAATTTTTTTCCTCCCACTCAAATTTCTCTGAAATATCATGAAAAATATTTTATACCATGGTCTTACGTTATTACAATCCAAAGTCATTAGTTATATATTGATTAAAAATTATAAATGATTGTATACGCCCGATAATATGCGGTTTTAACTTTTAACCAAGAGTGAACTATCACAATCATGAACTATTGATGAGATAAAGTCAGTTACATTACATAGTGCGTCCTTACTTGTACCAATAATTACAGACCTTTTCCTATTTATTACTGATTGTATAATAATACTAGCAAGAATAATACTAATATATTCATTACAAGACAGAACTCTGTCAGAACTTACATATCTTCACATTCCGTGACCCCATAAAGCACACCATATTCCCATTCCCTACTGCACGCTTTTTTGAGTCTCTATAAAAAGAGTGCTCCCATATTCAACATTTCACTCTATATTAAAAAAAAAATATACATAGGACATTTCAATTTTCGTATTATTAACAATATGCCAAGTAAAATGCAGAAAAGGATTGCTCTTCGCAGAAAGCTTCGCGTCTTGAGAGCTCTTAGCAACTCCACATCAGTAAGCACAAGTTAACTAATGATGTCTTAATAATCCTTTCTCGGAGATTTTATTATTAAACCACTTTTCTAATAAATATGAAGGTGAAGAAGAGCTCCATCATCATGGATGCTTTCCTCTACATATACAAATTGAAGCTTCAAGTCGAGGCAGTACGAAAGGAGTACCAAGATCTCATAAATCACATCCAAGTGAAAATAAATAACCTCTCTTTTGTTCTTTATGGTATATTATATCCTTATGATTATATGAATAGCATGGGTTAAATTCTTGGGATAGGAAGTGAAGGTAGAGAAGCTTGAGACGAAAGGGCAGTTGATGGTGAAGGTCACATGCAAGAAAGTCGAAGAAATGTTAGTTTCGATAATCGAAGCCTTTGAAGAGATGAACATGAATGTCTTACATGCTAGGGTTACTTGCAAGCACTTCTTTGCAATGGAAGCTATTGTGGAATCGGTTGGTGATGATAAAGTCGTTGATCCCGCGATTTTAAGTGAAGCAATCCTAAGTGTTATTCGAAATATGTGTTAATCTAATGTCCTAAATGTATTTGTAGTATAGTTTGGAGTTTTAACTAGTACTTTGCTTTAAGAAATTTTTATTCCTGGCTATGTCATGTGAGGTACAAACAATAACTTTCGGATAACATGTGGGCCTTTTGCAAGCCGCAATTGCTATTCCTCGTGGGAGGCCCAGACATAACTGCTCGAGCTCGATCTTTTTAAAGAATAAAAATATGGTGTATCTACAGAAAAATACCTATTTACATAAAATTTTTGCAAGTCGGACCCCATGTCAGGAAAATTTTCATATAAGTACGGGTCGATTGTGTGTACCATTTTTCCAGCCTCGACGTACCTTTCTGACTGTATTACGTACCACAATATGTTTCCATATGATACCTAAATGTGTTTTATGACGTACTTGCGGCGGAACGGGTACCGATCTGCAAAAATTTTGTTCTGACAAGTACCTGCATATAAAAAAAAATCTGACATGTGTCTGATTTGCAAATTTTTTATATAAATGGGTATTTATGTGTAAAGACCCCATAAAATATTAACAATTTAATAAAATAAAATTAATAAAAAAAACCGGCGACCCTATTCGCGAGATCTCGAGCTATCATGTGTGGGCCTCCATTGGCTACAAAGAACCGGGCCATAAAAAATGAACAAATGACAAATAACTATGAGAACCAATGGGCGATCCTTTGCCAAGGAAGAGATAAAATACGTTTAATTAAGTCAGCTAAAAATATGGTCACATACATACATGTGCTGAAAACTCTACACATGAAGGATCATATCATAATAGTATGTGGGCACAAAATCATGTAGCTATCATTCACTTGCAATAGCAATGCCCACTGTTAGTCATTATTCGATAGTGTAATAATATTATACATAGTGGAGCCTGACAGCACGTGGAGGTGGAAAAAAGCCAATTTAGCAATAGAGAAATTTAGTCCATATATTTTTCCTTTTTTTGTATAACTATGCACAAAATATAAAAAATATAACATCAAACATAAAAGTAAATTAAAACTACTATAAAATTAGACCAGACACTTCATGATAAAAATGCTCGCATTAAAAATTGAGACTTTCCTATTTTAGTAACTGCTCCAGAAAAAAAATTTAATATAGAACCTCATTGCTAATTGCTTTCGTATTTATTCATAAAAAAAGGGCATATATATAATTCACGTGGATTGAATATGCCATCTCACTTGACCTCATTCGATTTGGCTTCACCTGGCCTTATAATATTCTTTGCTATCTTCTTATCGTATTCCCCATATATTTATCAATATTCTTAGCATTATTATTATCTTATTATACTCTGACCTTACTACTCCAATAATGTCCACCGTTTCAGAGATTTTATCATCAGAGTCGTCAGTACTAAAAGACTCGAGGAGAAGTATTCAACTAGTATCGAGATCCGCGTCGGAGAGATTGCTGAGCAAATTCAGCGACTTTTCAGAATTCAACTTCGATTATTCGCAAAGCGGCCTTTGGTCTCCTCCATTTCCAAGAAGCGTGTTTCTTCTCAGCTCTCCACGTCATCATATATCCACTCAGCAAGAAATGGTTCACAAGCTCAACACCATGCTAGACGAAACACACAAAAGAAGAAGAAGACAATCATCATCATCGTCTTCAAAGCTATCTTTCAACGTATGTAAGAATAAAGCCCATTTATTTGAGATTAGCGAAAGAAAATAGTGACAGCAATTAAATAGTTATGATAATTCATATGTTGCTTTGTGCAGGCATGCTTATGTTCTCCAAAGAGAACGTGAAATGGTTTCTTTCTTGGAGAAATGGACACGGTTTGCGCCCATTCTTGTTTCCATGTAACTAAATAATATAATTCATGAGCCTTGTAAACTGATTTCCTAATAAATAGCGTATATTCGTTCTCATTTCGTTTCCTATGTTAGCAAGTAGATAAGCTTAGGATATAACTCCTCTGCTCGTTAGATACCATGAATGACATTTTGATTGGACAATCACACATGCATCATGTGATCATGATATAACTTTTTATAATATGATATATGGCCCATGTTTCATAATACCTGCGACTTACATAGGAATATATAAATATATTATTACTATCCAATTCTGGGACAGGCAGATAAGTATAGGCCACATTCAGAATACATTTAATCTCAGGTTCTTTGGGATGGTATTTATTCATTCATAGTCACGCATAACATATACTAGTACATTTTGCACTATCAAATGTATTATAAGTAGTTTTATGCACGTGCAGTTCACGGATGTGAAATATGTGTAATTAATACAATATAGTATTTTCCACTTAGTGGGTGGTTTTTCATTTTTTTTTATTTTTTCTTTGTTTAATATATTAAAAATGGACACGTGGCGCATGGAGAACAAAACTACATTTGATTGTATATAAAAGATATTAAATTTATTTAAACTTAAATAGTTAAGTAAAATTATAATTTAAAATTTATTATGTAATATAAAAGTAAAGGTATGAGAATTAACTAAAAATAGTAATTAAAAGACAGTGAATGATTTTTTAGCTTTTACTATTAATTTCTTTTATAAAATGAGAGACCAAGAGATAGTTACAGCCACTGTTGCTTAATAAAACAGAATATATAAATTTTCATTATTTTTTATCTAAATTCTACTTTCGATCTCAAACCCGAATGACTTATCTCAGGCGGGTAACAAAACGTGTTCTTTTGCAGAGTTCATCGCAGAAAATTTTTTGAGCTAAAATGGTTGGTCGTACTGAAAAAATAGAAGACTAATTGAGACTTGAGATACCTTGGTGAACTTTCTCCACGTGTAGACTAATTGATCTCGTGATTAAATTTAATTTACAAGTGAATAAAAAATATTTTCAAATAGCATGGTCTTAAATGACAAATTACCAAAAATAAATTGAAGACTAGATGATTAATGCGGGTTAATGTTATGGTAGTTGGGGAATCATAATTTCTAGAAAAGTTTGGCTTAAAAATAATTTAGACCCACACACCACGAAACAAGGGTGATACTATTGACATCCCCTTTGGGGGTGAAAAAAACATTGGAAATGTAAATAATTTTTGTTTTCTACATATATTCAGCAATAATAATGGTAAGCATTAATTTATAAATCAATTCATTAATACAACCAACGAATTTATTGATCCAATTTTTAATAAAACTTAATTAATTTATTTATATTTGAAGTTAAATTGACATTCTAAAACTTAGAAATTAATAGTATTTTAATCACTATTATTATTCAATTGTTCTTAAAAAACATTCTTCTCATATTATATAAGTTACATACACAAATAAATCTAAATAAACAATAACATAAAATCCAAGTCAGTATCATATTTTCGAACATTGACTTATAATTCTATTTGATAAATGTCTAGAAGATAATTTAAGTAATAGTTATAAAAGAATAATCTAACTATGTAGAATAAATAATATAAACAATTACTACAATGCAACGTCAAAACTATCTATCTACAAATAATTAATAAATATGTAAAAGAAAAAATGATTTGTTGAGATACAGTTATAATAAACAGAAAATTAGATGAGTGAAATGATAGATTGCATATAAGTATAATAAAAAAATAATTTGTAACGATATAATTACAATAATTAAAAATTAAAGGATTAAGTGGGTTAGCTAGTTCACACACGTTCAAAAGAGCAAAAGTCCACAAATTTCAGTTATTTGGTCAAATACATAATAATTAAAGCTGCAAATTGATTGTTTGATAATTAATAAGGGTCTAAATAGAATTTTAGGGGGTGTATATAGAATTACCCCGAAACAATCACCTCCACCATTAAATACAAATTAGAGTCGATAATCGCGAAGATCCAACCCACCGCTGCACGTGCAAGAACGTAGAATATTAAACTCTTTGGTTGGGTTGGACATAATTAATGTAGTCCATTATCATTATTTTTGTTATGCAGTTAATGTATAATCTCACTATTCTAGAGATTGGTAAAAGAATTTGCCCTTCTTAGGTCAATGAATTCGAAGAACGCTAGATAAATATAAGAGTAAATGGTAAAATGATGCTTGAAATATACCACAGTCTCACTATAGGTGCTCAAACTTTTGAATGTGCCGTTTTGGTCGTTTAACTTTGCAATACCATTTTGTTCTTTTGACCTAAATAATATGTAAAAGAACCAAAATGGAACAATTTTGCAAAATTCATGAACCAAAACCACACATTTACAAGTTTGAGTACCAATAATTAGAATATTTTTCCAAGGAATAATTATAATTTTTTAAATGTGATGTTTGGTACTCAAACTTTTAAATGTGTCGTTTTGCCTCGATGATTGTTGAATTTTAGAAAAGTTTAAAATTCTAAATATATGTACTCAAATGAACAAAAAAATGACAGGTTTGCAAAGTGCAGGAATCAAAACGACAGTTTAAAAGATGTGACATAGTTCAATGTGTCGTTTTGGCTCGAAGATGGTTGAATTTTAAAAAAATTCTAAATATTAGTACTCAAACTGTGCCGTTTTGGTTCCTAAACTTTGCGAAATTATTCCTCTTAGGTTCTTTTACCTGTATTTTATATAAAAAAATTATTTTAAAGACCAAATTAGTTATTTACATCATCACCTAGTATAGATAGAACATATACCACGCGCCCAATTCCTACTTTCCTTTGCAAAGGCACCTATACGAAAAGACTAAACACGTGCGCCACCCGCATTTCCAGGACATAATAATTTTAATTAAATATTATTCTTTTTAATTAAACTTACTAATTTTCCACTACACGTCTCTACAGTGGACCCCACACGTCAGTGGCGCGATCGTAATTTAACTGCATATTCAAGTCCCAGAATATAATCCCACGCCCAATACAAATACAGTTCCAATCCATCCTCAACTCTCAAATCACATTCAGACTTTAGCCCAAGCAGATACGTCAAAGAAAGACCATTGTAGTAGTTAGCAAACTCATCTCTATTCCTCTTCAATCTCTCGAAGCTGTGTTGTTTATCGTGTTTGTAGCAGCTCTGTAATCGATGACGTCGTCGGGTACGCGGCTTCCTACATGGAAGGAAAGGGAGAATAACAAGCGCCGGGAGCGTCGCCGGCGTGCGATCGCCGCTAAGATCTTCGCCGGACTGAGGATGTACGGGAACTACAAGCTGCCGAAGCACTGCGACAACAACGAGGTACTTAAGGCGCTGTGTAATGAAGCTGGTTGGGTCGTTGAAGACGACGGCACGACTTATAGAAAGGTAAACCACAGCTGAATCGTGTGTTATTTCTCGGTTCGGTGGTAACGGATACGGATCTGATGCGATGATGATAGAATTTTATGCTTGTGAGGATTCGAAGTTGTGTTATATAATTACAGTATCTTTTTTTCTTAGTAAAAAAAATAGTGTGATGAGAGTTGTGAAGGTAACTCTGTGCTCGTTCGACGAATCGGTTGTGCTAACTTAAAGTCTTGCGCAGTCGGAAATAGATTATGTGGTTTCACGAATTATTGATTTTGATCGTTTATGCCTTATTTGGCTTCTGAAGAATGTGGATCGATTGTTAATTACGGTAACGAGTTGAGCGGATCGATTCTGTTTATTACGATCTTTAATACTTGTCATTTTTTTTTACTTAAAGGTAGTAAAAGGACACAGCCTGAGTGTTTAAGATGAGTTGTCAGATGCAGCATTGTGTGAAGCACATGTGAGAGTTATTGCAGTCTACATGCATTAGATCGATCTTTCACCGGTGAATGTGATTAGTTTTTGTTTTTTACCTTTGAGGAATGTTACGGACTTTGAAGATTCCTTCCCTTTTCTTCTTATTTTTTTTTGTCCTCTGCTAATTTTAGTCTCCAACTGTCAGACGCTTATCCGAATTTTGATCAGACCTTTGACGAAAGTGCCCTCAGCATGCTCTTCATTTTCTTTCATGAATCTCTCACGATTAAATTGGGCACTTGCATTATGTCATGTACATATGATTCCCGCTTTCTGATTTCTGTATCTCTCTCATGGGATGAATGACCTACTTTGCTATCTGGTTGTGTCATATATGAGATTTATTGTTTCGGAGTTAAGTGTAACTTCTGGAAAATGAAGGCTCCATACAAAAACTACTAATACTATTGATGAGTCCATGAAAATTTGTTAAATGCGAAGGCATGCCAGTCCAAGAAATTGGTCTGTTGAATTGCACGACTGGTAAACCCAGAATATGTACACATTGGTTGTGTTTATGCTTTCGATTCTGTACGATAAACCATTTACTCAATTCTCATCCTCCTCAGGGTTGCAAGCCCGTGCACCGCACAGATCCCATGGGCGGCTCAGCCACCACGAGCCCTTGCATATCCTACCAACCGAGCCCAGGAACCTCCTTCAACCCTAGCCCTTCATCGTCTTCCTTCCCCAGCCCTATATCGACCCGTTACGCCTCACCCATCAACAACGACCCAAACTCTCTCATTCCATGGTTGAAGAATCTCTCCTCCAATGGTCTCCCTCCCTCATCTAAGCTCCCCCATCTCTACATCCCTGGAGGCTCCATAAGCGCCCCAGTGACCCCTCCCTTGAGCTCGCCCACCGCCGGCAGCCCTAGATTGAAAAAAAGCTGTAACAACTGGGACGGTCAGCACCATCCCTTTTTATTACCATCTTCTTCGACCCCTCAAAGCCCAGGCCTTCGAACCCCGCCTGATTCAGGGATGGTCTCGGGCGTTCAGACTCCCCAAGATGGGCCTTCTTCCCCGACGTTTAGCCTAATCTCGGCGAACCCTTTCGCCTTTAAGGAGCCATTGTCGAATGGGGGTTCTCGCATGTGGACCCCGGGCCAGAGCGGGACATGTTCTCCTGCTATTACGGCTGGGATCGATCGGTCAGCTGATGTCCCAATGGCTGATGCCATGTCAGCCGAGTTTGCGTTTGGGAATAGCGGTAATAATGGTAAGGGGCTGGTGAAGGCTTGGGAAGGAGAGAGGATACACGACGAATGTGGGCCCGACGAGCTTGAGCTGACTCTCGGGAATTCGAATACAAGGTATGATTTTAAAACACAGGGTTGAGAAATGGTAGTTTTTTTTTTCTGTTTGTTACTAAATATAATTCCATTTCTGATGCTGAATGACAGGTGAAGAAGGAAGATTGAAGAAATGCGATGTATGTATGTATGTATATCTTCTATTACAATGATTTGAATGTTTCATTGTGGAACTACTATCACACAGTGCTTCCTCATTGATGAATGCTGAGGTGTTCTGGTGCCATGATACAGTGACTTGAACCAGCTTGCCCTTTATTCTGCATTCCCTATCATTCATGAATTCGTAAATGGGAAAACTACTACATTTGAGTTGTAAGAATGAAGAAATTTCATTTGGTTGAGTTGGTAAGTATCTCTGCAGTTAAATTTATTTTAGCAGATTATGATCTGGGCTATCTCGTAAGTCGTAATATATGCTGTGTTTGTATTATTTTGTTGTACCTCCAATCCTGCTGTTCGGTTTTGTTGTAGATGTCTTATTTAGGCTGGCATTTTTTTCCTTGATTCTATTTGATGTTGTATTCAATGATGGTTACTTCTTCAGTTGGCTACCTTGCATTATTTATGGTTATCTTACAATAATAGTCTTGTAGTTTATATTTTCCTCAAATATAAATCAAGAATTGCGCCAAGTCGTGGAATTTGCAACTAAATAAGTCGGGATTTTATTTTTCCCTACGAAAAATCCGTACGAAAATGGATCAACTACAGAATTCGCGATACGAATTACAAACTCCACGACTTTATCGACTCTAGATAGATCAACATCTTATTACAGCATTTTCTGTTCTCATGTACATAATCTGGCAGTGTTCTAAGTGTAGAAACATAGCTAATCTCTATGAGCAGTTCGTCCAAGTCGTATCCTCGGAATGGCTAAGAAGGGTCTGCAACAGATGAGAACAAACGCTAGCTCTACCGTAAAAGTACTGAAGCTAATCCATACTAACAATATTCTCCTCCAAGACCAAATTAACCTTTTCAGAAAAGGAAGCTTCGACTCTAAAGCAACCGAAGCTGAGTAAATCTCAGGAATCCCACCTGAAGGAAATAACTCAGCTCTTTGTTCGATGGCCACTCTTAAGAAGGCAGATGGGTTTTTCCCCTCAGTAAAGCCACGAAACTTCACCTTCAAATCTTGGGTTTCAGACACATAGCCAGTTAAAATAGGAGCAGCCTTGAGAAAAGTCAGCAAAAGGCGAATAGGTTTGCTTCTAAACTGCAACATGCACGGGCGTTTCGAACTTGTGTGCGTTCTTCCTTCAGCAGTGAGGAGGTCTACTCTAACCTTCAAGAAAAATGAGCACCATTGGCGTAAATCGAATCGAACAAGTTTAGATCGCTAAACGAAGTGGTAAGAATAAGTTTAAGATAAGACTCTTTAACTGCAGTAAAAACAGCTACCTGAAAAATCCCGAGATTCTGATTGTAATAAGACTCTGGCAAAGTCAATGAAACGGTAACCTCAAACTCACGGTGAGGGGTATGACCATCAATGGTACCGATGAACTTGGATTCTTCTCTTTAAAGTCGAAGTCTAAACGACTATCCATTCTCACGGGCTCCTCTACTACAACCCTTATCAGTAAACCACCAATAACAAATGCAGATAACATCAATGCGAACATTACCATACATACGTAGCACAACCACAAAAATGCCCAAACACACTTCAGAGCTAAACTCCACCAACCTTTTCGTTCTTTCAACTGCTCGTATATGAATGGAAAGACGTTCTTTACTGCGAAATCCCAAATCGTTCTGATATGCTTCGACAGATGAGCTTTCGCCCGCTTTGAGAACCCGAAAGGATCGCATACGAATGCGTAGAATGCATAAGCAGACCATACTGGAAATGTAAGAAACTTACACAGCAACGTAATTTGGAAAAGAATTGCCCTTAAGATAGCGCCAGCGAACATGAGAAGGAGGCTGGAATGTGCTTCATCGTCTTCTCTCAAATGAAGATCGCCATGGCTCTTAGAACTCACTTCATTCCCATCATTCATGGCCAGGTCTGCATTCGCATCAGTGATTGTAGAAACCTCATCGTTCGTGTCAATATCCACCCTCTCTTTTCCACTCTCCGAGCCATCTTTAATCCCCACAAAACCCAAGTTTTCATTTCCACCATCACCCAATTTCTTCTGATCAAATCCCTCGGTTTTGCTAAAATCTTGGATCGGTAATTGAACCGAATCAATCTCGGGGCCAGTACTCGACAGCCCTGATGGGTCAACATTCAATGATTTACGATGATTGAACGATCGCCTCCTACGAAGGCCAGGAGAAATCCCAGCTTCGTCTTCCTTCATCTGCTCCTTATTTGGGAAATCTGAAACAGAAACGTCGCCGCTCGATTCGACAGCATCGGAAATAGTTTCTTCTGAATCGTCGAAGGGGAAGTCGTCGGAGCCGTCGATATACTCGCCCAATACGGCGTCTTTGACGTGGGGCACACTCAATTTCGCGTCCTCCATAAGTATGATGATGATGCTAATATGTATGAGTAGAACCTTCCAGCTTGATGAATGGTGATGATAAAGGTGGAGGTTAGGGGGATATTTTCGCTTGCGTGGGTTGTACGCAGCCTTGCATCTCGATGTTGTACATTTGTTTAAACCGCATAAAATGTCAGTTTTTTTGCAATTGGGTGGTGCAGAGAAAATTAGAAATTGTAATTAGATAAAGACTACGACTACCTCAGAATTCAGATCCACTAAACTATCTCTGTAGTAGGAAAAGTCGAAACATATTATTCCTACACAAATTAAACATCAAAATTTAATAAATCTTGGATTATTAGTTTGATTTTCTTGTTGAACCCTTATTTCGAGGTCATATCCAATGCATGCATGTGGTGTATGAGTAATTCACAAGAATGCATGCATTTATTCAGTTTGATGAACTAACAAGGAAGATACTGGATCTTCAAACTTATTAATGTCATGTGAAATTATTCAACACATTGAGATACAAACATATTTATTTATTATTTTTATTGGAAGTTGGAAGTAATGTAGAAAAAAAAAAATATCACATTTGAAATAAGAAAAGAAATAAGAATTGACGTGAGGAGACGTCTAACAATATATATAAAGCTAAATTATAATATAATTTTACGAGTTTATACTTTTAGGTAAAATGGTTATTTTATTCCTTAGTTCTAAATGGATCCATTTGTACTGTTATCATATATATGTTTTTCTCCCCAAATATGAGAATTCAAGAAAGTGGCTTTGTTCATTTTAATTTCGAACTTCCACGCTCGATGCTCTAACTTTGGCAATAATTGAAGATTTATCATGGTATATATTTTATTTAACTTTGTCCAAGTCGGTAGAACAATGGAATATCAGAATCACAGTGATGGTGAAAGCTGCACTTGGCAGCAACTTATGCGCCATCTTTAACTATATTTGGAAGGTTTTTATTTTAGGACCACAACTACATTCACCATCACCAAGATATATGTTAGAATTATTAAGGTTATCTTTTTTATATACAACTTCAATGACTACATATTTTTCCGTCGCTTCCGATAATTATCACGCTCAAGTTTGCTTTTTCAAAGATGCGTGGTGAACAGTATAAATATATATACATATAATATTAATACTGTGTCAGTTAAACTTGTCAATCAAGATTAGGTTGACATGGAACTTACATAGTAAACTCGAGATAGAGTTTTAAATTAATAATGGAGTTGCATTAATTTTGTTAGGTCATTGCATTCAAGTGTAGCAGATTTCAACATCATCAACCCAAATATGACCATCAACTTAGCTCTTGGAGGTCCCCTTGTAAGAAAGAATATTGGTCCTCAATACAATTTCGGGAAACTACACTTTTCCTTTTTCTTTTACATTCGCTTACCTAATCATGTAAAATAATATATTATTCCGATTCACACGTTTTTAATAATTAGGAGAACATATCAAAAATATGTGGAAGCGAGAAAGTTTCATTTTATTTTCCTCGTAATTTTATTAGATATGTATTACGTTGGTCTCCATCATTGTGGGCCTCATGCTAGATACGAATGGAGATTTTCTTGTTGTGGCCAACGAGGACTTCATCATCAATCAACTCTTCTTATTCATTTTTAACATTTGTATATTTATGTGTGTATATATATAGAGAGAAATTAACACCGAGGTTTTTAGTTCTTGAGTTGTATTAAAAACTGTGATATCTTCAAACGCTTAAGGTTACAAAATTAGGGAGATGAATCGTGTATTATTTCGTACGTAGTCTATCACATAGTTTCTTTCTTTTTAAAAATAAAAATTACACAAACGATTTAAACAAACAAAATTTTTGTAGGTATGGTTTTGTAACAAGTAAAAGAACAATCACTTGGAAAAGTTTTTGAGTGGCGTAAGGGTACACTATTTTTGTATTTAACTCATATGAACACATCTAAGTGGAGTAGGTTATTTTATTGTTTAACCTTATAAGAAAACTAGAATAAGTCAAATTTTATCTTAATACACGGCTGATGGTGAGAATTTGAAATTTATAAGTCTTTCAAGTCTTTCTAACGTGTTGAAAAAAATTTACTTCACCTTCATGCCCCATTGTCTATCCTATCGCCTAGTCATAAATATACCAATTGTTATTTCTTTTTCATATTATATTTGGCTTGATGGTTGTATAAAAAGAAACCTAGCAGCCAAGGCAAACCCCTATTTAACGAGTATAAATGAACTAGTAAACAAATCAAGAAAAGCACATTTAATTCTCGAGACAAAATACGTTCATGATTCATAAAGAATACATTGAATTATGCGTTATCTACGGAATAATGACTAGTGATCCTACTATGTAATGGACCCCTTCTCTTTCAAATTAGTTTTATTTCAATGGAAAAAGTAACTATAGTTACCAACCAAAAAATCGTACAAGTGTTCGAACAACCCACATGAAAACCCTAATGAATGACCCCTTTAATCTTCAGTTTGGCATCTCACCTGTCAAATATGCACTTTCATGGTTTTTACTCAATGACGCTTCGTATCCACTCGTTTCTCCGATATATATTCTTTTTACATGAAGAATCGAATACCTAAAATCATACCAAGTTGCTTATCATATTGTATTTCTATATTCTATTTTAATATGTTCACCTATTTTCGTAACCTATGTTGATCTCTTTCATATCTAACACGAGAGTTATTTTCTTGGACTGAGTTAGGCGTTCTACTATATGTCGAACAACTAGTACACTAGATGACTGCATCTCCATTCGAGAAACCCGTTTTGAAACCCAAACTCTTTCTCAAACTCAAAATGCATTAATTTTTCTTCAACCGTTAAACTCATTCTCAAACTCAAAGGATTTTCGAAATACTCGATTCTACACCAACTTTTACAACTTTTCAATACTGGACACAACCTTAAAAAACTAACATTTTTAATATTATGTTCATCTAAATATATAAAAGAATATTACTAGTTATTTTTATATATCTTAAAAACTTTTTTCATTACTGTTTAAATATTTTTATTTATTTTTTATTTTTATAAGGTTGATTTAATTATTAAAACAACTAAAAGTGCTTTAAATGCAATTACTAAATAAAGAACTCACTTTATGCGTTCAAATGTATCTATGTGTTTGTTGGAGGAGAGAGAAAATATCTATGCGTTTGTCGGAGGAGAGTGAAAGTACAAAATCCTTTTTGATGATTTTGAGATTCGATGAAATGATTTTAGGATTTTTTTTATGAGTTTTCCAGTGTCATTGGAGGCGGTCTTAGTTTTGAATGGTTAACTATGATTTCTATCATATTTTAATTTTAAATTTGTGAATTTAATTATTCATGTTTTATCTTTTTTATCATTAAGGAAGACATGATTCGCGTTCATCATTTTTCATAATCAGTCATATTTCTCAATTCTAAAAATTGGGTTATATATATATATATATATATGTGTGTGTGTGTATACATAACTGGGTTTTATGTGGCATATGTTATGCGGTATTGATTTGCGTGCATCGGCCGATATGTTGATCAAATGACCGATATAATATGTTAATTAGTGTCACGTATCATCTAATTTTGATGTGGCGTGTCGATTGGCACGAATCAATGCCACATCGACAGATGCCCATGTAAGGTGCTCACATAAGTTGATCACCATAAAATTCCTCACCATGTACATATATATAATTCTGTTGGTTCATATATAATTTAGGGTCAATTCGAAATCAAGCCCCATTAAGGGTTTGATTCCGAATTCAGGTCCTATTTGAGAATTTTTTAGGTTAAAGGGCCCATTTTGTCTGGTGTAAAAAAGTGGTAAGAAAGATATATGAACTGGTATAGAATGATCGTTTTGAGTTACAAACTTTGAACATATTGGTTTGTAGAGCTGTCAAACGGGCCCGCTGCCCGCGGGGCGGGCTCTAATTTTGTAGGCCCGCCAGGCGGGCCTGAGCGGGCATGCCCGCGCGGGCCGCGGGCTTTGGCGGGGCGGGCCCGGAGGGCCGCGGGCAAGCCCGCCTAAAAATTATATATTATATTATTATTTTAAAATATAAGATTATAAATAAATTATGATGATTTTTATATTTTTTAAATATAATTGATAATTAATAACAAAAATAAATTAAAATTAAAAAAGTTTATAAAAATTAGATATTTTTTCCAACTTAAATTCTTTATTTTTGTTTATATTTTACAATTTTTATATTATTTTGTCCTATTTTATTATTTTCACGCATTTTTTATTTTCTTCTTATCATATTTTTTTAAAAAAATTGGCGGGCTAAGCCCGCCAGGGGGCGGGCTTACAAGCGCCCGCCCCGCCACTGGCGGGCTTTGGCGAGCTACGGGCCGGCCCGCCCCGCCGTCCCGTTTTGACAGTACTACTGGTATGTCAAAGCAATAAAGTGGAACTACAGAAAATAAACTATATCAGATGATCATAAATTGGTAACGAATTATGGTTTTGTGGTACAGAATTTCAACATACTGGTATGTAAGAGCAATGAAGTGGTACTGCATAAAAATGGGTCTTTAAAACTAAATTTTGTGCCAAGAGGGCCTGAATCCTAAATGTAGTTATGGGAGGGCCTGAAATGAAAATGCCCCTATAATTTATCCACAAACGTCTAAGTTGTTGTACATAGAGGTGAGATAACGCTATGTTACATCTTTCCATGACAGTTGGGTTGACTGTAAATTATAGTTAGACAATTTCCAGGCTAAAACTAAAAGGCTTAATAGCGAATGTCCGATTTGGCTATCTTAGCGAAAAATAATAAAATATAAAAAGTTTGAAAGAATAATAGAAGCGACTTCCGTTCGAATATATTTTCGAAAAAAAAGGGTATGTTAGCCAAATGATCTAAAACATTCGTCCATAAAAAGGAGTCAGACAGAGGGATGAATTTATATTTGGATCTTGATAAATTTGATATTTCCACCTTGAAATCTATCAATAATAGAAACGACTTCCGTTCGAATATTTTCTTAATGCGTAAATTACACTCTTAAGTCTTAAAAGACATTTGGCACACAAATCTAGTAACCAATCAAGACCATTTTACTGTTATCATATATTAAATTTATTCTTATTTTACCAATTGCACCACTGTTACATACAAATAAATTATCAATCAATAGTAAATTGAAAAGAGACAGAGGATGTCACATGGCAGAAGTCTTATGTTTTGTCATGGCCAGCCCTCATCAATCTTCTTGCAGACTTGCAGTTAAATTTTATGAGAAATATGAATAAATAAATAAACTATACCCTAAAAATGGAAAGAGAAAGCTAGGCCAGAACAGGTGTGACTTCAATACAATACTTACAATACTAATTAGGGCATCAATATTGACAAAACAATATGTAAGTGGTTAATTTCTTATTTTAGATTCACATTTTAAACTCGAAAAATAACCTCTCATCAGATTAAACTAAATGTATATCCCATCGTTTAGCAAAATTCATGGAGCTAATTAACCAAACTAGTGTAAGGAGGAATTATAATTTGATGGGAGATATGAGGGTTCTTTTGTGGTAATAATGCCATTTGTCATAAAGTTTGGATCTTTGAGCGCTACCTAGTCAAGGGTTCTATTTTAATCTCTTGATACATCATTTTCAGTTTTTGAAGTCTGTTTTCTACTTTACCAATCTTTATTATTCGCTTCCCCTAACCCATAATTATACGAAATAACATAGAAAGTATAATAAAAAAATTCATGTTTATTGCAATAAACCTAGAAAACCTTGCTATGATTACTAATTATTATGATCATGTGTGCTTTCTGTTTACCGTCTATAATGCTTCATGACTAGAGAACCCTCCAATAAAGAGATGCTTGAAAATCAATACGCATGCACATCAATGAGACATATCACACCCCCTTGTAATTAAAATAATACGTACAGTGTAATAATATAAAAATAAATGTTGAATAATATCAAGAAAATAGCTTTAGCAAATGCAACGAACAGAAAAAAATGCCCTTTACTTTATAAATAAACGAGCTAACTATGCTTGCAACCCATAACACTTTCTGCATCAACCATCCTAGTTTTGTAAAGAAAACAAAGAATCAGAAAAGCATATAAGCTTCACCTTCATCACTTCCAAAAATCTTCAACCCTTTATCCCTAATAAGGTCAGAGAAGCTACTAAGTTTGTTTCCTTGTAAGAAAGTAAATTTAAGCCCTAAATGAACACTCTTGCAAGAAACGTTCAAAATTAGCTGACCCAATTGTTTATCTAGGCTAAAATTCAAAAAAGATTTCATCTTTAGCCTGATAAATGGATTCTGCTTTCTTTTTCAGAGAGAAATGGAGCTTCAAGGCGATCCATCAAGAGAAATCTCGCAGGAGAGGAAGAATGGTAGAGGAAAGATTGAGATCAAACGGATCGAAAACACAACTAATCGACAGGTCACCTTTTGCAAGAGACGTAATGGTTTGCTCAAGAAAGCTTATGAATTGTCTGTGCTTTGTGATGCCGAGGTTGCCTTGGTTGTCTTCTCTAGCAGAGGGCGTCTTTATGAATACGCTAACGACAGGTAACTAATTAGCTTTTTAGTTGAAGATATGTTAAAAAATGGGTTTTTTGAAGCTATTTCTTTGGCGAAAGATGGTTCAGTTTCGATGAAGGTTTTGATCAGGGGTATGGTTATTCTTTAATTTCCTATTTAAGAGAGGACAAAAGAAGGATCTTGAGAGCTTTTTCTGTGCTTTTTTTATAACTTTGTCAACCTAAAAGGAGTACGTATGGAAGTCGTCTTATCTTTGACAGAAAATCGTGAGCTTATTGTTGGTTTTGGGATTATGTTGCAGAAAATTAGGGAAGTTTTGTTTCGGACAGTAAGAATCCCTGTTATGAACAGTGAGATGAGTGCCTTGAAGGTTCTTTACTATTTATTCAACTGTCACAATTTTATATAGTTCTAGCTAGCAAGAACTAAAGATTTAGTTTAGTTTTGGTAGAAAACAATGCTCGGCTTCAGCTTCCTACGTTCTTGATTTTTCTCCAAATTACTTCTTCTTCTTCTTCTTCTTCTTCTTCTTCTTCTTCTTCTTCTCCTTCTTCTTCTCCTTCTCCTTCTCCTTCTCCTTCTCCTTCCTCTCTCTCCCTCCCTCTCTCTCTCTCTCTCTCTCTCTCTCTCTCTGTGTCTTTATTTATCTCACATCTGTTAGAATTTTAGCAAGGTGTCGAGTTTTCATTTGATCTTATCTTGAAACTTCCTTAATCGCAAATCAGAATTTTGGCCTCAACTTGAGTTAAAAGGCGCACTTCAAGAAGGAAATGAGATGTCTAACTCTTTATTAGGGCTTTTTTTGTCTTCTTCCTTTTCTGTTGATGGATTATTATTCTCTGAGGTTTACAAAATCAAAACTTCTATTTTAGATCTGAGCTTCGGATGCATCTTTAGTTGAGAGAACAGTTTCCACTTAGGCAATTATTCTTTTTTTTTTTTTCCTGTTTTATGTTTTACACAATATACAAGTAGTTAGATTAGGGTTTCAAACCCTCTTTATTTGTATTAATCTATATTGTCTTTCTTCTGTTTCTCTCTTTCTTTTATCTTTTTTTTTTTGCACTATGACCATGGGTTTTCTTGCACTAACTAGTTAGGATTAAACTCGGGAAATAGATCTGTCTGAGTCATAAGAATCTTTGGTCACGTCACTGAAAGATTTTCTTGTTCTTGACTTATGCCCAGTATATATATAATCTCAGTAAAAATAATTAACACCTTCATTAATCCATCTTTCAGTTTCTTATTTATGACACAGTTATTTATCTTATATATGGATTAAGTTGAGACAGAAGCTCTATATTTCATTCATCTCTTTTATGTTACCTGAACTTTGAGGCTTTCACAAAGCTTCTGAAACTGTTCAATCTAAATGAGGAAAGTAGCAGAAGTGAAAGGGCGAGTCAAACCAACGTTAATTACTTAGGAATAGTCATCTCAATTTTTTTACTAAAGCCCATCTCTTATATGAGTCATTTTTGAGTGAGCAACAAGAGAAGTCAGAATTCAGAAACATTTAATTTCTTCAAATGATATTGGTGGTCTTGAGTGGATTATTTTTACAACCTTTTTTCGTCTTTAAGATAAAAAACTTTGAATGAGATATTGTCCAAATAGATATGTTAAGTGAGGGTCCCTTTTTCATATGAAAGTCATGAGTTCGATCACACTTAAATTCTTGAACTTTGGACATTCGTGTGGACTTGGAAAGAACAAACATGTTAGGATAATTAGATTACTGTAAAAAAAACAAAACAACAGACAATGTCTTAGAAATATTCGATATTTACAAAATTCTAAAACAATATAGAAATAGGGTTGAGAGGTAGTAAAGATTTTGGATTATTGGTATTATCCATTGTATATAACAATGTTGTGCCCTAAGATATTTTATATTGGCCAATCATATTAGTCAGTAGCCATTGCTTTATGCAGCCAATCACCTCGACGAAGTTAAGGTTTAGGCATCAGAATAGAATCAGACTGACTGTAATTATTTTATCTTTTTACTATATTAAATAATGTCACACATACAGAATAGAATATATTCTGAACCTCAAGAAAACACTTCCTTTCAGTCATTTCTTGGTTATGGTTTCTGACCTGTGGTCTTTGCTCCATAGATAGAGACTGTTAATCTGATTAAAATCCCACAAGTAAACGTTAGTTCATCCTAAATATGTCTTCTTCTCAGTTGATTTACTGACTTCATTGTCCATTAAGAAACATCTTACCTACCTCATTGATGCTTAATTTTCTTTTTCTTTTATTTTTTTCTCATAAATATATATAATTTGAAGTGTCAAAGCAACCATTGAGAGGTACAAGAAAGCATCTTCGGATTCCTCGAACAACGGTTCTATATCTGAAGCCAATACTCAGGTATACAAATATATATCTGTGAGATTTCTTTTTTCGATTTGATGTGATTTGCCCCATGACATATTTTTTAATGTGATTTTTTTATGTGGAAGTATGCCAACTAAGGATACCTTGTATGATCATGAGCATGCAGATTCATTACAATCTCCTCAATGGTGTTATAACACACACACACAATGTACTAAATTGCTTCGACTCGATTAATATTTTCGATCTCATTTATTAGTATTATCAGCAAGAAGCTTCGAAACTGCGAGCCCAGATAAGCAATCTGCAGAATCATAACAAGTAAGAAACATGTATTAATTTCTTTGAACTATTTCCCATTGTAGTAAAAATCTTATTCCAAATAAACAATGGCTGCATTATTACTATATTCTCTTACATATAGGAACATGCTCGGCGAAGCTTTAGGTGCTTTGAATTTGAAAGATCTCAAGAACCTCGAGGCTAAGGTCGAGAAAGGAATCAGCAGAATCAGATCCAAAAAGGTAATAATGAGAGACTCTTTTACATATAAATTAGATCTCTAGATTCTTGAAAACTCAATCAAGAAAAAAAAAAGGCGATCCCCAAAATAATATTAACTCGCATTTAAAACGACAGAACGAGCTGCTGTTTGCAGAGATTGAGTACATGCAGAAAAGGGTAAGTTAATACCATTCATTCTCTAACATCAATCATATATAATAATGACTTCATCAGCTAACTGAAAATAATATTTCTTTCTTGCAACGTATAAAATGATTCGGCAGCAGGAAATTGACTTACACCACAACAATCAGTACCTTCGAGCAAGGGTAAGATTGGTTATAAATAACTATACACACAAATGATACTGTTAATGTATTTATTTAACGGTGATTATAGATAGCTGAGACGGAGAGAGTTCATCAGCACCAAATGAATCTCATGCCTGGAAATTCCGAACAATATGAGCAGCTTGTTCAACCATCGCATGATGATCAAGAGAATGCCTTTGATGTTCGTAATAATAATAATAATAATAATAATAATAATAATAATAATAATCATAACAATATTAACTATCTTCAAGTGAATGGTCTTCATCATCAAGGCAGTAGCAGCGCAGCTAACGACTACCCTACATCACTTCACCTTGTGTAAGAAAGAAAGTTAGCTAGCTTAGCATCAAGAAATATATAATTTAATTTCATTACTAATTTATTGCATCAAGAACTAATCGTTCTTTTTTATGATGATACTTTCCACAACAGCTAGCTGGAGATCGCGAGATAAAGATTGTGCATGGAAGCAAATTATATGTTGGTGAATTATCGGGGTTTTTTTCATATTTAATGTATGTTTGTATGTTCGAATACGAGGTTTGTTCTCTTATTCTTGTCCGTGTGAGTGTTTTCTTGAACTCGAAAACGTTTATTGTATAATGGTGTGTGTATCAAAGCTGTGACTTTTGCTAGTGTTGAAATTAATAAAAGTTTTGAAGCATTTGTGGCTGATCATCTGCTAAAATTTGATTATTGCTGCTATTATCTGTTATTTATCTTAAAAGTAAAGTCTCAAGGGACAATATTACCTAAGTGCATCCCAATTCCTTAACATCTGTTATAATAACATAGGAGTTTGAACTTAAATCACTTGGGATTTGTAAAATCGGCGCACTACGCCATCAGCGAATGTTGAAGATTTATAATCCTTGGAGAATTAAATCGTCCATCAAAGCAGCATGAAAATACGTTCTCTTTGTATCGGGCATTTTCTACCAAAAGGTTTGTTTTTTTTTTTTTTAATTTCCTATTTCCTGTAATAAGAATGTACACAATACATGAAATTTTAATTCAATACACAACTACACGACAACGAAAAACTTTGGATTACGTAGCACATTATAGTTTTTGTCGCCAATTGCTTGTCATTATCATCTTAATTCGTGTGCTAGCTAAGTAATATCAGTATATATTTATTAACTTAGTGTGGGGATTGGCATTTTATATAAGCTAGTGTTATATTATAAATTGTTGGGCCACCACATGCCCTCGACGACGTGTGGATCCTTTACGGCGCAACATTAGCCGCCGAATAAGCCGATCGCTTCCTAATCAATTATCGGCTCATCGTTTTAGAGCTGGCAAATGTCTAATTAATTATTGGGGTCTTTTCACATATGTACCTATTTGGATAAAAACTTGTAAGTTAGTATCCTGTAATTTTTTATATGTAGGTACCTAACAGAATAAATTTTTTGCACATAGGTACCCGATCCCGAAAGTACACGATACAACACATTTGGGTACCCTATATCAACACATTTGGGTACCCTATATCAACACGTTTGGGTACCCTATATAACAGAAAATGGTACGACGTACGCTATATTTAGGTACGCCCTATGCAACACACATGTATGCTGTAGGTACGACGTATGCTATATTTAGGTACCCTATATCAACGTGTTATTGTACGCAATATACGCACAGGAAGGTACGACATGACTAAGAAACTGGTAAAAATTAAATCGGGTACCTATCTGTAAAATTTTCTGACATGGGTACCATGTGTAAAAATTTTATCCAATTGGGTATTTTTCTATAGATTCACCTTAATTCTTTTTACTTAAAATTCTTAGAATATCTATACTATGTATACTATATATAGAGATTTGCTATGGTGTCCACCTACCGTGAGCAACCCCCGTGAGCATCATAAACAAGTCTCAATATTTTGCGTTTTTCGATTCTCTACGTCGCCAAAACATCCGTAGACGCTCTCATATCCATTGTTAACCTAAATCGCCCTCTCCAATACGTTAATTTTTAAGAAAATCATCACATTGGTACGTCGTCCACATGTGAACAATAAATAATGAATTTTCTTAAAAATTATCGTGTTGGAGAGGACGATTTAGGTTAGCAATGGATATGAGAGGGTCTACGGAGGTGTTGACGACGTTGGGAATCGAAAAACGCAAAATATTGAGATATTTGCTTATGGTGCTCACGGTGGTTGCTCACGGTAGGTGGGCAACATAGCAAATCTCACTATATATATATATTAGAAATGTTATGGTGCTCACCTTGCGTGAGCACCATCCGTGGGCACCTGTTGTGTGGCATTTTTTGTGCTACGTCAACATGTCAAATCAACCCCCGACGGGTTCACTAATCTCATGTGTAGGTTATAGATCAATAAAAAATCTCATTGTATGGTGATTTGGCGCGTTGATGTGGTTGGTGCTCACGAAGGTGCTCACGCAAGGTGAGCACCATAACATTACTCATATATATATTATATTAAGGGTGATGAGTGACTATTAACTGCTAATTTGGTCTGTAAAAAATATTTGTAACTTAACCTCTTTATTTCTAATTTTATTAATTAAATAAGTATCATATTTAACCTCTCAATTTTTAATTATTATACTTATACGCCTAATCATTATTTTCCTTATATATATATAAATTATATTTTCATCACTAAACATAATTATAAATTTTAAAACTAAAATTAAAACAATTATATTTTAAACACACGTATAGAGTGTGCAAATAGTAATAGTCTTAATAGTTCTTCATCAATATATTTTTTCTGATTTCATTAAATCCTTTGATAAGGGTCGTCGTAAATAAATCGTCCTATACATATAGTATTTCTTATTTCTTTTTTTCGCATAAAAATAGTATGCCAATTTGTAAACTCTCTGCAGTTTCCTCGTTTCAACTTCCAATTTTGTTGAGCATTGCATTGTCCTTTGTTCTTACTACAAAAGTCAACAAATGATAAGCAGTTTACGCCTTTTGGTGTAGTTCAACTTCAAGTATTAGCCAATGAGAGTAATATCTCTAAGCATAGGTTATATATTATATATCTATAAGATTATTAATTATACGGACAAATCGAGGCCAACACACACATAGATTAATAGACTAAAAATAATTATAAAGAAATAGACAAGCTGTAACAATCGACCACAAGTCCTTTTTTTCAATTAAATTTTCGAATAGTTATCCGTACACGCAAACGGAACATCGACTTGAGCATATTCTTTCTTCATCACACGAGTGCAAATATTTAAATGATTTTACACTCATTTTCCTATGAAGATGACAAAATAGTCATTGGACTCATTCAAATTTTTCTCCTTTGTTTTCTTTCGTTTTGTCTATGTTTGGTTTTTGATCATTTTTCACATTGATGCATTTCTTATTACACACCAAACGTTGGAGACCATTGGACAGAGGAAGTTTTTTCGTAAACAATTAAATCATACCTAAGCAACCATACTATATAAAATATTTTCAATAAGTAAATACCAACTCAAAACAAGAATACCTACATTTCGCATTTTCAAGAAAATGCCATATTTTGTCTAATATTTCAAACCCACAAAGTTACACATTCGCACTTGTGTATATGATTTAAGATTCAGATATTCCGAAGAATAAAAAAAAGGAATGAGTATAAAAACAACCCTTTAATAATGTGCATTATATTAAAATGTATAATATGAGTTCTGACTTGCAACCAGTTTTTAATAACAAATTGGATTGATTTGAAACTTTTCTTGATGTAAAATTGCAATCCGAGAGAAACTCGTCGGAGTGATCATTTAAAACCAAACACGCAGAGATAATAAATAAAATGTTCAATCATATAAGACGCGATTATGTATTTCTACTCAATAAATACGATATGTTTCGTAAAATTACCCGGATATATCAGCTAAATTGTTTCGGCAAAATAATTTTATCGACATTATATCAGATAAAAAATGATTGTATTTTCACCAAAAATAATCCGTACATTATTAGGTATCACATCACATGATTATACTTTCTATAAAAATTACCGGATTATTATATCATCTAAAACTTAATGATAATTTAGCCAAAATAGCTCGAATATCATATCATATAAAATGTAATTATATTTTTCGTGAAACTTATCCGAACATCGTATAAGATAAAAAGTCGTCAATTCGGATAACATATCAGATAAAAAAAAAAAGTGATTATATTTTTCGCCAAAATTACCCGGAGATTATATCAGATAAGATAAGACGTGAGTATAACGTAAAATTAACCGAATATTATATTAAATAAAATATGCACAACCTTGAACAAAAGTCAAAATCTCTCACAAAAAAAAAAATGAAAAATTACAAAGAAGAAATAAAAGAGCTGACGCCAGCAATCTAAAATCCATACACACACTCAATCAATCATTTCATCAAACACCTAACTTGCCCTATAAATACCGCAGCAGCATTCCTCATCCATATATAGAGCTTCATCTTCTCATGGCAGTAGAACTTCAAGAGTCCGAAATTCTCTTCCCAGAAGAAGACTATCAAGAGAATCAAGACATCGATGAACTCAACGAGGATTCAAACAAGGCTCAAGACAATCCGAGAGAAGAAGAGTGCGATAGCTACAACAAGCGAAGAAAGCTAAATGAAACAGTTGGCAGTGCTCCTATAGATGTCCCAAAAAATAGTCTCGGATACACAAGCTTCCATGACGGCGACGGCGACGACGAAGACGGCGGCGAATTTGTGCCTCCAAACGTCGCCGTACAGAGGTACTGGGCTAGAAAGAGGATCATGGCGTATTCTATGTGCAGTGGGCGAGGAAGAACTCTCAAAGGAAGGGATTTGAGGGAATTGAGGAGTAAGGTTTTTAGGCTGACTGGTTTTGTTGAATCCTAATAATGAGCGTAATTAAAAAAATAGTAATTAATTGGTTAATATGATTTGTTTTGTTTAAGAGCTTAGCTTAGGTATTTGCAATATATATATTTTTTTTAAAATAGGAAAAAAAATGGAGAGGTAAAAAGATTAGATCTTGTAATTGCTGATTATGATTTAGTAATATGTATATTGCCGCCCTCTCGTCTTGGTTTTCGTAAACGAATGTTATTGAGATTTTTTTATAGAGTGTATTTTACTATTGTTAAAGGAAAATACTTGAGATGTTCTTTTTATATGTAAAGTAAAAATTTATGAGATGATCTTCTGACTATATATTTATTGCTATTTTAATTACTCGATAAACTTAGAAGCAAAACCCTTGCCATACTGATGTGGCAAATTGTTGGATAATTTTTTTTATTCACTTCGACGCAAAATTTGAATAAAATTCTTTGTTATGAGAGAACTATGATTTTCGGCAGAACTAATTAATTCTCATGATGTATGTTATAAGAACAATTGAATTGCTGGAATCGAAAGATACAATATAAAAAGACCTAACCTGTCTAAATAAAGTCATTGCATAAGCTAAGCTATGACTGTCTATGTGTAGAATATTTGACACCTTGATTAATTAAATGTACGTTGCTGGCTTAAAGGGCAAACATGATTTTATAATATATATATATATACACACACAAGAGAATATTATGTGGGCTTTATTAGTAATTAATCGCACATGATTACCCAAAGAGAATGATTAGGTGCTTATTTGACAATACATGTTTTCAGTGATATATAGATATGAAATTCGTGGCTTCTAATATAGTGCACGACATTTTTTTTTCTATTTTATTCATTTCCCACTATCTATAAAATAATAATGTCAATAAATAGTTATTACCGTTGATTCAGTTTCAGATATTACACGTGTATGAGATAAAAGCCACAAATTTCAGTTTGCGGGATGCATTATCTATTTGCACTAGTTCATAATTAGTATTTATGTGATGTTCTTTTTATATGTAAAGTAAAAATTTATGAGATGATCTTCTGACTATATATTTATTGCTATTTTAATTACTCGATAAACTTAGAAGCAAAACCCTTGCCATACTGATGTGGCAAATTGTTGGATAATTTTTTTTAGGGGATTCAACACTTAAATACCTACATCAATAAAAATAAGACAGATCAGTCCCTTGTCAGATCCATTTTTAATCTAGGTACCTAGTTGAATTTTATTTTACTGATAGGTACCTAACTGACGGATTTACCCCTGCTAAAACAACTTTATTACATCTTTTACCTGTTTTCTTCTTCACGTTCTTTCATTCCTAAAGAAAAAAAGTTCTCACTCTCCCAAACCCAAATCGCAGATTTAATCCCAGAAATCGAGCCGTGTTCGTTGTTGCTTCAGATTCAACGTCGTCTGTCCACTCGTTCGTCGTGGTATTCCCCTTCTGAAATCGGTAGGTAAGTCATTCGCAGTAATACCGTACGTCGTCGCATTTAGTCGCAGTATTTCCGTCCTCAATAGGCTTGTATCTAGTTTGATTTTGCCATTATTCGTAGGGTTTAAGCATTTTCGGTTAATGTTCGTAACAATCGCTGCGTGTTTTTGGAATAACATCAATTTGTTGTTCGATTAGGGGTTTTTTGTGCTTGTATTTTCGGATGGGTGGATTAACTGTTGCCGATTTGGGTTTTTTGGAATGGGTTGGTTTTGATTTGTTCTAATGGGGTCAATTTGTTTTGGTACTACATTATCACTGCATTTGGTACCCTCTGTTTGAGCAAAGTGGTACCCCTTGTCTGAATAAATTGGTACTGCTTGTTAACTGGTTTTTTCAAATGAGGTCAATTTATTTTGGTACTACATAATCACTGCATTTGGTACCCCCAGTTTGGGCAAATTGGTACCCTTTGTGTGAATAAAATGTACTGCTTGTTAAGTGGTTTTTCGAATGGGGTCAATTTATTTAGGTACTACATTATCACTGCTTTTGGTACCCTCTGTTTGGGCAAATTGGTACCCCTTGTGTGAATAAAATGGTATTTCTTTTTTACAGTAAATTTTTTGCAGAAATGCCTCCGCGGAACAGATCTGAGCTGTCTTCAAGGTGTCATCCTGCGCTGTTTTGATCTACCATAAGCAACTTGGAGGGTAGCATGACCCCAGATAAAAAAGAAGCTATAAGAAGGTCTCTGCTTCACTTTTTGCAGATATGCTTAAGATGTCACATTCGTTTGCTCGAATTGTGGCATTGATAAAGCGTTATAGTGTATCTTGCTTCTATGGCTGCTTGCATTTTACGTGACGAGCACAATTGTATGCTTGATCTGTTTGGTTAAGTTACTTGAATATGATGTGAGACTGTTTGGAGACTTTGTTTATGTAGGTTAACTTCTTTTGAGTTTGGGATGAGACGTTTTGAGACTGTTTGAATTTTGTTCATGACTCAGTATTGTTTGGAAGAGGATGAGGTTGAGGCTAATGAAGGAGGATGCGATGATGTGTCCAAGGAGGATGCGATGGAAGAGGAAGAGGTTGAGGCTAATGAAGTCAACATGGGGATGAGACTGTTTGGAAACTTTGTTGTTTATGTTCATTAAGTTGTTCTTAGACTTGGTGATGGGACTGTTTGGAGACTCAGTGATGTCGTTTGTTGTGTAGTTCTATGAGACTGTCCGTATTTTTGATCTGTTTGGTTAAGTTACTTGAGTATGCTGTGTGACTGTTTGGTGACTTTGTTTATGTAGGTTAACTTCCTTTGAGTTGGGGATGAGACTGTTTTGAGACTGTTTGGAGTTTGTTCATGACTCAGTGATGTTCGTTTCGGAGTACCAAAATATGCAGTTTAATCGTACCATTATGTAAATGTATGGCGTACCATACACAGAAGATATGAAGTACCTTGTCTTTGATATTACCGTACCAGAACTTTTACATACAGAGTACCTTCGAAAAATAAATACATTCCTAATCGAATCGCGTTGTCCTGCGTGATTTTGACAATACCTAACAATAACGAAATGAAAAAAAAAATATGAAAGCCTAATGCACCGAATTCGCATATGTAGCACTCACCACATTATTCAAATTAAGTTGTAGATGTTCTTGCTTCTATCCTTATACTATAATGAATCTTGGTATTCTAAGATTTATTCATGCGTGAGGGGCCTAATGCACCGAATTTGATCTGAAACGTATTTAATACTATATATTACTGTTCTACGGTGGTTCGAGATGAAAAAGTAATTCGATCGACCTCGAAAAATACTAACCCTAGTATGACGTATCATATATATAAGGGACACCGTACCTTAAATATCTTTGTAGGGGTACCTGTCGTTTTGTTTAAAGCGTACCAACGCAGCCACGGTTGCAGTACCCAAAATTGCATATGACAAGAAACATTTTATGAAAGTCACTGACATGTCAGATGAGCTGTCTTTTATTATTTAATACCTCGTATGTCAGAATCAAACCACTTATGACATAGAAAATGTCAGAAATCTGTCCACTCATGACTGAAAAACGTCAGAAAAGTGTGCAATCATTACAGAAAAAGTCAGAAATTGTCTATTCCTTTACCCACATCAACATCTACTGAAATGCTTCATTTCTGCGAAATATAGCCAAGTCTTAAATTCGAGGTCTTACTTTAATTATACGGTACCTACTTCTGAAACGATACAGTACTCTATGTCGTACACTTAGAGTACCTAAATGACCTACATTACGGTACCAAAGTTGCGTATATTAACGTACCAAATTGGCATATATTACAGTACCAAGTTCGCTTATATTAGTACCATGTTGGCATTTCTTACGGTATCAATGGTATATTACAGTACCAAATATGCATATTACAGTACCAAACAGGCATATATTACGGTGCCAAATGTGCATATATTACTGTACCACTTTTGCATATCGTAGGTTACCAAACAAGCATATAATACAGTACCAAACAGGCATATACTACGCTACCTAATTTGCATATTGTAGGGTACCAAATTAGCATATATTACAGTACCAAATTTACATATATTACGGTGTCAAATGTGCATACATTACCAAACTAGCATATACGGTACCAAATATGCATATCGTAGGGTACCAAACTGGCATATATTACAGTACCAAACAGACATATATTACGTTACCAAATATGCATATCGTAGGGTACCAAACTGACATATATTACAGTACCAAATTTACATATATTACGGTGTCAAATGTGCATACATTACCAAACTGGCATAGGTTACTGTACCAAATATGCATATCGTATGGTACCAAATGGGATATATTACAGTACCAAACAGACATATATTATGGTACCTAATTTTGGTATTTAGGGTATCAAACTGACATATATTACAGTACCAATTTGCATATATTACGGTACCAAATGTGCATACGTTACGGTACCAAACTGGCATAAAATATAGTACCAAATTTGCATATATTACGGTATCACTGGCATATTACAGTACCACACTGGTATATATTAGAAGTACCAAAGTTGCATATTTACGGTATCAAACTGGTATATATTACGGTACCAAATATGCATATATTACTGTACCAAACTGGTATATATTACAGTACCAAATATGCATATACTACTGTACCAAACTGACATATATTACAATACCAAATTTGCATATTTACGTTACCAAACTGGTATATGTTGCAACCCCAAATTTGAATATATTATAGTACCAAATTTGCATATATATGGTACCAAACTGGCATATATTACACTACCAAATTTGCATATATTACGGTACCAAATGTGCATATATTACTGTACCAAACTGGCATAAAATACAGTACCAAATTTGCATATATTACGGTATCAAACTGGCATATAGTACCAAAAGTACCAAATGTGCATATATTACTGTACCAGACATGCATAAATTACAGTACCAAATTTGCATATATTACGATACCAAATTGGCATATATTACATTACCAAATTTACATATATTACAGTATCAAATGTGCATATATTACTGTACCAAATTGGCATAAATTACAGTACCAAATTTGCATATATTACGGACATTTTGGTACGCTGTATAGTTTAGATTGGTACTACATAACCAGACATTTTGGTACCGTATAGACAGGTTACTTGGTACGTAATATAAATACACAAAGATACTACATAACATAAATGTCCAATCGGACTGTATCGCATTATATTTAGGTACGGTAAAACAACATACAATGGTACGTAATATACATAAGAAATGATACGTCGTAACAATTATATAAAAAAATCCGAAATCTCGACGGATTAGCCCCAACAACGATCAAATCCTGACATTCCACCCTTATATGGAGCTCTTGGATCGCATTGAACTCCCGGATCTGGGTTAAACCTTGAATAAATGCGTGAAATCGATTAACCAAACCCGAACCAAAAGAAAAGCTTACCTGACAAAATCAACGCCCAAAATCGAGAACCCAACGTTCAAGAGGCTCGTCGATCGTTGTCCGCCGCCGGCACGAGCAGAAGGAGGTGGTCGGCAAGAAGAAATTCGTCGACGGGGGATGGAGCTCGATTTTTGCAGAGAAAGAAAAATGCTGAAATGAAATTCTAAATCATTTAATAAGGGTATTTTGGTAATCTTAGGTGATTAGGTACCTAAGTGTAAAATTTTTATTCAACTTGGTACCTAGCTATAAAATAAGTCTGACAAGGTACCTAAGTGGCTTTTTTGTTTTTTATTGGGTATTTATGTGTAGATTCCCGTTTTTTTTATTCACTTCGACGCAAAATTTGAATAAAATTCTTTGTTATGAGAGAACTATGATTTTCGGCAGAACTAATTAATTCTCATGATGTATGTTATAAGAACAATTGAATTGCTGGAATCGAAAGATACAATATAAAAAGACCTAACCTGTCTAAATAAAGTCATTGCATAAGCTAAGCTATGACTGTCTATGTGTAGAATATTTGACACCTTGATTAATTAAATGTACGTTGCTGGCTTAAAGGGCAAACATGATTTTATAATATATATATATACACACACAAGAGAATATTATGTGGGCTTTATTAGTAATTAATCGCACATGATTACCCAAAGAGAATGATTAGGTGCTTATTTGACAATACATGTTTTCAGTGATATATAGATATGAAATTCGTGGCTTCTAATATAGTGCACGACATTTTTTTTTTCTATTTTATTCATTTCCCACTATCTATAAAATAATAATGTCAATAAATAGTTATTACCGTTGATTCAGTTTCAGATATTACACGTGTATGAGATAAAAGCCACAAATTTCAGTTTGCGGGATGCATTATCTATTGCACTAGTTCATAATTAGTATTTATGTGATTACATTGTTTTACTATACCTACGATTGATATTATACGTATATATATAATAATTAAATAGTATTTGCTGACATAGTTTCCAAATCCAGAAAATGGAACAGATAAAATATTGGATGACAAAAAACTTAATACGAGGCCTTAGTAGAACGTGACCTGTTCTTGGTGTGGACTATGATTGTTGTTCAACTGTATGATATATGTTAAATGGTCCAATTTCTATCCCACAAATATTTCTTTATCAAAGATAATCATGAGAGCCATCGAAAGGAAAGGTGTTAATAAATTTAGATGCTTTTATGATAATAACGAAAGCAATGGAAAACAACTAAGTCATGTACATGTAAGGGAGTTGCGCGTAAGTTTTGTGGTATATCATTGCTTATGATTGGATAGGAAGTATATAATCAGTATGTGACACGATTTACTTTCTGTTAGGATCACGACAGTGAGATTGTCATTACAAAAATATAAATAATGCATGCGATTATTATTAAATGTATGTACCTAACTTACACCGTGCAATAAGATATTGAAACGTAAGCACTCGAAGTGGTGAAACAAAACATCACATTGACCTTCCTCAGGGCGTGTGTTGTTTAGCTCGATTTATTTTGGATATTTTCCACATAATATATGCTTTAAGTCCAACGTTCAAATGATAAATAATTCATATTTTTTTCTTTTATAGTCTTGCATATTTTTCCAAAATATGATGAATAGTTACTACAAAGTAAACGGAGTCATCACAAAAGGGCACTTGAGCATTGTCAAAGAACAAATTCAAGTTTTAATGGTAGATAACAAAAGCCGAAGATTCTCGTATAATAATTATTACACTTGAAAATTGGTTCTTGAGATCGATGTACGTCTAGGTAATTAACCCGCCGAAGAACCTGAACGAAACGAAACGAAATTAGTGTTAACTGAAGAGCTATATATTCCTCCTAAATCATCGCAGTTACCTGATATTTTCGCCTCTACTGTTGATTCCGCCGACGAAAAGCACATTGAGAATGGTTTAGATCTCAGTCGTCGATTTATATGCGAATTTGCTCATGTCCATGACACTCTTTAGGCCATTCCTGAGATCACATAAGAGATTGAATAAATTTTTCTATAAAAAAAGGCAGAAAAAAAATGAGATACTAATGAAATGACTAACCTTTTTGTTGTATTGTTTTTGATCTCTTTTAGAGGTGCACGAAGACCCGAGGCACGGGAACCAGTTGGATTGTACCTAAACGATGATATCATCGAAGCAAACTTATCCATTGATTTCTCAGCTATATTACTGTAACGATCCAAATGGCTAATGTTGCAGCAGAATTTTCCTTCTTCTTTGGCGTCTTTATCTTCCTCGATGTCGGAGTTGCAAGTACCTGAGAGTAAATTCAAGCCCTTCAGTTCAGTTATATTGGTGCTTGACTGGCAATTTAATAATATTAAGGTCGAAAGTATATCATGATTCTCAGACAATACACCATTAGGCATGTTTGGTTTATGGGAAGAGAAATACCTAACGGTATTGAGTTTCTGCCGTTGGTATCTTCCTGAACCTAGAGAAGAACGAAGGGCAGTTTGCGAAATATAATGCAGCTAACATATGTCATAAATAGTTGGTGGTTGTGTATAAAAAATAACCAGAAGATAAACTTACCACGGGGCTAAGAGTAGAATAAATTCTTCTTCTCTTTGTTGCATATTCAGGAGAACTGTAGTCACATTTTTCAGTAACATCGCCGCTGCCTATTACCAAGTCATCAGATTCAGGGTCATCATTCCCACTCAAAGAAGTTTCTTCGTCATATGAACTCCTCACACTGTTTATTCTCTTGCTTTCTGTTTTAGTCTGAGGATTAGATTTATGCATAGTGTTCTGTTGAAAAAAGGAACTCCTTATAGTAGTCGGTCTTTTCTCTTCTTTTCTGCATGTTCCTTCAAGCAAAGAAGAAAATAGCTTATGTTCTTGATCGGTGATAACATTCTCGAATTTGTCCAAACTTTTCGTCTCAGTGTCACTCTTGTTCTCCTTTCCATCTTCCTCTGTGCTGGACTTCTTCATGAAATATCGACTCCTCACTACAACATTCTTATTTTCTGACGCTGGATTCCGTGTTTTTCCATCGAACTCGATATCTTTGGGTAACGAGGTGCAAGGCTTACATAGTGGTCTCATTTCTAGGTTGTCTCCTGGCCCTTTTTCATCATATGCTCCTACTCATGTAGATGTATTTAGCAACTGTTGTAATGACTGAGAGCATTTGATTCAATCCTTGTACTTACCATTACCTAGTGAGTCTGTGAAGGCAGAGTCATCAATATTGGCGACATGTTTCACCTAAACATAAAAAATCATATGGGATCTCTCAAAAGCTCTGATCGTTTGCATAATCGACAGATATAACTTGGAGTCGAAACATATAAAAGAAACTGGGAGGCAGATGATTCATAAGATGTGTAGCACTGACCTTGTGTTTTTTGTATACATCTATGATAGGTCTTGAAGTTCCACTTTTCTCATTCGTATCCGCAGGTGTAATTCTCGGGGCTCTGAAATTCCTCTTTGCCTCAAGAGAAGCAAAACCTTAACGTGTTAAGGGAATGAGAGGGAAAAATCTGATCATCCAGTTGATCATGTAGGTCATGAGAAGGAGAAGAAAGGATGCTATCATTTTTCTAGAAAATTAATACAAGAAAACGGAAAAGACAAGGTTATAATATGAATCATGTGGATACAGAAGTAGTTGGTCACGAGATTCTTCTGCACAGGCAGATCGAGCTTTTTCTTCTCACCAATGTGCTTGGAAGTTCTCTGGTACGCACTTTCAGCAGCAATAATAGGTTGCTCCTATATGTCAAATAAATGCAATTCCTTCAGGAACCCCAACTCTGTGGTGAGTGATATTACATATAACAGAAAATCACTTAGGACCTGCATTGGGGCCTTTGTAAAGGGATCAAGGTCCCCTCGGGCGACACCTACAGCTACATGCTGGGGTAATGATGTGCGCTAGTCAAGGAAATAGTTCATTTCATGGAACATAGCTGTACTCACTCATTGAGACTATAGTATGGATTGTAGCAAGCTACACAAAAGGATATGGTCCTAAGAAATCTAAATCATCATCAGCAACCTCAGCAGGTGGCTCAGTTAAGTGTACAATATCCCTGGACTCGTGATCGTAAACTCGTTGATGTTTGAAGGTCAGAATAGCTTTCTTGAAAGATTCTTCATAAGCGGGGGTTATTTCTATGCTGTTGTATTTTAAATGCTTTATCACCTGCAAACAAAACCCTTCTTAAATACATGGATGGTGAAGAAAATATACTCAACTGTCTCATTTACTTTATCGTGACTCTTGAATTTCTTTATCAGAGCATGTGCTTTTTTCAGGCCCATTCCAGGCAGAGACGGCAAATAGTCGCAGCCACTTAGAATACACATCTCCAGCAGCATCGTCTGGGTGAATCCTGATAAATCCAGCTCTTTATTGTGCTGTAGCTTCGTGTTTTTAAATTCAACGCCTTGCCCAAATTTATCCATTTTGTAGATAATCTATACATCAAGGAGATATCGAATGTGTAAGTAAAATAGCAGAACAAAAGGCATTAATATTATCAGCTAACTTATCCCTAATGCTTCAGTTCAATCACATGGAGAATTAAAGTAGAAAATGTAAAATTTTGAAAATCTCACTCTTGGACAACCAAATGCGATTAAATCTGAGTCTTCCGTTATGACTGCTTCAACATGTTTGGTGATTGCCAAAAACGTCATTTGCGCATCTGCCTCATATGGGGCCACAACATAAGAGACATTCTCTTGTTTCAGAACCTGCCAAAAGTAGGAGATAAGATAATATGAGCAGCTGAAGGTGATGTAGAAACATTACAAGCAGTTCTACCTGGATAAGATCATGCGCAACTGAAGGTGATATATCGACAGCCTTCTGGTAAAATTCAAATGCAGCTCTCAGATTTCCATTTGATTCATGCTCCATGGCACGGGAAAGGTTTTCTTTTCTTGACCTGCATGGACAATGCCACCAGATTATAAAGAATCAATTTGTTAATTAGTGGATGTGAGGCCTTTTAAATATCACGGAAGCAAAACAAACTAAACAATAGCGTGACAACTTAGATGAATATAACATCAGTAGTTTCTCAAAGGCATTTAAGAATACAATTTAATGCCGGCAGAAAAAAACAATTACCTAGCCCGCTTGACCTCTTGCTCGCCCTTCATTGGTAAAGGACCTCCATCAAATACAAGAATTGGTTTAACCCCATAATGACGCAGCAAATTCACTCTATGCATACAGTAGCTGATATGCCTACAAAACAATTATGATAGACGAGCCACATCACTCAATTCTGATTTCCATATAAATCCATATCCAATAAAAGAGTTAGCAATGCAGCATCCATAGAAGCAGCGAAACAACTCAAAGAAGGCAGTACGATTCACAAAAAAGCAAACGCATAAGCAATCCCCACTGGTGAAAGGATGATACGGCAAACACGAAAAATTTAAACTATATATTACTTGGACGTGGGTTGTCCTTTGCAGAGCTCGGTGCTGCAACTAAGAGCGCCTTTGTGCAACCAAGAATACGTATCGACAGCTACAAAACAACCTTCAAGCTCCTTAATGTGGATGGGATTCATAATCGATTTTAACAAGGGCAGCAACCCTTGTATTCCCATCTTCGATTGGCACCGAAAAATTCAAAGATGAATGCGACTCTCTTGAACGTGATTGTAGGTAGTAGTAGCCTGTGAATCCGCGAGTGGAAGCTGAACTCATACAAAACCCTAATCTTAGAACTTGGGTGGGAAATGGGGATTTATTGGAATCCTCATTCCAAGAATAGGCGGGAAAGGTTGAAAGTGTTTGTTGATGAAATTTCAGGTAGGGGTAAAAAGTATAAAATCATAGTTTATTTAGGGACAATTTGGTACTTCAGATAAATACTTTTGGGCTTTTGGCGCAAATATATGGCCCATCCATATCGCTGCTAGAAAAAACATACCGCCCAAGGTTTGATTGAATAAAATATAACCTCCCACGTAATTTATAACTTGAGTATCTATTCAACTAATAGAATTTTTACACATTCAAATACATGTGCATGTTAACTTAAAATTATAATTCATCCGTCCCACTTATTTCTTCCCATTTTCTATTTTGGGTATCCACATAAGTCTTCTCATTTCTAATTTTGGTAAAACATTATGTCGATAATTAAACTAATTACACTATTTATATTAAAAAAAGGTTTCTTAATTTGCGTGCACACTAATAGATTTTCTCTCTCCATGCTTTAAAAGTGTACTATAATATTAAAAAAGGGGCTTTCTTAATTTACGTGTCCACTAATCTTTGGGAAGAAATAAGTGGGACTGGGGAAGTAAGGCAAATTTGAAAATATAAAAATGTTATGATGTGGATGATTTTCTTTCAATTTAATATTACTTTTTAGAAAATAATCTAAGTTGCCAGACCAAAGACGGTTTGTCCTAGTACTGACACTTAATAAAAGAGTATAAATTATATTATATTAAAGATGAAGGGTGGCAAAAAATGTCATAATTGATATAAAATATTTGCACTTTATTCCTATATCTATGATTTAATTATTTGAATAATTATCATTTTCAATCCTAAATATTTTACATTGTACTTAAATCCCCACAAATTATTTTTCCTGTTATATATTGAAAAAGTATATTACATCTATTAGACATTAAAAATTATAAATATCAAAATTGAAAGTAACATTAAAAATAATTTAAGCACCTACATAGAATGTGTGAAAAGTAATAATACTATGAAAAACTTAAAAAAATAATTCGTGCATGTAAATTATTTAGAATGATTGTTGTAACATTGATTTTTTTTTTTTCTAAAACTAAGACCGCTTTGTAAGACAATAATCTCGTAACACTATTACAAAAAAGTAAGTAACTTTCTCACATCATTACAAAACTATTACAATTATTATTATCTTTCATTTTCACTAAGGGTGTTCATCGGTCGATTCGTTTTTTTTTTTTCAAATTTTCGGTTCGGTTTTTCGGTTTTACATATGCCGAACCGTTTTAATTTGGTTCGATTCGGTTTGGTTTTTAGATTTGGTTTCGGTTAAAAGCTTAATTAATTACGAAAAATTTGTACTTTATATTTAATGGTATAATAAGGATGATAAATATTATATTTTGGAAAATAAATGAGCAATAAAATATAAATTATTTTTTTAAAATCATAATAAGTAAAATAAAAAGAATTTTAATGAATAAATATAATTATGTTTGGACTTAAATATCAAATATTAATGGGTTTATATCTTTTAGTTTGAAGCCCAACTCATTTAACACAAGTTTAAATAATGCTTATTAAATATTCCGATTTTTTGGTTATTTCGGTTTTTTGTTACTGAAAACCGAAACCGAATCGGAAAACCAAAATTTTCGAAATTCCAAACCGAAACCGACCGAAAAATCGAATTAACCGAACCGAAAAAACCGTCAATTCGGCCATTTGTTTGGTTTTATCCAAACTTTGATATCTTTCACCACAGATCTTTCTATTATTGATTTGTTTTCACCATGATTAACTCAAATTCTCAGCACAATTATAATAATTATTATTTTAACCAGATGATTTTTAACAAATATATAAACTACGAAATTTCATGTTTCTATCTTTGTAATTTCATACTAAAAAATTAATACTACCTCAGTCCCACTTATTTCTTCCCATCTTTCTATTTCGGGCGTCCCACATAATTCTTCCCATTTCCATTTTTGGTAAAAAATTATCCCACTAATTAAACTAATTACATCATTAATATTAAAAAAAGTCTTCTCGATTTGCGTGTCTACTAATAACCTTTCTCTCTCCATACCTCAAAAGGTGTATTATAATATTAAAATAATGTGATTTCTTAATCTCCGTGCCCACTAATCTTCGGGAAAATTTAAATGGGACGGAGGAAGTATCAAAGATATTAACAAATTAATAACATTCAATTAAAAATGATATTAGTTTGCAAGCATTTTAAAATAGATTCATTCATTTTAATATGTTCTAATTGATTTTAGAATTGAGATATTCGAGACATTCTTATCAGTTTGAGTGTACATTAGAATGTACGTTGGAAGCCTCCTTTTCATCTGGTACAGAATCTTAATTTACGGCCAGAGAGAAGACGAGCGAAAGCGAACATGTTAATTCATGTGCAACAGATTGAAGGTCTCACAAGAAAAACGCAAGTAAAAACTATAATGATTAGTTGTGACATTTAGAAATTAATTTTGATATTCAATATATTATACATTCTTCTTGAGTTTTTTTTTTTTTTGGTTTGTTAATGTGTAAACAATGTTTGTTCATATATATCCAAGATGAGGAATATCATATATGACCGATTCATGATCGAAATAAAGAAATGAAAAATAATTATGTTGAAAATATTTAGGGCTTAAAATATATTAAAACAATTATTTTGTTTATTTAAAATAAGGGGTCTTTACACATAAATACCCATTTGAAAAAACTTATAATTTAATACACTGTCCGATCCGCAAGTACGCCATACAACACATTTAGGTACCCTATATCAACGTATTGTGGTACGTCATACGATGAGAAAATGATACACCATATTAGCACATTTAGGTACGCCAACTATAACACATAAGGTACGCTGTACAAACACATTAGGTACCATATATCAAGTGTTATGGTACGCCATGCACACACAGGAAGGCACGACGTGACTGAAGAACTGGTAAACATTAAATCGGATATCTATCCGTAAAATTTTTTGACATGGATACCTATCTGTAAATATTTTATCCAATTGGATATTTTTCTATAGATTCACCTTAAAATAATAATATAGAGAAAATTATAATTTTAAATAGCTGTGTGGTGGAAATATAAATAATATTAAGAAAAAATGAAAATTATCTACTTTTGTAATAATTATTCGAAATAACACTAGTTGGGTGACTTTCTCTAACATGTAATACACGGACAGGACAGACTTATACTACCATAACCCATCCTTAGCTAGAACAAACTCGACCGAACTATTATCATTTTTTTAGACCAAAATGCTCAGTTAAATAAAGCATAAGCAAGTTAGGAGTACAAATATAAAAAGTCTATCTCAATTGTTATTGTACAAAATATGAGTCGAGTAGTGATAGTACAGTAGTGCTACAAGTCAAATTATGATGGGAGCTGAATAGCATTAAATTCGATAGGAAAGAATAAACCATAGAAGAGAAACTCACTTTCTCTCTAATTAATTTCCGATATTACTATAACCGTCTATTCTAATTGAGTACGTTTGACCTTATTGCATAACATCACGAATATCCAGCAAATTATTCTCTTGAAAACAAAAGAGAAAATCTCCACGAGATGAGTATAATTATTTTTTTCTGTTTGATTTTCTTAAGAACAAAACATAGTGTAGTTGTGCTAATCTTAGATCAACATATTGATAAGTATCTCCGAGTGGAAAACTAATTTGGGATCGTAAGAAGATAGCCTCAGAGATCTTGGTGGATAAGGATCATCAGATAGGAGAAGAGAATAATCTCCCATCAAGAGTAGCAAATATAAAATCTCACATCATCGGCTTTAAAAAAGAACAAAACGCAAAAGAAAAACAAAATAAGGGTTTGCTCGTTAGAACCATAAATCTGTAATTGATGGAATTTAGAGGCTCAGACATCCAAGGAAGGGATAAAAGCAGCACAAGCTCTCAAGCCCGGCGAAAGGCGAAAGCTCTTAGTCGGCCACTGCGAATGTTCTTGAGAAACTAAGCCTTTCGTTTATCATCACAGCCACGTATAAGCATAACACAGCACACAAAAACGCAGAAAGAGTAGAAAAAAAGCAGCGATGAAATATAGGGATTGAGATTTAGGGTTTGCTTGCTAACGATGTGTGTGCCCATTGTTTATATAGAGCTGTGTGGGCTTGCAAGCATGTTTCTTTTGGGCCGGAGGCCCAATAAAATTTTTTAACACTTCGGTTCGCGAAATTTGTGCGCAAAAACGTTAAGAAAACAATGTCGTAGTCAATCGAAAAACGATTCACTTGCATGAGCGATATAAATTGGATATTAAAAGAACATCAATATTGATAAGTAGTTCAAGAAATCGAGTCTGATTTCTTTTCTTCAACAATTCAAGATGGAAATCTCATTGAACAAACATAGTAAACATATTAATATAATAATGTTGAAAATGGAGATGTACATCGATGCAAAAAAGAGAATGTAAGAAATGATTAGACACTTTAGAAAAAAAAAAGAAATGATTAGACATATAAATAAAGAAATATGATCAAGAACATAGATGCATGACTTCTGAATGCAGCAGAAAGCATCATTCATCATCTCAACTTCTCAAGTATGAGAAGAAGATTGTATATATATTCCGAGTCTAAAGTTGATAATATTGCCCAATTCGCAGGTATTATGTAACCTTGTAGAATAGATACATGTGTTACAAATCTCGTAGAAACATCTCTGAATGTATTTAGAGTACCAATTATAAAATCCTATCCAAGAATAGTTGAATCAAATCCCTATTAACTCAAAGCCCAGATAAAACATAAACCTGGAAATTTAAAGTATCATCAGTCTTGGCCTATCTTTCTTTCTTTCAGCCAATCATTTTCTTGCAGCAGCAGCAGCTTTTTGGATAGGAAAAGGATGAGCTTCTGTGTTAAAAACGTACTCATCCAAAGGAATAGTGCTGATGTCCGCGAACAACAAGTACAGATACTTTAAGGTTTCGCCAAGGAAGAAAGTTTCCATTTTGTCCCTTCTCTGTGGAGGAAGAACAGTGACATCGTCCAGCGAAGTGTAGCCTCCATTTTCAACCTTTGAGTACTTTTCGAATGCCTCAAAGATCTCCCAACCCCACTCACGATATCTGCACGCAGACGTATATTCATTTCTAACAGTTTCACAAACAGAAAAATTTCCCAGATTTTTTTAATTTTCAAGGCGACTATCGATGCAAAGAACGAGGACGTACTTCGGATCTTCAGTGATGCGGAAAAGGACAAAGAGTGACTCGACAGTTTCAGGTCGCAGGAGATTGTGACGATCTAGAGGTTTAATGATTATATCATCTTTGTATTTTGAATTTTTATTTCCACCGCCGTGGTCGCCTTCATCATGTCCCTGCTTCACGTGAAAATTAAAATCGTAAAACTGCAAATAATTATATAAAAATGTGCCGAAAGAAGAAAAAAGGTTGCCTGATTTACCTCGATATTGAAATATGCAATTTCCGGCGCAAGACCAGTGGCAGTCACAGAATACATATGGTAGCATGTTTTCGCCAGATCTTCGGCGAGCTTCAAGTTTTCAAGATCTTCAAAAGTGAGCAAGTTTTCTCTCATAGCCTTTTCTTTCGTAATGCCCTTCGTCGCACCAAGAGCAAGTGTGCCCGGAAGAAAACAAACCTACAAGGTTGTTGCATAGGAGATCGATCATAAGCATTTTTGTTTAAAGAATATCATTTTTGGATAATTATGAGGCAATATCTATGAGATTTTTATAGTAAAGACAAGGACATGAAACGGCTTAGTTAAGGGCAAAGATACCAAATGATCCATCTTTGGGCTGAAATCACCGTCAGGGCCATTAGGCAGTTCTCCCACAAATACCAAACCGTTGGGCACAGATTTTCGAACGAGGAGCTCTTTGACACCTCTCATTGATTCTTGGTACATATCATGCAAGAATGTGAAATTACTTTCTTGGTTTTGAAGCCAAACTTTCATGAGGTACTCATAGTAGCTATCGCCTCTTGATCCGAGCCTAATATTATCCCCACTAAACTCGCCAGAACGAGGGCTGCGATGAAAACAAGCATACATTAAGAAAAATACTGCAGATAGGTTATTCGAGTCGCTGAGATTACTATGCTTGTGCAGCGTAAGGTCACTTTGGTTCTTTTTTAACACCGTGCCTCTTTAAATGACAACTCTCATGTTTTATACTACCCATTATGAGAAAAGAAGTTCCATAAAGAAGTTGCACTCATAAGAAAACACCAAACAAGACAAAAATAAGCAAAACCTACAAAGTAAAATAGAAAAAAACATTCTTACTTAATATATATTGGAACCAGTCCCTTGACCTTTGGCAGAGTCTTCATGTGGGCCAAAACCTTCATGGACTCCAGCGAATATATCGGATTGCCAACCAAAGTGCTGAGGTAATTGAACTCAAGTTGCAGAGTAGAAACTTCAGATGTGCTACTTAAACCATCAGGCGCAGGATGGGCAGTTCGGTCGCGAAGAACAACATCACTGAAGGGAATAGCTGAGGGACTCGATACAAAAGCAACAAGCAAGCGATCAGCCAAATTCTTAGCATTTTCAAGATATACTTCTGGCTTAGGTCCTCCTTTAGTTGAAGCATTAACACCACGTTCACCTCCACTTAGATGATAAGCGCTCAAAAGTCCACCGAGAACACGTATAGTAGTTTCAAACAAATTCACTTGGCCCTTCCCATTGATTCGTTCGGGGAGTTTTTTCTCGATCCAATTACCTGCTTCGCGAACTATTTCATCAATCCCCATGATCATGGCAGTGTCAAGAGCATCCACAACAGTGGCACCTAAACCTCCTAGTCCATCAACTCCTCTGTGGCTCAAAGGCATAAGCTCGTCGTATCCCATTGCATATTTACTATAGCCAGACCAAGCATGGATAAAGGCTTCTCTAACCTTTGTTTTTCTCGCACTCCAATCTGGCCCGAGATTAATATTCTCAGGGCTATGAATCGACTTGTTCCTAGCTGCTATTTCATCCGGCGACAGTCGAGGAGGAAGCCTCGGTTGATGTCTCCAAAATTTTCTAAACCTACCCTTTCCATCGGTAAAAAAGTTTTCACCTTCTTCAGTGCCAACATTTTTTGCCACGTCGTTTGATGGAGGACTGTGAGTAGTATGCGTTAGCATGAGATATGCTACTCCACATATCATTAGCAGAACGAGGAATCTCCCAGTACTGCATCTTACACATTCACGCTTCAAATTGCTTCTGAAAATGCTTTCAGTGATCACCTGAACAGACAATGGATCAAATAAGATAGCAACTTTAGATAGGTACAAAATCAAATATTTAACAGTGGACGTCTTCGCAATATTTGAATAGTTATTCTCAGAAATTCATGGCTGTTATCTTCTCGCATAATGGATCAATTTCACATAAATCTACTACACCCCAGTGATCGTTAAATTACATTACATATCTACCAAAGAGACAAATTTCAGAATTTCCATAATACAATACACATATTCCGCTATCTATCAGCAAAACATTTGAATGCAAAACCTTAACTGCCTATACAAAATACCATTCCATGGGCTCAATTAACATCTATATCAAGTAAAATACTCCCCTTTTTTGTCCAATTCATAAACCCCTGATTTAATTAATTGAGAGAAATAATCAATAAAATCAATCAGCTGCAAAAAACCCACCATGATCTTCTTATGGAAAATACGAAAGAAAAAAAAGCCCGAGCCAAGGAGATCTGAAAACTTCAAAACGAACCTTGAATATAGATCGATGCCGAAACTTCGCATTGTCGTAACGCACATCTTTCATTGAATACGGCAACGGTTTCGACATGCTAATTAATCAGAACAGCGTTTCAAACGTAGCTTAAGTAAACCTCAATTTCGTAAATCTGTAGAATTCAATCTAGCCTGCCTATCCGAGAAACCATACATTAATCATTCTACTTTTTCCTTATCACGTCATAATAAACAGATCAACCCCAACACAACATATATGATTACAACAGTTGATAACAGTAGGAAGTTCGCATCACCGACGAAATAAGGCTCCTATGAATGTTGACTACACAAACTCTTCGGCTAATTCTAGGAAGAAGCTCATATATGTTCTCTAGCTCGTCGTAGAGCACAAGACGTGGGAACACAATCAGAGTTCAGAGACCATTTTTCAGCTGACAGATTTGCTGTTGACGACGGAGACCGAGTCTTTTCTACGGAACTTAACGGCCCTTTTAAGCTTAAGTGGGCTTTAATTAGACGAAAAAGACCAGCCCATTAATGCCGAATGCTAATGGATAAGGCCCAATAGAGGCCCAAAGTACAAAGACTTCAAATAATAATCTCGTGCTTTTCATTAATGGACATTTTTTCAGAACTATTCACGCTCAGCTCGGTAGCACACGCGCCGTCGTTCATCAGCTACAGCTCTTCAGAAATCAAATGATCCTTCGAGCTCGAGCCCTTCACTGGCGCCTCAACGCCTTGTCAGAGACGCATGTAATTACCTTTCTGACTGGTATCGAATTCGTACGGTTAAGGCGTAATTGCTTCGTTGTGTTACTTTTCAGGTGGCTTTGGGTACACTCTTGCGAAATCCAAATAGAGCTCATGGATGGTAAATCTGTGTTCCGTCCGTCATATACGATGCATTCTGCAATATGGTTACACCCGTATTTCAATTTATTTGCTGTATATAGTTTTTGCTTGTTGATCGAAAACCGATAGCAGGGTAACACGAAATGCTGACCTGATTCCGAATATTTCGACTCCTATGTCTCGTAATGAGTGATGCGAAATAGTTTACTTTTGGCAAATTCGTGAGTGGATATAATGGCAGAGTTTTCCCTTGTTGTCTTTGTTATCCCTGCCAGTAATATAATGCTGATTTCTTGATATAATGCTGATTTCTTGTTGATGAGGGATCATGTTGTGCGGAATCAATGTTGCAAATTTTTTGCAGCGCAAGTTTATGCGTAGCTGATGTACTTCAGAACCTCGACGGTCCTTCAAATATGAGAAGGCTTAATGGGATCAGGGCTTTTTGTACAAGCCAAGGTGCATTTGGTTTGGATATTATCATATGAAGTTAGAACTTATGGGAATGTCTTACGAAAGATATGTTAGCAACTTAGCATTAGATAGTAGTACATGTGCAGCTAGATAAATTTACTTCATGTGGTGAAAGACATGTTAGCATTGAAGTTCTTTATCATGAGACAGTGACTTGTAGTGTTCTAATATTCTCAGTGAAATTCATTTCGAGAGAAAATAAAAGTAGAATTTTTCTATTCTGAATTTGAGTTCCTTTTTTCATTGTTAATGTTCTCCATTGGGAGTTGTCTAGCTAGACAGTTATTGACTTGGATTCAATGTATCGATGTTTAGCTGTAGCTGAAATTTGATTCTTGAAATCATACGGTTTTGCTTCTTTGGTTTTCGAATGAGATACTCTCAGTTGTGTCAAATTTACGGTCAGATTCCTGGGTTGGTTTAATGAATTTGGTTTTTCTTTGCGTTTCTCTCACTCAACTCTCATTTAGTTACTGATTAAACAAGTGTTGTATTCAGGTTTTGATTTATATATTACCGCGTTGAGTGCTAATATTTTTGCAGATTTATCAATCAAGAATTGTGTACCGTGCAACGCAAAGGACCTGCGACCCATGACTGAAGAAGCCGCCAATAATTTGATTCAGCAGGCACGAATTGCTACACTATCACCCTGAGTCTTTTCAAACTCAGTTCCAAATTATTTGTCGTAATTGAATAAGTAACAGGTCCCTGGATGGAATCTCGCGTGCGAAGATGGTACATGGAAGCTTCACCGTTCGTGGAAAGTAAAGACCTTTCTCAAAGGAATGGAGTTTCTTCGCCTTGTAGCTGAGGTTGCTGAAACAGAAGGTAACAACCACATTACAGAATGTACTCACGTACACATATGCATATACATCTGACATTAGTGTGGCTAATTCTTTTACTAGTCTTCCACTTCACGTGGAGACGCTGTGTGTAATAATGGCTCGTGATTTGTTCAGGTCATCACCCAGACCTTCATCTTGTTGGGTGGAACAATGTAAAGATCGACATATGGACACATGCTGTAGGTAAGTAACATTAATCTGATTTTCTTCGACCTTACACTAAAGAGCGACTACTTTTGAGAAGCCACTGTGGTTATTACACTCATTCAAGGCTCAATCTATTGCGATCAGATTCGTTGGCTTTTATACCTGTTACGTGTAATAATCCTATGCATAGGTGGACTCACCGAAAACGACTTTATACTTGCTGCCAAAATCAGTGGACTGAATCTTGACCACCTTCTGAGGATTAAGCCCTCTGAAATTTGATTTTGATTGTGTCTAGTTTTGTGATCTCATGTACTTTCCATATGTTTTGGTTTAGTTTCTGGCACTTCTCATGTATGTAAGATAATTTCCATCATCGTCCGAATGAACTTCATATTTCATTTGTTAGAATGTAGGGTTTGATTCTTTAACTATTTAATTCGAGAATTCAGTCTCATTACAAATGAAATTTGAGCATTTAAGCTATGATACAAGGTGTGATAGGAATCTCAATTTTTTGTTATCAATGCCAGGTATTAAAATTCGATAAATTTGATTCCTTTCTGTAACTGGGTGCGTACAGTTGGGAATTGAATGGTTTCGTTGATAGTATGATTATAAAATAATGCATGATTTTTGTTTAATTACATTCCATTAATGTATGTATATATATAAGATTATGGTTTTATTAAGGATCGATGAACAAGTTTGAAAAGAGTAATTTGAAACCACTAAATTCCACCAATGGTCAAAAGATATATTGACAACGAATCGTCCAAATTCTATGTCTATTATTATTCTTAGACCTAATCTTAAATAGATATGTTGTTTGTTTGTTTCTTTTTTTTTTTTTTTTTTTTTTTTTTTTTTTTTTATGGATTTGGTATTTCTCCTATATAATGCCATGATGGGCAATGAATTCAATAATTTTATAGTTGGGAACGACCCAGTCAACCCGCTGCTATTGTTATATTTATCTGCATCATATGATATTCCCACATAGTCAATCATGACAAAATAATACTAGTAGATAATAACTCCCTCAAATGTAATAACATCATCAAAATTACTAAATTTGAAACTTATCTTGGGACTCGAACCTAAATTATTTTTCAGAACACGTACAGTAGTCTCTATTATACACAGTAGACATAAAAAATGAACCAAATGTTCAAATTTATTTGAAAAGATATCAAATAATAACCTCGTTTGTTTTCTCAGGTCGAACTTAGCTCGTGCAAATTTGAATAATCATCGAGTTGTTAATTATTTTTTTTTCTGTCGAGGTATCCCCACACAGCCTGCTATGGGCTAGCCTCTGCCAACCGTGGGCCCTTTTTAACTGCCCCACAGACTTAACGAGGGCTATTTGCGCCACACACGCCAGTGGTGGGACTAATCCTCGGGTTGTTAATTGTAAGAAAAAATCTGGCGCTTCTCGCAAAACTCAGCGCTATCATTCACAGAGACAGTGCAAACAATGTTACCACAAATTAAAAAATTAATTATGATTCAGGCCCAATTCAAGTTTTAAAATCGAGTTCAGGCCCTGTCAGAAAAAGCATTTAGTTTTAAGGACCCGATTTCTGCATACCACTTCATCGTTCTGCAGTACCACTTCTTTTTATTCAGTACCACTTCTTTGTTATATAGTACCACTTAATTGTTCTGCAGTACCACTTCGTTTGTTCTGTCGTACCACTTCATTTTTATCGCAGAAAAATGAAGTGGTACTGTATAGCAAACAAGTGGTACTGAATAACAAAGAAGTGGTACTGCAGAACAAAGAAGTGGTACTGCAGAATGATGAGGTGGTATGCAGAAATCGGGTCCTTAAAACTAATTGCTTTTTCTGACAGGGCCGAACTCGATTTTTAAATTGAATGGGGCATGAATTGCAAAAGCCCCTAAATTATATATATGTATATCTATCTATGGGGCACCGTTGAATCGGTCTTGATCAGCAAATATACTTATTATAATCACCTCAAATTAATGCATTATTATCTTAGGAACGACCCTATTCGGGAAAATAGTAAACTAAATATGAAATTTTCAAATCGTATTAAAACAACCATACAATGTATCGTTGCCTTAAAGATTCCTTTGAATTATTTATTTCGTAATTATATCATCAATACCTAACAAGGTACCTGCTCTTACAATCTACGTTGATCGAGACCTGGAAATAAATATTTTCATACCTATATATATATATATATAATATATATATATATAATATATATATATATATATATAAATATGAGCACAACTTAATGTCAATAATTTCATGCTTTATTTAGTTTTCCTTCATTGATCAAGAAAAGTCCAATTATCTTTCAGATACACACACATATACGTATATATATATGTTTATAGTTTATACAAGCACGATTATAATTCGTGTCTTGTGATTTTTAATTATCAGCAACGATGATCAGTCAAATGATATGCCTCCTGATTAGCATTAACACAAGAAAATTATTTCAAGTTAGTGATCAACGTACGCAAGCTAATTTAATTAAATCACATTAGTATCATGAAAAGCCACCACCGTCAACATGGAGAGTCTAACTTCTTGAGATATGTTAATTTACAAATTGAGGTCTTTTCAATGTTAGGAAACATATCATTTGAAGCAAATTTCTTTTTTTCTTTAGCGACATCTATTATATGCTAATAGATTGCGTCCAAAAAATTATTCACAAATGAAATCAAGACTTATTATGTGCCTTGCAATCGCTATTATTAGTTGAAACCAACAAATGATTATTTTCGTTTTCTCGGCATGGGATATTTTGTCAGTAATGAAATGAAATGTATATGTCTCTGCAACTCAAGAAATAATATTAGTAATTTAAGCGACACATAAAGAGATCGATCTCCATATATTTTCAAATGGAAGTTCAATAGTTCGTAGTAGATTGGACTAATTGATTATCGTCGTTTGTATGGAATTTAAATGTACATATAGGCAATGACAATTAGTATTCCTATAAGGAGGGTTCGTTCCATAATCAAGAATTAAATTCATATTTTACTATTGGATTTAGTTGACGGAAGCTTTCTATAACAAATTATAGGGAATAGACTTACATATCTATTATTCCTAACACTAGCTTGCTAGAAACTATTATCAATATAGTATTTGGGTAACCTCACTCAACTGGGTATTACTTTTTTCACGTTGAATAAAAAAAGTGAGGGCAGAATAAAATTTGTGTTACATATAGAATGAGTTCAATAATTAAAATACTTGAAAATACAAAATATCATAATTATTCTGATATAATTCACCTTATTGGACCCTTCACATTGTAGTAAAAGTGCATAGCAACCTTAATTAAACCATGTAAGATTCAAGTATTCAACATGCAATGTGAACTGAAAAACCTAGTAAGCTTAGCAGCAACCATATCCTTATTTTTGTCAAACTGTCTTTATGAAAGTGGGGTCATAGTAGTTGCCCTTGTTTAAATAAAATGAAATAGTAAAGATAAACAACAAAGCAAAGCCAATGACCTCAATTCAAAATTTTTCTCAGTCAAAGCTCCACTTACATAAAGAGCCCTCAAGATCATATTTCACACACACAGTTTATTTTCTATCTTCTCTTTTCAAAGTTGTCGTAATCACTCTCAGTCAACTAACAACTATATCATCACCCCTTGCAATAAAATCTTGATATATCATGCCTGAGAATTTCGGAGATCTTTACAATCACCAGCCATGTCTAAAGGATTACTCTTCCTATTATCCATCGTCTTCTGAGTTGTTGTGCCCTTCTTATAATTTAGACAGCTTCGTCAATGAGTTTTCGCTGGGCTCTCATATTTTCGGTTCCTCGCCAAAGTATGAAGCCCTCGAGGAAGATCGAAAAACAGTTGTTCAAGGAAGTGATTTATTACTAACTGAAGTTACTACACCGTACTCTCCGATTTCCTTAGATTCAAAAGAAGCTGTAATAAGAAACGATCATCATGAACCGTATATGGACATTGAGATGAAGGAAACCCTTGAAGTTAATGATGAAACCTCAAAGAAATCGTAAGCTGAATATTTTTTAGCCCTCGTCTTATTTTTTATTGAATAAATCACTCATCTTCGAGTTAGTTATATCGTTCTTGCATTATACCGCAAATGTGTTTTGTATAATAAATAGTTTGAATATTCGTTGTGCGAAGATTTTAATGATGATGTGTATGAAGGGCTAAAGGGAAGATCAAGAAAGGTGAGAAGAAGCAAAAACAGCCACGTTTTGCATTCATGACCAAGAGTGAGGTTGATCATTTAGAAGATGGATATAGATGGAGAAAATATGGACAAAAAGCAGTTAAGAACAGCCCTTATCCAAGGTTTGATACAATCAATCATGATATATGTAGTTTATATTAAAATTTGGATACTTAAGAACCTTTTCTTGACATTTATGCTAGTGTGTGCAGCTACGAGCTAGCATTAGGTCAAAAGGAATGTAAAATCTTCGTTCCATTCTCTTGCAATGTAGTAAACTTAACAAACCATTTCAGAAAAAAACTAAAACCCTACTACAAAATGTGTTATTACATGCACAGAAGCTACTACAGATGCACAACTAAAAAATGCCCGGTGAAGAAGAGAGTCGAGAGATCTTTCCAAGATTCGACGACTGTGATCACCACCTACGAAGGCCAACACAACCACCACGTTCCTATGGCTTTCAGGGGAAACATGGTCGCCGGAATATTCCCTCCTCCTTTAATGCTAGCAGGCCATCATCATCAGCAGTTATCATCATCGCTCGACCGAGCTAGCTTTATTTCTCCAGAATTACCGAGTATTAGTAGATTGCCACAGTTATACAGCAGTTACGAAGGAGTTGGTGCAAGCAATAATATCCATCAGAATATGATGAATAAGAGGATAGGCACTCAACTATTACAGCAGAATCAGTTCAGACAGTTCTCAGATGATTATGGGCTGCTGCAAGATATAGTCGCTCCCTTATTTTCCAAAGAGGAGCAGTAACTTTAACGTCTTCTCTCTACCGATTAACTCAATTTATTTTATATCTGTGCTATGATACGCAGTCTTTTAACTCCGGATATTATGCTTTATACCAATCTGACGTGCATGTATAACTTGTCCTGTAACTAAAAGACATATTATTAGAAATATTTATTGCTGTTTAGCAGAGAAGATAAAAACATATGATACGCTACATATATATCATATATATAACTAATAGTCTCACATATTGATGAGCACATACTCATATAAATCAACATCTATACTATTGCGACAAGCAAGAATTTGGCCAGTTTTCACATCCAATCCAACAGGGCCTTGATTATAGCATAAGTATAATAAGAGCATTAACAATAAGAAGAATCAAGAACAAGAACAGTGACTTACACAATGTCCAAGAATGCCAACACAAATATCAACCACTAAATGATTACTCAAGCGGCGGATCATTCTGCAAGAAATCGCCGAGCGTCGAAGGAAACAATAATCCACAAGAATCATCGCCATTGCCACAATGCACAAAGGAAGCTTTTCCCAAAAGCAAATGGGCTAACGCAAAAGGCTCTTTCTTCTCACCATTGGAGAAATTCTTAATCCAACCTTCTAATCTCTTAGCTTCCTTTGCGCATTTTACTCCCTTAACGCCCACGACCCTCTCATAAAACCCAGCATCACACCCAAAATCTGATTCCCCAATCTCTTCACTGTCTGATAAGCCCAAAAGCTCCTTTAGCTGCTCGATATCACCATCAAGATTAATACTTTGAGGTCCCTTTTCGGTTTCTATTGCTTCAGGTTGGTTTTCATGAGGTGGGCTTCGCGAGAAATCATGGGAGTTCGATAGGAAATGAAGTGGGACTTCACTTTCTTGAAGGGTTGAGCTTCTGTTAATGGCGTCTGAGTGATTGAGGTAAAGGGGCGTGCCGAGCGAATCTGTTTGCTGAGAATGGTCGGATTTTCCGTGCTCTACGGGTTGCGCAGGCGGCGGCGGCGGCGATGGTGGTGAGGATTGTTGACGGCCTTCGTCAAGTTTGAGCCTTTTTTCTAGGTTTTTGAGGATGCGAAAAATCGTGCGTGTGATGATGACGAAGGTGGTCTATGCATTGTGATGTGAATGGTTCGCAGAATTCCCAAATTTAGTTTTAATTAGGGTTTCCAATTGTCAGCCAGTTTGATGATTTGATTTGATGGCCGATGATTTGCTACATTAAAAAAATATTTATTCCAAAAAATGAAAAATATGACAGCTGTGGGATTTGAACCCACGCCCTTTCGGACCAGAGCCTAAATCTGGCGCCTTAGACCACTCGGCCAAACTGTCTCATGCTATACTTTGTCTCTTTCAGTATATTACCCTAGGTAAATTCAAGTTTTGCTTGCAAAACAGAAATTTTATAATAATATTCAGTCAAAGGGAAATTCATTATGAGAACTGGAAAACATTATTATATTATAACTCGACTTTAACAACACTTCTCAGAAACCTTGTAATAAGCAACCAATGGTTTGTAGTGTAGCAATCCCTGGCTGGAATATCAATAAATAATAGGGTATCTTATAAGACACAAATCGCACGATTTTTTATCTGTTGTTTTGACTTTGTTGAAGAAGGTCCAGGAGATTGTGTATATGAATGTCCTCGTTCTTAGTTGGCAAAACGGAAGTCATGGGATGATCTTCTCCGAGTTCTCTTCTCGTTCGTTATAATTATTTTATCATGAAGTGATTTGTCTTGTAACGTTTACAATGTTGTTGTTAATATGGGATCATAGTAATTAATGAAAGGTTTGGTTTCTCAAATTGTCTAGCCGTCTTTTATCTTATGGTTCTCTATTTACACAAGGCCGTAGCTTTCGCTTGTGCAAATCAAATAAAGGATTAATCGATGGTTTTAAAAATAACGAGTTTTGGCTCTAAGAAAAAGAAAAGAAAAGAAAAGAAAAGAAAGAACTAGTGTGAATAAAGTCGAAATAAATAGTAGATGACGGAACGTATCGAGACATGGCCAACCGCTTATGAATAAATGACGAATTTAGGCAAAAAGAGGTGATTTAAGACATGGGATCTGCAGAATATTATGTAAAGTCGGCATCTATAAATCTAATCTTTACTATTATGATTTTGTTTTGACAGATATGTAGTTGATAAAGTCGACGATGGCAATGATGCGTTGTGTAACGACTGTCCAAAGCAATAATAGATCTTACGATACAACTCATCATTTTGAGACAAGAATGCTGCCACACCTTTTTTGGGAGTATGCTTCAATTTATGTAGTTTTGCCAGCATAAACAACCGTTAATTGAAGCTTATAGCATACATGACGTAACTCAATATATATATATATATGTGTGTGTGTGTGTGTGCGTGTGTGTGTCAAGACTTTTTCTCCAAGAAATGAGTTGGAAATTGACCATCAAATTCTTTGTTTACCTATATACTATAGTTTGGTTAATTGTCTTTAGTTCGTTATATTAATTTTCGTGACATGCTACAAATGGCATTTGAGATAAAAATTCATGGCGTGGCCTAAAAAAACTCCTTTTCTTTAAGATCTTTTGTCTTTAGGATACAAAAATGTATTCTCAACTTTTTAAAAAAATATTGCAGTGGACGCAATCATTATACGTGGGGGTGTAAACGAGCCAAGCTGCTCGCGAGCAGCTAGGTCAAAGCTTGATCGAGCTGGCTTGCTGGCAATCGAGTCGATCATATCTGGGCTCGTGGCTCGTCGAGCCCTTTTATTTTTTAATAAATTTAAATATTTTATATTTTATATTAAAATACGTATTGATTTAATTATATATACCGAACTCAAGCTCGAGCGTATTCGAGCTCAAATACCCCGCCTTACACTCTTGTCGGGCCGAGCCAAACTTTAATGTCTTTAACGGCCGAGCTCGAGCTCAATAAAGCTTAATCAAGCGAGCTCGAGCTAGGCCATGTTTGGGCTCGGCTTGACTCTTTTACACCCCTAATTCTACATTTGTATTTCTTTTTACATATTTAAATTTTATTCCCATGGTGTGAGGATACCTCAAATATAGAAAAGAACATTGTTTTAAATATAAAGTTGAACAATTCTCGAGCATACTCGTGGCAATCATTTATTAGTAAACCGCAAGAACAACATGACAAAAGACAAGACTTTTTGCATGGAGGTCTCCATCTTATGTGGGAATAGTTGCAATTGATCATTTCAGTCGTTTTATTTTATTTTATTTTTCGAATCTTTTTCTTTCTTTTTCTTCTTTCCATGGTAGTATTATTACAGCCTATAAAGGCTTGAATCTGAAACGAATACTTTTACGGGTTTCCAGTGACAAAAGATATATATTCGACGGTCCTCCCTAAGTTCTACGATGAATTTTATGTTTGTGTGTCGCAAATTTGCATCGTCGGTTGGGAACTAGCAATTTGCTTTGGAAAAATTAGCATAAATGAATAGCTAGTGAATGAAATATTTATTTAATTTATCAATGTAATATTAATTGATCTGGCAAACAAAAAAAATCATTTATATCACACAATATTTTAAGAAGATATTATTTCTAACAGTTGAAGTTTTTAAATTACAATCACCTTTTTTTTTTTAAATTAGATATGACCACACATAAAAACTTTAAATTTGTTACTCCCTCCGTCCCATGAGTTTTATCACATTTCTTGGTGGGCACGTAAACTAAGTATTATAATAATATAGTACATTGAAAAGGTAAAAAAGTGTATATTTTGACACGTCTTTTAAGAATATTTAATATTATTATATTGATTGTTTGTGATATTTTTTACCAAAGAAGGAAATGTGATAAAGTTAGTGGGACGCCCGAAATGGAAAAATGTGATAAAGATAACGGGACGGAGGGAGTACAATTTAAATTTTGTAATGTCGTATTCAACACATGTGTATAGTGATTTCTTTCTTATCTGACCTTAAGCGGTGTGTTTGGTTTGTAAAAAATTAGTAATTGTTACCCCCGGATTTTCATTTTCCGGCCGCATCAGTAGGGAAAAGAAACAAAAGAGAAAGCGATGTCCATAAGTTTTCTTTTTCTTACTATTTGATGAGAAAATTAGTTTTCCCTAGTTTAAGTATAGAATTAAGCAAGATTTTCAATTCTTTTATTTTCTTTTCCTCGTCTGTTTCTTCATCAACTAAATATGAAACTAGTTTCCGTTTTAGTTTATATTCCCTACTAATTTCGACAAATCAAACGCACTCTAACTTATTTTTTTTCTTTCACGGATGATTATGAGGATCCATACTCATGTAGTGTCTCATCTCTAATATACAATATGTCGCCACGTTGATTTTTCATTCTGTGAGGATTCCAATACAAGACCTTCTGATAACACCGTGTTAAATATTAACAGCTTAATTATATCTATATACTATCAATACTGTTATGCTAACTTGCTATAAATTACCACAAAATTGATCCGTCAAATTAGTTTTATTAAAAATAATCTAAAAAAATCACCCACTATCTTTAATTTATAATTATTTTACCCTCTTATTTTAAGTCAATATTATATTATGAGGGTGTTTGGAAACAATTCCGAGACAAAAGTCCTTTTAAAAATGGACTTTCTAGAAAGTGGCTTTTTAAAATGTTTTTATTGAGTTTTTGTTTTGTTTGGTAAATTCACATTTTAAAAGCCCATTTTAAATCATGTGTGAATGTGTTCTCAAAAGTCAGATTTTTTCACTTCTCCGTAATGGACTTTTAAATAAGTTACTTATCAAAAAGTGCATTTGGAATTAATCACCAAACGTAAGAAAAATCTGTAAATGGACTTTTGAATCCAAAAGTCCATTTGAAATGGATTTCCAAACAAGCCCTATATATCATTTTCATTTGATCGTGCAAAACATACTAGGTATATTTATTTTACATATTTTACTTGCGATCGTCTAAATAAATTTTGATGGAAAAAAAAGTAATTTGCAAAGGGTGGACTGGAAGTAGAATAAACTTCGTGGATTTAGCACAATGCAAAGCGCCTTTCTCCACGAATACTCACGCGGGAACTAGATTATAGGGACCCACCACCAAAAATGACCCAAAACCACCCACGACGTTCAAATTCCGCAACTACCCTTCCCCACGCCTCTTATTATACCCCACCCCACACCAAACTTGAAAACAAAATTAAATCAAAATACAAAGCAAACACACAAAACACCAACCAACGCAAATCCCAACACCGATCGATGGAGAAGAAGCAGTCGCCGACCTCCTCCTCAACCTTCTCATTCTTCTCCTTCAAGAGGCTCAACAGGCGAACCACCTCCTCCGACGGAGAAAGCATCGGCGGCGGCTCGTGGCGGTGGAAGTACCTGAAGGCGTCGACGGCGGGACTGCGGTGGAAGAATCGGCGGTTCAATCTTCACCTCTGGCTGGTCGACGGCGTCCTCTTTAAGATCGTCTCTGTGTTTGAGGCCATAGTATTAGTCTCTACTCTGTGCGCCTTCTTCGTTTGCTGTGGCTGCCACATCTGATTACGAATCTGTTCTGTTTGTTCCATCGACGATGATTTCTGAGGTTTAAAAGTATGTCATGCTGCTGATTTCTAACCGAAGGATTTGAGTAATTTCTTGTTTTAGTTTTCGTATAACTCGATGCTTTTTTGCTTGTCTTGGTGACAGATTTTATGTTTATGTTTATATATAACAACACAGTAGACATCGTTCTTTTTTCTTGTTGATTATATCGTTGAACTTGTGCAGTGTCCGTCTTCGAATATAAATTCTTTGCTATTAACAAAACTGTTATTGATTTTTATTTTTTTTTCTTCAAAAACAAAATACGTATGTTTGTGCCTTACAAATATAAATTTTGAGGTCAACAATTCATAAACTCAACTTTAATATTAGGCTATTGCTAAGAATATTTGATATTAAAAACTAATACGAAAAATGTTATTTTATTTTTACTCGTGGATACTAAATTTTTCCTACAAATATATGTAGTTAAGTTTAAGGATAGCACTTAAATACATATAGGAATAAAAATGAAACAAATCAGTCCCCTGTCAGACTTATTTTAACCTACGTACTTACTACAATTTATTTTACTGATACTTACCTAACCGAAGGATTTACCCTTATAAAAACTTGTTTATTACAAATTTACCCGCAGTTTCATATTTATCGTTGAGGTTTATTAAAAAATCATACACCCAAACATCCCGCGCCATTCGTCCCCAAATCGAACATCGCCCATCGGTAGTCGCTCGTCGCTTCCCCAAATCGCTCGACCTCGCTTCCCCAAATCGGTTGCCGTCGTCGCTCCCCCTAATCGAACAAAGTGTCATCGTCGAAGTGATGTAAGTTGGATGTTTTTAAAAATAGAGTTTCGTGCATTGTCGGGTTTCTAACGATTTGTGTTCGTAATTTCGAATGGGTATTTGCTTTGGTCGTTTTTTTTCGTTAATGCCCGGGTTGGTCTGATTTGGGATTTTTTCGAATAGGTCCTTGATGTGGTCGGTTTGGGGTTTGTTCTTAAGGTTTTGCATTTTTGGTTTTGGTTGATTTGGTTCGGTTAGTTTTCCAATCGACATAGATTTGGCGGTGCCTTGATTTTCTTCCGGGCCTTTTGTTGCTTGAAATTGGTCTCGATGATGGCAGATGATAGGGATCGACATAGATTTGGCGGTGCCTTGATTTGCTTCCGGGCCTTTTGTTGCTTGAAATTGGTCTCGATGATGGCAGATGATAGGGATCGTTAGATTTCGAATTTGGTACTCATTAATTTGGTACTACACGATCATTGAATTTGGTACCATCTGTTTAGGTAAATTGGTACCCCGTGTGTGAATAAAATGATATTGCTTCTTTATTACTCACTAACAGTTTTGCAGAAATGACACGTGGAACAATATGATCTTTCTTCCAGGTGTCATCATTTTCTATTTCGATCTACCATAAGTGGATTGACGGGTAGGATAACCACAGGAAACTTGAAGTTACAAGGTCAACTTTTCATTTTTTAGATATGCCTAATATGCCACATTCTTTTCCTAGAATCGTGACATTGATAAAGCGGTATAGTGTAGAGGCCAATTCGTTTAGGTTCGTTGATAATACGGATGTGGTATTCTCCCAATAGGAATATAGCGTAGTCATGGACACGTAGGTCAACTCGTTGACCTCAATTCGAAGATGAAATCGAAAACCGTTGATCGCCTTTTCAGTGGAAAGAATGACAACGTAACCCGTAAAAACATCTTAAAGTTGTTGGAGCGGTTTGTAGAAGAAGTTGGGAGGGAAAACACGAATGGGTTCTTTAGGTTATGGGTTCTTTAGGTTGTTCGTCCTGTTCTTATTTAATTGTGTACTATTTCCGATGGGTAATTACAGAAACCCATCAATCGTGAATACGAACGTCGATGATGTTAACATAATCGGTGAGTATGCATGGGAAGGGCTGTGCATGTCTTTGGTGAAGGAGATAAAGCAAAGTGCACGTGCTCATACACCAAAATCTGAAAGTGCCCAAAGTATTGAATTCATCAATATAACACCTAATCAAATAGGTAAACTGATAACATAATGGTGAGTATTACTAGAGCTGTCAAATTGGCGGGGCGGGCCGGGCCGCCATCTGGCTGGCCTAAAAATAGGAGCCCGCCCCGCTCCGCAGCGGGCCGCAGGCCCGGCGGGCCCATTCTTTAAAAAAACTTAATATTATTTAATCTAATTTAAAAATTTTAATTTATTAATAGTTTTTTATTAAGTAATGAATTTATTAAAAAATGACATAGAAATATGCAATTAATTTATAAACATGATAATAATTAGACATAATTATTGATTTATTAATTACATATCTAATTAATTTAATATTTATTATAGATTTAGTATATATTATATAGTTTATATATAATACCTTAAATTGGCGGGCCGGCCCGCGGGCTAGCCCGCCCCGCCAAAGCCCGCGCCTAAAAAATCTCAGCCCGCCCCGCCCTTTTGGCGGGGTGGGCGGGCCGGCTCGCGTGCCGGATTGACAGCTCTAAGTATTACCATTAGGCCTATTGTGCAATCGTTCATCGTTAGGTTTGAAGAGTCGATCCAAATCGAAACAGCTTGCTTTATCTCTGCAATAAAAAAACTCATGCACAGCCTTCCTCATGCATACTCACCGTCACCGATCATGTCCACATCAGCGACATACATATTCACGAACGATGGATTTTTAAAATTACAAATCAAGAATAATACACAATTAAATAAGAACAGAACGAACAACCTAAAGACTCGTTCGTGTTTTCCCTCCTAATTTGTCCTACAAACCGCTCAAACAACCCTAACATGTGTTTACGTGCTACGTTGCCATTCTCTTCACCGAAAAGGCGATCAACGATTTTCGAATTCATCCTCGAATTTAGGTCCATGGAGTGACCTATGTGATGCAAGCCCATGACTTCTAAATTCATGTGGGGAGAATACCATATCCACACTCTCACCGAACCTAAACGAGTTCGCCTCTACGCTATACCGTTTTATCAGTGCCACGATTCTAGCAAAAGAATGTGACATTTTAGGCACATTTAAAAAAAATGAGAAGGCGACCTTATAGCTTCAAGTTGATCAGGGGTCATCCAACCCGTCAATCCGTTTATGGTAGATCGAAACAGAGAAGAACCTGGAAGAAAGATCATATCTATTCCGCGGTGCCTTTGGTGTTATATTTCTGCAAAAAAAGCAGAACTGTTAGCGAGTAATGGAGAAGCAGTACCATTTATACACAACTGGGTACCGATTTGCCCTAACAGAAGGTACCAAATATAATGATCATGTAAGACCAAATAATCAACATAATATCAAATTCGAAACCAAACAATTTCCCATCCTCGGACATCATCGAGACCAATTTCAAACAACAAAAGGCCCAGTGTAAAGCCACCGCCAAATCAATGCATTGGAAAACTAACCGAACCAAATCAATCCCAAATCGAAAATGCAAACCTTAAGAACAAACCCCAACCCGACCACGTCAAGGACCCATCCGGAAAAACCCCAAATCGAACCAACCCGAGCATTAACAGGAAAACGAACAAAGCAAATACCCTTTCGGAATTAAGAAGACAAATCGTTACGAACCGATAACGCACGAAACTTTGTTTTTAAAAACACCAAAATTACAACGATGACGGGTCGTTCGACTAGGGGGAGCGACGAACGACGAGCGACGAGCGACTGCCGACAGGCGACGAACGACGATGGGGGACGTTCGTTTTAGGAAAGAATGTCGTGCGGGATGGGTGTATGATTTTTTTTATGAACCTCAACGCTAAATGAGAAACCGCATATAAATTTGGAACAAATAGGTTTTTATAAGGCTAAACCGTTAGTTAGTTACCTATCACTAAAATAAAATTAAAGTACGTACATATGTTAAAAATAAAAGTGACATGGGTGATTTGTATTATTTTTATTCACGTAAGATATTAATTGCTGATATCCATTTAAATATCTCATTTAAAACTTATGTAATATTAAAACATACAATGAAAAGGGCGAAGCCGCCCCCGCCGCCGCGGAGCGTTCAATTCTTCTTCTCCTCTTCCTCCGCCGCCTCAAACGCCGAGACCGGAAAAGACCTGGACATCCCGGTAGGGGTCGCAAACGTAATTTTCCCAGAATTAGGGTCCTGAATCGAAATATCACTAATCGTCACCCAAATCAAGAGCTCCTTGCTCTTGACGCCAGTCAGCTTCTTCATCCGACGGTCCTCGACGGTCGCCGTGATCTCCTCGCCGTACCACACGCTTTTTCCGATTTCATTGAACACGTGAGTTTTCCCCTTCTTCTGCTTCAGCCACACGAAACCAGTCCCTTCGTTGTAGCCGACCTCGACGATGTCTTCCAGCGGCAGTAGGCCGCTGGGCATGTTGATCTTCGCCAGCAGCTCCAGCGATTTCTTCTTGCAGATGTCGTGGCCGGCGTGGATCTCAGCGTTCTCACGGTGGCTGGAGATTCTCTGGGAAGCCATGTGCTGTCGGGGTAATTTTGGGAATTTTCACGTGGGCGCTTTGTGTCTGCTTTGGTTGGAGTGGAAGAACGAAGGAGGGTTTTTATTGAGGAAGATGGAAGGAAAATGACGGGAATGCCCCTGGAGAAATATGGCTAAGCATGAATTTAATGCGAGGAAAGGCAAAAACGAGTTCGTTACTAGTTGTTTTAAGGGATTTTTACACATAAATACCCATTTGAAAAAAAAATTTGTAAATCAGTACCCTGTCGGCTACCCTGTCGGCTTTTTTCTATATATACCTAACAGAATAAATTTTTTGCAGATAGGACCCGATCCGCAGTAGGTACGCCATACAACACATTTAGATACCATATAGCAACGTATTTTGGTACATCAATACAGGTAGAATTGGTACCCCGCTACAGCTTGCCGCAAGGTACCGTATGTAACGTATATAGGTACCATATACGGGTACCATATAGATGCGTAACGCGGTACGCAATACACATATGAAAATGTACGTTAACACCAGGAAAATGGTACCCCCAATCGAACGGGTACTTAACTAAAAAATTTCTGACATGGGTACCTATGTGTAAAAATTTTATTCATTTAGGTATTTTTCTATAGATTACACTTGTTTTAACTTAATAATTAATTATTATTTTTATTACTTGAGACTGTAGAAGAGGTCAAACTCAATATATGGACCTATGGGAATACCATACTATACTGTATAGTTTAGATAGTAACCTCAATAAAAAACATTTAAATCTGTCAAAATTGAAAGGCGTGTCCATTCATAACTTAGATTGGTCATCATAATTTCAAATCGTAATTAGCTTGGGGCACGTACCCTCACCCTCACGTATGCTATTTGATTGTTATTGATTTATAGAAAAGACGATCGGTGATATAAGTACAGCACATTTAGTTTTGCTTTACTATCTTGAGAAAGTATTAAGTTCATCACGTTTTATGTCAGCTTGGAATGTAATGTAAACAATGAATTTTGCTCTATATTTTCCCGTTGTTGGTAAATAGTCGGTAATTGTTTTGTTGCCTGTCAAATCGGGCTTATATTAGGCACGTTCATTCTTAAGTTGGGCTTATATAACATTATTTGAAAATTCACATCAAACCCAATTAAATATCATTTAACATGGTAAGTTAAATAAATTGTAGTGGGCCTGATTATGGGAACTGCTGGCCTTCACACCATGAAGTTATACTGAAATTTGAATTATTCTACTCCACCGTAGTACTTCAATAATACAACAATTTACAAGTATATGTAGCACACACACGTGTGTGCAAATATACCAAATTAGTGTATATTTTGAACACTGTAGCTTATTAATTAAATTATTTAAAAAATAAAATTTTAATTGAGGATAAAAATGTTCTAAAAAATAAAATTTTAATTGAGGATAAAAAATGTAATAAAGTAAAAATATAAATGGTAAAGTTGTAATTATGCTTATCAAATTGACACACCAATTTTATAGTTTTCATGTCAATTTCAATTTTGAAATCTATAATTTTTTTTATTTTTAATAAATTTATTTTTAAATATATAAAGGTAAAATAATATGCAGGGAAAGTTTGACATTATAAGTGAAGGGGTTAAATAGTAAATAATTTGACATTCCAAAGTGGCGTTATCTATACTCTTTTAGACCATAAAACCGAAAAACTCATTTTCAAACTCAAACTTATTCTCAAACTGTGGCGCCCCGCCTTCCACCACTACTTTCTACACTAGTCTATGCGACTAATATCCTAATAATGAAATAGATCGTATGAAATTTCGGATAAAATTTTTCCTTCTATAAAAAGGAATCGTAAAGTTGTCTACAAAATCATCCTGGGTCCTATTTACATAGGAAAGCGCGCATGCGGTTCAAAATAAATTTATCTACTGGGCCTCCACAAGGTCGCATCCATGCACACACTTCCATCTCAAAAGCCCCCGGAAGCTTCAAAAGTTGGCCTCGCCGTGAAAATGATCACGTACCGTGATCGCGGGGTCCTACAACACATAAAACGTGGAATGAGCTTATAAAGCTCAGTAAGTGAAAACCATGCATGAAATGCACGTGACCTAAATAGCGAAGGCATCCACGCCAATGCTATCTACTTTTCCCATTATTCCTGACCTTTCTCACATTCTTCTTGACCTTTCATAACATATTTGGGCCCCTTCGGCTTTCAATCTTGCTATGCACCATATAGAGCTCAAACCCCTAAGGGTATAAGTGGCAGTACACACACTGGGAGGCTAAACCCGAGTACTCAATCTGTGTGTAACCCTATGGTGCCTTTCAATCCCAATGCGGTACACACTGAGAGGTTACTAGTGCCTTTCAATCCCGGTGTGATCCACACTGAGAGGCTACTAGTACCTTTCAATCCCAATGCAGTCCCATTGAGAGACTAACCCGGGCACACAAGTTTCGTTTAACCCTAAGGCGCCTTTCCATCCCAATGCGGTCTGACACGCGGGCGCTTCTCACTGGTAGCTTACTACGAGGTCGCCAACACTCGAGGTTCCCTCGGTGCCGCTCGTACGCACGAGTCGCATCCTCCAGGTTGCATCTCCCGCTACGGGGTATTCCCCCTACCTTTCGTGAATCGCTGTGGTATCATAGAAGAGCCGAGACTCATCATTGAGTCGACACAAATGCCTATATCGGCAAATATACGTATCGCTTTCAAGCGATCTTATACTCATGCACGCTATCTCACTGACTCTCACACTAGTCGTGCGTGCACGTGATTACGCCATGAAATCATATAAACATGCGTGCAATATTCATAAAATAATTTACGTCACATAAATCACGTAAATTTACGTCACATAGAAAACATAGAAGTCACATAAAACCATGAAAGGCACATAGACACATAATTTATAAACACAGAATTATGTGTTGTAGTTGCGATTTCCACTTACCTGGTATCCTTAGCTACTTAGCTTATCGTACTTGTAAATTGCTAACCTTCAAACCCTAAGTATAGAAACATACAAAATTAGGGTTTGTTAGTCTATTTTCAATTTCACTAAGGTTGCGTTTGGATTGATGTATTTGAATTGAAATCCGTGATTTGAAATTATGAATTCTGAAATCCAAATTTTAAATCCAAATCCACCGTTTGGCAAACGTTAGGATTTCGAAAATCCGAATTTCAAAATGTCCTCGAGCTCTCGAGCCGGCTTGAGCCATCGGTCATCGAGCTCGAGCAGGCTCATCGAGTTCGCGAGCCGACTTGACTCATCGGTCGTCGAGTTCGCAAGCCGGCTCGACTCATCGGTCGTCGAGCTCGAGCGGGCTCGTCGAGCTCGCGAGTTGACTTGACTCATGTCGTCGAGCTCGTCGGCCGACTCGACTCGTCGTTCGTCGAGCTCGCGGGTCGGCTCGACTCATCGTTTATCAATAATAATAATAATAATAATAATAATAATTTAAGAAAATAATCACGGCAAGATTTGGTATTTCGAAAACGGACCGTTTCCGATCGAATTTCAAATCCATCAAAATACAAGCGCTCGGATTCTCCTTGGATTTGGATGAAATCGAAATCCAAATCCGAGCGGTTGCCAAACGGGTTATTTGAATGAAATTCGGATTTCAAATCAAAATCCCCCAATCCAAACGTAGCATAAAATGGCTTAATTTAGAAAACCCTAGTTTTGACTTTTATGGGTTTCCAAACCCTAAAATTTCGAACTTTGTCTTAAGTCGAATATCATTTCGAAGTTCATAAAGATCTCGATATGAACTTCAAATTGCCTTGTAAAATAAATTGATAAGAGTGTGTATATGAGTTCGCTATTGATTAAGCAATCCACAAGGATTTCGGGATGTTATCTTATAATCTCGAAATAATATATACTATAGTTCGACATTATTAGTACACAAGGATCTCGATAAACTTCGACTTTGCACAAAGATTTCTATATAAGTATGATTTCGAAGTAAATAAATAAAGGTTTTCAAGTAAATTCTTGACATCAATCTCGAGTCTTATCTCGAGATTTCACACAACATTTCAAGAAATGTGTCGATATTAAAACAAAATAGATGTCGAGATGTCACCTTATAACCTAAAATTTCGAAGTAATTTCTGAAATGAATCTTGATATGTTCTCGATACAGCATATTATATTTCGATATGTTTCTAAATAAATCTCGATATCAGCTTCGAAACTCCATTGAGCATGTTTCGATATTATAAACTACATTGAGAGATAAGTCGCTATTAGAACAAATGTCGAGATGTCGTGTCTAAATTCCAACAAGATGTCGAGATATATTTCGACCTTTCAAACAAAATTTCGATATAATATACAAGATTTCGAGATTAACATTAACATGGATTTCGACATTCTTTCTCATGAAAATCTCGAAATCTTTCCTATCAATCCTAACCCCAATTCGTGAAAAACCTTCGATCGAAAAGTCATTTTCCCAAGAACATTTATAACAAAAACTTTCTATCTTCTAACTTAATTAAACAGGAAGCTTCAAACATTCATTCCGTCAAAACCTAATTCTTATGTTAGTCCCACTCCAACATTTATAAGTCCTATAATCTCTTCCATCTAAATGTTGTTAATTTTACCCAAAATCAAAATTATTATTCCTATATCCTATTACTCGAATCATAACTAAGCCCAGAAAATATTTAAACATGATTCCCTTCTTTAAACAAGGGTTTGGCCGTCTGTAGTACACCATAATTCTTGAGTTTTTTCTTAGTCTATGTTAGCATAGAAATTAAATATCCTAATTTACGAAAGTTACCAAGGTTGCAAGGTATATTTTCCTTACCAAAATCCAAGCTGGGGCTGGAATCTTTTATTTAGCTTGATGAAGTCTCCCTTTGTTCTTTTTAATTCTCGTTCTTGAGGGTTTTCTCTCTTTTCTGTTTAATAGAATTCTCTTTCTCCTTTACCTAGGCTTTGCGTGTGATAGTAGAAAAATGACATCAATATGTTCTATTAATACTTATCTTCAATTTAGTAATATCGATTCTTATATTATTAGTTAGTTTCCTTTGTCGTTGGGTTTTCCCCTTTTTGAGGCCTAGTTGAAACCTCTAGTTACTTGGTTGTCCTTATGTGATTGGTCTAATCAAATAATAGGTGTTGACCAATTTTCTCCATACTATGCTCATTATTCGACCGATTCCATTTACTCAATCCAGACTTCACACTAAAATAAGCATATTCGCCCGATTTGATCTCTATGTCTATGTTCGATCGATTCTTGATTACTCAAATCTTACAATGTTCGGCGAAAGCTTACTTATAAGCCTTGGAATCGATCAATTCTTATTAAATCAGGCTCGGTGAATGTTTGACACATATATACCTATATATCTATAACATCGACCGACCAATACTTATTTAAAATCAGTCGATTCTTAGTTCATACATATCATAGAAGCACATACATATATGGTTGTAATACATGTAGCACGTAATTCACATAACACATAAGTCACGTAAAGCACTAAAAATATTAATACTTTTGTAACCCAATTAACTTGTGTGTTACAACTAAGTCTCATATAGTCTTAACCTATTTATTTAATTAATCCACTAAAATCTCAATTTAAATACTTTCACGCTAACTATATTGTAAATCCGGTAATTAGATTTTGGTTATTACACAAACTCAAAATGCAGTAATTCTTCTCCAACCGGCAAATCAAATTTTAAATTTGATTGAAAATAATTTCATAAAATTAATAATAAACTTAATTTCTTTTATATTAAAAACTTAGAAAAAAATGCATTTTGAGAAATACCTCATTCTATCTTTAGTAATATTACTTATTAAATCCATCATCTAATAATTGATTTTATTTTATTAACACACATGGTTTAATAAAAATACTAGTATAATATAATAGATATATGTGCTTTAGACTTGAACCTCAACCCTACAGGCACGATATAGTTCAAAATAAATACTTCAACTTCAACACAACACATGTTATGGTGATAGGGAACAACAAAAATGAAATAATATTTATATATATAGATGAATTTTATGGTGCTCACCTTATGTGAGCACTTTATGTGAGCATATGTTGATGTGACACCGATTGGTGCCATTTTGACATCCTACATCGATGTTTAATTAACACCTTTTAGGTGTCATTAATCGATATTTCGGATGCTGATGTGACATATTGACGCTCCGATATTTCGAATGCTGACGTGACATATTGACGCCTTACATAACATTTTACGTCTCAATGAAATATATCGCGTCAATATGCCACATCAGCACCCGAAATGTCGATTATGACACGTGGTGTTATTGACGTAACCTTAGATGTCGATGTATGATGTTGAAATGGCACCAACCGGTGCCACATCAACAGATGCCCACATAAAGTGCTTACGTAAGGTGAGCACCATAAAATTCCTATATATGTATATATATATAGAGATATAGAGAGAGAGAGAGAGAGAGAGAGAGAGAGAGAGTCCATCTTCAATTGCTTATCATGATGTCAAAAGAGTAATAACCACCCATTGATAAATAAATCGAGTGACTACATTCTCAAGTATTCTCAACAGAAAAAGACAAATATCAATACGAAAAATAAGATGGAGTATGCCACGTGTCGATCTCCTCTACCCAAGCATCCTTCTTTGCACGACACAATATTAATTTGGTATTTCTCTTATGTAGTTTAGCCTGCAGTTTGTTCACATGGGCAAATTTCTAATTTCGGGTGACGGATAATTTAAATAAATTATACTCTCTGATCAGTTCTCATATATGATGATGAGACATAGTAAGTTTCCCTGTGAATCTCTTCTCTTGGGACTGCGAAATTGGTAAAAAGCTAGGGATGATGAATATTTCAATGATTCTGCAACTTATTACATATATGAAATAATGCATCGTGTAGATCATAACGCTGTCCCAAGAATTTTGCGCTAATAAATATCAACAACAAAAGAAACCAAATCGTTTACATATATATATATATATATATAATAATCTATAATATGTTAGACATAATACACAAAACAATTTTTATTATCTATGTATCGCGAGACAGTATTTCCTTTAGATGATATTGTTTTAGTACGATAATTATTTTTGGAATATACGGCTACCGTACGACTACGAGCTAAACTTTGAGATCAACGAACTTATTCGATACCTTAATAGACTCTCACATGACTTTGGAGAGAAAGAAATCTTATTTGAAAGACATTTGGAGTCCGATAAGAGGATTTCATGTGTTCTAAATGGAAAAATAACATTGTTATTTATATAAATGTGGCTGGAGTTTACTGAAAAGTTGTAACTAATTTTGATTTGACAGTGACAAACTTTCACATTTAAAAATCACATAATTTGACAATCTTTACATCTATTACTCAAACTTTTGTTTGTCTTATTTAACTAATTTTTATTGAGTTTTTCCAAAAAAAAGTCTTCGGACCAAGTGCCTACTGTTACGAAAAAACAATAGCTAATGGTGCAACTTTAATCTTTAAACTGCACAGCAGCCATCGCACCGTTCAATTCCTCTCAGCAGGAACAGTTATTGATTCCCAACAATCTCCCCTCAATAATTGCTCTATTTGCAGTTTATGGGAATTAAATCCTTAATCTGCTCTGATATCAAATCTTAGTACCAAGCGCCTCAATGGCAATAGGGCGGATCTGAAGCGGGTTTGGCAGGACCGAAGACCGACCCGATTAATTTGTGATGGACTCGTGACCGCCCCGCCCTGAACCCGGGTCTCGCCCAGACCCGGTAACTACTTACATTTTTTTTTTAAATTTGAAATTTTATTTTTTAAAAATGTGAAAAATATCACCGTGATCCTCTTGTCGTTTTATCATCACCATAATGACGGATCACCTAGGTGATGAAAAAAGCTAAGTGATATTACATCACTGTGATTGAATTAGTATTTAGAATATATTATCCCCTAGTTTAGCTTTAGATATTATGCCTTATTAATCATATTTTAATTATATAATTAAATTATTAAATCGTTGAATAATATATTTAATACTAAATAATTATGTTGAATAACTATACAAAAAAACTTAATTTTTAAAAATTTTAAATCGATATTAAAATAGTAGTCATTATTATGTAAATATCATCCCAATAGTGTTAAGTATTATTTACGCAATATCATCCCACATATTACCATGGTTAACCAAACACAATAGTATAATATGCAAAATGAAATATCACCCCAAAACTAACAGGGTAATGAGATATCACATTGATCTACAGCATGGTGATATTCACATTACGGTAATTTGAGTATCACCGTGATCTTGAATCACCAGAAACAAACATCCCCTAAGGGGGTGTTTGTTTTGGGGTGATCTTCCAAAACATCACCGTGATCCTCTCGTTTACCACTTATCACTGTGTTTATTTAGTCTAGGTGATAAGTCATTACCGGAATGATGGATAACCTAGGTGATGAAAATGGGGTGATATTTCATATTTTAGATCACCCCAAAAAACTTAGGTGATCCAACATCACGGTGATGGGGTGATCTATCTAACTTTTAATGGACGAAAATACCCCTCATATTTTAACATTATTACTTTATATGCCATTATAAATATTTTAATTACATGATTAACATAATTAAATCTTAAATTATTTTTTAAAAATATTTAAACTTATATTTCAAAAAGTATAAATATAAATAATGGTTATAAATTAAATGTTAATTTTAATATTAATGATTATCACATAAAAATATCACCTTAAAAAAATTTAACACATTATTTAAATCATATGTATAGAGTCAAAGATGACATTTATACAACATCACCCTACACATCACAGTAGTGATTAAACAAACAGAATACTCCAATATCACGCTGATCTGAAAAATGAAATATCACCTTAAAACAAACACACCGATGACATATCACATTGATCTACATTCCGGTGATACTCACATCACTGTGATGTGCGTATCACCGTAATGTTGGATCACCTGAAACAAACACCCCCTAAGTGAATATATCAACAACTTAGCCATTTGGGCTGCACAACCCTTTGTAAATATACTATTACTTCTCTATATTTATACATAAATATAAATAAAAATAAATTTTTATATATATATATAAAATAAAAAACCTCATTTTTGCTGCATTTGTATTTTACGTATATTTGGAATTTTTTTACTTTGAAATTTTTTGGTAGCTATCATTTTAGGGAAGAATATCAGAAGGTTTTATTGCAGAGTAGCAATAACACGTGAACGCCATTCCAAGTCCATAAGCAAATGGCCCCAATGCACACACACCTTCTATCACGTGAACGTTGTTTTCAAGGCTTTTCTTATGTTCTTTTTCTCATACACACAACACAAACATAATATGTATATCTATACATATATATGTTAGAATTTGTGACGACAGAGCCATGTTCAGAAAAATCAGATCATTGAACCTCGAATTCAATTCAAGTAAAGGAAAAATAAGCGATGGTTCCTTTACTGGTAAAAGTCAAATAATGCTCAGAAAAACCTCTAAAAGACAAAGCAGAGTCAGTACTCAGACATTATTCAGATCAGCTTTAGCTTAGCCTCATGACCTCCACACAGGTGGTTTATTAATTTTTATTTCTTTTCTTAAATCATCGTTATCATCATTATTTGCCATTGTTATTTTTATTCTTTCAAAGAACTAACTAGACTCATGTGCATGTCTCATGTTTTATGTTATGTGTAGTTTTTTTATATAGATGTTAACCGTACTCTATATATTGAGTTAAAAGATGACCTCCGTGATTATTATTGTTATTTTATGATTAAAAAAGTGAAATTTCTATTTTTTGGTGGATATTTCAATTCAATACTTTTTTAAGCTGACTAAAAAATCCCATCTTTAAAATCAAATCACAATTCAGAACCATATCATATATGGTTGCGTGCGCCTTTGTTACAATATGCATAACAAACACAGACTTATATATTGCATGTAGGAAAGGAACTAACTAACATAGTCGCGTCACGTTATTTTATATCCCCATAATTATGCCTCAACTTCTCGTAATTTAATAATGTAGTTAAAATTAACTCGTTCCCATCACTGAGGACTATAATATAAAGGTCCACATGTGGTGAGGGACCATTTAGTGGTATGATTATATTTATTGTTAAACATAAATATGAGTTTGAGAATGGAATACTCGAATATAACAACTTTATGAAGTCTTATTTGAGGGAATAAAAAAAATCACAAACCTCGTGCCGACGACCATCTCATCGTGTTGTGATATGGCTCTCAAATGGTATTGAAATAATCGTAAATCATAGGATAGATTGCAACTAGTATATAATTTTATACGCACGGCAAACTATTTATTTACTAAGGTATTCTATTATCTAAATTGGTTTAATTTTCTATTATACTACGAAAAAAAAAGTTCCACGTCTCAACCACGCTTAATCAGTTTGCCATAGTGCAATGCTTGAATTTCTATTACAACACTTGCAATGCAAAACATTTTTAATATTTCCATTTGCACAACATAATTTATTATTTTCTCACTATGATGCTGCCAAGTGGCAAGTGTTAGTCAAAAACTTTTTCATTTCATTTTTAATTGTTGACTAGATACGGAGTATGACAACGTACATAATCAAATATGGAATGGAACTGCAAAATATTTCAATATTGTCCACTAAATCATGAGTTTATATTAGCGATCCAATTTTTTTATTTGTTATTATGGTGACACTATTTTCTATTATTTAAGAAACTAATTTGTAATAGGTGGAACGATCATTTTTACATGGATCAAATCCACGCGTACGACCTTCTAACCATTGTAGAAGTTCAAATGCCTTCCTTAACTTAAAATGACATTGTAATACTCGACTTATTTAGCAATATATTTTATAGCTAAGAGTCAACATTAGTCAAAAGTAGTATAATCTCTCCGTCTTCATTTTTGTAATAGGTCATGTCAACCTTTCATATTAGGTCTATTTGTTTCCATCGTCAAGTTAAAAAAGGTTGACTAATTATCCGAGCTATAAATAAAATAAAACCACTCTTGTTATCGTAAATTGTTCGTCGAACAAAACGGTCAAACATAACATGACATGCATTGGTGTGTTATTAATATACCCAAACTTATGGGCACGCACCCAGGGGATTATTACATTGATCATAAGATTGACTTTACGATGATTAGTCCATCTTTATCAAATTAATCAACATTATGTTGTCGGAGAGTTGCATTCAATTTTTCAACACATCCAATTTGTCAACCATAAAATCCGAGGACACCACAACAAGGCTGTCTTTTTTTTTTCTTCCTCGATCCCATAAAATGGTCCCTCGTTTGCTACGCCATTGAACCCTATTTTCCATGCAATGACAATAACTCAACCACTTCACTTCACACACTTCCCCACCTATATAACACCACCCCCCCAACACCCCTCATTATTTCTCCACACAAAAACATTCCAATAAATAACAAAACTATAAAAATTAAAACCCATCGCCATTATCTCTCTCTCTCTCTCTCTCTCTCTCTCTATAGTGACGATCTCTTTGTCTGAAAAAAAAGGGAACATGGTAGTTAAATCTCAGCCGATGCTCGACAAAATAGCCAAGATCAAAGCATGCAATAAGCCCATGCCCGAAAGCTTCAAAGAAATTCCTGTAATAGACCTTTCGAACCGTTCCAATGCTGGGAATCTCATAGTAAACGCCTGCAAAGAGTTCGGATTCTTCAAGGTGATCAACCATGGCATCTCCTTCGAACTCACGGCCAAGTTAGAAGCTAAGGTTGTCAGGTTCTTCAGATCATCTCAGCAAGATAAGGATAAATCAGGCCCTGCGAACCCTTTCGGCTATGGTAATAAGAGGATAGGAATCAACGGAGACATGGGATGGATCGAATACCTTCTCTTCTGCACAAACCCTGAAATCATTGCCCAAAACCCAGGCGCTGTAATACCAGGAACTTCAGAAACCCTCAGGTGAGTTTTCTTGCCCTTTTTTCCCCATAATATTCATTACAAAAACACAAACGCTTATAGATCATCGTCTGTTTCTTGCAGGGCTTTAGTGAACGAATACATATCAAAAGTGAAGAACATGGCCTGCGAAGTCCTTGAAATGATCGCGGAGGAGCTCAATATTGGCCCGACAAAGGACGTTCTTAGCAAGCTCATCAGAGATTATAACAGCGATTCTTGCTTTAGGCTAAACCATTACCCGCCATGCACGGACCATCTTCAAGCTCTGATCCACGGTGGTTCGAATCTGCTGATAGGGATCGGAGAACACACAGATCCTCAGATAATCTCAGTTGGAAGATCTAACAACACTTCGGGCCTTCAAATCTGTCTTAAAGATGGGACGTGGGCCCCAGTCGAAGCTGATGACACTTCTTTCTTCTTCAACGTCGGCGATTCTTTGCAGGTAGGTATTAAGATCATTCACTAATTAATCACCTCGTCATTACAAAAGATTTCTATGAAGAGGGCTGATTAGTAAGTATAATCTTTGTCGGATCATTGCAGGTGATGACGAATGGAAGGTTTAGGAGCGTAAAGCACAGAGTGTTGGCCGACGGCGTAAATTCTAGGGTTTCGATGATCTTCTTCGGTGGGCCACCGTTGAGCGAAAAGATTGCACCTTTAAGTTCGATCATGGAAGAAGGTGAAGAAAGCCTGTACGAGGAATTCACGTGGTCTGAATATAAGAACTCGGCTTACAAAACGAGGCTTGGTGATAATAGGCTTAGACTTTTCGAGAAGGCATCAATAGATTATTAAAGTAATAGAATTATTAAATATGTATCACTTTTTTTTTAAGGGTTGACTCCAAACAGATGGATTAGGTGGTGGGTTCATGTTTTAATTAGTATAATTGTAATAGTTCTTTTTACTTTTTTTTCTTGCATCACCTAACTTCTCGTTTTGTGTTAAATTGTATAACGACTGCCTATCTTCTATATCCCTAATAAGTGCTTTGATGCAAGTGTGTTATCTGGACATGGTCATGTGTGTTATATCCTATTATAAGTTATAACTGCTTGCAAGGAAACTATATATAGATTATAGGGTTATATGATTTCATTATTTTCGTGTCGAACCGAACTTTGCTGCGGATTCTCGGTGCTGACGGCCGTTTACGCGAAATTTCTCGTGTCGTCTGCTCTGAATTTAGCGTAATTTTGACGAGGGGCGTGACGATTATGAATTAAATGAGGCCGTTACTTGATTTGTTAGGATATGTTCGGATTTTAAATCCTCTTTTTGTTTTTATGACGTCGAAAATTTCGAGGCGAAAAAATCGACGGCCTTTCCTAACTAATTTCCTCTCTTTCGATCTAAACTAAGTTGCACTTCTTTTTTACTACGAACATCGACGATTAGTCGAAAAATTTCTAGTCTTTAAGTATAATTACCTACGACTTAAAATAAAATGGAACATAAAGCTGATTTCTAGCATTCTGGATATGTTGGTTGTGTTTTTTGACAAAGAATCATGTGACTTCTCGAAAAATGCCTATAATAAAGTATTAAAATGAACACAGGAAGTGAAGTGAAGAATTACATCATTTTTTTACAAAGAAATATTGAAGACGTGTACTTGTTAGTTAAAACAATCGCTTCAACGTTGTTGAAAAAATAGCATTAGTCTATCAATTACGCTGTAGCAGTGCACGAGAGATGTCCTCTCTACTAATAAAACCAAGATCAGAGACAGTTGTTGGACATATATATCTCATTTTTATCTTTTGTTGGAACGCTTTCTTTTATTTATAAAAGATTACATCTTTGAATTCAACGTCTTAGAAAACATAAGCAAACCCGTCTTAGACTTTGCATAGTTTCATAAGTTGATCCGATCCTTAATCTATAGCATCTTAGACGTAAACAAACAATGTCTTAATGATTAGATTCCTCCCCTAACTAAGACGCCTAAGATCAACGTCGTGTAATGTATATATTAAATTGAGGCTCACAAAATAACAAGTTGCACGTTGCCTATACATTTATTGTAACGAATTCCATAAAAAAAATGGTTGACTTTTTATCAAATGAACCGTCTTAATTAACTAATTAATTAGGGCACAACCTGAACGAGAACGTGCCGACCAATGAGGGTTCATGTTATGTTTAGGTAATTTTCTTACCACCTCAGCTTTCAGCTTCTGAAATACCATAATTTGCTTATCATCCATTCATTATTCACAATTTACGCGAGCTGCTACATGGTATTTTCAAAATTCGGTGAATTCTAACTTCGAACAGACTTAGAAAGTTGAAAGATGGAACTGTTACTTTAATAATCTATTCTATTATATAGAAGGCTCTAGGACTCATAAAAACTGCCAAAAAGTTAATTGATTTGGTCCGTCAATTTGTAATCATATTTTTTTTTGACAAATTAAGAACTAATAAAATATAAAAATTAACCAACATTCTCTAATCGGGTCAATATGCGTCCTTCAACTTCAATAAACAAAATTAAATAAAATTTTAAAACTCATCCAAAGAAGAAAAAGAAAGAAGAGGAGATATGAGATGGGCTCAGACAAAGCTTCGCAGGAGTATCTCTCCAGAGCTTGCCCTTAAGAGATCTCTGTCACCGTGGTCGACCTCAAACTTCGGAGGAAGAAGAAGAAGACGACGATTAACAAGGATGTTAATGGATATGTTGGCAACTTACGTTAACCTTCTGTCTTATTTTTCAGACAAGAAAGCATCACCTTGATTTCTTGAGACCACCAATGTATTTATTTACTAAAATAAGAAAAGAAATCATGGCTCTCATGAATATCATAAATTGTTGCGCTATCAAAGATAAAGTAACACTTGTTATTAAACAATCTCTGCAAAATCTAAAAGGGTCTGCAAGGATTCAGATAAACAGGGCTTTAAGAACTGTGATGATTTTCTCTCAAATCGAACGATCACATATCGGCGATGGACCACTGATAAGCTTCTTGCTCGGAGGCGTTGTTCTCATTCATCCTTTTGAACAGCTCCTTCTCGTACCCTTACAACAAAACTCGGGAAATTTAGCATTATTTTCTCGCATTGGTAATGAAGCATAGAAGAAAAAGATGGGAACTGAGCTAACTCACCAGTTCTGCGATCGACACCATCCCAGTGCCTCCCAGGTCTTACACTATAACGGTTGGGATAACACATTAGCAGAAAGTAGAACGGCACAGACCGTATTACAAAGTTCGAAGAGATATCAACAACATAAGCAATTGTCTTGGTGAAATGAAGAAAGGTAATAAATTGACCAGGAAATTAAGCCAATAAATTATAAAACAATACGAATTAAGTAGACGATGCAGCACAAAATCTCACCTTAGGCTTCTCGTTCTTTTTTTTTCTTTATTGTTCGACTCTAGGTACTCTTCTGTAGTGATCCGCGATCATAAAGAGAAGATGGTGAATGATAGATGATGAGATATGAGATAAAGAGAGCTAAGAATGAGAGAATTTCAGAGGATTAGAGAAGAGAATAGAAGTTAGAAGGGTTTAAGAGATGGACAGAGAACGATAGAGAGATTTAGGGATGATGAAGCTATTCATTTGCTTAATTCCCCACAAATGTCTATTTTACAGCAATTTATATTAACCTAATATTAAGATACCAAATGACTAATGAATTAACTAAGCCCAATCCAAACAAGCCAAACCCATTTCAGCGAAGCCCATTCCTTGACAGCCCACGAGTATGTGACATCTCCTTTGAAATTCGCCCACCTGAGACAAACGGCAAAGTAGAGCTGTCGCACAGGCTGGCCCGCCCCGCCCCGCCTCAACCCGCGGCCCAAGCGGACTGGCCCTTTTCAGCCTGCTTCTAAACGGGCTACTAAACTAGTAGCCCGCCCCGCCTCACAGCGGTTGGCGTGGCGGGCTAGCGGGCCAACCAGCTAACTATATTTCTTTTTTTTATATATTTTTTTCTATTTTAATTTTTTCGAATAACGTTTTTATTAATGAATAACGTTGGAATATTCAACATAAATCATTTATATTTGGACTGTATGAGGACTATTGGTTAAATGTCTAAGTGCTTGTTTGGTTGGAGGGTTTAAGTATTTTACACTACAAAAAAGAGAGCATTTAGTGACGACGAAAACCGTAGGAAAACCGTCGGAAAAGACGATTAGCGACGGAATAGCTACGGAACACGTCCGTAGCTGATCGCCTGTCGGAAAATGGAAATCGTAGCAGAAACCGTAGCAAATTTAGCATCGGACACCGGCTCCGGAATATCCGTCGCTATCTGAGGAGAAAACATTAAAAAAAAAATCAGCGCGACGGCCAATATCCGTCGCTATCTGAGGAGAAAAAATTAAAAAAAAAATCAGCACGGCGGCCCTGGCCGCCGTGCCATCTCGCCGGAATCTTGCACCCACGCGCCGCTATCTTCCCTCACCATATCCACACCACAAACCCTCTCGCCACCGCTGCTCTTCTCTCGCCAGATCCGCCTCCGACCGGCCCATCAGCTATCATCGCCGCCCAGAACCGCAACCGCCGCGAGATCGCTGCCCAGATCTGCCACCGCCGCGACTTTTGGTGCCCGGATCCGCCGCCGATCAGCCTCCACCAGACCTCTCGCCACAGCCGCTGTCTTACCTCCCCAGATCCGCGCCTAGCAGCCGCCAGCAGCCTTCTCGCCACCGCCCCTTTCCGCCGCCTATCACCGCTGCCGTCATCGCCGCTAGCCGATATCCACATATCCGCCGCCGAGCAGCCGCGCGTCTCGGAAGTCCGCCGCAATCTTCCCCTAAAACGCAGATCCGCCACCGCCAGGCCACCTCGCTTGAACTGCACCAAATTTCCGTCACAGTCCCTGAGAGAAGAAAGGAAAATTTAAGATCAGAGAAGATAAGAAATAGAAATTGAAAAGAGAATAAGGTGGGATAGTGGGTGGAAAGAAATAAAACGTGTGTCAGGTGAAAAAAATGGGTTTCAAAAAATTTCGTAATTCCGCCTAAATCTCTATGACGGACTATCCGTCGACATATATTAGCTACGGAATATCAGTCGCAAACTGGCGACGGAAATGTCTGACGGTGATTCCGTCGCAAATTTGCGACGGTGGAACAGTCGCTGTGCTTTGTGACGGTTTTGCGATGCAAATTCCGTCGCAACGTTTTGCTTCGGTTTTTCCGCAGCTAAGCACCGTCGCTAAACTGTGCTACAACGTTTCCGTCGCGGCTTCCGTCACTGTACCAACTCTTTTTTGTAGTGTTAATGGTGAATTTATGATATCTTCGTGTGTTTGGTTCGCAGGTTTATCTAAACCATGTGTTTATATAAAACCACTCTAAATCCATGCAGACGGGTTTATATAAACACACCCCCTCACATGTGTTTATTTAAACCCACTAACCAAACACACATTTTATTTATACCCATTAATTTGTTTTATATAAACCCTTACTTATTTAAATCCTCATAAATATAAACCAGTCAACCAAACGAGCACTAAGGGTTTTTATAATAGAGGAGTTTCTTGAACATACGTCAGTTGCAAACGTTCTTGAAAAGTTGTATGAGGAATGTAATAATAAATAATACCAACGCACATGAATCGTCTATCGTGACTATTTAGCTCCCATAGTTAGTGGATGGCAATATGTGTAACCGTTCAATATTATGTAATCGATCTCTCTTGGGTAATAATGTATGAAGTTTTCTATTAAATCTCGGGTAATATAGCCATTCAAGAACCCTGAAACCTGAACTTCATTGATTTAGCCACTCAATATAGCACGCTTAGACTGCATCATCGACTATTAATAACATGATTAATGTATGTGGGGTTTTCTATATTATGACTATTTAGCTCCCATAGTGGATATTAATATGATTGAAGACGTTGTATCAATAAAAAAAATTGTCAACACGTGAAGTGAGTGAATTAAGGGAATAATATGTTTAATGTGAGGGCTTCAGCATTTCAAGTCCATGTGTCGCAGAGGGGGACGTTTGCTCGTCCACGTGGCTCCTCGAGAGTAGCTATCCATTTTTTTTATATATAGACTAGTTTATTGCCCGTGCAATGCACGGGTTTTAATATTTATCAAAACGAACAAAACATCATGCAAGAAGGAAAATGATCCATAGTTTTGATGTTATTTATTGTTCAAGATCCACAATAGAAGAAAACTCCATTAAACACAAAGATTACACTGGATAAAAGAACAAAATAGTAGAACTAAAACTAAAGCTAACCCTGGAAAGCGAATTCGGTTTATTAATCCATAAACCCAATAGTTGTTCAGATAAAGAAGATAGAAACTAAAACAAAATAATTAAAACCATATGGATATATTTGAGGGTAAAGCAGCATTATCACCAGTGTCTATTGTGGAGGTTGCCTTAGCAATAGTAAAATTCAGCTTAACCCTTACCTCTATCGCTGTCATCTTCACGATCAATGTCGTCTGCCTTTCCACTTTCCGTCAGGCACAACGGCCAATCCATTACCCGATGGGTTTTGAAGCTGTTCCACTCATCCGGTATCAGTTGCCAATCCAAGGCCCACGCCCAATGAAGGCATAAATATGTGCCAAAACAAATTATTGGATATACATAATATAATTGAGTGAATAGGGAATGAGACTTTATCATGATATGAACTGAACGCCCGTTTAAGCAAATCTTGATGCAATATCAAATAGCTAAAAAGAAATTAATGATTACAACCTTATGTACAATTTAAAGAAACTAAGATGAAATAATGTCTTTCAATGACTAAATGAACCTGTAAGTCCATATTCCCATGAAAGCGTGATGCTTAAAAACACCATACCCGTCGGTGGTCCCACAAACCAGTTGTTATCGAAGCCCACATAATTATGGCATCGACAGCTTCGTGCTAATGCAATTCTCTTATATTCGGGTCGAGATACCCCATTATCAGGGAGCGCAAAAAGAGAAAAGAGACGGAAGTCGTTGAATTGTCCGGTAAGTACCCTTTTTTATTCCCGTCACCGACTCGATGGTTAAAATCGGCAAACCAGGGAAGCAAGAATGTAGATCGAAACCCTAATGTGTAAAAGATTCATCAAGGTAAAACATATATTGTTTAATATGGAAATTATATGAAATCTATACATCAACATTCCCATCATTCATACCATTAAAGATTAAACATAACATGCTAGCCATTCGGTTTGGATAAAAATCAAAGAGAATAAAAATCTCACTAAACAAAAAAAATAAGCATCTCCATGTAACTTTGTAATGTGCATATTAAAGAAATCAGGGCGCAAATACCATCGTGCAATCAGCATGAATCCAAAAATTGGCATATTCAGCAATTATGAATTCAACGATAATGTAGCAGAGATTTTACAGGAAAAACATATGAATGATGCAACACTTCATTTTCACTATCAACCACACAAAATCTCAATTCCACGAATGAAGATGTTTTTATTTATTTGATTAACGAAACCTAGATAATCAATCTGCATTAATTATGTCGATAGCCCTAACCATCTTGCCTTCCAGAACATCCTAAAAGGCTGTTGAAACCATCGCCGGTGCAAGAGGTGAAGATAAAGGCAAATAATGGAATATAATGGTGATTAAAACACATAATTGCAGTTCTCGCATGAGAAAAAATGAAAGCCCTAACCATCTTGCCTTCCTCTTATTCCTGTTCATCGCATCCATCACTGCTTCTGCGCCAAAAAACTCAACCTTTTCTTTCGATGTCTCTTGCATCCTCGTCCACCACAGCCACAGCCATAATCTTCATCGTCGTCGTCTCATTTATACCTATTAGGTTTCACTATATGGAAGAAACCGTACTAACAGCAACTAACTTCCTAATCATTTTCTACAAACTGATCGTCCTTACCAACCCAAGCGAACCACTGCCGGGCCGTACAACCCGATTGCATGAAACCCATCCAAGGGCCCTGAGTCGACCTCTCCTATGACCCGACCACAAACAGAACACTCCTTACTTGCTCTGCTTCGATCAACATCTGATAGAAATTGAAGAAACCGACTAAAAAGGGGCAAATGTGATAGATCCATTAACTACCATACATGAATCATAATCGAACATCCAATACAATCAGATTTGCGTGTTCAAAAAAAAGCCCCACTTTTGTTTTCTCGGGTGAAACTTTCCCTACAGAGTGGAATAGAGCGTAAGAAGATGGTCCTGCGTACTGTACTTGGGTTGGTTTCCTATGATTTTGATTAATCAGTTATGAGAAGAATGTGGTCGAATTTTTTTTATTATTATTAAAAACCAAAAATTGTAAGGGACACGTATTCCCTTCTAATGAAACCTACATTTCTATTTATATATAAGATTACTATTATTATTATTATTATTATTATTATTATTATTATTATTATTATTATTACATTGAGAGAGAAAGGAAGGCAATTGAACAAAATTAGGCTTCCCCAAAGAAGAATAAAGAAAAAAAGAAAGAGAGAGAACTAGTGGTAAGAAGAATAACAATTTGCAACTTGTGTAACATTCGACTTATTAAAGAATCCTTATTAGTGCTTTATTGATCATAAAGATCACAAATTTGTATTCTCGTACACAAACACAGGAGCATTATGAACTCCACTTCCAGTCCAAAAAGAGGCATCTTTCTTCCATTTTCAAATATAATTTTTTTAACTAAACGTTTAAACTATTATAAAAATAATTTAATTAAATAACCCCCTTTTTCATATATATATATATGGTTAGATAAAAGCCGCTCTAGAAGGAAAGAAGAAGAAAAAGAGCAAAAGCCGGAATAATGATATATGATAATCGAACTAACATTATATGACCGTATATTGAAGAAAATACATACATCTAATAGCTCTAGATCGTCCTTTCTCCGAATCTGACTTTATTACATGATATTATTTTAAAACTAACAAGCAAAGAGTGTTCTCCACAGAAGGACAAACTTGTATTAGGTTCAACTAATTATCTTTGATCATTTAATAGAATCTTTCTTTTCCGCTTAGTGATCAAATATGATATAGTATTTCCAGCCATGCTAGACTTATTCCCTTTAAAAGCATATATTTCTAATCCGATCCATCGAAATAAACAAATCTTAAAGGTTATGCAGGTCCCATTTCGCTGCAAAATGTGATATTTACATGAAATAATAATAATAATAATAATAATAACAACAATTCCTCATATTAGTCATCACCACCGTCTTCTCATAATAAAAACTTGGAAGACCAGCAAATTTACGAATAGTGTACACATTACGCTACGATATCGTCTTCTTATAACCTGTTAAATAATAGCCCAATTAAAATAAAGGAAAAAATAACAATACGTAAGCCAAAAACATATAAAGCATAAAACTTCCTAATCATCATCCTTGCATAATCATTAAATCTCAGAATAAACACTTCCAGTTTTAAATATACGTGTCGACATAATATAGTTACAACTCGTCACAAAGCGTCAACTACAATCCCACTAAATATTGTATAACTCAATAAAAAAAAATTAAAGAATCATTCTTTTACCTTGTTTGCATTAGAAGTCAAGGAAATGGTGGCCGTCGAAGTCGTACTACTGCTGTTCGAAGAAGACGACGATGACGTGGACGAAGAAACAGCAGACAAAGAACTCAACCCAACATTGTACGCCATCGTACCATCAGGCCGAAACAGACCATAGTTCCTCTCCGAAGTTGGCCCAGGCTTCATGTCTTCATTAAACAGCGCAAAGACGTAAACTTCTGTTAGATAATTTATAGTTGATTTTATAAATTAATTATATGAATGAGGAATTTAGAAAATTATTTTCTTTATGAATTGGGCTTTGGAAAAATCTATCGGGCTTCAGTTTTGGCCCAATAACGGCCCAACTTCTAGAAGGCCCAACTTCTAGAAGTTGGGATAATGCTTAGTGATGGAATGATTTGATGGAGTGGTTAAAAAACCACTCCTCAATCCAACGTGTGTCATAATTTAAAAAAAAAAAAAAAAAATTATTATTTTTTATTACAAAATTTTGGCTATAAATAGGCCATTAATTCTAAGGAAAAACACACAAGAAATAAAAAGAAAAAAAAAATACTACTTCATAAAATATTGTTTCTGCTATAATTCTTATTCCGTTCGTAGTCGGTGTCGTTTTTGTGCTAAACGAACGCCGTGTGTTTTCGAAGTATCCTGGAAATAGACGCTCGTGAACCTCTAGCACATACGTGAGGGAGCGAATCTATTTTAAGGAAATTGTGTACTACACAATCTTCGAATATTTTTATTTCTCAGCCAACAATCTTAAAATAGATTTACGATCCCGCAAAGATGTCAGACAACGTGGATTTCCACAACAACCAAGAATCTACGAGAAACGAAGGAAACATTGACGTTCTCCCTACTACTTTTATTCCCACTGCCATACCTGTGGTTACGAAGCCAAGCGTACCGATCAACCACCTGGAGAAGCCGGAGAAATTTATGGGGACAGCCTCGACGTTCAAGAGATGGCAGCAAAAGATGCTCTTTTATCTCACCACACTGAACTTGGCCAACTACTTGAAAGAGGTCGAGCCTAAGGTGAACGACGGCGAGACGAACGTTGAGGTCATGATTGCTGTTGATGCATGGAAATACTCTGATTTCCTGTGTCGTAATTACATTCTGAATGCCCTAAGCGATACTCTGTACAACGTGTATGGTGCGGTCGCTACGGCTAAGGAATTGTGGGAATCGTTAGACCGGAAATATAAAACTGAGGATGCCGGTACAAAGAAATTTGTTGTCGGACGGTTCCTTGATTATAAAATGGTCGATTCCAAGACTGTGATTAGTCAAGTACAAGAGATCCAATTGATCTTGCACGAGATCCATGCAGAACGAATGGTTCTGAGTGAATCTTTCCAAATAGCGGCTATTATTGAAAAGCTGCCGCCGGGCTGGAAAGACTTCAAAAACTATCTCAAGCATAAGCGCAAGGAGATGTCTTTGGAGGATCTGATTGTTAGACTTCGAATCGAAGAAGACAACAAAAGGTCGGAAAAGAGAGTGTCGAGCTCATCTGAACCGAAAGTAAATGTGGTGGAGCATAGCTCTAAAAAGGGCAAAGGCGCGGTTAAATCCAAAGCGAAACTTGGGGCAACCGGAGGCGTCGCTAAGCCGAACTATAAGTTCAAGGGAAAGTGCTTCAATTGTGGCAAACTAGGCCACAAGTCGTCGGATTGTCGACTTCCAAAGAAGCAACACGAGGCCAATATGGTGAAAGACATCACCAAAGAAGTTGAGGACTTGAGCCTCGTCGCGATGGTTTCAGAGGTAAACATGATTGGGTCGAATCCACAAGAATGGTGGATCGATACCGGTGCTACACGTCATGTGTGCACGAACCGTAGATTCTTCTCTACCTGTGAGCCGGTTGAAGGAGAAAAGATCTACATGGGCAACTCGGCTGCTGCTACCGTCGAAGGAAAAGGGAACGTGATGCTCAAGATGACGTCCGGAAAAATACTAACGCTGAAAGATGTGTTGTATGTACCGGAAATTCGCAAGAACCTTATATCGGGATTCTTGTTGAACAAACACGGTTTTCGTATTGTTATTGAATCTGACAAAGTGATATTGTCTAAGTCGGGTGTGTTTGTTGGTAAAGGTTATGCCTGTGATGGTTTGTTCAAACTGAATGTAATGACTATTGTAAATGAGAATGAAAAACGTTCTTCCGTTTACTTGCTTGAATCTTCCAATTTGTGGCACGGTAGATTAGGTCACGTTAATTTTGAATCGATACGTCGATTAATTAACATGGACCATATTCCAACATTCGAAATTAATTCGAAACATAAATGTGAAATCTGCGTTGAAGCAAAAATGACGAGATCGTCTTTCCCCTCGGTAGCAAGAAGTACCGAACCGCTTGAATTAATTCATAGCGATTTATGTGATTTGAAATACGTTCAAACACGTGGTGGCAATAAATATTTTATAACATTTATTGACGATTGCACCAAATATTGCTATGTTTATTTGCTTAAGAGCAAAGACGAAGCATTAGAGAAATTCGTTCTCTACAAAACCGAAGTTGAAACGCAACTCGGTAAGAAAATTAAAAGATTGAGAAGTGATCGAGGTAGAGAATACGAAGCGCCAATTGGGAACTTCTGTGTGGAACATGGTATTGTCCATGAATTGACCGCCCCGTATTCACCTCAATCAAACGGAGTGGCCGAACGAAAGAATCGCACATTAAAAGAGATGATGAATGCGATGTTACTGAGTTCAGGTCTATCGCCAAATATGTGGGGCGAAGCTATCTTGACGAGTAATTACCTATTAAATAGGATACCTCGAAAGAAAATGAATAAAACTCCATATGAGTTATGGAAAGGTAAGACGCCTTCGTACCAACATTTGCGAATGTGGGGGTGTTTGGCGAAGGTAGCCGTACCTGCGCCTAAAGCAGTAAAAATTGGTCCTAAAACGGTGGACTGTATTTTCATAGGATATGCACACAATAGTACGGCATATCGGTTTCTTGTATATGATTCGAAAATTTCGGATATACACAAGAACACGGTCATGGAATCAAGGAATGCGTATTTCTTTGAAAATGTTTCCTTGTAAATCCGATTATGGATCCGGTACATCTAAACGAGATGATATAGAAACCGAGACTCCTAGTACGGTTCATGAGATTGAACCGAGACGAACCAAGCGTGCCCGAATAGAGAAATCTTTTGGTGACGACTTTGTTACATATTTGATTGAAAAGGAACCGCTGACTTATGACGAAGCAGTGAGCTCCGTGGACGGGCCTTTATGGAAAGAAGCCATAAAAAGCGAGATTGATTCTATTTTGCAGAATCATACTTGGGAGTTAGTTGATCTCCCAAAGGGATGTAAACCTTTAGGATCAAATGGATCTTTAAAAGAAAAATGAGACCAGACGGGTCTGTGGAAAAGTATAAAGCCAGACTTGTTATCAAAGGATACAAGCAACGCGAAGGCTTAGATTACTTTGATACTTATTCTCCTGTGACGAGAATAAATTCGATAAGGATGATACTTGCTATCGCGTCCTTAAGAAATTTGGAAGTACATCAAATGGATGTCAAAACAGCTTTCTTAAACGGTGAATTAGACGAAGAAATATATATGGAGCAACCCGAGGGTTTTCATGCTCCGGGAACCAAAACGAAAGTCTGTAGATTGATCAAATCTTTGTATGGTTTGAAACAAGCCCCTAAGAAGTGGCACGAAAAGTTTGATCACGCGATGATCAACTACGGCTTTAAAATCAATGAGAGCGATAAATGCGTTTACTCAAAGGAAACGGGCGATGACTATGTTATTTTATGTCTGTATGTAGACGACATACTCATTGTTGGTAGTAACGACAAAATGGTCAAGTCTACCAAGGATATGTTAAATTCGAAATTTGACATGAAAGATATGGGACTTGCGGACGTGATTTTAGGAATTAAAATCAACGAACGAGTAACGGTCTTGTTTTGAGTCAAGCTCATTACGTAGACAAAATTCTCGACAAATTCTGCAAGGGTGATTCTGGTGTTGCTAGAACTCCATTAGATCGAAGCGTTCATTTGTCGAAAAATCGCGGGGAGGCTATTTCTCAAGTAGAATACTCCCGGATTATCGGAAGCTTGATGTATCTAATGAGCTGTACTAGGCCAGATATTGCTTATGCTATAAGTAAACTGAGTTCGTACACGAGCAATCCGAGTGCGGATCATTGGACCGCTATAATACGGGTTTTGAGATACTTACGGTATACTCGAGACTATGGATTAAATTATGGTCGATATCCGGCTGTGTTAGAAGGCTACACAGATGCGAATTGGATATCTGACATGAAGGACTCTAAGAGCACAAGTGGCTATGTGTTTACACTCGCTGGAGCTGCTGTGTCGTGGAAATCCTCGAAACAAACGGTTATAGCGAGATCCACTATGGAATCCGAGTTCTTTGCCTTGGATAAATGTGGAGAAGAAGCTGAATGGTTACGCCATTTCTTGGAGGATATTCCTAAATGGGAAAAACCTGTGCCGCCTATATGCATACACTGCGATAGCCAATCGGCTATTGGACGAGCACAGAGTACTATGTATAATGGTAAGTCGAGACACATACGTCGTCGACATAATACCATTAGACAACTGCTCTCAACTGGAGTTATCTCGATTGATTACGTGAAATCGACGGATAACATTGCGGATCCGCTAACCAAAGGGTTAAATAGAGATGCAGTTGAAAGGTTGACGAAAGGAATGGGCTTAAAGCCTTAAAGTATAGAAGTGCTAAGAAGGAAAACCCTACCTATGTGACTGGAGATCCCAAGATCTAGGTTCAAAGGGACAACCTAATCTTAGGACTTGGTATCACTGTGGGGGATAACCCTGCTCATTCCTGTCGAGAAACAGTGATGACGGAAAAAAGGCTAGCATTATGATGCTTTAATGACTATCATAGAGTGTTGATGAAAATACTCGCGACGTGAGAAGTCACCTATGTTAGGGAGAAGTGGGGCCGCTTCAAAGGAGAACTGAAAGGCTTAGTTCTTTAGAAACCCTCGCAGAATCAGGACGTGTCCATGGCCGTACTGGACAAAACCATGAGAACGGAACAAGAGAAAAATGGTCTCTGTGTAGTGTACGTGGGTTCGTTTACACGAAAAGCGGGACAGTTCAAAGACATCGCGTTCTACTGGACTGCAGTAAACCAAGCGTGCATACAAGGAGGAAGTTCAAATGGTAAAACATACTATCCTCTATGCAGAGTATCATTAGATTAGCAGAAACGTTAACCAAACAATTCCCATTCATGTGGGGGATTGTTAGATAATTTATAGTTGATTTTATAAATTAATTATATGAATGAGGAATTTAGAAAATTATTTTCTTTATGAATTGGGCTTTGGAAAAATCTATCGGGCTTCAGTTTTGGCCCAATAACGCCCAACTTCTAGAAGGCCCAACTTCTAGAAGTTGGGATAATGCTTAGTGATGGAATGATTTGATGGAGTGGTTAAAAAACCACTCCTCAATCCAACGTGTGTCATAATTTAAAAAAAAAAAAAAAAAAATTATTATTTTTTATTACAAAATTTTGGCTATAAATAGGCCATTAATTCTAAGGAAAACACACAAGAAATAAAAAGAAAAAAAAAATACTACTTCATAAAATATTGTTTCTGCTATAATTCTTATTCCGTTCGTAGTCGGTGTCGTTTTTGTGCTAAACGAACGCCGTGTGTTTTCGAAGTATCCTGGGAAATAGACGCTCGTGAACCTCTAGCACATACGTGAGGGAGCGAATCTATTTTAAGGAAATTGTGTACTACACAATCTTCGAATATTTTTATTTCTCAGCCAACAACTTCCAACCTCAAATTAGGCCTCAACGGCGTACCTTGGCCGCCATTTGCCTCCTCAAAAGGTTCCGATTATACACAGCAGCGTTGACCAAGCTCGCCCCAGCTTCATCTTCGTCTCCCATCGAAGGCCAGCCAGTCTCAGAAACCCTAACTTCCAACCCACCAAACCCTAACCTCGCCATGGCGAATATTACAGCGTCGACTTGAGCATACAGCATGTTGTCGTAGTGTAGCTTCGTGTAATTATCCACCATGCCTGGGCTGGGATTGAAGAGGACGTAGTCTAAGGAGATTTGTCCTGGGCTTCCCTTGTAGGCGAAGTAAGGGTAAGCGTTGATCCAAAAAGGGGACTTCGTGCTTGCCAAGAACTGTAATAATCTCGGCATTACGCCGGCGAGCTCCGGCCGGAAGATGCCGGAGGATGGAGGGTAGGATTCTTGCAGTACGGCGAGGTTGTTGGGAGTCGACACCTGTATGTACTGGTCAAGACCGAAGCTTTGGAGGGCGGCGTGGATGTTGACCATGGCGGGGAGTAGGTAGGTGGCGAAGGAGGTTGGGTCGTCGCCGGTGTAGACCTCGTTTCCGACGAAGATTCCGGCGATTTTGGTCGCCGGAAAGTAGGGTTTGATGTGGGTGGAGACCCATTGGAGGGCTTGGTTGGGATCGGCGGCTAAGCTTGGGAGAACCTCGTTTTCGATGGTGACCATTAGTTCCATGTTGGAGTTTGCGAAGGAAGTTAGGACTTGAGGGTTTGTGTCGTAAATCCTCGCCTTTGTGAGCCTTAATGATCTTAGTAGGGTTAGGACTTGGTCGGGCGGTAATAGGTTGTTGCCTACTTGGCCGTAGTTTATGCCTAGCGATTGTACTAAGACACATGAGTTCTTGTTATTACCTGCGAAATAAAAGTAAAAGGTCGAATCTTTAAAGATTTTGGATGATCTTTAGATGATGAACTGTTAATTATTACAGAAGACATATGCATGCTTTTGTGGACCTGATAAAGTTAGTAAGAATCCGAGGAGAAAGATGAAAATCCTGCTGAAAAGCAGATTTTCCATCGGAGAATGGGATATGAAAGAACAGTTTTTGTTTTCGAAGAAAAAAATGGATATTGTTTTGTGTGAGAAAAAGGAGTGAAGGGGAAGAGAAATGGTACGTGGAGGTGAGGAATATATAGTTAGGATTGTGTGAGGGGTTGAGAGAGAGAATTCTTTTCTTTGCTTGTTTGTTTTTATTTACGAAGTTGAATTATAGGTTGGTAGGTTTTCGATTTTTGGGGTTTCTTTGGATTGGGACTTAGGCCTTTTAAGTAGATGATGGGGTTTTTGAGTGTCTTGGTCTGCTTATTATCTTTGTTCATAGGTTTTCTCTTTTATTTTAATGATTCAATTCAATGTGATGTTCTAAAGTTGTCTTTTTCACGAGGACATGTCCTTAGATTACCATCTCATGCATCCCACCCAACGATGGGGACCCACTTTCTTTTCTTCACGTTCAAGAAATTTGCATAAGAAAATGTCGATAAATTTTGTGACTGCAAATTGTTAGTGTATTTATATATTTCTAATTACATATATATGATGCGAAACTATATTGATGAATACGGATAAGATAAACGTCGGAGAAAATAAAGCAGCCCAACAATTTACGTGGTTCACCCAAAAATTCGGATTACTTAAGATCATTTTATAGTTCGACTATTCACAATATTCAACGCTCTTGCAAGGCAAGTAAGATCAATTTTATGCAAATTTTATAGTTATGAAATTATGTAAACTTCCACATCGAGAACACATATTGAGCTGGCATTATTTCTTTATTAGTAATGTTATATATATTAAATTGTTAAAGACTCGTTCATCCAACTTTAGTGGGAGTTTCAAGCACATGATGATCAAGTGCTATGTTGAATACAATGTTCGTCAGCTTTCCACTTAAAAAAGGACGGCATTGAAAAGTTTCATATTGATTCTTGATATCCGTAAAAATGAAACTTCGATTCCATCTTTGTACGTATGTATTACTTATCTTTTTTCCGCTTTTAGAATTGTTCTTTCAGTAGCTGACATAACATGCTGCAATGCAGTGGTGATTAATTTACTATACTTCTTCTCTTTAGGAAGCATTGTAACAACTTTTCCAATCTTAGTTACATAAAATAAATTTAGGATTATTCAGACGTAAAAACACAAGAAATTTAAAAGGCGTTGGTAAGTGGAGTGGATAAGGAATTTGAATACGTGGGAATTAGTATAGTCTAGGACTTTCATGTCTTTAGTTCTCAAATTTGCTTTTGTTTGACTCGTTGAACAGAATTATACATAACAAAAAATGACGGATATTTTCAATATATATCATATACAAAATGGTCTGAAATAAAAGAAAAAGTTTGAAACTGCTTTTAGTTGCCTTTCGTCGACAGGAAACGACCAAATATAGTGATCGTAATTTAAATATAAAATAACTATGAGTACGAATTGATCTCTAAATCCGATGCACATGCATAGTAGGACACATCATATATTCATTATCCTAATTTTATTATCATAACATTGGAAGATTCTTTTGCTTAACTCCTAAGAACCAATTCCCATATGCAATGCACTATGTTTATCATTAGCAATCATTTTGGCATTTCGACACCACACTCCTCCATTGTTTAATTCCTAGTCATCAATGCATCATCAAATTTTATGACAAAGAATGTAGTGTATCAATCTTGCGATTTAATGGTAATGATCATAATACCATCCATCTCATGTCATTTTCTCAATATGATTCGATGGAGAACCCCAACATGTTTCAGCAGTGACGAAATATATATATCATATTCTTATAATATTTACATAAAACTTTATGTAGTTTTAGATAGTAGCATATAGTTAGGCTTTTGGAAATAAGGCAGTTATGAAATCAATATCTTAAATAGTCTTCCAAAATGTTAAAGTCGATTCCATGTGTGTGTACCCTTTCACTTGATATGTTTGATTTATATGTATTAGTTATATAACCTAACTGTAGAATATCCTGCAGATTGATGACAAACCACGCATGTGAGAGACAATTATAGAGATAAAAAAAAGAATGGCTTTCGTCATATATGAAAAAAAAAAGGGAAAAAGAAAAGTAAACATTTTTTTTATGAAAAGAAAAAAGAAAAGGAAATAAAAGCACTCTCTCATGTGGTCGATGTCATCAAACCTCATCAAGATTATGAACTACTATTGTCTTCTCTAACGGTTGTTGATGAGCATTTTTTCTATTAATTCTTGACGTTAGTACTTTTTTGCACACACTGTGTGCTTAAAATATAATTATATTGAAATTATTTTCAATTTTGAAATTATAATTTTTAGTGTTTAAAATGAAATATAATTTTTAAATATATCGAAAGAAACTTATTTGTAAAGGCAGTACAGTAAATAAAAAAGTAGGAGTTATATGATAATACTTTAATTAATTAAATTAAAAATGAGAGACTGAATTGCAAATAAGTTACACACCAATTTGTGGCAGTTTATATCCACCCCAATTATATAATAGTATAGATGGGAAACAATATTATCAAAATCAAAATTTCAAAGTGCGAACGGTTTCATTTTGAACACCTAACAGATGTTAAGTTAATCAACCTCAATTGCTTGTCACTATTATTTTTAATTGTTAATAAAAAAATTCAGTATTTTCTCTCAAACCTAAATGAGTACAAGTATATATACCATTCATTTATAACTTGCAAATTTTTTGTAATATCAATCAGCTGGCATGACAATCTAATCACGAATCACTCGCAGAATGCGTGGATCAATATTAAAAGAATTTTCCATAAAACGAAATAGCGGAAAAGATCTCATTTTTAGTGTTCAAACGGATTCGATATAGTCCATGGAAGGAACTGTATGTAGATGATAGCTTGTAGATTAATAGAACCGATAATAGAGAACGGCACTATTACGATAGGATCATGGTACTTGTGCAAAAAGATAATTTTGCTGTAAAAAGGAGATTTATTATAAAGTATTGTACAAACAAGGCAAGAAAAGTTGGTGCATGCATGCAATATTCACAGAGGGCTTTTATTTATATAGATTGTTTTTCTTTTCGTCAATGCTCGAAAGAAGATGCTCTTTTTGGGAATTTGATTGGGCGAAAAGAGCTTGTGGTCCGAACCCATGACGTGGTTTAGGGTTGGATATATTACATAGTCATACGAGTCAAGGAAAACGATGTATATATGATAGATAGGTGATGAAAGAACTGTTCTTGGATATGATAAGATTAGCAAAGTTGAGGAATTGAGAACCATGCCATCCACATCTCTCTCTCTCTCTCTCTCTCTCTCTCTCTCTCTCTCTCTCTCTCTCACGTCTGAGGAGTAGAAAATTCTTTTGAAGTTAAAATTCAGAGTTTGCTTTAGTATATAATAAACTGTTGACCTATTTATCATACAATTGCGAAAAATCCAAAGGTTATCTTAATGAAACCTATCTAACAATGTTACACTAATGAATCAAATTTAGCCTACGCCCATTTATCATAGGCCCAAAAAGACCAAAGTGCACAAATGTGTCTAGATTATCTGGGAATTCACTATATAACTAAAGGTAATAGAGATATATATGTTTATAATAAGACTGTCTCTTGTTGATATCTCAAGGGGTTTGAATACTTAAATCTTGATGTATGTCCTTTGAATTTTTATCACAATAAATAATTTATTCATCAAGTACGTCGATCCCTGAAGCAGTTGTTCTTACACTTCACGCGCAATGTTCAAATAAAGTCAGCTACACATCAAATCTAAACCCTAAAATCTAAAGGGGAGATAGCGTTGATATTTATTCAAGATAAACGACTCTTAACAACAGTGTAAACCTAATGATAGCCGTAATTAATATAAGTAATTAGCGCCCTCTATTGCAAGCGCAAAACCCCAACTGTCCTTTTCTTTATTTTTCAAAAAAGAAAAAGAGACAACTGTATTATATTGCCCGAACAAACCACACAGAACTACATTAAATAGCTAAGCTCAATGGTAGGTGAAGTGAAGGACCCATCACAAAGTACTTCGTTTTGTATCTTCCATCACCATTCACCAATGCGAAGATGTGTGGGGCCCCCTCTGTGTTACAAACCATTTTGAGGTTCTAATCTAACACGCAGGTGTGTGAAAGCAAGAATTTTTATTTAATCATTGATGTAATTTCAATATTTTCTTATCTCTATTACGAAGAGTAAATTAGTTCTCTCCAGCTTTGAATAAAAGCTTCGATAGTAAAACTTTAGATAATGGTCACATGCTTTCGTTTGGAGACGTAGAGAAAGGTCCTGCTTTTTTTTTATTACACTATACACATTTGATAGCCAACCGTAAACACACACACATTAATAGCTTTGTCAATTCTTGTGTCATCCCCATTTTCCCATGATTGACTACGAGGGCACAACATATTCGGGACAAAAAGATAGAAGGTCAGAAAAAATAGAAGATATATTATATCACGTTTAGTTGAACCTTTTGTTAGGTAGGGTGTGAATATATGCATAAATAATCCAAGCACATAATGTGTCAAATAATATCTTTAAAACATAAATATATTAAATTACGAATCCCTAGTTTTCATTTTCGACACAAAGTTATCTTCGCAATAGCCATCATAGTCTTGACGCTCCAATTCAGTACGATCTGAAAAGAAATTCACTATTGGCTTATCCCAAGTTAACAAAATAAGGGACGAAGTAAATCGATCTTATGACTTCTCTCCTATGTAGTTATAATCAGCCCTAGTTGTTGTTGGACAACAAGGATCACTTAGTAGTTGTCACCATTATTATGGTCCTACAAGTAAATAATGCGTGGGTGGTGAGATGTCGATTTCATCCTTTTTTGTAATAGCCATCAATGGTCTACTGAAATAAGCAAATGTTGTATATATAACTAGTTGCGGTAATAAAATAGTCACTAACAAACTTCACACGCAATGAATTCCACAAAGCTGCACCGTATATAGAATCTAATGACATTTATTACTACCACAAGATGACAGTTAGGCACACGAAAAAAGATTTGCAGTTGCCAACTACTCTTAACACATTCTTTCTCTCGTATAATTCATCACTACAAATAACTCCCTCCATCTCCATACGTACATTCCTCCCCAAACCTTAAAAACCCTAAGAAAAATGGCCGACGACAACCCATTCCGCGAAGCCAACGAGGACAGCCCCTACGGCGAACTAACAAGGGAAGAATTCTACGAAAAAACACAACATACTCCACCGTGAAAGCTTCATGAGAAACAAGCAATCCATGAAGATCTTCACACAGTCATGGCAGCCCAAGAAAAGCAACAACAACAAAGAAGAAGACAGCGATGGGCAGCAGCTAATTACAAAAGGGCTCATATGCATGGTCCACGGCTACACCTCAGAGAGCGGCTGGCTCTTCGAGCTAACCGCCGTGGCCCTAGCCAAGGCTGGGTTCCTAGCCGTGGCCCTAGACCTCCAAGGCCACGGCTCGTCGGAGGGCCCACGCGACCATGTCTCAGACATCAACCCACTAGTCGAAGACTGCATTCAATACTTCGACTCCATCAAATCGAGCCACCCAAGCCTTCCAAGCTTCCTCTACGGCGAATCCTTGGGCGCTGCAATAGCCACGGTCATATGCCTAAGGCAGGGAAGTAAAGAATGGAAGGGCTTGGTTTTGAGCGGAGCCATGTGCGAAATATCGGCCAAGTTCAAGCCTTTATGGCCCCTAGAGAAGCTCCTGCCGCCCGTGGCTTGGCTCGCCCCCTATTGGAGGATTGCAATTACGAAATCGCCCTCGAGCCAGTCTTATAGGGTTGGGTGGAAGAGGAAGTTGGCCGAGAAGAGCCCTAATAGGAGGACGAATGGGAAGGCCACGGCGGCGAGTGGGCTTCAGCTGCTTAGGGTTTGCGAGCATGTGAGGAGGAATTGCGGCGGGATTGAGCTTCCTTTGCTGGTCGTCCATGGCGGCGAGGATTTGATCTGCGACGTAAGTGGGGCGAGGGGTTCTTTGAGTGTGTTGCTAGTAAGGATAAGACTTTAAAGGTGTATGAAGGGATGTGGCATCTTTGGATTGGAGAGACGATTGAGAGGGTTGAAGAGGTTTTTGGGACTGTTTTGGATTGGATTGAGGTTAGGGCAGGTTTGGCTAGGAAGGTGTAGTAATAGAGGTATTATTTTTGCTTATTACAGTTTGGAGGTTGAAATGGAATATTTTAGGCTATGTTTGTTATGAACTTATGATGATGTTATGCTTATGCCAAGTTGATGCTCGAGCCATGGTTTTTTGACGGATATGAAAAAGCTTTCGAATCACGGATAAAAAGGATAGGAAAAGCTTGCAACTAAAAATGTCTTGAGCCAACTATTTGGTCAAGACTTGAGGACTTAGCAGTCCACTCACTTTAATCATCGCTACACAAAGTTTGGAATTCTTTAAACTTTATAGTAGACAGAAAATAGTTGGGCTGGATTCAATTAAGAAAAAAATGATTGGTTTTTCGGAGTCGAACCAATATAGTTCGTCACTTTTATGTGGGCTTTTAAGTTGTGCTATTAGTGTTTGCTTCATAGGGTAGTTTATATCTAGGTGGGTTTAAAAAAAAGTGATTCTTTTATAAAAATTTAGATTTGATTAATACGGTTTGAAACTAATAATGGGTATCTTATATATTACTAAAGAAATTACTAAAGAAATGTAGGTGTCCTCATATGCTGCCACGTGTTCCATAATAATTAATTATAATAGATTAAAAATAAAAACATGAAAACTACCAACTATGACACTATCCACTATAAATGGTTATTTATTAACATAAAATAACTATAGATAGTTAACCCGTGCAAAACATGGGTTATAAACTACTAAAACAAGAAAAAAAATGTGTGTTTGGTTAGTGGATTTATATTAACACATTTGAGTAGGTTTGTTTACCCTTGAAAAAAAAAGTAGGTTTGTTTATATAAAATAAACTCACATAGCATGAGTTTAGAGTTCTGAATAGATAAACACATGCTTTGTATAAATTTGTGAACCAAACACATTAACATGGTCCAAATAAGCATTAAGAGATGGACTCTAGGAATCTATTCTTATGTAAAAGCAAATTTTTCGATTAAACTTTCTAGATATGAAAGAAAATGTAATTATAAATTAAATGTTTTGAAGACTAATTTTAGTAAAGCACTGTAAAATCCTCAGTGACAATTTTTTTTTTTATTTCAAGCAAGACATGAAATGTAATAACCTCTACATTATCTCGTAATAAAATACATTGAATATAATAAATTGTATTTCACTATCTAATAAATTTGACAGTACGCTAATATTGGCCCCGTTTTCAAAATTTACAAGTCACTACCGAACAAGGATAGAGTCATGGATTTGTTATTGATGTCATAATTATACGGACATGAATGATATTTCAATTCTATTATTTCTCACTGCCAAAGAAAACAATAAAAGATCATTTACGGCTAAAATTCTCAACCACAAAAATTACTAAAGAAAAGGGTTTCATCATATATTCATTTAATATATAAATATACACATCCACCTTTGTATACAAAAGAAATAATGAAATTTCAACGAAACTTCATCATTTAGAGAAAACCTCGACTTACTCCATTAGGGTGGATCAATGAAGATTACATTTCATTTAATTAATTCCATTCATAATAGTAGTTGTTGGCGAATGAGATTTGTAATCTTTCATACCACTCAATAATCATTGCAAAAGTATTGAAACGTGATTCCGTGGGCAAAAGGTAAAATTTTCAAGAGCACTCTTCCCTTTGGCATGAACCTTTTTCGTTAACCTTTGTTTTCATGTCTGCCTTTTTCAACGCCATGACAATATGTGTGTATATATATAATCAAACACATGTAAGAGAAAATAGAGCGAGATGACGGACAAAAAAAAATGTGAGATGTAAAATTCAAGTAAAACCATGAAAACCAACGTTGAATTTAGGGAAATGCAAATGAAAAATTACTAATTTGTGAGTGTTTATATTATCAAGCACTAACTAAATTACATTGGTTAGACTACATATATAGATATATGCTATTTTTTTCTCTATAACTTATACATATACAAATAATCATGTATATTTTTTTAGCCTAGCTAGGGTTGTAAAGCGACTTTCACTTGGATTTAATTTTGCAAACTCACGCAATGGAAATTTCTGGGACTTGACTAAGTGGTTCTGCCTTCTGCCCCATTGGTGGGTCAGATGCCTCATCATCTTATATTTCAATTAAATTCCAATAAAAACTAATTTAATAGCTTTGGATACTACCAAAATATAACCCCACGTACCAAATGTCAACCTAGTTGAGAAAAGTCAATTCCTTTTTCTCCTGGGATTCGTATAAGTGAAGACAATGACATATGTTGGTGGGGAAAACACTTGTTTTTTTTTCTTCTGTTTTTTTTTTTTTTATAAATTTTGAGTGTCACGTAAATTGTTGTGTGGTGGTTTTCCCCATTAAAAATATGATATTATAGTTGACGAAAAACTCAAAAAAATGGGACATGTTGGACTTATATTTTGAATCACGATATTGACTGCCTTTCGAAAATTGAGTAAGTCCAATCGAAACTGAATAATAATAATAATAATAATAAAGGACTGTAATAATTAGGTTTTTTATTTCCCGTGGGCATGTTAAAAGTATACGTTGACATTTTTTGACAAAATCAAATGGCTGATCTTAGGGTAATATAAGTATACTTTTATTGTCATGTGTTTGGGTCCCGCGCAGATACAAAATTAGTGCATGAAATGTAATAATGATATCATGTTTATGGAAGCATGCTAAGGTTTCGACATGCTAATCATACTGTTTAGTTTTTCTCTTTTCACTTGACAAAAATTATACTAATTTTATATATGTAACGTTGTCATCACACAAGATCAATTATTCTTTTTTTTTTCATTTCAAACATTCTCGGAAATTCTTGATTTCGTTGAACACAAAAGGGAAGAGAATTGCATTCACTAACGAAAATAATATAGTTCATTCCCACTTTTATGACTTACTGAACTTAGAACACAGTCTCTAGATTCTATTTGAGGTAGTTAATTTCAGTCAAAGTTATAAATAATAAATGAATATCTATAACTTAAGTATACTGTTTTTAGGTTTTATACTCACTTTTTGTTATCGCTCTTCGATCTCATCATTGTTCAGCGTTCCTCCTATGTTTGTACATCAAATTGCTTTGGTTTAAATCAGAAAAATTAAAACAATAATTATGCCTATTGCTTATGTTATTGAATTGGTATATAGCCTAAGAGTAGGCTTTGAATTTCCTAAAGAATAAATGTTACTCCGTTCATTGACACGATGTTGAGTTCTATTTTGAAAAGGTATTAAGTTAAGAAAATTTGAATTATTTGGATTAGTTTCCTTTGTTTGTATATACAATCTTAATCCACACATACAGTTGGAATGTCACGTGTGAGACCATCTCCAACCGAAAAATTTATTCTCAAACCCAAAATACTGTAACTGTCACGTCAAACAGTAATTCTTCTCCAACTATTAAACTCATTCTCAAACTCAAAAGAATATTCTCAGGGTATTCTTTTTCACACCAAATTTTATAACTTTTTAGTTACACCCATATATTTTACAACTTCATATATTATACCAAAAGACAATAAAAATAATATTTAAGCATTTAAAAATTATTTAACTAACTTTTTTTACAATAAATAATCATTATTTCAGTATTATATAATTATAAAACACTTACGTAAATATAATACAACAGATAAATAAAAATAATTTTTCAGAAAGATAAATTATTAATAAATTTGGGGTCAATTTATAACAGTTGAAAAATTATAGGTTCATGAACAGTGTCAACTGTCAACGCATATATGTGTTTCTTAGGTGAGAGAATTTAAGTGTTACCCATTTTTGGTTTGGTTTTCGTATTGGGTGGACTGAATTTATTGGTCTGCGTTTTAGTTTACAGGTCCATTGAAGATGGCCCGAGGGCATAAAATTGGTGTTCCACACCGAATAGTAACAAAAAATTAAATGGGTTTATAAGCTTGATGGGTCACTCTTCTTATCACCAATTGATTTTAAGAAGGAACCTCATTAAGCTTATACCGTGCACCCCTCTTATTGGAGATCCATGATCGTGAAGGGCCGTTATATTCATCTCTCAACAAATTCTCACTCTATATAAAATTCTCGAAATTGCTCCCAACATACAAGCCAAGGAAGGAAAACCAACCTCCTTTTCAATATCTTTCCATCACCAATCTCTGTACACACACACACAAGCTCAACGCTTTCCCATCGTTTCTTCTTCTCCATACGCACACAAAATCCCTGCGTCTGTTATCTCTTTGTTCGATAATCAAAGAGGAATCGAAGAGGAAAAAACTACAATATTCACAGATGGGAGAGAGCTGAGGGCTCTAATGACAATGGACGGAACCTGAATGTTCATGCAAGAAACCACCTAAATAAAGATCAGACTTTTAGTTTAAACTGCTCTGAAATTTTCTGGGAATGGCGCTTTGTATGCAGAGAGATAGCAACGGTAATAACAAGCAGTATCTAGGCGTGGATGCTGGCAAGTACGTGAGGTACACGGCCGAGCAAGTTGAAGTTCTTGAGAGGGTTTACGCTGAGTGCCCAAAGCCAAGTTCTTTGAGGAGGCAACAGCTCATTAGGGACTTCTCTATCCTCTCTAATATCGAGCCGAAGCAACTCAAAGTCTGGTTTCAGAATCGAAGGTATGCCTGCATGTTTGTGTAGAGATCGACTGTTGATTTTGCAATTTTGTTTTGTTAATCGTAGTACGATTGGATTCATGGGGAATAATTTCAAACTATTGTATGTGTCTCTTTTGGGGAAAAGATGGGATTGTGTTCTCTTTCAGATGAAGGTAGTAATGTATCTTCTTAATCTTGATCTTTAGGAATCTAGCTAAGAATGAGAATATAGTTCATGCTTCAATTTTTGTTACATCCTTGGCTTGGGAATCCACTAATTCGCTCACTGATTTCCTGTATTGTAATGATGTTCCTTCGAAGATGTCGCGAGAAGCAGAAGAAAGAATCATCCCGCCTTCAATCCGTCAACAGAAAGCTTACAGCAATGAACAAACTGCTCATGGAAGAGAACGAACGCCTTCAGAAGCAAGTCTCCCATTTGGTCTGTGAAAATGGTTTTATGCGTCACAAGATTCGCACTGTGAGTCAATATCCCACTCTATGTTTTTCTACTTAGTTTCTGATATCTGATAATCTCAGCTTCGATTTTACGAATAGGTCTCTGCGCCGAACACTGAAAATAACTCAGACTCAGTGGTAATGAGTGGAAAAATCCCGACACCTCAGCATCCCCACAGGGATGCCAATACCCCAGCTGGGTAAACTTGAAGATGATCGAATCCTACTCTTTAGTTTAGCTTGTTTGTAGTAAATTAATGCTCTTTTTTTAATCTTTTCTTTCGTCGTCTTTCAGCCTCCTCGCCATAGCTGAGGAGACCATGGCAGAGTTCCTTGGTAAGGCTACTGGGACTTCTGTCGATTGGGTCCAAATTATCGGTATGAAGGTACGAACTAAACTATAATGGTGCCTTAAAAATCTTGTTATTGCACCAAGTTCTTCTTACATAATAGTACATAATATATATGTATGTATTTGTTTTAATAGCCTGGTCCGGATTCTATTGGCATCGTTGCTGTGTCCCGAAATTGCAGAGGGGTAGCAGCACGAGCTTGTGGGCTCGTAAACCTCGAGCCAAAAAGGTAATTTCAGACAAGTTTTATCTTAGTTTATTTTTTTTCAAATCAGCTGTAAAATTCTGTAGTTTTCAAGATAATGTTTTTTTGCCAGGTGGCAGAGATTCTCGGTGATCGTATGTCTTGGTTTCGCGACTGCCGCCGCGTCGACGTGGCGAGTTCGATCCCTACTGGGAATCGAGGGACTAATTTGGAGCTTGTTTATATGCAAGTAAGTCATTTTTCGGGAAAAGAACAATAATAATTCGACGTGTTTCTACACTAGCATTGCGTTAGCGAAGTTTCTAACATCTGATCATAGGTTTACGCACCTACGACTTTGGCATCTGCTCGTGACTTTTGGACGCTGAGATACACGACTGGTTTGGAAGATGGCAGTATTGTCGTAAGTAAAAGTGATCTCATTTCTTCGTTCTTACATTTTTCAAGACGATGAATTCGTTATTACCTGCAAAACGCTGCATTGGTCTATATTCTTGCAGATTTGCGAGAGGTCGTTGACGTTTTCCACGGGCGGTCCAAGTGGGCCCACCTCTACTTTCTTTTCGAGGGCTGAAATGCTGCCTAGCGGTTACCTAATACGCCCTTGCGAGGGCGGTAGTTCGATAATCCACATTGTCGATCACATCGACTTTGATGTAAGACTAGTCAGACGAATTTTTTTTGAAGGTCGTAAGTAAACTTCATATCATATACCTCCTTCTAACCGCAGACCTCAAGCGTACCCGAAGTTTTAAGGCCACTTTACGAATCTTCCAAAATCCTTGCACAGAGGATGACCGTAGCCGTAAGTATCTATTCATTTGAATCTTTATTTTTCTTTTTTTTTTGTTTCTGTTTGAAGCCTAAACCGATCACTTTTACGTTTAGGCTTTGCATCACATAAGACAAATCTCTTTAGAACTTAACGGCGAAATCCAATCTAATGGCGGTCGCCAACCGGCCGTTCTCCGAGCTCTGAGCCAAAGACTGTGCAGGTGAGAGCGTTTTGCGCATTTTATTCCAAATCGCAAATCGATATAATCTAACAAAAGAAATAAAAATTGCGCACTTTCCTTATATTATTAGAGGATTCAACGACGCCGTCAATGGATTTGCCGACGACGGCTGGACAACAATGAGTGGCGACGGCGTAGAAGACGTCACAATTTCCATCACCTCATCGCCGTGCAAATATAATAATTTCGTTGTGGCGCTGCCTAATTATGGCGGAGTCCTATGCGCCAAGGCATCAATGCTTCTCCAGGTTTAATTTTTTGCAAAAAAATTTGAACTTTTTTTTTCGTTATAATAAAACGCTTTTTTATTACATCGCTTTGTACCGTAATATTTTTACAGAACATGCCGCCTGCCTTGCTCGTGCGTTTTCTTAGGGAACATCGCTCGGAATGGGCCGACAATGGAGTCGATGTTTACTCTGCTTCTTCTCTCAAGGCGAGTCCTTACGCCGTTCCTTGTGCAAAGCCCGGCGGCTTTCCTAGTACTCAAACGATATTACCTCTCGCTCAAACCGTGGAAAACGAGGAGGTAAAAATTTATTTAAAATTTTGCGTCTTTGTCTTTATAATCTACTTATTTTTTCTCTGGATATTTCGAACTTTTACGTCGTAGTTCCTAGAGGTCGTTCGCTTGGAGGGCGGTCATGCGTTCTCGCCCGACGACATATCCCTATCGAGCGACATGTACTTGCTTCAGGTCTGCAATTTGGATTTCGTTATTACTTTTACTGCCATTTTTCGCCCGATTTATTAATATTTTTTTCTTTTTTCTTATTTTCGCCGCAGTTATGCAGCGGAGTGGACGAAGCGTCGTCTGGCCCGTGCGCTCAGCTCGTCTTTGCGCACATCGACGATTCTTTCGGCGACGACGCCCTTTAGTAACGTCCGGCTTTCGCGTCGTCCTTTTAGAAGCTAAATCAGTTGAGGCAAATCGACCTTTTTTTTTTCTTTACCGTTTACTGTCGATTTTTGAAGAATCGCAATGCGCATTTTTTTTAAATAACTGTGCGCGATTTGTTACGATTTAGGACGGCGAAAAGACGAATCAGACCCTAGACCTGGCTTCTGCTATCGACGGGGGCCGCGGCGGGTCCCATTCGATCGGCGGAGACAGCTCGGAAAATCAGAACCTCAGATCCGTACTTACCATCGCATTTCAGTTCGCGTTCGAGGATCACTTTCGAGACAGCGTCGCTGCAATGGCGAGGCAGTACGTTAGAAGCGTAGTGGCTTCAGTTCAAAGAGTCGCCGTGGCGATATCTCCGTCTCCGCTTAGCTGTCATCGTACGGTAGAAAAATCGCTCGACGAAGCGCCCGAGGCATTGGCGTTGGCGAATTGGATTTGCAGGAGCTATAGGTAATTTTCGTAAGCTTGTTTTTTTTTTTGGTCGAAGTCCCCTATTCATAATTATCATTTCTATCCTCAAATCTTTTTTTCCCCTTCTTGTCTCATTTATAACAAGGAACCTAATCCTTTAGACAATATATGTAATCGGTTGGTAATATGCGATTATTTTACGACAGGGCCCACACCGGCGGCGATCTTCTTCATGACGAGTCGCCGGCTGACATGGACGTGTTGAAGAGACTATGGCGCCATTCGGACGCTATTATGTGCTGCTCGGTGAAAATGAACGTCAGTTTAATTTCATTTTTTTTCTCTTTAACGTTACTATCACGATAATACTCGTTCGTATTATATACGAAGTGCTCGCGAGAACAAATATTTAAATAAAAATACATTTAAAATAAGTCGACGTTTGCAGTCCTCCGCCGTCTTTACGTTTGCGAACCAAGCGGGCTCGACATGCTCGAGACGACGCTTGTCGCCCTTCAAGCTATAATGCTCGAAAAGATCTTCGATGAAGATGGACGCAGAATTCTCATGTCCGAATTTCCCAATATCATGCAACAGGTATATATACATACATATAACATAATATAAACGAAATAATGATGGGATTTATTTTGTATAAGCTAAAGATTGAATTTTTATTTTTTTTTAGGGATATGCTTATTTACCAGGAGGAGTATGTGTGTCGAGCATGGGGAGACCGATCTCTTACGAACAAGCAGTTGCATGGAAAGTAGTTGACGATGAAGATTCTGACCACTGTTTGGCATTCATGTTCGTCAACTGGTCTTTTGTGTAACAAAAAAAAAAACATGATAAACTATAATCTGCAGTCTCCATGTTAGGTAGGCGCAGCAGCTTAAGTTATTTTTGAACATTCCATGCTGGATTATTACCAAAGCTGAGTTGTCAAAGGTAGACTTAAATGCATAATATGCAATTGCAATCTAAGTCTTCTGTTATTACAATCTAAGCGCACAAGTCAGCTTCAGATAAGTCCAATTGAAAGTGACTATTCATTCTTCATCTTAGAGAAGTCGAATTGGAAGTGACTATTCTTTCTTCATGTTAGCTTTAATCTTAAGAGTTTGCCCCAGCTTCAGATTTTCTCTAGCTTTGAGCTTCTGTCTTGTTTATAACGAAAACGACTTGACAGATCCCTTTTTTTTTTACGGAAGAATCAATCATACAGACGTCGAACTTAGGGAACATTGAAATATTAGATTTTCGCAATGCTAACTTGAAACAATAATCCTGTTGACGATCTTCAATAGAGAAGCTCAAGTTCAGCCTTTGAATATCTCATCCCTCCCTAGATTGAGCTTAATGATTTCAATTTTATCCATTTCTCCAGCATACCAACAAAAAAAAAAAAAAAACCCGAAACTGATTCAGAAATTTCTCCAAGACAGATCATGAAAACAGTTTTACAAAGTCGATGAATTTAGATTACACAAATGGCGCACCCAAATCAAGACACTTACACGTCCGCACAACGAACCACTGTACCCTTCGTTCACCGACGCCCCCCAAAAAAAACACGAACCGAAACGATGTTAAAAAAAGAAAGAAACGACCCTCTACTAATCCAAAGCTACCTTCTTCTTCCCCGTCTTCTTCTCCTTCTCCTTTTCGACCTTCTCCTTCTGCTTACTGATAGACTCCTCTTGCGCGCTGCACATCTGATGAGACTTCAACCTGAATCCAAACTTCTTCGAAACGCTCCCCCAACCGCCGCCGCCGCCGTTCGTAACTTCCTTCGCCGCCGTCGGCGCCCTAAAACCCAATTTTTCGATCTCTTGCCTCATGTTCGAACACTCCTTCTCGAGCTCGGAAACCCTAATCCTCATGCTGTCCATGCCCACCTTCAGCGCCTGATTTTCCCTGACGTCGGCGGGCCCCACCAAACCGCCGCTCCTGAACTGCCTCGACCCGTCGAGGTTTTCCGAGACTAGGAAGCAACCGGCGATCGAAGTCCTAAGCTGCAGCTGCTCGAAGAAGAGGACTTGGACGATCACTCTCAACGGTAGCCTCTCGTTCTGAGCCGCGTGGGTGCACGCTTCTAAGGAGAGCTTCTGGCAATCCATTAGCCTGCATAGCTGTTCTCTGTCCGATTCTACCAGCCACGGGTGCGACTGTACATTCCCGGGATGACAAAAAAGAAAAGAAAAAAACCAATAAGATCCAATCCATCATGGAGATGATAAAATCAGAAGGGTTGACCACTTTTTTCGTCCAATAAGTTTAGGGAGAGCGGCCCTTCAGGACAGCCAACTTAGGGGTTGCAGTTTACGGGTGTGAAATTTCAATATCGAAGCAAGTTACGGACACAATGCGTCAAAAACCTGACCGTGTCCTTAAAATTTGCTCCAGTTTTGAAAGTTAGCGTCCTTAAATTGCAACCCCCAAAAGTAAGCAACTCTGACGCCACATAGGATTTATCCACAGATTATTGGGTACGTGTAGACCACGTGTTGAAATTCAGGCCAAAAAAAAAAAAAATTAGGCTCCTAATGCATCTAATCTTTCAACTGCTTCAATTTTAAAAGATAGAGCCTAAAATTGCAATCCGCGAGTCGGGTCAATTATTAAAAAAAACGAGGCAACTCATCAGTTAAAATCAACAGTAGCGAGAAGTTGCTTACCTTGAGGTAAATGTCGATAGCACGGTAAAGTCCATCGTCGAGCGGCCGACCATACTCAGGCACGGCGGAAGCGAGCGAGTGAAACTTCGGAAGCTTCAAATTAACGTCAGGCGCAACCTCGGCAAGGTAACCGTCGATCAGTTTCGCGACCATCGTGATCGGCGTGAGCGACGGCGACCCAATCACGCGTCCGTCCTCGAACGATCCCGGCGAACCGCCGCCGTCGTCGGCAGCCAAGAAATGCTCCAACATCCTCTGAACGCAGTCAACGTCGTACAGCGTCTCCATGGAGTCCAAAAAAGTCGGCATCAAAAGATCCTCGAGGCTCGCCTGGTCGAGCTGCGCGCCGATCCTCATCTCCAGCCTCGACACGCACGAATTCTCGGCGTGGAGGATCTTCGCCGTTCGGAGTAGGCCGAACAGAAACTTCGTCGGGACCAAACCCTTCTCTACGGGGAGCAGTCGATCGACTTCCTCGAGCAAGATTTTCTGCCCTTCTTCGGAAAGCAAGGTAACCGTCGGCCCGAGGCGGTTGCTCGCCTCGCCGGAGACTTTCCGGCGGCTGAGGGCCGGCAAGTACTTATTCGCGTAGCAAACTAACGACCCCGCGATGACTTCTTGGCTTACGCCGCGGCCCTCCATGGCTGAGATTAGCCTTTTGTAGAGAGGAAGGCTTAGGGTCGAAGCATCTTCGTACCACCAATTTGGGCTCGAATGCTTGGGCCGAGCGCCGGTGCTTATACCGTTCCATAATACGCTTCCGCCCGGGCTTTGCATCGGGCCGCCGCGGTCCGTCACGGGCCAGCCGAAGAGATTCGGGTCCGTGGAAGCTTTGGCGGCTAGAGAATCGATGCATCTTTTTGGGATGTTTAGTTGCTCGGCGAAGGAGAGGAGGACGTCTTCTTCGTCGCAGGAATGAAGCGCTTTTAGAGAGTCTTTCCAGCTTTTCAGCACGACTTGATTGAGGAAATTTTCGGCCTGAGAAATTAGGTTTCCTTCGCCGTAGTCTTCGTTCATTTGTAGGTGTTCGGCGGCGCAGCGAAGGGGGACGACGTTCGCGGCGGTTAGCTCGAGCTTTACGCCGTAGCAGTACTTGGCGACGAGTTCGAACGTTTTCGCCCCGCCGGGAATTTCGGGGAGATTTATGGCGCATCCTTCTTCTTGCGCCGAGGAGTCGGCGATGAGCTTCTCCATGAGCCCACTCCTTGACAGCAATGGAAACTGCGATGAGCGTTTTGCGTATGTACAAAGTCAATTTTTTTTTCGCATTTCAATAAATGAAATAAGCAATCGCGCAGAGGATGCGTTTGGTATGCAGAATTCGTGTGTGGAAAGGTATACGGAAAACTAAGAAAGCGCATCGAACGATGGTACTCTGCGCTTCGACCAGTTGTAACTCCTACGCCTTTCCTTTTCTTTTCCTAATCGAATTTCGCATACCAAACGCAGCCTAAAGTTTAGCACGTATCTATGAGATTTATGGAGCAGAAATTCGAGTTTGTACCTTGTGAAGATGGAAGGACATTTCGCCTACTTCGACGACTACGTCGCTGGGAAGGCCAGTCGTGCAGAACCTACGGTAAGAAAGAACGATGGATAAGATCCCAATACTGAGCTAAGAAAGAACGATTCCATCAAAACGATTCTATGTTAGAGAATCGAATGTCTAAGATGTAAGAGAACTGCTCCAACTAGTTAGCCATCAGCTTTCACATGGGTCTCAAACAGAGAGAGTAACAAGAGTGAATGGCCATAAAAAAAACAGAGAGATTGAACACAAAAGATACTCAAAAGCTGAGCAAATTGAGGGAATTAGACATACCATGCCTGTCCTTGCCTTTGAAACGCATCAGATTTGGATCCCAACTTCACGCAAGCCATGTAAGAAGCTCGCAATTGATAATCTCTCAGAATTCGTTGTAAAAAGATTTGCAGAAACCCACTCCACCACCAAGACTGTGGCTTTCTTTCGTCAATTATTCAATTTGCTGAACTACGATTGCTACACAACATAGGAAAGAGCTATTACATCAGTTTCTCCGATTACTCTCATCACTGAAAGCCATCCCAAGAGTTGATCTTTTTTGGCCCATAAGACAACTGACGGCAAAATCTCAGTCCCAGATTGTAACGCCCTTCGAGAAAATATATATTTGTGATGAAATTTGCAGAAAAGAGGCCAAAATTAATATTATATGATAAAAATTTCAGAACAAGACACCTAATTTAGGTCAACCCCTCCTTATAAATAACTAAAACCCATTTGCTCTGACGCAGAAACAGCTATGCAAACAAAAGCCAGAAGGTTCCAAAGTTTAAGCCTTTGCGACGAATGAGACACCAAAACTCATCACCAGCCCCCTTAAAGATATCGTCTTGAGTATAAATTAAGTGAGAAAATTTAAAGGGTTTGTTGAAACTAATCTTCGGATTCCTTTTTCCAGAGTAATTTATAGGCATTCAGACATACGTTTTTCTAATTAATGGCAGCTCAAAATGGGTAACATCATTAATGGTGGGCTCCTTTTGCTTGAAACATACTCATCACCAGATAATGGATATTCAATTCCCTAAAACCCCATTAACCAATTTTTATATTTTGTCTCGATTTTATTATTAATTGATTCAAGATTATTATTAGCCTTGAGGAACGAAGTGGTGCGCAGTAGTAGTTGAATTATTTTTGTTTTCATTATTTAAATGGATGAACTTAATGCTATTGGTTTTAGACTTTTTAAGTCCAGCTAAGCCATGTGGCGACACGCTCCTTTCTTTAAATGCTTGATTCTCTATTATTTTCGGGGCAATTTGATTCTTAGGGTTTACATTTATTTCTATTTTAGAAGCAGTATAACATATATAAATAGAAACGGAACTTGATATCATATCCCTAAGTAATTATTATTAGGAATGCTGTAGTTTTTGTTAGGTTAAAAGTGTTGAATTTTTTTTTTCTGGCCTAAGTTTTTGCACGGAGTTATTAATATACACAAATACCATTTTCTGGCCTAGTCATTAACGTGTTCTAACCAAGTCAAAAAGCAAGTGAATTCTTCTATGATGCTTGCTTAGCCTATCTTATCTCCAACATCAAATTGTCTTCCACGTTACAATAATATCAAGAACTAACTCTAATATTGTATTTTTCTTGCTAATCCAATGAAATGAAACTAATCATTTGTATTTTATTTTTTACTTCGTGTATAATTGAAGAAAGTAGAGTATCGAATGAAGCGCGCAATTGATGAAAGCCTGCCATGAATAGACGACCGTCACGCGCACGCTGTCGTGCAATATAAACAAACGCAAAAAAAAAAAAAGATATTATATTTTTCCACTAATTATATTAATGAATCTATAGAAGAATTAAATTTTTACACATAGTACCCATGTCAGAATTTTACAGATAAATTAATTTTAACTTTAGTCATGTCGTAACTTTGTGTATATTGCGTACCATAACACGTTAACATATGGTACCTAAATATAGCATACGTCGTACTACGACATACATGTGTGCATAAAGCGTACCTAAATATAGCATACGTCGTACCATTTTCTGTTATATAGGGTACAAATGTTGATATATACAAATATGTACTTCATACCATGTGCAAAAATTTATTCTGTTAGATACCTACATATAAAAAATCATGACATAGTACTAAATTACAAGTTTATCCAACTATACTTATGTGTAAAGATCCCTATATTAACACAATATGTATATGTTTTATACTCATAATTTCCTTCGATCTTTTTTTTTTCTTTTTTTTTCAAGGATAGTTTCCTTCGATCTCAGAGGCCAGAGCTAATGTTATCTACTTTTACGCCATGTTCTGCAACTCCACGCATGAGGAATATAATTATATATATATATATATATATATATATTATATGAGGGCACGAAGATAGAGATGCTAGGGACCATGTGCAGTTGAGGCAGACGCGACGAACTAAATATGTGAATGGTAAATCTAAATATTATATTCTGCAAAAAGTCCAAAGTTATTTACTTAATAATTACAAGAGCTTTGAACTTTCTACGACTGCTCGATGCTTCGTTATCTATCTTGATGGTAAAGTCATCAGCTAACCTAATCTTTTTGTTTGTTTCTGCAATAGACATTTAGTTTTGGTATAGTCATCAAATGTGTTGATTTATTTACTACACTTTAATTGATCATTACTTAGCGCACATAAATAAGAGGAAGTCGCCAAGAAATTCATTGGGCTCAGCTTTGAAAGCCCAATTTGGATAAATGGCCCAATTGGTGCATGTGATTGTGTTGAGTCGAGAGCAATTGATATTTAATTGCGATACGAACTATATGCAATGAATTAGTAATATGTTCCATAAAATAGGAATTGAGAAAACAAATTATCTTGGTAATATGTATTTTTTTCTTATTGAAAGACTACGTGGAGAGATTAGTTGGTGGATGAACTTCGTTTAGTACCACAGAGTTGATAAAAGAACGACTGCTATGAGAAAAAAAATTTGTGTCTTAATGAATAAGTATAGATAGTAGTAAGAAAACCCAACACAAAAGATATAGAATTGGTTGTATGGATAATTCAAAAAAGATCTTTTACATATACTTTTACGAATTCTCAAACTCGTGGCCACCAACTTTTAATATATAAAATAAAATCAAAAAGTTCAAAGTGAGCAAACACAGCAAAAAGACGAGTCTTTACATATCATCATAAGATTCCTTTAATTTGGTCCGCATGCAATACCTGAAAAAGAAGAATTGTCAACATGCTAATGTATATATCTTTATACGAATATCATTAATAAAGATTAAAATGAGCATTCAATTGAAGGTCAAAATTTACATTTTGATCACTGTGGTGACATGTCATGCATTTACTACAGCAATAAATTGGTTTGGCCTTTTTCTTGCATTGCATGTCAACAAGCTTTCGAAGATATCATCAGCTTCACAAGATTTCACTTGTTGGGTTGTTCGAGTTACTACAGCTTATTAACATTTCTCGTTTTCGCTTAGGTTTTCCCTGGTAAAGTTTTCATTTTTATTTACCTATATATCTATTTTTTATTTTAATCTTTGTTCATTGGATTCTCTTAAATGCTCTTGAAAGTAGGTTTAGTCGTGGGCCTTGGGTCCTGTTTGTTCATCTTCATTTTATGATTTTTTTTCCCTTTTTTTGTCTTGCATTTGCAGTTTTTTTGTGGAAGCTTATCCCTTCCTTTCTTTATTTCTATATCTTGGGAAGCTATGATTCGAAAAAGACACGCCATGTAAACGCTTATCGCACAAACAGTATCTGCTTTCAAGATTGCTCTCATACACCTCCCACTACGTGTACGTGCGTTTTTCTTCTTTTTTAAGTTTCTCCAAGAACTCTGTAACGTTTATGTATTCTGTTCTTTTCAGTTCTTTCTTTTATTTTCTTGTGCTGAGTTTGTATTGTAGCCCTTTTGAAGTTGATTTTATGTTCTAAAACAACTTGGGTTTGCGCTTGTTTAGCGCAATAAATGATATACTAGCAAGCATTTCATGTGATAATTGGCTCAATGTGATTTCAGCGTGCGAAAAAGGTTCTTTTGTCAAGAACATAGCAGCATAATTAGTTGAAGAATGTTGCAAAATTGCAATCAATGATGTTGTAGAACACTTAGCTCTTACATGTTCTAAGGTAATTTCCCCCCTAATGATAAGATGGTATCTGTCTATATGCAGTGTATCCTTCAACATTGTTGAACTTCGAAGTCTTTTCGAGGCACAATCGTGCGAAAAAGGCGATACTCTTCAGAAATTCTCCAGACTAGGCGTTAGTACAACATGGGCTGCGTTGCCTCAAGAATCGATAAGCAAGAGAAGGTAAGAATCTGCCAGGAAAGAAAGCGCCTGATAAAAGAATTGTTGGCTTACAGAAAAGAATTCGCAGACGCACAGTTATCGTACTTAAGATCGCTGCGAAACGCCGGCGTCACACTTAGACAGTTCACCGACTCAGAATCGTTGGAATTCGAAGAGACAACCTCAGCCTTAGGATTCCCGCCATCTCCTCCACCACCTCTGCCACCATCTCCGCCGCCGCCGCCCTCTTTCAGCCCCGACTTAAGGAAGTTTTCGGCCCCTAAACCACCACCGCCGCCACCAACACAAGGCCAGCCATCCATGGAAGATGTCATTGAGGTTAACGAAGATGGCGGGCAAACTCCACCACCACCACTTCCTCCTTCTTCTACTTGGGAATATTGGGACCCTTTCAGTTCTTCGTTACAGCAATGCGAAAGTAGCGATAGTAGTAGTAACGAAATTACTGATGAGGAGAATTGGGAAGATACGAATACCGAATTTCCAGAAGCTGATGGTGATGATGATGATGATGTGAATATGAGTGAAGAGAATGGGCGAGTCGTTGAGTTTGTGGATGAAGGGATACTATCGGCTATGAGGTGTGAGGCGAAGGACGATAATGCTTCTTCTTCTGACATGGCTGTGGTGGTTTGGAAGTGTAAGAACTTGGCAACCATTGTTAAGGAGTTGGATGAGTACTTTCTGAAAGCTTCTGATGTTCTCAAGGATGTCGTAGTTATGGTCGACGTCGATGCTAAGGGCACTTTCCATTACCAGAATATTTACGAGCACAACAGTAATTTGCATTGATCTTTTTCTTCTAGTCTGCTTATTACACCACACTCATACATGTATTATGCGTACAGGAAAGAGAGGCAATTCGTCGAAAGTTTTTAGTGCTCTGACGTGGAGTTGGTCTTCAAAATCGCTTCAGTACGGTAAGGAAATGGGTGGCGATTTCCGTGGTTCTGACGAACCATGTAAGCCTGGAGCTCATGGAATAACTCTCCATAATCTTTATTTGGAGGAGAAGAAGCTCTACAAGGATGTTAAGGTCATACCTATGACAACTATATGTTAATGATGTGAAAAACTGGGCTGCTCAGTTTCTGCATTTCTTGCGTACAAATGATGATTTCAGTTTAATGTTGATTCATATGTAGGAGGAAGAAAACTCGAAGTTGGAATACGCAAGAAAAACGCTGCTCCTGCGTAGGCACGAGGAAGATCACGATTCGGCCAAGACTGAGAAAACTCGCTTGGCAGTCGAAACGTTAGAGTCTCACATTTCGTCTCTGCAAGCGTCGATTTCCAAGTCTTACTCGAACATACTGAACCTCATGGACAAGGAGCTTCATCCTCAGATAATCACACTTGCTTCAGGGTAAAGTACATAGAATTCATGTAATAAGGAAATATTTCATTCAATGTTGTAATGAATGATATTTTCGTTACGAATGGTCGACTCGCAGGCTATTACACATGTGGCAAACGATGCATCGCTGCCATCAGTTTCAGAAGGATGTCTCCGAGCAGCTAAAAAACCTAACCGATCAACAAAGCTTCGAACCCACCACTGAATATCGTCGGCAAGCTGCTGTTCAGCTTCAGACCGAAGTCAGTTCTTGGCATCGAAGTTTCTGCAAGCTCGTCAAGTTTCAGAGAGACTATGTAAGAGTCATCTCTAAGTGGATCGAACTTACTACTCTTAAAGACATCGATCCTTCGCAAGTTTCCAGCCCATTGACATTGCACGCACTTACGCAAAAGTGGCTGCTAGCCCTCGACAATTTGCCAGACAAGGTAACATTTACTCGATAGCTTGTCTTAGTTTCTTGCAAACTCTGTAAGAACCGTTGCCTGAAATTGTTACCGAGTTATCTGCTGCTTTTCTTTCGTAGATGGTTTCAGACGCCATTAAACATCTTTTGTCAGCTGTTCAAGCTATCGTCTTGCAACAACAAGAGGAATGTAACGTTCGTAAGAGATCAGAAAAGCTCGGTAGGAAGCTAGAAAGGCAAACGAGCGCACTTTCTGAGGCAGAGATGAGGTACGATGCTAAGGTAGCTTCTCTCGGAAATGCAGATTCTCAATCATCTTCTTCCAAGCACCCTCTAATGATTAGGAGAGCTAAGGTCGAAGCTCTTAGGAAATTAGTGAACGACGAAAAGGCAAAGTACATGACTTCAATTAAGACAACGAAAGTTCTGATTCTGAACAACCTTCAGAGCAGCCTACCCAAAGTGTTCCAAGCGCTGGTGGCTTATTCTAGTGCTTACTCTAACAGCTTTGAGATCATTGTAGGCAGTGTAATGAAATCAGAAGACGACGATGCTGTTAAAACATAGGTTCTTTCGATTGTCTTCTGATGATGAACATATAAGGCCCTTTTGGACATCAACAACATTTGATCTAACTAATATGAGTGAACTGAGAAAGACAAGAAGATATATAAAGACTTCGCTTTGCCAACATTTCACACAAATACGGACATGAAAACACACTAAAGATAAGCAAGACCATATGACCACATCATCATAAATATAGCAACAAAAGTACTGCTTAAAGTCTAATGCAACCTGGTCAATTCTTCGACCCTTTTCATCAATTCCTCGACCGAAGCCCCCATAGCCTTCGAAATCTCCTCCATTCGAGCCCTACTGAGGTCGAGGAACGACTCGATTAGATCACCGTCCAAGAAGTTCTTGGCATCGACGCTCTTCTTCTCGTTGTAGAAAGACCTCCAATGCTCATGGCTCAGCCCACCGACCCCTTTTATCACCTTCCTCAAATTAGACTGAAGCTTCTCAAGAAACAAGTACTGTTCGTGGGGGAGGGACGCAATAACTCCAATCACGCCATTCACCGTTCCAAAGATGACAGTTGGAATCTGATCGATTTCAGAATCGGGCAACCTCATGACGAGCGAACCGTGTCTGAATCTGTTCACAAACTCGCCCAGGTGGTACTCACCGACCACCTCGAGGTGCCCACGTTCTTCGTCAGTGGCCCCTTCGCTGTTCTTACGTACGGTGAAGAGGTTGAAGTTGTTCTCCGCCCCGAGGTAGACGTTGTCGTCGAGAATCTCCACGGCCGACATCCAATTAGCATTGTAGTCTCGGGCCCGCTCTTCGATAGCACCTTCCTCGTGCTGCAAGAAAAGAGAGAGTCATATGGTTTTGTGGGGACAAATTTTTTTACAGATGAACTTCAGTTCTCCCTATGGGATTCTCACCTTATAGATTAGCAGAGAGATTGATTTCATTAGGTCGCCAACAACAATGAAGTCTCCTCTAGTCTGAACATAAAGGGCTAAAATGTGGCCGTGATGTCCACATTCGGACTGCAATTCGTGGGACCCATCTTCGCGGAGCATCCATTTGTACAGCTGAATTTTTTGGTTTATAGCAGCGAGCAGCTTTCCATTGAAGGCATTGAGGGAGTAAACTGCGCCTTTAGTTTCCTTCTCAGCTATCAGCTGAAGCTTCCCATCTTCCACCACAAAAACAAGTATTCGTCCCTGAAAATATTTTGTTTCAGAGATGAGAAAGAGAACTTCAACAATATAATAACAAAGGTAAAAAATGACAGTAAAATTCAGCTAACCTTGCTAGGTTCGTCCTCTTCGGGCATTACGTAAGCAGTTCCAACGCAGTAGTACACATTGCTGTCGTCAGAGAAGGAGCAGCTTAAGATAGAGCAGCCATTCTCAAACTGATCGAGGGGATAAGTCGATATGAAGTCAAACGTCTGGTCGTCCAAAAGGCGAACGAAGTGCATTTCTGCTTCTTCGGCGCTCGAAGGGTTGTACTTTAAGCTGCAGATGGCGAAGGTTCGAGTCTGCTCTTGATGGCATATGCGGCGCACCTGCTCGCCGAGGGGAATGGTGCGTATGTGGAGCTTTTGAATGTCGTCTATGGTGCCTATTGTTAGGTCTCCTTCCTTTGCTATTGCAAGGCTGGGAGAAAAGAAAGAAAGGAAGTCCTTGAATGGTAAGAATTAGACCTTTAACAGAAGAAAATAGAAGGTCTACCTGTCGGGAAAAGCTGAAGAATTGAAGGGACACATGTGACTGACTTCTTTTAGGTTGACATTGCTGTAGAGAAGCTTCTTATTACTGCTGTAGATGACGGCGGGCCTATCAGAAGCAGCAAATACGTGGGTGGATTTCTTCGAAGAAAATGTCCGAAGAGTTATAGGCTGTGTTCCTAGGGACACCTTCTTCCTATCTGCCAGCTCACCGTTGCTCGTATTCAAGATAAAATTCATGAGGTGCCCATCTCCAAGGGCGCATAAAAGGTACGATGTCTGAAAATACGAAAATACCATTTCGTACTCTGTTGCAAAAGAAGACTTTAGAAAGCAATGAGCTTGAAAAGAGATTGCGTACCCCTTCGAAAGAACAGAGAAGTACGGAGCGGGAAATTATCTCCCCACCCAAGTACTCCTTTGTAATAAGATTCAAGTCGGGGAGAGAATATATCCTGACGCTGATATCCGTCCACATGCCCACAGCTGCAAGCTGACTTCGATTAGGATCTTCGCCGATTGGATTAATGTCAAGGCACGAGATGTCGTATTCGAGCAGTGCGTGCTTCACTTCGTTCAACACTCCGTCGCCGATTTCAATATAGACCAGATGGCCGCCACCCGTAGCCAAGAGTACCTAACCAAGCCGAGATATATGTCAGAGATTAAATAAAGAGTAGTTTCCTTTCAACCTATGGTCTTCATGCTAAAATTAGGAAACTGGGAAAGCTTCTGCTGAATGACCACTTCACCTAAACGTTAAGTTTGACAAGAGTGTATCATGTTTTAATTTTATATACTTTTAATTTCCAACACGCCCCGTCATGTCTAAGCTAATTTCTTAGCCTTAGACGTGTAAATATTTTAAATGCGTGGTTGTTGGGATTCGTAGTCATGACCTATTTTAGCATGTGGCTCTAGAGTCAAGTCCCATGTTGAATGGTAACTTCACCTAAAAGCTTAAGCTTGAAGGGAGCGTATCATATTATAATTTATATACTTTAATTCCCTCACGTCTAAACTGATTTCTTTCTTTATCTAGCCTTAGACGTTTATCCTAAATGGATGGTCGTGAGGTTCGTACTCTCATGACCTCTCTTAGCTTGATCTCTGATAGTATATTGAATGACCACTTCACTTACAAGCTTAAGCTTGAAGTTTGGAAGGGAGCGTATAAGATTTTAATTTATTTCCAACAACTTCAATGTAGCAATATTAACAAATCTTATGTGAACTTGTGAAGAAATGAGAAAACTACCTGGGTGGTATTAGCAGTGGCGACATTGATGGAATACCCTGATGGAGCAAACCACTCGTTACGAAGTTCTCGGAAAGTAGAGCTGACCAATCGAACTGAGTATGAAGTAACCTTCAGAAATTCACATTTTACGAGTGAAGTTCAGTTCGTTAAGACTAATCAGAAGGAAGAATGTGTGCAAAGAAAATGCTCCGTAGATCCCCTAAAAGTACAAACTAGCAAAGTAGGAGAACATACTTGCACAAGTTGGTTATGTATGGCATCGTGGCAAAACAATGTCTGAACATCAGATCGAAAGCCTTCGATCTCAGTCTCTTCCAACTCGTCCTCAATGTTCATGGCCAAAGTGCGTGTCTCGCTGATGAAGCTTACGACCAAGAAAGTGTCGTACAAGTCATCGCTAGCTGATCGGAGCGACCACATGCCTTTGATTCCTTGAAGCTCCACGGACGCCTATGAATGGCATGAAAAAGGATTACTTTGGAAAAAAAAATGTAGTCTTTTGACAGATGAACTATGGGAAAAATTAATCTTGAAAACCTGCTCGTTTATTCCAATTCCATTACGAACGACTCTTAGAGAACCATCTTTGTAGGCACCAGAGCAAGTAACGACCTGACCTTGGCCTTGCCTCTCTAAGTCAACCACGCAAAAGTCAACGATCGGTCCAAGATTTACGAACCTCTCAAGAACTTCCACGTAGAAGCCTTTTGCGTCGGGATGAAGGCTGAGCTTTATGAGCTGCGTTGCAGTTAACAAGATTGAGTTAAGTAAATTAATAGCTGAATAAGCAGCAGACAATGTAAAATTTATAAATTAGACATATTGGCAAGAAAAAGAAAGGCATTTTCTGATGTACCATGTCAAGCAAAGTTAAACAGCTGATTGCAAAAGATGCAGCAACACAAATTTAGTCACAAAAGTCTAAATCAAGCCGTGAATGCGGACTATAATTGAATAGCAAAATATTAGACTCTATTCAATGCTACGCACGTAATCTGAAAGTATTCATGGATATCCGATAAATGAGTGAAAAAAAAGGCTACCAGCAGGCGCCAGCCACACGCTCAAATTGAAATCGCAATCACGAATATATTATTGATAATAAATAAAAGGAATCGAATTGAGAAAAGGTGATCAGCAAACCTGTGAATCTCCATAACTCGAGCCAACAAAAACAACAGCATTATCAAGATATGAAATCGACGATGCAACGGATGTTTCCCCCAATAGCTCAATTTTAAGTCCAGTTACCCTGGAATATATAAAGATGGAATCGAAGAGTTATGCCAGATGCTAGTGAGGAAAAAAATAAAAATATTACACGCCATGAAACTTTTGTATAGTTACAAGCTATATTAACTTACTTCTCCTTCTCGTGGGTTACGACGAGCAAGTTTAGAAGACCATTGTGATCTCCGAGTAGATATCGAGAACCGTTCGCATCAACCCTCCCATAAGCCCTTGTGATTGACTTCAACGAATTCATGATCAAAGATTAGGATAAACTTAATTGAGTTGGTTTCACAAACTCGATTCATACAGAAAAAAAAAGGGATGAAACCTACGGGTCTGATTGGGATCGCTTTGAAACTTGAGGCACTGCAATACACAATGGTCTCCTCACCAACGATAAGAACACCGCAAAGAGGAGCTGGCACGGGAATTAATAAATTAGCCCCATTATCAAGATTGTTCTGAGACCATGGTCCCTCAACAAAATCTTTCTCCTTCAAGGCAACCTCGTAAGTCTTTACATGACGTGCGTCCTTATTATCCTGCCCAGTAAAGGTAATGGTGCATGACACATCAGAATATGCACAGAAAACAACGAATGGTTGAGTAATATAAATAAAGTAAAACAGTAAAAATCAATAAAAACGTGCGTTGAAAAGAATCCACGCTACAGAAAAAATTTAATAAATGGAAAATCAGTGACTATAAAAAACAGACAATTAGCTGAAGAAAAGTGTGGAAAAGGCAAATTCAGACCTGGTAGAGGACCACAATCGTTGGCTTTGGGCAGCCATACAGGAACTTGATATCCAAAACCTGAAGCTCCTCAAGCCTTCGGAGAGAAAATATTAAGAGATAGATTACAGAAAATTCACACATGCATAGCACATTAAGATTGAATGAAGGGACAAAATCAGATCCATATTGGAAATTGGAAATGCAGGTTGGGGATTTGAAAGTGGAGATTACCAACCAATTTAGCTAGGTTAACCAATACAATTAACCATAGATACACAGGTACAATCACACAAAAGTAGGAAATATCATGCAGTTAAAAGTTAAATAAATATTAACAAGAAGAAGAAAAAAAGGTTTAACACAGAATAAAAGATGATTGTAAGGGCCATACAATGTTACCTAATATTAAACGCTTCCTTGAGCTGACCTTTGTTATCAAATGGGATCACCTAAAGATGAAGCAAACTCTCATCATCAGGATAATAAACACTGAACATGATAAGAATGGGATAACAAAATGATGTAACCAAAAAGGACAAGGGTGAGGACTGCTTAGTAGATTGTAGATCACAAGGAATCATACCTTGAACAATCCGTCATAGAGATGAAGCCCAATCAATCTACAATCTGGATCAATTATTCCAATCTACATGAAAACAAATAATTAATAGGCGACTGTTCTTAAAAAGGAAAAAAGAAAAAAACAACAAGACGTAACAATACTTGGAAAATAATTCGTACCTGCCCATTGTCCGTAGGGCGGCCTATTCTATCAGAGACATCCCCCATCGCCCTGTATTAAATGGTAGAAACACCCAAAGGAAAACATGTAACTCCTCTTAAAAACAAAAGGAAATGAAACAAAATGAATAAAATGCTAACACCACATTTCAGTGCCTAAAAGACCCCAGGCCAAAAGCATTATTAACATATTCTTAGCAATTAAACTGGATGGTTCTCAGGATCGTTATACGAGCATAGATATTCAACAAAAACGTGTCTGAGAAGGAACCTATGCATCTATTTAAAGAACACGTAACATCTAAATAATCCAAAACTCGAAAGGTTGTCAAACCTTGTAATAAGCTCATTAGCCTCAGCATCCCATTGCAAAACGCAGAACTTATATCTCTCAGTAGCGATAAACAGTAAATCTTGAGGTTCTCCCTGAAATATATCAAGATGTTATGTTCTGTCTACAATCTTGCTTCAATAGTTTATCAAACTATTGGTTTCAAACAGACTGACTGCAAAATGTATTCTCAACTTAATAAAGAAACTCACATGTGGACGGAAGAGTTCAAGAGTGGCAATCCTTCCATATATAGGCACGTCCAACATAGGCTGTCGAAATCAAAATACACTATGACACTGAATTCACGAAATCCATAAGACGACAAGTCTAGTTAAAGCTTAACTTACTATAGAAGGCACGGATTGGTATATAAGAACATGAAATGCCTCAAAGGCGAAATATAATCCACGTTACTTTATCGGGATAGCCAAAACCCAAATTCAATTGGAGGGCAAACTTTGATTCATTTCTAGCAAACAGAATCATTTTTTTCTATTTTATCTTCGAAGAATTCCACTAACACCCGGCCAAACCATTCAGATAAGATATGAGCATTCCTTACTCAAATTAAACATACCTGTAAACCATGAGGCGACAGTAAATGTATCTCTATCCGTGTGCATTTCCTGCAATCGAATTTTATCATAAAATCATACAATGACTCAACCAAAAGCTGAGGTCCGTACTAAAGCAGAAAACCCAGAAAGAACTCATTTTTATCGCAATTAGAAATCCCACCATCGAACAGAAAATCAAGAACAATCCCGAAAAGAGACAACACGAATAGCACATCCACAACACAAGAAACTAACACATTGCAACAATTAACAAAGGGCCGCCACAATACCACCACTGCCGACGAACAAAAACACTTACGCGACGATGAGATTAAGCTCCTGGGCACTGGTAAAATTGCCGACGCACGAGTGGGTCACGTTGGTCGGCTTGTGAGCCGTCACCACATAGTTCCATATACTCATATCTTACAGAACTAGCTCTTTTCCTAATTTCTTTACCAAAAACTCAAGCACGATGAAAAAACTACCAAGACAAATGCTCCTTTGGTGTTCGTTTTTAACTCGGAAATTTCCACAGAGAATCACAGCCTCAATCTTGCGCGGTGGAGCAATGACTAAACGGCGACGAGACGAGGTGGTCAAGTATAAGTCTGAAGGGGAAGGGCGAAAAGGAAGAATCACACAAATCTAAGAGACTCCGATCCCACCACGTTGTTTATTGGGCTTTTGCTCGTGGGCTTTATGTATTTGGGCCAAATTTGTCGGCCCAAACAAGTCATTTACACCCTATCACTCGACCCAAATAGTGATAAAAACAAATAATAAAAAGAAGAAATGTTGTGTTAGAAAGAGAAGTGGTTGGGAAGTTGGACTTCCATAGGCTTGTCATGAGTTCGAATCATGTGACTATCGTTATTTGTGGGATTTAGGGTGATCGTCCCATGAACCGGGGAAGATTAATCCCATTGAAAGCCGTCGTTGTCCCATAACCGACGTTGAGGTTCAGATTAGATACAAACTGAACTTAGTTGGAGTGTGGAGACTGCGGTGAACGTATCGTTTTTTTGTTAGCTATCCAACGCTCCAATTAAGTTTAGGTTGAAATGAGTTTAAATCTAAATGTCGGCTATTGACCGATCTTGACTTTTAGTTCGATTAGTTATTCCTTGTTCGTCTAATCCGCAAATCCTACAAACAACTTCAAACGAATCTGAACCTTACCATTTTACGGTGGACGATCACGACTTCCAGCGGAACTAATGACTACGGTTTCCAAGTCACATGATTCGAAAGTGACATAAAAGAGGGGTTTCTATTAGAGGGGTTTTTACTCATGTCAAGAGAATGGAACATAGTGTCTACTGTTAGTACTTGAAAAGGACAACTAACGAGAAAAAAAGACAAACCAACTTAACTATCGATAAGCGACTTTACACTTCCACATATACTTTAATTAGCAAAAGAGCAAAGTATACTTAAGTCACAATCTTACAACTTAATCACTTTCTATTGTTAGATATATCTATAGTAAAGTTATAACTATTTCATCACACATCATTGTCGTCCAAGGTAATAGATGAGAAGAAGCAGCAGAATTCTACTTATCTTCAGCCACAAGCATCCCTTGCAGCTACACATGGATGCACACGTGGCAGCACTCTTTAAGTGCCTGTGGATGATGATAAATAAAAATTATTACAAAATCTAATCAGCAAAAATAAAAAAGATTATTAATTAATAATCTTGATGAAACCAAGACATCACTCACCCTGAAGTGGGAAATTCACACATCGCAAAACCTGCAAAATAAAAAACAATAACTTGATCGTATTATTTATAATGAAGATCAAGAACCAATATCATGCTTTAAGCTCAAAAGACTTGGCAAAGATTGCAATAAATATCTTTATTGCAAGGCTAACTTGGATCTCTCTGAGTTAAAGAAGCAGTTCCGCCGAAGTAGCAGGCAATGTCCGAGTTTCCATTTTGCTGGTAATAACTGTTGAAGGCGTAGGAAGCATGGGAGACGAGGTTATCGGGCTGAAAACACGGCCCATCGTTTTGAATCGGGCCACAGTCAGCTCGGCCCGAACCACAGGCCCAGTCGAGCGCCACCTGAAGGTCCGCCGGAGATGCTCCGGGCCGGGCCACGCACCACGTCGTGCCGCCGAGGAACGTGGTGTTGCCTTCCGGCGGAGATAGGGTAGGAATAGGGTTTATTGCCTCTGCTTTCTCCACTTGCGCGGCAGTTATTTGACCTTTGGTTATAAAATAAGACAAACTATTTCACTTATGTTGCATTATAAGAGATACAAATGAAGCCATGCCTGAAGAAGCATACATTATTACACATACCAAGAACGTAATGCACGGCCAAAAGGCTCCAAAAGATCATCTGTGTCCTCATTGCAAAGCAAAAGTCTATGATGAACGATTATATCTTCTTCAAATTCTTACTGAAGTAGTAGGAGATGAAACGATTAGGGTTAAAGTTACACGTTAGTTAGTGAACTATATACATATATATTATGTGTAGAGAGAAAGAGAGAGAGAGCGCTTTATTGCCAATGCAGATAGAAAAATTAAGGATTTAACGTGTTTTTTTCGAATAAAATCTTGTGCTTCTTTTTATGGAATCTCTTCTTCCCTGGTTTATTCTTTGTTCTACGAAGCAAACAGTAGAGGTAGATATTGATAGCTTGCCTTAGTTTAGTGGATCAAGTTAAAGAGTAGTGCACTGACACAAATTGCTTCAGTTATGCCTGGCGTTGCCAACTGTTGCAAGAGAAAGATATGTCTCAAGAAAATAATAATATATCGAAATGTAATGTTAAAAATGTAGCATTGTCACGTCATATTGGAATGTGACGTTCAAAAGAAAAGTGGATACTTGACTCTGGCGTGAGTTCATCAACCGTACATGACATCATTCAAGTATCTCTTGTGTCATGCATAGGCTGCGTTTACTTGGATATGAGCGGATAAATCAGTTTTATATAAATATATACATATTTACTTTCCAATAAATATCCGAGGTAAAGCCCAATATAAAAAGCCCGCCCGCTATTATTAACTCTTGGGCCCAACGTAACTTATCACGAAGGGTTGGGTGTGATTAATAATCCAACCCCTACTATTTTAAATCAAATGACTAAATTACCCTTTAAAAGCAAAATAAATCCCAACGATTGATGTGCAGGAACAAATTAGGGCATTTCTCGCGCGAAGGTGAAAATTTCGAGCAGAATTTCAACTACGCAATCACCGAGGTAATGACAACAACCTTACCCACGATTTCATTTTTTTTCATGTAAGCTTAAGGATTGGGGTCCTGAATAAATTTTCTTTCTTTGCTCCCTTGCATACAGAGGTCCAATTAATTTTGTTGGTGGTATTTGTTGTTCGAATTTTCTGAGATGTCTGTTTGGGATTACTTGTTTTTGCTAGGTGGAATATCGTGCAGTTGTCAACTTGGTTCAATTAGGTGCTAACTTGCTAATTGTTGGAAAATACTAGTTTCTGTTTTAGTTTGTTTCTAACTTGCTAATTGTCGACTTTGGGATTACTTGTTTTTGCTCTTGCTAATTGTCACTTGGTTCATCAGTGCATGATTTATGATTGTAAATGGATGATGTTCATGTGAAGGGCGCCCGAGTGTCTAGAAAATGCGATTCAAAAGGAGAACAGAAATGCCATCGAGAAAAAGAGGCTACCTTGTTCCATCAGTGTATGTCGAGCCTTTTAGAGGAGAGGGCAATGTTGTCATTTCGTTAATTTCACATTGGATAACTTTGTTCTTATTTTGGATACCAAACTAGATAATATTAGTATGGCCCAATGTATTATAACACAGTGAACGCACCCACCAATCGGATTACATGAGATAGTAATATTGGACCCAATCTTGTACTTGTTATCTCGTGTAAGCAACTGAACGCAGCCATATCTAATCATCGTTCTTCCATCGTCGATTCCTACACTATCAAAATCGTTTAATCGTGAAAAAACAAATGTCATAAAGCCCACTATGTGTCTCATCACATCATTAATCTATTTCACTAGTTTTTAGGCCAACTATTTGGATCACGCGAACCAAACATAAATCAAAGATAAAAACCCAATAATCGGCCCAAAAATAGGGGAAATTTCCGACATTAGGAAATGGTAGTAAATAAGATGCATGTGATGTTATATAAATAGTAGGTGGATAATTAGCGGGCATGAGTAGTTCATCAAATTTCCGCACACCGATACAAATCAAACAAAAGTCAACCGAAATTACAGCCAAGGAAACATTGATTGCGTGCTCGATAACAATAAAACCCGTTGGACCAGACAAAGATCTCTCAATTCCTTCACATAAAAAAAAAAGAAAGTACTCATAATTAGGAGAACAAAAAATAAAAGAACATTATCATACAAGGCGGAATGAACACAAAGCTACACACACATCTCGCCTCTTGATATTCTCACACAAAGCCAAAATCATTCTCCCTTCATCGTAATTCCAATACGTTAACGTTTGTTTGATTGCAATAAAATAATGAGTAGGGTTCGTGCATATTCATCCCCCGATCTAATCCCACGGTCCCAAACCACCACCGCCGCCCAAGAATCAGATCAACAATACGATGATTCCTCTTTAGAAGGTCCCATCATTTTTTCTTCCCATTGTCATGTTCGGACAAAAAGAAAACAACAAAATGCTAACGTTTGATTTTCACAACTTGGTTATCTCAGGCGTAGCTGCCCACGTAAAGCTACTGCTAAAGCTAATCGAAGACCACAAGGAAGCATGCAATAACGAGCAAAACAGCCGCCGAAGAATGCTGAGGGTGGCAACAATGATGACAATCCTCGACAACGTTCGTTCTCGCCTGCAGAGGTGCCAATCCTTCGGCAAAACGAAATCAGAGCCACAGCTCAGGCGCTGCGACACAGCCCCGAGGCACAAAGGCCAAGGAAACGACCTGATTTCAGACGAGAAGGAGAAGCTGAAAAGAGAGCTCCAGGCGAATATGACAGCCAAGAAAAGCCTCGAGGTCATGTGCTCGAGCCTCGGAAAGGAGAAGGACATCATGGCCGGCGAGCTTTCGAGGAAAGCCCACGAACTGACCGAAATGGAGGAGCTATTGAACGACATGAGGGCCCAAAACGGCTCGCTGCTCGGGAAATTGAAGCAGTGCAGCGACGATTTGGATGGGCGGGAGAAGAGGTCGGGTGAATCTCAGGGGAGTTTTTTAGCCCTCCAAGAGAGGAATAAGGAGCTTTCGGAGAAGCTTCTGAGGTCGCTCGAAGGGCACAGAGCGCTGAAGAGGAAGCTTAAGGAGGCGCAGGAGCTGAATTTGGGGATGCGTGGGACTATGGAGGAGACGGGCGAGAAGTTTGAGAATGCGGTCAGAAGGTTTCGTACCTTTAGGGAAGGTGCTGATGATCTCCCCGATGATGTTCGAGAGGAGATTTTGAACCTGGAGAAGATGTTTTCCGACTACTGTAGTATGATATCGGTGGAAAAACAGTCAGAATAGCTGATTATTGCAAACTTTGCTGTAGGAGATTAGAATAATTACCTTAGGATCAAAAGTTGGAGCAAGCTAATACTCATTAGTCATAATACAGTGCGTAAAAAAACAACATACGCTTACTCAAAGAGTTTGCAACTTGTGGCCTGCAATGGAGTTTAGAATCCATGTATTGCTTGCTAGTGAAGACCCAGTGGATTTAGCTAAAGCTTCGGCTTTGATGAATCTTTGCTTCGCGGCTGAGCTTTTTCCATCAGATGCCTTACTATGGACGGGAAATTCTTGATTGTAGATTATGAGTGTTGTCTTGTCTTCTGCAATTGGTTTTCTGTTCAGAACTTTTCCTCCTGCAGCTATTACGAGGTCGTGGAGATATCCTTTGTAAGAAGTAGGAAAGTCGCTAGTGAAAAAGAATTTGTATCCTTCGAAGAGCTTTGGTTCCTGCAAGGAAGGAGATAAGCGATTCTATTTTTGTAGGTTCGAATTGATATGATGAACTGAGAATTTGATTTTCTCTTGTCCTATAGTTACCTTGTTTTGAAGTCTTGATCTCCCGAGTTTAGGTCCGTTTTTAATTCCATGGACGTCCATTGTAATCTCATATTGCTGCTCGTTAACTAATTCCCCTGCATCCATGCAAGCTTTGATCCCTGTGTTGATACGAATCTTGTATTAGCATTTCGATTTGAAACGAGAAATTCAAGCTCAGAGAGTTTGTTGAGATATTCGTTGTACCGTTCTCTTGTTTGTATACAAGCTAATTTGACTAAGAAATTCATCAAGAAAAGGATACTCACATTGAACATTCAGGATCCACTTTCCTTCTAACACTCCCATTAAGAATTTGAGTGTGCGTTTGCATGCATTGTTCTCGTCTGTCGATGCTATTACATGGGTGACACTAGTGCACCAATTCTTTAGCACTGTCACTCCATGGTACTTTTGAAATTCATCGATAATTTCCTGTGTTTGAGCAAGAAATATTGAAATGCATATGCTTCTTATTTAACCAGAGTTAAGTATCTATATATATTGTACATTAATCTATTGAATTACCTTCTCTTCGGTAGAGAGACCTGAGCAACATAAAATCAGGTTCTTGAACTTTTTCTGCAGCTTCAATGGCAAGTTTGAAAGGCCTTGACAGTCATTGTTGGATTTCAACTGAACAGTACAAGATTTTCTGAAAGAAAGGCTGGTCAGTAGCTGCAAAACAAAGGATTATCAGATTCTTTCATTTTACAAAAAGGCCTCAAACCTGGGCAAAGCGGATTTTCTTGTGCGCCTGGATTGAGCTTTGGGCATCTCATCTGGTAGTTGGCATGAAACATGAAGCGGGCACACCATGACAAAGTTTTCCTGCCAACATAGTAGATAGATAACAAAGAGTTTTTACCTTGTAAGATTTCAACAATTGGAAGCCATGATTTGAACTTACATGATCCCATCTGCATTCAGGAGTCTTCTTTGCACAAGGCACATGAAAACTACGATGACAACTTTTTTCGTAGCAACCTAGAGCTGCTCCTTTGATTCCACAACAAGAACACTTAATTCTTCGGCTTCTGGACAATTCAGTTTCAAGATTGAATATCTTTTCTCCGTCAAAATACACATTCGGGGCCCTGCCAAAGTGCAAATGTAGATCAGTGAAAGAAACACAGCTGAGTGTGCAGTGGTAAAAATGGAGGGTATTGCGATTACATACCACTCTGCACAGTATTTATGCACATGAATAGAATTACTCTTTGCATCGTTATCTTCAGATATAGGCTTCCCATTGAGGTAGTGAACCATGGCACCAGAAACCTGATATTAGCAATATATGCAACGTGTTAACCTTCATTATTGAAAAACTATGATGGTGAAGAAAAGATTCAGAGCTAAAGACAGATGTACCTCTGAATCTTCAGAAGATTGACAAAAGGAACAGCTCACAGTGCTAGGAAATGTCTTGCACTTATGCAGAACTCTGGGTTTGGGAGCAGATGTTTCCTCGGTTTTTGCCAAAAGTTTTGCGGTGCATTGGCTGTCGGGAAGCTTTTGGCCCACCTCAGTGTCATCGTTACCGCGGAAAGGAGTATGATTGTAAACATCCTTGGCCATGCCCTCTACAGAAATTTTCACCTTCTTAATGGTGCCTGACATTTTAGTTTCTTTTTTCGCAATGATGCTTCGTTTTCCCCTGCCCAGAAATCCAGAATGAATTTTGGGTGGCGATAAATTAAGGTTCACCGGGGATATCAAAGCTTGGTTTACTTCTTCCTTCTTAGCGCAGTCTTCGACAGAATTTGACTTCCCAGTTTTTCCTATATTGCTACATTTCTGTAGTTTAGGAGACCTCTCTGTGCTTTTGCAGCTACCTCCACTCCCTTTCAGCTTTATACTTCCTTTGGAGCCTTTAAGAGAATAATCTGAAGCCAAACGATAAGATAATTTGTCGTTGACGCTCTCCACGGGCTCTGGATCATCAGATGGAGTTACAGATCTTTTTGCCAGTGTACCCTGAGTACTAACAACATGGCATCTTTTCTTATTTTTCCTGGTTTTCTTTGAGCTCAGCGATTTTTCTATAGTTTCTTCTGGCAGAGTCCCACAAGCAACCCTGTCAGAGTTTTCATGAACAGATGATACTTCAGCCATGCTACTTCTTTTGATCCTCTTCTTTCTTAAGGCATCAGTTGCGCTTGAATCATTAATTTTTCTAAACGAAGTTCTTGATGCGTCTTTGCTGACACGGGCTTTGCGCATCCTTTTCTTAGAAACACCTTCGCCATTGCCGGACAGAACTATTTGACCATTGTTTGCCTCAGTTAAGGCGAGTTCGGCATTATCAGGAGCCACATGTTCTTCTGCAATATCCTCAATCTAAATAACCATTAACAGATCATTCAACTGCCAAGAAAAAACAGGAAAGAGCAAAAGAAACTAAACATTTTTGTTCACAAAAGAATCACCTGCATCGCCAGAGGGCTCGAACAAAGTTCAGGTGAACAAGGCCGTTGTGTCCAATCAAACATTTCACTCTCAATATAGTCAGCACAAATTCCTTTCTGTAACAAGGTTGAAAATGGAAAAAAAATGAAGTTTGCCCTTCCATCACAACCAAACAATTTAACAGCAACCAAGAAGCATGTAACATCAGAAATCTAATTGAACTGGATTTGGATACCATAAGCATGGAGATAGGATAAACATCTAGTAAATTAGAAATAATATTTCATCTTAAAGATAGTGATAATACTAAAATTCTTGTGGAATTATTGGCTTACTTTTGGACTTGCTTTAAAAGAGACCTCTTCATCTGAATCCTTAATGTCACTGAAGCATGGAACATTTGGTGGTGTACAATTCATCTCATCATCTTCGATTTCCTGACTTGATTTTTCTGAATCATCTTCATCTCTTAACCAGAAAAAAGGAGGAAACTCATGTCCCCTCTTTTCTATCATAGCAGGCACATCATGTTGTATAACAGGACATTTTTTAGGTCCAGCGTCAACATTTTCATCGGTCCCTTTCTCTAGCTTTTCAGGTTCATTTCTGACCTCAGAATCTTGAAATTGTGATACTTGGACCCGTTTCTTGGTCGGAAATGAAGGGTTCGACAATTCCGTCAAAGAAGATCTTCGATTGGGTTTTGTTGTGTTTTCTGTTCCGTTCATTTCACATCGGCCTAGCTGTACCGATACTTTCTTGTTTTCATTCATCTCAGCTACAAAAAGAAATTAAGCAAGGGTTGGAAGGATTAACTCAGGAGCAATAGTAACCAAGCTTACATTTTTAACAGAAAATGACGTGAAGTATGAGCCCAAGAAAAGAGAATATTAAACAATGAATTGGATGAAAAAAGGGCCTGTCTCATCAGTCAGATGATCGTCAATACTCAGATGATTAGTTATGCCTACAGGATTGAAAATTATATCTCACCAGAAAATATTTTAAGCTTCTCGTGAGTTTTCTCATGTTCAAAAAACTACCTGATAATTTATTTGACGCTTCATTTTGAGTGCCAAAAATGTTGTGCCCAGATGCCATTTCCATGCTCTTGTAAACACAGACTAAGTTATCCATATGAGGCACAGGCCTAAGTTCTGCGAGCAAAACATGACAAACCAATTATTCTCTTTTTTTCGTTAACAAATATATATAATCTTGATATGGATTGTTCAATTCAATCTATGTACTTCACGGGCATAGGACATCAAATGATGCAAGAACATATAAAAAAAAATGCATCTGCAGAATCTTTCTGGTTCCCCCAAAAACATTTAAGCTGCAGGAATATACACCATGTACCTCGACGCCTGTACGGAACTTTACAGACAGGGCAACTCATCGCTGTCTTCATCGATTTCTCAATACATGATCTGTAAAAGTACAGACAAAAAGATAAATAAAACATATTAACGAAGTTGAGCAGGAACAAGAGCAAACCACGAAAGAAATTGATCAAAACATGACTCACTTGCAAAACACATGATTGCAGTTAAGCGAAGCGGCGGAATGCAATAGACTTAAGCTGTAGAATCAAAAGATAAACACAAATAAAATTCATCCGAGGAGCGACAAAGTTGAATATTCATCCGAGGAAATAATAAAAGAATTACCAGATCGGACACTTGAGCTCCCTTCCCATCCTCTCGAGATGTGATACGTCAGCCATCGTTTCCTCTCTCACAAACAAAATTTAGTAGAGATGTGTTCCAAGAACTCGAGAGCGATGATATGACTTGAGTTTTAATGGCGGGCGACGATTTGGTAAATTTCAATTTGAATTTGCTTTTCTCTTTTGTGGAGCGAAATATTATTGTACCGCCGTATTATTTCCCGCCAGTGATGAATCTCCTTTTGCACTCAATTATTGGGAAGTGTCTATAATAGCCTTAACCAAAGCCCCAACAGCAAACAAAGGTGCGCTTCCTTTTCATCAGCGAGGGAAATAGTTGGGGAGGAATTACTGTTGCGTTTGTGCCATGGTGTAGGTCTCTTGCTCGCATTTCATGCTTACGAGTACTTTTTGTGCACACTCCAATATATAATATTAAATTTATTTTAAATTAACTAATTTAAATTGTAATTCAAATTTCATTATGTATATATGAACTATAATTCACCTCAAAATAAATGGATATCTTTCTGTAGATTCACCTTAAAATAACTAACCGAAATTATGATTGAAATTTCATTATGTATATATAAACTATAATTAAAGGTATAAGATTAGCTTAACAAAATAATTAAATAAACTTAGTAATTTAAAAATAGTGCGTGTCTTTTAAATTTAAAAATAGTGTGTGTCTTTACACGTAAGTACCTAATTGGATAAAAACTTGTAATTTAATACCCTGTCAGGATTTTTTTTATATGTAGGTACCTAACAGAGTAAATTTTTTGCACATAGGTACCCGATCCCCGAAAATACACCATACAACACATTTGGGTACCCTATATCAATACATTTGGGTACCCTATATAACAGAAAATGGTACGACGTATGCTATATTTAGGTACGCTCTATGTAACACACATGTATGCCTTAGGTACGACGTATGCTATATTTAGGTACCCTATATCAATGTGTTCGCAATATACACACAGGAAGGTACGACATGACTAAAGAAACTGATAAAAATTAAATTGGGTACCTATCTGTAAAATTTTCTGACATTGGCATCTATTTATAAAAATTTTATCCAATTGAATATTTTTCTATAGATTCACCTTTAAATTTTATTATTAACTTTTGGAAAATTGACGGACCAATAAGACAGATTATACCCACGCCTCATGGTTAATAAAATAGAATATATGATTCTTGTGCAATAATATTAACCTGGAAATGTTGTAAACTTCACTACAACATATGGATTCGGGCATTCAGCAAATTAGGTGAGATGGAGATTGTTATATCGGTCTTTGATGACATTTATTTATAGGAAATTTCGAATGAGCCAAAGTTCAGTCATGAAATTGGTAACATCATAAATCTCGGATATGTCTGTCTTAAAACCAAATTTAACGACAAAAAGTTCAACAACAATAGAAAATAGTCTAAGTAATGATTTAAACAACAGTTGTGCAACCCTGCTAAACCAACGATGTGCGTCTCGATGGTATATATTGAATCTCAGAAGCAGTACAGTACGTACTAAACGTTGTACCTTTGTTGTAGAAGAACTTTCAAATTTCAAGCATTTATTTTCAAAGTGATGATGGCATAACGGAGCAATAAATGATCTAATGTTAAGCCGTAAATCTGAAAAGGATCTGATGACTGCAAACAAAACTCTTTCGCTATGCTACTACTTGTGTTCGAATTTGAAGCAAAGATTAGCTTTATTATATTTCTTACTTGGTTCTGTTGATGACTCTGTGTGTTAACTCTATGAGCGCCTTTCTCGATTTTTGGACATCCTCGTCATCGTTCTCAGGTAGAGATGTAATGGCATCAGATGCAAGGTTTGCGTGTTTCTTCGCCAGTTCTCTCGTTCTCTCTATTCCACGGCTATTTTCGAGATACACTAGCGCCTGTTGTTTTTTAAAATAAAGAAAAGCAATTCAAATTATATATATTTACCATGGAGATAGGCTGAAGCTTTCATGTACTTTTCTTTTCTGAGACCATCTAATTGAAGCTATTGAAAATTGGTTGAAACTTGGAACTAAATTGAACTTACGCGATCCACGTTTGCAGAATTGTCGAATCCTTTGTCGACAATGGCCCTCAGCTCAGGGTATTCTTCCATAGCAAATAATATGGGAGCAGTAACTATCCCCTAAAAGGATTTCAAATATAGCCCCCCCCCCCCCCCCCATATAGGAACATGAGAAAAAACAATTATACGAAAAACTAAAACAATATGTAGCAGAATGGATCAGATGTAATACATGTCGAATGTCAGACAGGGAGCCTTTTCCCAGGGTTGCTGATGTGCCGGTGAAATCGAGCACATCATCAATTAATTGAAAGGCCAGTCCCTGCCAACACAAAGCCAAGATGCACTTTAAATGATTCCACAAAGGTATTAAAAGGCTTTCTATTTATATCACTATCAGTGAAAAAATTTCAACAGAATCGATGATTATAAGAGATTGCTGACCAGGTTTTTGCCATACTCGTAGGCCAACATTGACACCTCAGTTGTTTGTCCAGCAAGTAGGGCAATAGCCTTGCAGCTGTTCGAAATCAGTGAGGCAGTTTTGTAGTATGTCTTCTGCATATAGTACTCCATACTGCAGAAGAGAAGTAATTCTGAAATTCAAAGAACGATCGTAGCCCAAAATGCAAAGAAACTAGCAATAATAAATAATCCAAGTCATTGTAGTAGTTATTGGAATCTATTTTCATACCACATCTTCAGAGTTTCCTAGAATCATCAAACTTCCAGTTGTTTGTCCATATCGAATTTAAAGCTACTCAAAATCCCAGTGACAGAGAATAAAGATCACCTGCAGCGCTGATCAGATGATGTTGTCATTTGCATTGTCTCTCCAGTAACAAGATGCTCCACAACTTTAGCCAAGAGGGTTACAACCTGCAGATAGTGTGTTGACATAATTTTTAATTACTAACCAGACCAGTACAAAGAGTGCGTACTCTAATTAGGGCACCACGAATCACAAAGAAACATAGTAATACTGAAGGATTAAGTACCTCGGTATTTTTTAAAGACGCAAGTGCTACACAGGCTCTAGATAGTAGGAAGTCTCCAGCCAAGACAGCTAACTGCAATTTAACAGACAAAGATAGAACTGGTGAGGAATGCTCTGCAGTCGTTGTAGAGCTGCAAAACTAAGATACTCTTGATTTATATCATACGAATGATAGATAAATTTATGAAAATTCATAATAGTTCTTCAATCATTTAAGAATCAGACCACAATCATGTAAATAATGTGAACGTAACAAAGTGGCCACGAATCAGTCCATTTCCATCCGCAAATTTCGCCCTCCTACTTCTCCATTTCCAAATCAACAATTTACAGGTCGGGAAAACTTAGATACCTTATTCCCCATCACGAAATTCAATGAACCTATCCCTCGTCTCGTATCAGCATCATCCAAGACGTCATCATGGAGAAGGCTAGCAACCTATATTAATTTGAGTAAAGGAGAAAATTCAATGTGCTTCGCATGTATAAACTATATCTTGGATTTGGAATGCAGATGCAGGAAGTGATCGGAAGTCTTGTTCTCACCTTATACGAGATCTGTCTAATGTATTGTACAACATATGTTATTCCCGAATGTGCTCAAAGTTCAAACAGAAGGAGTGAACAATAATTTTTCATGACACCAGCTTTTACACCACTTAGCCAAAAATATTTGAAGCTCGCGCATATGTTGCACATACAAGCTTTTGGTAGCTTGACTCCTTAGATCGTTATTTTAGGTGAAAAGACATGCATGCACTAAGAAATGGCATAACTTCCCATCAAGATGTAAAGAAACTGCTCTAGACCAAGTTCTTTTTCAGTCGCATCAGATTCATATGAAACCAGAGACAAATCCAATGAAGTCTACTAAGTTAGAAGGTTAACTTTGAATTCTCGCTCAGATTTACTCGTTTTAATAAATAAAAACAAAAAAATTGCGGCAGTCAACCAACTCTACCAGAGTGATTAGCAAACTAACAATGGTAGGTTCCTATGAAAAGCTACAGATATTAAGATTGGAGAAGTTGAAATTCACTAACATGGATCATCTCTGTTATCTCGGCGATGCATTGCTGTCTTGAACGCAACTCTGTGGACAATGTGTCAACTTGAGCAGCACTATTCCGTACGGACACTGGTGAATTCAAAGCTGTAGCCATCAGCAACAAGACCTGAGATATTAGTTGCACTGTAAATGAATCGTTAATTGAACACCTGCAGCCATTACTTTTGTACTGCACGTAGGGACAAAAAGGAACAAAAAGCGATCTAATCACAGAAGCAGACTGCCAAATGGCAAGAATGAAGATCTTACAGTGGGTCGAAATCTCTTTCCTTCAACACCCAATTTGAAAAAATACTCTGCAGCAGAAGCAAGCTTCGGGACCTGTAAATGTGGATCAACCATGAACTCACTATACCTACTTACACAATTATATCATTAATATAAAAAACAATAGTACATTCCAATCCACCTCTGCAACTACCATGGACCTTAACCGGTGTGCGACCAGCGACAATTCATCAGCAACAAGTGAAAATGGATCTATTTGCTCCTACAATACAGGAGGGAATATTTAGTTAATTAAAATACCTGTCAAAGTTAAAGATGAGCATCGGGTGCAGCTAACATTGAATGATAAAATTTCACCACATTGTCTTCACAAAGAATAAAATGCATATCCAAGATTTCAGACGCCTAAAATAATCAAGAAGAACCAACCTCCGAACTTCCTTGAAGACGAGTCCGTTGCCCAACAGCATTTAGAGCACCAGATACCCACGAATAAATAACTCTGCAACCCAAAACCTACTAATCACCAGAAACAACAACAAAATGGAGCCTAGAAATCAAATATCATTTGTGGAACAGAAAATGTCACCCAGCAATACAAAATCAAAGTTCGACCTTAATATAATATAATGATTCTTCGCACTTGAGATTCGACGGCGACACAAGTTCTTAACGAATAATTACTCTCATAATAATTGCAGAATGGAAGTGCTACGTTAATTAAAAGACACGCATCCAACAAGCACGTAAGATGATAGCGGGATCCAATTAACAACCACCAACTGTTCGACCATATTCCAAACTCACCAAAAACACGCCAACTATAAGTAGCCATGTCGCAAAAACCTCGCACGATAAAAGGGCCACACAAATACACAGACCTAAGCAAAGCCTCACTCATCCTACTAACCACAAAAATAAAAAACCCCCAGTAAGAACAGAACGAGAACTTCACCTCTTGAGAAAATTGAAACGGAGACCCAAAGCGCATCGACTGCTCAATCAACTTCGAATTGGCGCTACCAAAATCACTCCCCAATGAAGGGCGAGACCGATTGTAAAGCGTCCTCGAAGCTCGAGCCAGCCCTCTGATACGAAACATCTCTCCCCGAGTAACTTCAGCAGGGAACTACAAACGTTCAGATCGATCGCGACGGCTGCGGACAGCAAACAGAGGAAAAAAGGGAATCCCGAATCGGATTTATTACGGTTCTAGCAAAGAGTAGAAAAATGAGATTCAGCTAGGCATCGCTTGGACGCGGTGACGAAGACGATAAGTAGCCGACGTTAATCTCTGTTGTTGCCGTCTGCATTGTTGGAATAATCAAATCACAAACCCCTTTTGGAAATGCAATTTCTTAACCATCAATTAACACAACCTTATTATGCAAACATACAATAGACGTGTCTAACTTGAAAAGGTAGAACTAGTGACGGCAGGCCATGTGGTTTGGTTTTGGCCATTAACAATTAGTTTCAAATATAGAAAAACATAATTGTGAATCGAAAAATAATCAATTGAATAAAACATTTGCAATTCAGCACCTCAACGTGTGTACCATTTTTCCAGTCGTGACATACCTTTTTATATGTGTATTATACCACGTCACGCGTTTATATGGTACTCATATACGTTTTTATATGGTATTGTGTTATATGATGTACCTTTTTCAATGTATTATGTACCACAATACGTCGTTATATTCTACCTAAATGTGTTATATTACGTACATCGCGACGAATCAGGTACCAATGTGTAAAAAATTTATTCTAATAGGTAGTTACATATTAAAAACACTGCTGACTTGCAACTTTTTATATAATTTTTCTAGTTCAATTCAAATATATTATAGGGTAAAATGCATATAACCCCCTCGTGGTTTCGCCGAAATGCACATAAACTCTCGTAGTTTTTTATTGCACGATACTCTCTCATGATTTAACTAATGTTGCACCGTACCCCCGGGCAGCGGTTTTTGCCCGAAATTGGATTACATGCGCTCTTACTGCAGGTGAGTTAAGCTTGGATCATATTATTTACTGCTAAATGTCCAGAAGGTGAATAGTTGGGGTTATTCTGGTCATTTAACAGTAAATAATATGGTCATTTGAGCGTGTATAATCCAATTTTGGGCAAAAACTGCTGTCCCGGGGTTATCATTTGAAAAGAAGGTGAATAGTTGGGGTTATTCGACTAATTTAACAGTAAATAATATGGTCCAAGCTTAACCCACCTGCAGTAAGAGCGCGTGTGATCCAATTTCGGGCAAAAACTGCTGCTCGGGGCCGGGGGTACGGTGCAACAATATTTAAACCACGAGGGAGTACCGTGCAATAAAAAAATCACGGGGATTTATGTGCATTCCGGCGAAATCACGAGGGGGTTATATGCATTTTACCCTATATTATATTAGAAAATATATAAATTGGATTTTGTAGATGTTTATTGAAAGAAAGCTATTAGCCCAAGTCCATCAGCGATAGGCCATAATTGTTAGGCTTCAGACCAACTGGCCCAGTTTCAATCTTCAGCTAGCTCGACGGTGGAAATATTTTTTAAGGCAGGTGCGATAGTTGGGTCGCCGTCGGCGTCAAAAGAGCAAACAATGGAGACAAAAGTGCCGGCGTTGCCGTGGATGAGGGATCCCATCGATACGTCGAAGGCAGAACCGTGTCCAATCGATTCAGTTCCTTTCCTTCATGAGAGGTTTTGCACAAATATCTTTCTTCAATTCAGTCAACCATACAGGATACTCTCACCACTTTCTTTTCAATTTGATGTGCTGTGATTTGAGGATCTGTATCGAACGGAGGGACTGTACAACGAAGATGAAAATCTAGTGCTGAATAATTTCATCAAATTATGCGGCTGTACTCATACTGTATACTGTCTTTCGCAGTTTGAAGAAGGCTCTTATTGATATGGGCGTCGTTTCACTCTTTCCTCTGCAAATGGCTGCCTGGATTGAGACCATTGGACCTGGTTCCTTCGAGCGAGACATCTGTATTAATTCACCAACAGGCAGTGGAAAGACTCTTGCCTATGCTCTGCCCATTGTGCAGAAGCTTTCCTCTAGCATTGTCAAGCGCCTGCAAGCTTTGGTAGTATTGCCCACTCGTGGATTGGCCGTTCAGGTCTCTATTTGTTGTTGTTATTGTTGTTGAAGGTCTATATATTTGTCCTGTTTGAGAGCTTTTCTTTTTCTTTTTTTGGTTGTAGGTTAAGAAAGTGTTTGATGCTTTGGCTCCTGCAGTTGGCTTGTCGGTTGGTTTAGCCGTTGGCCAGTCCTCCATTGCTGATGAGGTCTCAGAGCTCATAGAACAGCCTAGGACGGGGTTTGGCTTCTATTGTGACTATGAAGATTTTCCCCGTGAGCCAAGAATGAAAGTGGACATACTCATAGCTACTCCGGGGAGGTTAATGGATCATATCAACAACACCAAGGGCTTCACGCTTGAGCATCTTAATTATCTTGTAAGAAAATAGCTCGATTCTTTGTGGCCATGAGATTCTTTGGTTATGGTCAAGAGATTGAGATATGAAGCTATGCTATGCCTCAGGTGGTTGATGAAACCGATCGAATGCTTAGGGAGTCGTATCAATCTTGGTTGCCTACAGTCCTTCAATTGGCATACTCTTCGGACGAAGGCCCTTTTGAATTTGGTTCATTGAAGACTTTCAGGAACATGTCAGTATTTCACACCTTTTTCATCATATTACATCGTACAGTCATATGCCTGTGGTTCATCTCATTGCGATATATTTATACCTTGTAAAATACTTCAAAATTATCGCAGGGGAGTTGAGAGAGGGTTTAAGGGCAAGCGCCATCCAAGGCTTGCAAAGATGGTCCTATCAGCCACGTTAACTCAAGACCCAAGCAAACTCTCCCAACTCGATCTCCACCATCCATTGCTCTTAAAATATGGAGAAAAGCGTTATCAGCTCCCCGAGCAGCTTAAGTCCTTTAAACTGGTTGAGAAACAAACTTGTTGCTATTATCGCTATTAAGATTAAGCTTCGTATTGTGGTACTCACTCTCCATCTTTTGTTTCTTCGTGTAAGAACAGCTCTGTAGACCGAAACTAAAGCCCCTCTATCTCCTCGCCCTATTGGAAACGTTGCAAGGTGAGAAGTGCATCGTCTTCACATCGTCTGTGGAGTCATCTCACAGGCTATGCGCCTTGTTGGGCTTCTTCCACGGCCTCCAACTCACTATCAAAGAATACTCGAGCCTTCAACGCCAATCAGTTAGAAGGTGGAAATTTTTTATTTCGCTTTCCTTCTACTATTGCAAGACAATTCTTGCGTAATGAAATTGAACCTTTCTTTCTCTCTTTCTTTGATTCAGCAAGACGTTGAGGTCCTTTTGTGAGGGAGAAACGCAAGTGCTCGTCTCTTCTGACCTGATGGCTCGTGGTATGGACATCGAAGGGATAACAAACATAGTCAACTATGACGTGCCTTCTTACATAAAGACCTACATTCACCGGGCGGGTCGAACCGCAAGAGCCGGGCGGGCGGGGAACTGCTTCACTCTTCTGCACAAGGATCAGGTGACGAACACTTAGAAGTTTTCGTTGCTTAAATTTCTTGGAAGTGATATTAGTGTTTGCTATAGCACCTGAGCAACTACTACTTGTATCTATCATCCCAGGTAAAGAAATTCGAAAAGATGCTAAGGAAGGCAAGCAGTGATTCGTGTCAGGTTTGTTCGGTCCCATCCGAGTCTGTAGACGCACGCTTGCCCGAATATGAACGAGGTAGATATGCAACTAACTGAATGATTGCACATCTTGCTTGCTTTACAATTCTTGGAAGTATGATTCAATTTATGTTTATCTCTCAATTTGTTTCAGCTTTGGAAATGTTGAAAGAGGCCATCAAATCAGAAAAGAGAACGAGACACGAAAGAAGTAGCGGTAAGAAAAACATCCATAGGCAAAGATAAATTAAGGTGAAAATCTGGTTTCATTCAACTAAGGGACTCTCAAGTTTTATTTTTGGGAAAAAAAGAACAACTTTGTAATTGTATCATCAGTTATATTTATTTTAATCATTGATAATGGAAGTATATTTATTTATTACATTGGTCAACGCCTAATCTCTCGGACATGAATGGACAGTCAAAGCCAATAACAGCCAGCCAAAGGTCTTTGAACTGTCGAACCCTTTCCCTTTGCCATCAATACTTCATTATTTAATTTCCTTCCATGAGAAATCACCTATTCTCACGCTCTTCACATGGTTTAAATAGAACATTTAGAAACAAAAATAAAATCAAACAACAGAAAAAGAGAAGAAGCAAGCTCGTCATAATTCTCTCTTTCAAGAAATAATATAGCAATAACAATCTCCAAATAAAAAATGAGGATGCAAAGTTGGATTGAGGTTGCACCTTCACCTATGGTTTATCCTCACAAGACCTCGACATGGCCGAGGCTCGAGACCATAGCCGAGGAAGGAACTTCGTCGAATCACAGAATCGAATACTTTACAAAGAAAGCTCTCTATATTATTCCCATTGTTCTTTCGTTTACATCCTACTTTCTTATTAATAGATTATTATCAAACGTTTCTTAAGTCGTGTGGAGATCAGTTAGCACAAGTCCGAGAAATCATATCATTGTTGTTCTGAAGAAGATGACGACGATGAGAGAAGCAGAAAAGTGTTATCTTACGACGAAGATTCATGGAATGGGGGGTTTTTTGTATGGTTTTGAGCTTCTTGGTGTTGAAAGATCAAACTGAAGGTACAAAGGAACAGCAGAAAATACTATGGAGCAGAGCTTTTTGGTGGAACAGAGTGTCACGGCAAATGAATTGTTCTTCACGGCCGTGATATGGTGGATAGCGAGCCACTGCCTTAAGTCACGGCCTAGTGACCAAAGTGTCACGGCCGTGACATATTCAGAGAAGAAAAGAAGACCATACTGCTTGAGGTCACGGCATGGTGAACATAAGGTCACAGCCGTGAACCTTCTATGTCTGACTCTTAACTAATGATAGTTATTTGTTCTATTTATAATAAGTGGGCCAATTAGGCATAAAGTAGGCCCATATTAGAGATTGTATATATACTTGAATTGTAACCCTCTTTGAGTTAGTGCGCGCGAAATGTAAAGTACAGTGAACAATTCTCGCAATTCAATCGATTGAATAAAAATTCTTCTATTCCGATTCTTCGATCTTCAGAAATTCTTCATGGTATCAGAGCCCTAGGTTAATCGACTTCGATCGAAGACGTGTTAATGGCAGATCAACAAGAATCACAGAACACAGAAAATCAGAGCAACTTTGCTACGGCAGTGGATTTTAATGATCCGATGTACATTCATCCATCGGACACGCCGAGTCTCGAATTAACCACTGGAATTCTTAGAGGATCTGACAACTATAAGATATGGAGTATGAGGATGATTGTGGCGCTTCAAGCCAAGAACAAGATCGGCTTCATCGATGGGACTTGCAAATGTCCGGATAAGAATTCTCCCTTGCTGCCTCAATGGAAAAGGTGTGATGCGCTTGTGCAGACTTGGATTCATCGATCTATCTCAGAAGAATTGATCTCTGGAATCGTTTACCATCAGACTGCTTTCGAAATTTGGAATGATTTGAGGCAGAGATTTGATAAAATAAATGGAGCGAGGATGTATGGTTTATTCAGGGAAATCTACTCTAGTACTCAGGGAGCATCGACTGTGTCTGAGTATTATAACAGGTTGAAGCCGCTTTGGGATGAATATGATTCCCTAATTCCTTCACCTGCGGCAGAGGTGTCATCTGAGTATAAGGATTTTTGCAGCTGGCAAAAAATGATGCAATTCCTCATCGGATTGAATGACTGCTACCAGAATATAAGGTCTCAAATTCTCCTAATGTCTCCACTTCCATCCCACAGCCAAGTTTACTCGATGATGATCAATGAAGAAGCTCAGCGTGGCATTAATCTTCAAGCATCCAATAATGACTCTTCAGTAGCACTTATGTCCAGATTCCCTGCTAGCAACTACACGGGGAACAATAACCAAGGAGGAAGGACAAACCTATTCTGTGACAACTGCAGCATCAGTGGTCACACCAGGGAGAACTGCTTCAAATTACACGGATATCCTACTAATTTTACTCGTGCAGGTAGGAGAGGATTTGGTGGGAGAAGAGGCCAAGGCAGAAATGGAGGTGGCCGAGGATACAGAGCCAATAATGTCATGGCTCCTGAGTCAAGTGGTGATAGGCTGAAGGGGGAGAGCTCAGACAGTCAGCTCGGATTCACTAATGATCAATACCACCAAATACTGAAACTGATTGAGAAAAAACCTGAGGACATGAAAGCTGCTAATGTCTCAGCCAATGCAACCACCTCAGGTATATGTCTTATTAATACTGATACATGCCTAGAGTCTGATAAGCAGTGGATAATAGATACTGGTGCTAATCACCACATTACATGCAATAGAGAGCTTCTGCTAGAGGTAGATAATAGTTTTAAAGGAATAAGTTCTGTGAAACTGCCGAATGGCTCAGCTAGTAAGGTTTCCATGTCTGGCATAGTAGATATAACTAAGGATCTTAGACTGAGAAATGTGCTGCTTGTGCCAAACTTTAGACACAATCTTCTTTCTGTTTCTAAGCTGACAGAGGATGAGAATGTACACTTGAAATTTTTCCATGATTACTGCATTATACAGGAGGTTTTGACTGGCAAGATAAGGGGGATTGGTAGACAGGAGAATGGCTTATACATACTCAATCCAAGCCCCAATAATCTGCCAGTGGAAATCAGTAGAAATATGACTAGTTTCTGTAATAGTGCTAATAATGCAAATAAAGAGTCTGTTTTCAGATTGGATATGAACAATGATGTATCGAAGTGGCATTATAGACTTGGTCACATGTCATTTGGGAGATTTAAGTACATGAATGATTTAAACTTGAAAGTGAATGACTGTATAGATTACTGCTCTATATGTCCTTTAGCAAAACATGTTAGGCCGAAGTTTCCTTTGAGACAGTTAAATGATAAATCCTTGTTTGAGCTGATCCACATGGATATCTGGGGGCCATACAGAGAAAGAACCTACAACAATGAGAGGTATTTTCTAACTTTAGTAGATGATTGCTCGAGAGCTGTTTGGGTTTTTCTGATGAAAACAAAGTCTGAGGTATTTGAGGTATTGAAAGAGTTTCTTGCGTATGTTGAGAATCAGTTCAATGTTAGGGTAAAGACCATTAGAAGTGACAATGCATGGGAGTTTTTCTCAAATCAGTGTAAAGCTTTATTGTCTGAAAAAGGTATAATTCACCAAAGCTCTTGTGTTTACACTCCACAACAAAATGGAGTTGTGGAGAGGAAACATAGGCATATCTTGGAAGTTGCTAGGGCATTGAAGTTCCACTCCAATGTACCTATCAAATTCTGGGGAGAATGTGTGAAAACAGCCGTGTATATTATAAATAGAACTCCTACCCCTATCCTAAATGGAAAAACACCATTTGAGATTCTTTTTGGCAAGAAACCATCATATGCTCATTTCAAAATATTTGGGTGTCTTTGTTTTACAAAAGTACTATCTGAGAATGACAAATTCCAACATAGATCAAAGCCGTGTGTCTTCATAGGATATTCTGTTACACAAAAGGGATATAAACTGGTAGACTTGGATACAGAGGAGTTTATTATTTCAAGAGATGTTATATTTGTTGAAAATGTCTTTCCATATGCACATAATGCCACTGATCTGGAGAGATCAGAATTCCCTATACACAATGAGCAGAGCTTCTATGAAGACTTAATCATACCATATCAGCAACCATCAGGCCATGGAGAAATAGATGAACCAGTTCCTGATGCTACAGAAGGATCTGCTGAGACTGAAATGCCTATACAGACAGACACAGGGACTGATCAAAATAGCTCAGAACAGGTTATTCAACCACCTACAACTGAGGTAAGAAGGTCAGGTAGAGTTTCTAAACCTCCCTATTGGCATACAGACTTTGTTTCACCATATATTCCTGACACCAACATGGTAAGCATTAATAAGTTTCCCATGTCTAAACTAGCACAATATGATAGAGTAAGTCCTGAATATAGAGCTTATCTTGCAGCCACCTCAAAAGATTATATTCCAAAGTCTTTTGAGGAGGCTAAAACAGATAAGAAATGGATAGATGCCATGGAATCTGAGATTGCAGCCTTAAATATGAATGGAACATGGGATCTGGTTAATGCTCCTGAAGGAAAGTCAATTATAGGCTGCAAGTGGGTATTTGCCATAAAATATAAATCAAATGGAGAAATAGAGAGATATAAGGCAAGACTAGTTGCCAAAGGATATACTCAAAGGGAAGGAATAGACTACAATGAGACTTTCTCACCCGTAGTTAAACACATTACCATAAGAACTGTTTTGTCTCTAGCTGCAATTTTTGCTTGGCCATTGTTTCAAATGGACGTCACTAATGCCTTCCTACAAGGTGACTTAAACGAAGTGGTATATATGGAAGTCCCACCAGGTGTTAATATACCAGAAGGAAAGGGACAACAGGTTTGTAAGTTAAAAAAGGCTCTATATGGCTTGAAGCAAGCTTCAAGGCAATGGAATCACAAGTTCATCGAGGTTGTGAGTAATTTTGGTTTTATTCAGTCAAGGCATGATTACTCTCTGTTTACTAAACAAGATGGAGAAAAGTTTATGATATTATTGGTTTATGTTGATGACATTTTGTTGACTGGGAATGATTTGACCATGATTAATAAGTGTAAGAATTATCTCAGTGATGTGTTTCTTATGAAGGATTTAGGTGAAATGAAATACTTTCTTGGAATAGAAGTAGCAAGATCCAAGGAAGGCATATACCTGAACCAAAGAAGATACACCATAGAGCTGCTAAAGGAGGCAGGTATGATTGGCTGTAAATCTGTCAATACACCTATTGAACAGAACAGCAAAGTGGTAAGGGATAAAATCAGGGATGATGATCCAGTCATTGAAGACATTCCTGGTTTTCAGAGGTTAATTGGCAAACTATTGTATTTATGCATCACTAGACCTGACATTACATATGCAGTTCATGTTCTCAGCCAATACATGCATAAACCTAAGCACATACATGTTGAGGCAGCATATAGGATCCTGAGATATTTGAAGGCTAAGCCAGGACTCGGGTTGATGCTGTCAGCTAAGAGTGCACTGGCAGTCCATGTGTTCTGTGATGCAGATTGGGCTGCTTGCCCAAACACGAGGAGGTCCTTAACAGGTTACTTGGTCAAGCTGGGTGATTCTATCCTATCATGGAAGTCAAAAAAACAGACCATTGTGGCAAGGAGTTCGACAGAGGCCGAGTACAGATCAATGGCAGCAGCTACCTCAGAAATAGTATGGTTGCTTGGATTACTTAATGATCTGAAAGTTGATGGATTATGTCCTGTGCAGGTCTGGACCGACAGTAAGTCAGCCATTCAACTTGCTGCGAACCCGGTTTTCCATGAGAGAAGCAAACACATCGAAGTGGACTGTCATTTCATACGGGACAAGATAGACGATGGGACTATGAAGACAAATTATATCTCCACAATGGATCAACCGGCTGATTTGTTAACCAAGCCTTTGGGAGGCGAACAGTTTGAATATCTTCTAAGCAAGTATGGTGTTATAGATCTTTATGCACACCATGCTTGAGGGGGAGTGTTGAAAGATCAAACTGAAGGTACAAAGGAACAGCAGAAAATACTATGGAGCAGAGCTTTTTGGTGGAACAGAGTGTCACGGCAAATGAATTGTTCTTCACGGCCGTGATATGGTGGATAGCGAGCCACTGCCTTAAGTCACGGCCTAGTGACCAAAGTGTCACGGCCGTGACATATTCAGAGAAGAAAAGAAGACCATACTGCTTGAGGTCACGGCATGGTGAACATAAGGTCACAGCCGTGAACCTTCTATGTCTGACTCTTAACTAATGATAGTTATTTGTTCTATTTATAATAAGTGGGCCAATTAGGCATAAAGTAGGCCCATATTAGAGATTGTATATATACTTGAATTGTAACCCTCTTTGAGTTAGTGCGCGCGAAATGTAAAGTACAGTGAACAATTCTCGCAATTCAATCGATTGAATAAAAATTCTTCTATTCCGATTCTTCGATCTTCAGAAATTCTTCACTTGGGTTGTGTTGTAGTAGTCGTCGATGTCATTTTTGGTAGATGATATGAAAATATGAAGTTATGCTTATACATATCATATTCTCCTGTCATATATACGATATATAAGACAACATCATATGTTTCAAACAAACGAAGAAAACAGCCAAGAAAAAGATAATTAGTTGCAAAGAGAAAAACAGCAGCCAATCTTTGTGCATGCAACGGCACTTCTAAGACGTAATAAAATGTAACGAAGTTAGTAAAGACAACAGCTTAGGTTTTAACAAATGATGAAATAAACCAAGAACAAACCAAGAACAAAAGGATCATTAGTTAATTGCTACGACACTAATATAGGCGGCGCGCGGCCCATTACAGCCACAGAGCGCCGGCGTCTTTGAGCAGAGGAACTAAGGCGCCGTTGATGTGGCACGACATCACGGCCTCTATCCCGCCGAGAAACTTACCGCCGACGAAGACCGCCGGAACGGCGGGCTGACTTCGCCGGAACCCCCCTCCCCCTCCGCGGCCGGAGAGCTGAGATAGAAGCGCGTATATCTGGCCGCCGGAGGCGTCGCGATCGATCTCGGCGACGGCGGGACCCACGCCGAGGCCGAAGAGGAGCTGCTTGACCACGTGGCACATGCAGCAACCGCTGACGGTGAATACCACCACCGCGTTCCCGGCGACCATGGTTCTCACCTTCTCGTAAGCTTCGTCGTCGCCGTCGTGCTGATGATGATGGCGGCGTCGGAGATCGGGCGCCTCGGCGAGGGACGACGTCGGCGTCGATAGTTGCTTTGCTGACACCTCCATTATATAGTTGTGAGCTAGTTTCTCTTCCCTTCTCTCTCCGAGTATTGAGAGATATATATAACTTAATAGAGAGAAAAAGAGAACTGTAATAAGAGATTACTAAATGCGTTTGGTTTGAACTTTGAAGGAACTGCTGAGGTTTTAAGGTGATAGCGATAGTGCTATATATATATAAGCATCTGCGTTCATACGTTATGTGCTGCTTAGAGAGAGAGAGAGAGGGAGGGAGAGAGAGATTTGTACTTTACTGTTAACTGTACTAGTTACCAGGCAAATTCTGTCTTGATTTCTCATAGGGCTTTTATATGCATGCTTTTTGGTCTGATCCTATCTGTATAATACTATGCCTCTATATATTTGGTACGACGCAACCTAATAATAATAATAATAAAAAATTTGGATATATGAAATCAGTGCAAAAACTGTGATAGAAAACATCACATTTGATATATATCACATGAACTTCGCTAATTTATTTCTTGAATTTATGTATATAGTATATAATACTTGTTGATTGGTGGTAAAGTCGAGCGAATGAATAATCATTTATCATGCGTTGCAGATATCATCATGGAAACCGTTATGATGAGTTCGTTCTATATTTACACTTTCGCCCTTTAACGTATTGGTCATATACTCTCATAATGTTTTGAAGGGTTATATTCGTAATTAGCAATAAAATGTATTAAAATTATTGGTCTTCTTTCTTCCTCCTGAAAAATGTGTGAATCACAGGACAGACAGTACGATACGATATTATTCCTCGGTCGTTCCCCACCAATTATTACCGATATCACAACAGAAAATTTTTATTATTCACTGGAATTTCATGATATTCAAATATATAATTGGATGTATATATATATATACAGGTACAGTACAATTAAATAGGTCATCATAGAGAGAGAGGGGAAGAGAGAAAATGGCGATGGTTTTGGTTGCTTTTCTTTTCTTTTTTTTTCTTTAGAGAGGTCGACGATAAAGCAAAAGAGCCATTGTTGTCATAGAACCGTACGACGCTGATATAATATTACAATAACTGAGGTAATTCATCAGCTTTTTTGAAGTAGTAATTAAAGCTTGATGGTCTACTTAGAGTAAAAGTATGTTTGCTGCTGCGAATGGAATCGCAGAGGCATATATACATTACATAAGCTGAGTATATTATGACTTTGGTTTGGTCGTCGTAAACCGAACAATTCCGACAAGCCGACAACGGTGCGAAGAAACGCCGACGTTTGACTGTCAGAGAAAGAACAGAAATCCCCGCAAAAGAGGTAAAAATGTTGAAAAATATAATTATATATATATATCTTAAATCGATTTTGTGTTGTTTCACTGTGGCTGATGCTCGAGTTCGAGACGCGCGACATCTGCTACAGCGCCGCCGCCTGATAATTTTTAGGATCGACCTTTTTCAGTTAATGTCTCCTTTTTCTCAGATATAGGTCACTGAAAAGTATCAAACTTGGTGATAAACTTCATACATATATCATTTCAAAAAAAAAAAACTTCATGCATATATGATGAATACGAGCAATCAAAAGTATCATGTAATACGATATGTTTCGTATTTTATCAACTGTATTATATATAAAAGGTACCAGATGTCTTTTTCCTATTTGAGCTGATTTTTCCATTTAATTTCATTAAGTGGATGAAAACATCCGTGACTATTGTGAGGAGCAACTAGAAAGTATTTTAATAATTTAGGTTTTAGTCGTTTATTAACATGCAGCAACCTCATAAGTCATACACTACTGATTATATTATCAACTTTGGGAATTAGAGAATGTTAGAAAATTAGTGTTGATTTAAAGGCCGAATATTTCTATAGAATCGCGTTTGGAGATCACTTTCCAAAGACAATATTTTGTCCCGGGATAAGACTACAGAAAACTGTTATATCGCTCGTGAATTCAATGTACCTGTGTCGAGTGTTTCTGCGTTTATTTATAACTCAAGTTTCGACCGGTTATGTCTGTTCATAATAGACATAATCCTTTCAAGGATGGTGTCTGTTTGAGAACAGATATTTCCTTTTGAAGCCAAGCACCTATTCGGGTATACACTCTTTCGGATGAAGAGGTTTTCAGGGGAAAGCATGCACATCTTTTGGGTGTATACATACCATTTCGGGACGGGGCGCTGCCCCGCACCCCGCAGGGGCGTTGCCCCTTGACCCTACCCGCCACTAGGGGCGCAGCCCCCTTGACCCCCCCGCTTCGCTTTGGGTTCCGACATAAAATGTTCTCCGCGCGTGCACTCCGCACCTCCCAATTTAAACTAAAATATATAACAGAGAAAACTTCTCCTAACTTATGATAAGATAAATAAGGATTTCATTTTTTTCCCTAACTTTTGGGAAGAAAAAGGAAAAAAAAAATAAGGATTTCATCATTAGTTGCAAATTTTGGTTTACCATTAATAGCTATTTTATTTTTAGTCGGAAAAAAATTACCATCAATGACTTTCGGGTGTGATGTGATCCAATGGCTCGGTTATAAGGCCCAATGGTCCATATCTTTATTAATCAGATTCAGTAATTTACCTTATTCCTATACTATATTCCCATTTAATTAGGACGCCTTACCAATTTCGATTATTTAGTTATTATCTACTCCATTACAAATTAAATAGGAACGATAACTGATAATATACTTTCATCTTCAACACTTTTGTGATCCAATAGGAACGATAACTGATAAAACTACTATACCTAACTAACATTAGGGAAAAAATATTTTTTTTTAATACAAAAAGGAAACATTAGAAAGTTGTATTAGTAAGTAGAAAACGCTGGAATTTATAACAATTCACAGTTGTGTAATAAAATGAAATGTTTCTATCAATGAAAAAGTAATGCAAGTGATATGCTGCAAGAAAAAGTTTGTTTTAGTACAAAAGTGAGCGTCGTGCATTATCATGCCAGAGAAACATGGACACGTGCGACGTGCCCTTTTTTTTAGGAAACTATAATTTTGATAGTTGTAACTTGTAAGAATTCAACTAGTTATTAAAAGATAAATTGTGTGCCTCCGGAAAAAAAAAGATAAATTGTGTGTATTCGAGGAGAGGGCGCAATATTAAATGAGTGTACTTTTAATAATAATATCGATATCGTTATTATCCTTCTAAGTTACTGTATATTGTAGGACCTAATACACGACCTAAAATTTTGAGACATGCTTGTGCTGAGTTGGCAATAATTATTTTGTAATTTACGTGCAATTGTTACGTGTGGGACATTGGCATGATTCAGATAAGTATCATAGTATAATCCGACCATTTAAACAACTATTTCTCAGCGCATACAGTTAGTTAATTAAATAATTTCGTTGCAATGCAATCATAAATACCAACTTCCATAATGAATTTTGTAATTGTATATTACGACGAGAAATGACTCTCATCAAAACTAAACTCAAATATGTTCTTTTTGTTACAATTTTTAGAAAAAAAATCTTAATAAGAATTAAAATAAGTTATTGATAAAAAAATGTAGAAACATATGATAAATATGGGACATGAAAACGAAAAATGTGGTCCATTGAAAAATCTGCATTTCAATGAAACGAAATTAATTGTTATGGTATATTAGCTGTTGTAATTTAATGTCTCGTGATATTAATTCATGCAAAACATTTATTCATCAGAATTCATTGCATTGAACATCTAACAAAAATACTGGTCGATTCCAGCTGTTACTGAAAACGACATTCCTCCATATTGTATATAGATAACCCATGTTATGAATCATTTATATGTATATATTTGAAATAACAAAATAAAGCATGTAAAAGGAGAGATTAATAATGGTCTGATTGCTGCGAAGTGGTCCAGCATCATTTGCATATTCCCAAAATTAAAATCTATGTATAAAGTAATTTTAAGGCCGAATTATTAAAATAGGTCGCTAACTATGCCTCTCGTGTTTTTTAGGTCACTAAGTTTCGTAATTGCAAACTTAGGTCACTAAGTATCGTTATCGATTTTTTTTAGGTCACTAAGTTTCGCAATTGCAAACTTAGGTCACTAAGTATCGTTATTGATTTTTTTTAGGTCACTAAGTTTCGTAATTGCAAATTTAGGTCACTAAGTTTAGGCCAAAAAAAATCGATAACGATACTTAGTGACCTAAATTTGCAATTACGAAACTTAGTGACCTAAAAAAATCGATAACGATACTTAGTGACCTAAGTTTGCAATTGCGAAACTTAATGACCTAAAAAAAATCGATAACGATACTTAGTGACCTAAGTTTGCAATTACGAAACTTAGTGACCTAAAAAACACGAGAGGCATAGTTAGCGACCTATTTTAATAATTTGGCCTAATTTTAATTGTGATTATGGTAGGAACGTAGGCAGCAGCGAGACACATTATTATTTGTACGGACGAAGCTTACTTTATTTTATATTATGCAATAATATAAACACTAAAGCCAATTATCGAGGAGTGTTACGAGCAATTAATTTATATATCTACAACACAGATCACTCTTTTTTTTTTTCTCTCTTTATTTTAATTTGATACTCTTCAAGTGGGGCGCAATGTTCGCAACTTGACATTTGGATATGGATAGTGATGAATAATTTAAACTAGTACGATCTGTGCACCCTCTGTGCGTAGGCTTAAAATATAAGTATTTTAATCTTAATTTTGAAATTATAATTTATGGTTGGGACATTTTCATTTCTGGCCCCCTATAACTATCATTTAGGATTCAGGCCCTCTTGGCAAAAAATTTAGTTTTAAGGACCCATTTTCTGCTAGTACAACTTCTGCTCTTACATACCAGTATGTTGAAATTCTGTATCACAAAGCCAGGTACCAGTTTATGATCATCTGATACCAGTTTATTTTCTGCAGTACCACTTCATTGCTCTGCATACCAGTCTGTTGAAGTTTGTAACACAAAACGATCATTCTATACCAGTTCACATATCTTTCATACCACTTTTTTTACACCACACAAAATGGGTCATTTAACCTAAAAAATTCTCAAACCCTTAATGGAGCCTGAATTCGAAATCAAACCTTTAATGAGGCCTGATTTCGAATTGACCTTTATGTTTAGTAGATGAAATATAATTTGTATATAAAAAGAAAGTAATGATTAGGAGTATAAGTATAATAAGTAAAAAATTGAGGGTTTAAATGTGATAATTATTTAATTAATAAAATTAGAAATAAAGAGGTTAAAATTGTAATTTTTTTACGGATCAAATTAGCAGTTAATAGCCACTCTCACCCTTAATATAATATATAGTATAGATAGTATAGATATTACGATATAATATATAAAAGAGTAAAGTAGAAAAAGCCTATGAACTCCCAATTAATTTATTCGTTGTTAGGATCTATTCAGCTTACACCTTTTTTTTTTGGGGGAAATAGCTTACACCCTATTTGGTAAAGCTTAAATATTGTTGCTGTCACATATCTTGGACCAAACGATACATATATTACAGCAATTAAAAGAAAAAACTAATTAAAAACAAAGAAGATGATAATCATGTCGCATGTATCAACATCACTTTGAATTAATTCTCCATCCGTTTTGTTACCTATCAAACATTGGCGACGACCTACATTTTGGGTCAAGTTAATCATTGGATGGAACGAAAGATCTTTTTTTTTTATATGTAAATATCTTTAGGCATCGCATCGCATGAACGAGCTATTCGTTTTCGAGCTGGGGTTCAGTCGAGTTGAGACAACTTATCGGTCAACCAAAGGCTGAATATTAGTAAAATATCACAACTTAATATAATTTATTATGAGATAATTTAAGTGTTTATATGTACCACATTCTAAAGCTGTAAGCATAGTTAATTAAACGTAATCTAACTTTTTCTTTCTTGCATCTGAACATTTGTACAGCGCTTTGAAGTTTGAAAAGTAGGGAGATAAGGAAACAACATCACTGGAATTTTGGGTAAATCCCATTTTACTAACAAATTGTTAAATCGATAAATTAGTTAATTAAGGACTTAACAATAGATTACTTTCGCTTGCTACATAAAACCTCATCGTCCTCTTCCATTCTTTCATTACATCATCATCTTCATCAGACAAAGGGCATCTCTGACCTGCGTATGAAGAAAAAGCTACAGTTCCATAATGTAAGGTTCTATACATGCTCGTTTTTCTTTTACTTAATTAAGTCATTATTTTGGTAGTATTGATTTTCTTTTGTGTGGTTTGTATCGAAGTCGTCGTAGCATATCTGCATATGTAGCCATAGTTTCTGCAATTTCTAGGGTCAGCGGAAGCTTTTAGCACCTCTCTCTCTCTCTCTCTCTCTCTCTCTCTCTCTCTCTTAATCCATCTGCTACGAAAGATAGAAAACCCAGATCTTAAAAACCCAGAATTTGCGGTTTTTGTCAACGTGTAGTGAGTGAGATTCTTCAGTTCTAATTTTGTAGATATTTCTTAAGGTGGATTTTCCTTTTATTTTTCCTTACCTCTTCGCTTTTCAGCATCTGATTCTTTCATTTCTTTCAAATATTTTTCACTTCAATTTTCTTGCAGCAGCGAACAACAGAACAGAGCCAAAGAAGAGGTTCATAAAGGAGGTAAGAACAAGACAGGCTTTTGTTTTCAGCTTTCCAACCCAGAAAAAAGAAAAGCTTCATCATTATATGTGACTGAGCTATCTATTGCTATAGCATGAGCTGTGTGTAAGTGTATATATACAGCAAAAGCCAGGCCAAAGTTTTGTAACAGTAATCAACATCATCAATGCAAAGTTGTACAGTGTTCACCAAGAAAAGGAGCCCACTATTTTTCCCCATTTCTCTCTTCTTCTCCCATAAAAGAAAACCCTAATTCGCACCAAACCCCAGAGATTCAATTTAAATAAAGGCATGAACTTGTTATCCTACAATGGATTCACACGGCGACAACCTTAATTTTCAATGCAGTGACATCTTGCCAAGAACCCACCATGCACAAATCGGAGGATCGTTAGCTCAAACCATGGACGGCGGCGGCGGCGGCGGCGGAGACAGTAAATCAGGCATCAGGCGAACCAACGACGCCGATCTTGCCGGCCGTTTCTACAGCTGGCCTTCTTCAAGAATCGTTAGGGTTTCGCGGAATTCCGGCGGAAAGGACCGCCACAGCAAGGTTCTTACATCAAAGGGGCCAAGAGACCGGCGAGTGAGGCTCGCCGTGAACACCGCCATACAGTTCTACGACTTGCAGGATAGGTTGGGCTACGATCAGCCGAGCAAGGCCGTGGAATGGCTCCTAAAGGCGGCGGAGAGTTCCATCTCCGACCTCCCTCCGATACCCAACAACCCTTTTCCGGCCACGCCCAACTACGAAGAAAGGAGGTCCAACGGAACTTCCGACCACCTAGCTTTGGATGACGTGGGCCCAGCTTCCGGCGAGGTTGGAGACCGTGGCGGCGGTGGTAATAACAGTAGTAACTATTTGCTCCATGACCAAAGCAGCGCGTCGACAACTGAGACAGGTAATAAAGGGTCGCCGGCGCTTTCCTTCCTTTCAAGATCTGAGATTAGGGTCAGAGCCCGCGAGCGAGCTAAGGAGAGGGTTCTGCTAGCCGAGAAAGAGAATAAGGAATCCTCCACGTGTCAGCTTGTGAACTCCTCCATTTCTCAAGCATCATCCATGACGAGTTCCTTCACCGAGCTGTTGAGTTCGGGTCTGAACAACAACGACGACAGTAAAAGCAGTCCAAACGGCGGCGGCGACGGTAATAATAATAACTCAAATGAGTCGACTTTTAGCTTCTTAAAGCAGTCCCCGACAACCACAACTCCAACGATGGATTACTTCACCAGCGGCCTGCAAATGCGTGTATCTTCGAATCCTACGATTGCTGCTCCTATGTTTAGCATGACGCCATCAGAGAGCAATAGCCACAGTGGCGAACTACAGCAGTTCTCTTTCGTCCCAGATATTCATTACCACCATTTGGCCCATGGTGTGAACATTTGTAATGAAAGCAGCAATCATGGCGACGGCCGCCAGCACAACGTTGGTACTGCGTTGAACTTTTCGGTATCTTCTTTGTCATCTCCAAACGCGAGCCATGCTTGCATCAATCGGGGGACCCTTCAGTCCAATTCTTCGTCTTCTTCTCCTTCCATGTTTTTGCCTCCTCAGAGGTTTTCGAGCGTTGACCATGGTCCTCCTCAGAGCTTCTTTCTTGCACCCATGGATTGTAACGGTAATAGCCATTACCAGTTCCTGACTGGGTACGACGCTGGGCGCATGCAGTTGTTCTATGGGGATCCAACAAGTCATCACGGTAATAACAGCAGCAGTAACGGTAGTACTGGAAATAAGCATTCAAAAGCAAAAGGGAGGAATTGATCAGTATCGTTGTTCCCCCATCTTCATTTAAGGTAATAAAATGCTCATACTCGTTCAAATTATCTTAATTCCTGCTTGATATTTCGCATGGGTTTGAGGGTTTCTCTTTCAAAACTCTATCTATTCGTTTTCTTGGTCGTTGCACAAAAAGCCATATCTATCTAGTGGCGAATGAACTTCATAAAAAATTTCTTTTTTTTTCCTCAAACTCTGTAGGTAGATAGATGTAAGGATCGGCTGGTTGTCTCCCTTCTTTTTTTGGTTCCCTTTGCTTCTTACATGTCTATGGCGTAGTACAGGTGTTGATTAGATAGATGCAATGCAATAGCACTAGTGTGTGTTTGCGTGTGTTTTCACTTTTTTTTTTTATCATTTTGATTAATTCAAGAAAAATCTCATGTCTTTACTACTGTCCCACCATTGATTTAGTCACGGGTGAGCTCAACTCAACTTGTGGCATTGCACTGCATGTGCGCTTTGTCTAAGCTGTTAACTAATTCTTGACTGTTTAAACAATAGGTATTTATTATTATATATTTCTTACACAAATTGCTTAGATAATTTTACCTAAGATTAAGAAGTCAAACGAAATCCATTTTTTCTTCAGTTTAATTACTTCGATTTGCTTGGATTATCACAGAGAAAGAAGAAACGGCTGCTGCAAAGCTCTGCTTTCCTCTCTCTGCCTTCAGGGCATCCATCGTGGTGTTGTGCATTCAGAATCTTTTGTATTACGGGCTAAATTATTACATAATGTAAGGGCTATTTTGTTTGTGCATTTTGAGTCGAAACTAGATAACATGAATGAGAGAGAGATTGTGTTGTAAGGTAATCAAGCAACGCCATTACTTCGACTTAGATTCAATTCATATACGAAAGAAAGCTCTACTCAAGACCTAACTAACATATTCAAGGCACGATTCTAACACATTCTCTCGGTGGCTTCATATATGGGCACAATCTTCTTGAAGATCCTTAGGCTCACTCAACAGAGAAGGCACAACAACACATTCAAGAAAAATCATTTTTACCTGCAAACCAAACGATCTCAAAAAATACTATTCATCTCCAAGCAATAAGTCTTCCTCTTCAACAACATCATCGCCCAACCATGAGCGTCCTCTTCGAAGAATGAGAGGCAAAGGAAGCCGTCCACATTCGGTCAAGGTCAGCTTTTCCAAACTCAGAACACAAAGAGGTACGGACAATATGCATCTAACGACAAGTGCTCTTGACTTTCCGAAGCCACATGTATAAGTTTAGGCTTTAGTGAGTAGATGTGTTCATAGACAGTGCCTCGGCAAATGTCTACGCTAGAGCAGCAAATGTCAATTTATACTATGCATTATCTTAAGCAGCTCCTAACAACACAATCCCTTGCGGTACATGGATCGTGCGGAAAACTGAAGCAGAATAAAGTGAATGGTGCGAAAAAACAAGGGATGTGAAAAAAGTTGAAAATTTTCTTTGTCATCATATAACAGAGGCGCAGATATGAAAATCAAAACGAGGAGCGGAGTTGGAATGTGAAAGAAAAAGAAGCAAATGTGTACCACAATCTTGACCATGGCGTGAATCTGTCGAAAGGCGCATAAGCTATGTGATAGCGAAACATGTGAGCTAGGCCACGTCCCTGGCCGTATTTTGGCCAACTGTAATAGGCAAAGAGAAGCTCTGAGGATTTCAAGCTTGGCATGCGAAGAAGCTCGGTCGAGCGTCACTCCTCGGGCTGAGCGAATGCCAAAGTAGACTGACTTAGCCTTCGAGAGATTCAAGCTGTAAGGTAATCGATCTGAGTCGATCAGATTAGCATGCTGAGACGTTCCTGAATTCTTTCAGACTTGATGGGGAATAAAGTTTTAGAAAGACCAGTTAGGCAAATCCCACGTCCACTAGTAGGACTTGGCGTTTTCAAAGAAAGAAAATCTTGGTCGAGGGGTTGTGACTTGTGACAGAATGCATTTGGAACCCATTGGGTTCAGATTGTGTTAATATTGGAGAGTAGGCTATCCGTGTTCAGTTATCTATCGAGGTGAATCAAAATTCAGAAAAGCAAGTTGATAATGTCGTGGGCCAAGAATAGCGAATGAATCATACACATCACTGAGGGTAAGTAGCTATTTGCTCTTACAAAGTGAGTTCTGGAAACGAAAGGCTAATGGAAAACTTCAGACAGAAAGCTCTTAGTGCATCCTCAAATTGATCCCCATCAGGCAGAAAACATGATGTTAGAAAAGGATACGTAGCTTCAGGTAGAAATTATAAGATAAACAAGGGGAAGTGTAGTAAAGTACGATAAGTCAAGCCACAATCTCTCACATTTTAAAAAAGAATCCAGGTGCAAAGTATAGGTATTTGAAAGCAACCAACTTCATGACTCAGCCAGTTTTAAAAAAAAGTATGAAAATCCATAATGGACTGAGATACTAGTGATCCACTAATCATACCTCTAAAAGTTGAGTTATGAAAAGCAAGAAAAGGTACGCAAGAAAGACTTTGAGGCACAGCAATACGACAATAGCAAAATCATAGAGGTATTATGCGATCTTTCATAGGTTCTCGAACGGAACGGAACTTAACTTAAAATCATGAAGCAAAGCAAAGCTGGAAATAAGAGTTGGTGCAGGCAAATATGAGAATCAAGTAAAATTAAGAAAAAGAAAGACAATCCTATTGTAGCTCATAGGCTCTAGAAGATGACCCCTCCCTTTGTCGCAAAGCACAATAAGGCCAAACTCAACTTCAGGTTAGAGTCTTAGGCTTCAGAAAGAGCTTGAAAGATCGATCTCTTATGGAACAGATAATTTAGAGATTAAGACTGAACTCAATCCATGAAGGGATGGGACAACAGAAGTAGCTAAACACCCTGACATAGAATTGGATTTGAGCTCACTTGGATTAAAGAACCCTCAAACTCAAGTGGCCATGATGAATGCCTGAATCAAGTTTTCAGCAGTGCGCTTTTGCTCGCTAGTGCCAGAGATTAGAGCCACACGATCACCTCGGGATGACTTGGAATCTGAAATCTCAATTGCAGCTCCAGATATCTGGTAAGAGAATAAATGCATGCAAGCATGTGAATCCATACAGAGTTGAAACAGATTAACTTCGTCCTTTTGGCCACTTGAAATAATTCAACCAAAAGAACTTCTAATATCATCGTTACCGGCAAAAAAAAATACCAAAAGTGTCAACTTCTCTACCTTACAGATATTGTCAATATTTGTTCCACTTTTTCCTATAACTTTACCAACCGCATGCGCAGGGATAACCATTTCCAGAACCGATGGAGGCAATCTGAGTTTAAGGAAAAATCAATCACGCATGTACTTTCAGAACAAGTTAGACGATGAAATCAAACAAACGAGACTAACCCTGCGTACAGTGATGAGGACAAAGACAATGATCCATAGTCATGATCACCGACCTTCAACAAAAATAAAAGAAGATTAGCAAAGCAATACAATTACACAATTCTGCAGCAGCAGAGCTACACAAAGCTCGATTTCATCTACTTAATATGCTTTCATCCGTGCCCCAAAGCAAGACACTAGATGAACTCATAGAGATCTGCGGTCTATGCTCATGAACAATAGATTAATGCAACAAAACATAAGCTATACAACGATAACGAGACAAAATATCTAAATCACTAGAAACTATGTCCGATGCAGCGATTTTTGAGCATCACATTTTGCAGGAACTCAGACATCGATGCACTTCATTTATCTTCACAAAACAACTGAAATGGCATAGAAGAGAACGCAACACGCAAAAGGGAAAAAAACATGTTTCCCCCATTTTTCCCCTTTATCCAGTATAGAAAATATGAAAAGCAGGACATTCAAAAAGAAGCATACAGGCAAAGAACCATATCCATAGCCAGTGGCGGGCATCAATCTCAAATCTTTTCCAGTATCAGGCAATGGCTCATATGCCAGTGCAGCACTATGTGGTTGCAAAACTGATCGATGAGATGAACTACCAGACTGTAGCTTCTCAGCAGTAGCACGCACACCACGCCCTTCTTCCCTGTCTTTTAAAACATCTTCTCGGAGCCTCAAAACGATCTGAATAATTGCGTCTCTAACACAGCCAACTTCTCCAGAAATCTGTACCAGGCAAATAATTCAATTCCATGCGAATAAAGAAATAAAAACTTCAGTATTTACCAAAGTAACAGTGTAACTTAAATCAAGTTCAGAAACCTCAACAAGTTCATCACGTTCATCAGCAAACAGAGGCTTCTCGCTTTTCGAAATCCGTATACTTGCTCTAGATCTTTTTCGGATTTCACTAATGATAGAACCACTTTTTCCAATGATACAACCGATAACCTTTGAAGGTACAAGGAGCCGAAAAGTAACAGTCTCGTCATCATCCTCATTTATCTTGCCTTGTAATAAGAGAACAGCTTCAACACTCATGGATTTGAGATCATCTGATGACTGCCAAAAACATAAGGTAATACATATTAGATAAGATAAAGTAGGATCTAGATCCTCAAACTGGATCATTCTTCAGAAAACACAATAATGCTTGGCGAAATAACAGTAAATCACAGCAAAATGATTCCCAAAGACAAGAAGATACGCATACAATTAGTCAGCAGCAAAAGAATCCAAGCACAGAACGACCAAACTAGAATTTGGAAACATGAGAAGATATTTTCTTTCAACAGATGCATAGAAACATTGATAGAGTACCTCAGTGGAGACAACGGAAATGAGACGTTCACTATGGTTTGAGTCAAAGTCCTCAACTTCGACACTAGCACCACTTTCCTGTCTTATATTCTTAATCGACATTCCACCTTTTCCGATCACACGTCCAATCTTGGAAGAAGGGCACAATACTTTCACAGTTAGCTCCTGAGATCGTTGCCCACCATAACCAGAAATCACCGGAAGTGCATTTGAATACGATGCCCATGAGCTCCCAGGGTCCGCATAATCTGGGATATCTGTCATACGTCTAGAACTTGAAATGGAAGGCAGTGACCTAGCCGAATCTAAAGGATCTATGCTCTGATAGAGTCCACTTGCAGGGTATAGAGGAACATCTGACGGGATGATGATGCTCGGTAGTGCTTCTGGAATAGAAGTGTCTAGAGGAATGTTCTCCCTGGGAGTGAACTTGTACATGATTGCAGAAATTGCAAAAATTGCCTTTTTAACTGCCTCTGACTCACCAGATATCTACAAAAGTTTTAAACGTCTGCTATGAGGTGACTGTTCTTCTGTACGTGGCAAAACCATGCGAATATCAAAGGAGAATGAAGGAAACTTCATGTAGAACTTTTTTTACATTAGTTATCATTACTAATTAAATGCATTCCACGATCGAACTTTAATTACATGAAGAGATTCCAAAATGAGAAAAAAAGGACTACTAACCAGAACAAAATTGTCAAACTCCAACGCACAGGAATGAGTGGGATCGCCAGCATCCTTGGCAGTAATCTTGATGCTTGCCCTTGTTAAGTTCCGTAGTTTCTTAATCGCTGCACCAGATTTGCCAATAATACTGGCTGACTGACTAGATGGAACAAGAAGCTGACATTCCTCTATATCTCTGTCTTTCCTCTTCCTGTCTGACTCCCTATTTACAGCAACAGCATTTGCAATTGTTGTGTGGACCTTGAGCAGCGCGTCTTGAGCGGGACAAAGGGGTTTGACATCATTAAACTCGCCATCTACGTCAATGTCTTCTTTTTCCCTAATATAGCAATAAACTAGAATAACTCTCTCTTTAGCACCGGTAAAAGGGTCCACGACCTTGACTTTCGCCCTCGAATCCTGTCTAATCGTATTAATCACTTTACCATTTTTTCCAATTACACTCCCAATTACATTAGCAGGACAGAGAATTCGGTACACAACCAACTCATCATTTCCCCTTTCATCTCTGCCATTGTCGTTTTCTCTCCTCCTCCTCCTCTGATTTCTCCGATCTGAATCATCCTTGGACGAACGAGAACGTTTCTCACTTCTGCGCATTGCTAAGGATGAGAATCTTCACCTGACTAAGGACGAAAACCGAATCAGAATTAGATGCCAGTCACCGCAGCTGCATCACCTTACATAACTCAGACAACAAAAACACTAGAGGCAGTCTTTCACTATTAACTTCCAACGAGATTAACAATTAATAATCATCCCGAATAGAAAACACAGAACCTGAAAGGCAGCTACTCATAAAAACCCTAATTTAAGAAAATAAAATGAAAGCAATCGCAGAAAAGCAAAGATTACACAAAATCCCAGAGTCCGCGCACGACAAAAGAAAATGCCAAACAATCATATACGAACTAAAGAACCATAAACTCCATGAGAAGAAAAACGGCAAACGAGCTACAAAAACAATCAATTACACGAACGATTAGGGTATAATCCACTAAGATTAAACGGAAATCACAAGAGATAACTGGCGACCAATCCAAACCAGAGATGAAAAAGGAGTTACAATCAAAATCACATAAGTAAAACGGAGTATCCAATGTAAATTATCTACTAATCATAGCTAATCGAAACAAATGCATTCATTAATTACAGAGAATTGACGCGGCAGCTATATGATCGATGCTATTTCCTACGTTTTCCAGTAGGAGCCGATAATGGGATTGGGATTGGGATAGATGGTTATTTTTGCTGCCGTTTTGATGATTTCATCTGTAGGTACGTTTTTATTTCTTTATCCGTGGAATTTCGACATTATAAAAATATTTAAATTGAATTTATTATGCGAATTAATAATGTAGGTTCATCAGTGGGCCCAACTCGTTTATAAGGCCTTTTCAGCTCTATTTTTATTACAAACGAGTTTTCTTACCATCATATCTTAACCTAACCCAAACAATAACATAACTAGAAATATTTTATTTGCTACACGTAGAAGCTATCGACAGTTGACTTGTGCGTTTTCCTTATTTTGATGTATAGCAGAAACTTTACTCACCATTATGGTTTTGAATGTACTATGTTCCTATGTTTTGTTACAAAGTACAACTATTGAACTTGAATTAAATTTGCATAATTTACACATTTATTTGGTTAATCACGTTTGATTGAATCGATCAATTGCAGGCGACTGTATCATCCTCATGGGCCACATTTTGAGACAAACACATCAAACAACTCTCCTGTCTGAGAATAAATATACAAAACCATAATGTTCCCAAAAATGAAATGAAATAACCAAGTATGTAGCAACCCATGTAATACTCAAATTACATAATCACGATGCCTAGTAATCGCAGGGTAAGGCGACGTTTGATGGGCCCTAATCGTCTTTCTCTTCTCAAGAAACCTCTGCAGTGACTTCTTCATGTTAAAAGCACTAATTGTATTATTAGGACTGTAATAATAATTAGCAGCAGTTGCACTCATAATGCTCGAAGATAAAACTTCTCGTCGGCTTGCAAGTGATATGATAGCTTGAGCCTGCATAGTATTATGCATTATAATAAAAAAGATCATCGATGAGCTGAGCACTACGTATATATAATATTATTCTTGATAAATACACAAAAAAAATAATCCCATGTTAGGATATGCGGAAATCCCCGATAATTATTTGCCCGAAAAATGACGATAATAAATAAAAGAGACGAAAAATAATATTTGGACAGTGACACGAGATTTACGTGGTTCGGTCAGAATGACCTACGTCCACGGGCCGGAGGGTAGAACTTCTTTATTATGTGGAGTGATTACAGACACGTACACTGACGTGGTACAAAAGCACTACAACAATATTAGGAGTAGGCTACAGAAAATAATCAGAGGAGAAGAACGAAGATCTGTGTGGTGTGTTCTCTACTGCTTCGTATGATGCCTATTTATAGAGGAAGCCATGCCTTGATCCGTCGTGTGTACTGAAGAAAACTTAATACGGCTTGTCTCGGAGAAACCAAATGCAAAAGCATTTGCCCACAACTTTTGACAAAAGCATTTCACATGCTTTCTGACTTTTCAAAGTTCACGTGTTAGAAACCATTTCACATGGTCGAGGTCACATCACAAATCTCCACCTTGACCGAGATTTCTAAAAAATTACTCCACCTTGATTAGAATACTGTTATCTCCCCCCGACCTTAGCCCCGACGGGCTACTTCACCAATTTTAAAACACCAATCAAGTCCAAGCAATGCTTGAACTTGAAAACTGGAAGAGCCTTCGTAAACAAATCCGCAGGATTATCCTTCGTGTTGATCTTCTTGATAAACACCTTCTTGTCTGCAATGATATCACGAATAAAATGATACTTAACATCAATATGTTTAGTCCTTTCGTGATACATCTAATCCTTGGTCAAATGAATCGCACTTTGACTATCACAAAAAATAGTAATGACTCCCTGATTCTGAGGTAATTCGCTGAATAACCCTGTCAACCATAATGCTTCCTTGATCGCGTCAGTAATCGCCATGTATTCTGCTTCAGTAGTGGATAATGCTACTACATGCTGTAGAGTAGCTTTCCAGCTAACTGCACAACCTCCAATAGAAAATACATAACCAGCAAGAGATCGTCGTTTATCGAGATCACCTGCGTAGTCTGAATCGACGAAGCCAACGAGAGTATCACTGTTTCTGCCAAACTCCAAACAAGTGCTTAGAGTACCCTTCAAGTATCTGAGAATCCACTTCACTGCTTGCCACTGTTCTTTCCCTGTATTAGCCATATTACCTGCTAACAACACTAACAACCTGTGAAATATCAGGACGTGTACATACCATTGCATACATAATACTGCCGACTGCACTCGCGTAAGGCACTCGTGCCATGTACGCTTCTTCCTCATCCGATGATGGTGACTGAGCAGTGCTTAGCCTAAAATGGCTAGCAAGAGGAGCGCTGACTGGTTTGGCATCGTTCATGCCAAATCTCTCCAAAACCTTTCTGAGGTAACTTTCCTGGGTCAGGTGTAACTTACCAGCTCCTCTATCATGTCTAATCTCCATACCAAGAATCTTTTTAGCTGCTCCCAAATCTTTCATCTCAAATTCACCGTTCAATAAGGCCTTCAACTGGTGAATTTCTGCAAGATTCTTAGCCGCAATGAGCATGTCATCAACGTATAACAATAGATAAATGAACGAACTGTCATTTAACTTCCGGAAGTAAACACAACTATCATACTTGCTCCTGGAGAAACCATGACCCAACATGAAAGAATCAAACCGTTTATACCACTGTCTTGGAGACTGCTTTAATCCGTATAAGGATTTCTTCAACAAACAAACTTGGTCTTCTTTACCTTCAACTATGAAGTCTTCAGGTTGCTTCATATAAATCTGTTCATCTAAATCGCCATGTAAGAACGCTGTTTTGACGTCAAGCTGTTCTAACTCCAAATCATAGATGGCAACGAATGCAAGTAATACACGAATAGAGCTATGTCTAACAACAGGTGAGAATACATCATTAAAATCAACACCTTGTACCTGACTATAGCCTTTCGCGACTAATCGTGCCTTATACCTTGCATCGTCTGAACCAGATATACCTTCTTTCTTTTTGAAGACCCACTTACATCCGACTATTTTCTTTTTCTTCGGCGGCGGCACAAGAATCCACGTACCATTCTTGTGCAGAGACTCCATTTCTTCATTCATCGCTACCAGCCACTTATCAGAATTATCATCGCTTATTGCCTCCGAATAGGTAGAAGGTTCGCCGCCTCCACCTGTTTCTTGCGCCACTAATAAAGCATACGAAACTAAATTTACGTACCGCTGTGGTAGTCGAATCTCACGTCTCTGTCTATCTCTGGCTATAGAATATTCCTGCTCGGTGCTTTCATCTTCAACAAGATCTGAATCAGGTTTTGGCTCATCCCCTTGACCTGTTGAACTCGTAGCAGGGTCATCTGAAGGATCTTTGTTGATCTCGAGCTCCACCTCGCTGTGTACACTATCCTTATTTTCTTCATTAGAAGAATTAGTAGACTCTTTCGAAGGATGTAACATAGAAGACTCGTCAAATGTAACATCTCTGCTAATTATGAATTTGGGTGACTTGGGATCAGGATTATATAGTCTATATCCTTTCACCCCTGAAGCGTAACGAGAAAAATACACTTTTTAGCTCTAGGCTCCAACTTTCCCTCGTTTACGTGCATATAAGCTGGGCACCCAAATATTCTTAAGTTTGAGTAATCAGCAGGAGTACCTGACCAAACTTCCTCAGGAGTCTTGAAATTGAACAGTGAACACGGTGAGCGGTTGACAATATAACATGCTGCGACGATAGCTTTAGCCCAAAAATCATTTGTCAACCCAGCGTTGGAGATCATACATCGAGCTCTCTCTAGAAGCGTTCGGTTCATGCGCTCGGCAACACCATTTTGTTGAGGCGTCATTCGAACAGTGTGATGTCGAGCAATACCTTCATTCTTGCAAAATTCGTTGAACTCGCTTCCACAAAATTCTAAGCCATTATCTGTTCGCAACCGCTTGATCTGTTTACCTGTCTGCTTTTCAATCAAAGCTTTCCATTGTTTAAATGTTAAGAAAACATCACTTTTCTGTTTAAGAAAATAGACCCACACTTTCCTCGAAAAATCATCGATGAAAGTCAACATGTATCTTGCACCACCTTTGGACGGAACACGAGAAGGACCCCATACATCAGAATGAATATAGTCCAAAGTACCTTTCGTCCTGTGGACTGCTGGGGAATTGAAGCTGACTCGTTTCTGCTTCCCAAAAATACAATGTTCGCAAAAGTCCATCTTACCAGTACTTTGACCGCAAAGTAGGCCCCGCTTGCTTAAAATCGTCAAGCCTTTTTCTCCCATGTGTCCAAGTCGCATATGCCATAATCGCGTGGTATCAACCTCCGGGGATGTCGAAACTGCAGCGGAACCTGTAACAGTAGTTCCCTGCAAAATATATAAATTTCCAGACCTGCAAGCTTTCATCACAACAAGGGCACCTCTGGCAATCTTTAAAACTCCACCTTCACCTGAGAACCTGCACCCTTGAGATTCAAGTGTGCCTAAAGAGATAAGATTTCTCTTCATATCTGGAACATGTCTGACTTCTGTGAGCGTTCGGATGATTCCGTCGAACATCTTGATCCTAACTGTGCCTTTACCAACAACTTTACACGGAGCATCATTTCCCATCAACACATATCCACCATCAAAATTTTCATATGTGCAAAAACCAATCCCGACTCCTACTTATGTGGTAAGAACAACCCGAATCTAAGATCCACTCATTATCAGACCTAATAATATTTGCAGTTGCTACAAATATAGTTCCATCGCTCTCATCAGCAGCTAAACTAGCTTCGGCGGGTTTATTAAATTGCTGATTATTTTTCTCCTTATTTTTTAATTTAAAACAATCAGCTTTAATATGTCCCTTTTTCTTGCAAAAATTACAGATTTTATTTCTGTACCTGGATTTCGACCTTTCTTTAGATCTACTGTTTTCAGCATCTCTACGCTCTGGTCTTCCCCCTGCAAACAGGCCTTCTGCCTGGCTACCACTTGTTTCTCCCGTAATATCCCTGTCTATCTGTTCTATCGACTGTAATGCAGATTTGACACTAGAATACGATATCGTATCTTTCCCATAGATTATGGTGTCACGAAAATGCTTTAAAGACGAGGGAAGGGAACACAACAATATTATGGCCTGATCTTCGTCCGTCACTTTGACTTCTACGTTCGCCAAATCAATAATGATAGAATCGAATTTATCGAGATGCGAAAGAATAGAAGTACCTTCCGTCATTTTCATACTGTATAGCTTCTGCTTTAAATAAAGCCGATTCTCCTTAGTCTTCTTCATGTAGATAGCTTTTAGCGCATCCCACATACCCATGGCCGTCGTCTCCGTGGCAACTTCTTGTAAAACCTCGTAAGAGAGATTTAATATAATAGCCGATCTGGATTTCTTGTCCAATTCATTAAATTGATCGTCCTTCATTTCGGTTGGTTTCTTCTTTGCGCCTTCAAGCGCCACCTCGCAACCGTCTTGAATAAGTATGGCCTCCATCTTGAGACTCCACATTGCAAAGTTGACATTTCTGTCGAACTTTTCAATTGACATTTTTGTTAACGTCATGGTGGCTAAAAAATAAATCGGGTAGGCTCTGATACCAATTTGTTAGGATATGCGGAAATCTCCGATAATTATTTGCCCGAAAAATGACGATAATAAATAAAAGAGACGAAAAATAATATTTGGACAGTGACACGAGATTTACGTGGTTCGGTCAGAATGACCTACGTCCACGGGCCGGAGGGTAGAACTTCTTTATTATGTGGAGTGATTACAGACACGTACACTGACGTGGTACAAAAGCACTACAACAATATTAGGAGTAGGCTACAGAAAATAATCAGAGGAGAAGAACGAAGATCTGTGTGGTGTGTTCTCTACTGCTTCGTATGATGCCTATTTATAGAGGAAGCCATGCCTTGATCCGTCGTGTGTACTGAAGAAAACTTAATACGGCTTGTCTCGGAGAAACCAAATGCAAAAGCATTTGCCCACAACTTTTGACAAAAGCATTTCACATGCTTTCTGACTTTTCAAAGTTCACGTGTTAGAAACCATTTCACATGGTCGAGGTCACATCACATCCCAGTTAAATAATTTTTGAAGTTAGGGCATGCATATGAATATACATTTACCTGTTGTTCCATGACATAATCACAAGTGAAGATCCTTCCATTGTAGAAAATACTAGTGAGCTTTTGTGTTTCTTCTTTATCGGGCGAGGGCGACGAAACTGAAGGCGTAGCTAAGCAAAGTTCTAAATTGCATTTTCTTTCCATTTTTTTGTAGTTTGATACTGAGAGTTTATTATTATGTTGGAGTGGATGAATGATGATGTCCCAAACTATAAAGACTATAATCTATATATATAAATATATTGATATACAGATATATATCAGCAACTAGCAAGAAAATAAACTCAACACGCGGAATATCGCATGTACTCGTAGTATACATAGATAGATAAGATGTAGTCAATCATGTGTTAAATGAGTTGTTATGCTGGCCTTGAAAATGTTTTGGAACTTTTCCTTCAACTCTCGAACCTACTTAATATATCAGAGCCTACTTAATATATGAGAGGCTATCTCCTCCTATCACCAATTGATTTCAGGGAGGACCCACTCGATTTCTAATATCATTTGTTAGGACTTTTGGTGAATATGATTTTTTCTAATGCGAGTTTGGTGACTACTGACTATATCGTGTGTCTTTTTCAATTGTATGCTTATGTGTAATCCATACTCTTTTATAAAAAGCCTAAAGAGGATGAAAACTGTAAAGTGGTCTGCCAATTAACCAATAATATTTTTCCTACATTATTTATTATTAAAAAATAAAAAACTCATTTAACAACGTAGCCTTAACCTCATAATAAATGCCTCATTTTATTCTTAGCATATCCCTTGTTAAAACTACTCAGTGTTAATTAATTTTATTTTATTGTATGCACGTATGGTACATTAAAAATACTAAGTAACATGAAATGTGAAAGTTAGATAAGTAATTCCATATAATAGATGCTCTTTTTACACATACGAGGACATGATCGACCTGTTTCTATTGTCCAAGAAATCAGAGATAGGCCCAATTCAGGTCCATATTGGCCCACCCTAGGCCCAATAACACATTAAAAATGGTGATGGAATGAAAGACAAGGAAACAACAAAGTCATGCAATAATGTTAGGAAACAACAAGACACGTATCGTTGGAACTTTGACCTACATTAACGCCACCTACAAAATCAAAATGTGACGACTGCTCTAAGATATTTCTGTTCGAATATATTAATTATATATGTCTTTGTACGATACGTATCTTCGAAATCATATAGAAATGTCAGCTGTGAGAGAAAGAATATATGATATGAGGGGCACATAACATATCCCAGATTCTCCTTTACAAAGTAATATCGAACAGTTTTCTCTCTCTGGCGCATGTTAGCTAAACCCAGCTAAACGTACGCCCGCTATGGCAAAGACGAAGAAAGCTGTGAAACAGGGGGCGAGAACACCACCGAATCCATCCTCAAACCCTAAAATCGAACTGAAGCAGTGCAGTGCAATCACAACTCTAAGTCGGGAGGCATCTCAATCACCACAGCTGATTGAAGTGCATCCTACACCGTTGAGTGGAGAACGAACATTGCGCGTCGAGGACCAAACAGAGGAAGGAACCAGGACAGGGGAAGCGAAGGAGAAACCAAATCCGTGGAGCCAGTTTGATATAACAAAACTGAGACAAGCTGGGTGCAAACTAGAATTTTTTGAACCGCATGAGAGTAATGGAGAGGTAATTGGGACTGTAGATGAGGATGAAACCCGAGAGGAAGTCGACTATTGGAACTCAGCTATCATTTGTTATGTATTAGGGGCTAATCCGCCATTTCAGGTGATGAGTGGTTTCTTGAAACGAGTCTGGAGATCCCATGGGATTCAAAAGATTCTGCAGATCAGGCACGGTCTGTACCTCGTGAAATTGGGATCACAGGAGACTCGAGATCAATTATTGCAAACGGAATTATTGCACTTCGACAGGAAACCAGTTATACTAACCCCATGGACTGAGGAGACACAATTTCAAAAGCTAGGAGTTGAAAAGGTGCCACTGTGGATACAATTACCGCTTTTAGATCTCAAGTACTGGGGGCCAAAAACATTAAGCAGGATAACGAGCTTGGTAGGACGTCCTATAATGGCAGATAAAGTCACTCAGAGCAAAGAAAGGATACAATTTGCGAGAGTAATGGTTGAAGTTGATCTCAATAAGGAGTTGAAAGAAGTCGTCAGATTCCTCAACGAGAAGGGACAGATTGTAGAGCAAAAAGTGGTCTATGAATGGCAGCCTAACAAATGTGAAAACTGTGGTAACTATGGGCATAAAACAGAATTATGCAAGAAGAATACCGGGCAACAACGATGGGTACCTAAGCCACGCACGGATCAGAGTCAGAAGGTACAAGAGGCATCAAACAAAGATAACACGAGTCCCGTCGAGAATCATGAAGAGATAATGATATCAGAAAGGAGGGATGAAGTTCCTACAAGTGCACATGCACCTGAGGCCAAGCAGCATCAACGAGTGGTCAAAGCACAACGTTACCTGAGATGGATTCACGAGGAACAACAGAATAAGCAACTGGACAAAGAAATATATAATAACCCTTCCAAGCAGAGGGATGAGATGGGTGCCAATGGATAGTGCAGGACTATGGAATATTAGGGGTTTAAACACCCCCATGAAACAGAAGGAGGTAACATCCTTCTGTAATAAATTTCAGTTAGAGTTCTTATGTCTTGTAGAAACAAAATTAAAGATTGCGAATGCAGATTTGGTTCTCAAAAAGATGTTGCCAAATTGGGCGTGGTGCCATAACTTGTCCCAGCACCCTAATGGGAGAATAGTGGTGGCGTGGAACAGAAATAGTATGACGGTGACGGTGATAAAGATGACTGACCAATACATTCATCTACATATCAGACATCAACACTTAGAAATTCTAATGACGTGCGTTTATGGGCATAACAATGGCGCAATGCGAGAGATGTTATGGGAAGGTTTACAAGAACTTCACTGCTCTGTAACACTCCCATGGATAATTTGGGGGGACTTTAATAGTATTTTGAATATAGACGATAGGATTGGGGGGACTCCAGTCCATGTAAGTGAATTTGAGCAGTTCAGAGATTGTGTGGCTCAGTGTAACCTGGAAGAGATGAGAAGAGTTGGATGCCGGTACACGTGGTCAAATAAGCAATCCGAGGGACACCGTATCTGGAGCAAGCTTGATTGGGTGTTTGTCAATGATAAATGGCTGGATGTGTACCAAGAGTATGAGGCAAGCTTTCTACCCGAGGGTATTTCTGATCATACCCCAGTGGTACTGAAAAAAACCCATGCAATAGCTTATAAAAAAAGGCCATTCAAGTTCTTCAACATGTGGACAGCGGATCCATTGTTTCTAGGTATTGTGGAAAGACACTGGAAGGAAACTTTTGTTGGAACCAAAATGTGGATTTTCGTACAAAAGCTGAAGCAGCTGAAAAAATCGCTGAGAATGCTGAATAAAAACAAGTTTGCTGCAATATTAAGTCAAACTGACCAATGCAGAACTAAGTTGATTGAGGCTCAGGGAAGACTGCACTCAGACCCATTAAATAGTCGTTTGATTGAGGAGGAGAGAGCTCTAGCAATAGAATTCAATTTCCTCGATAGGGCAGCTCACAAATATATGGCACAAAAGGCGAAAGTGTTGTGGCTAAACCAAAGTGATCAGAACACCTCATTTTACCATGCAATCCTCAAACAGCGGACCTACAGAAATCGAGTCAGCTACATAAAAACAGCACATGGCAGGGAGATAACCAACTCAACAGAGATTGGGGAACACTTCATTGATTTCTACAAGGAGCTGCTCGGAACAGCCAAACCCACTACAGAAATGGTTGATGATACAGTCATAACAAAAGGAGCAGTTCTGAGCCTTGCTGACCAATTAACACTGATAAAACCTGTCACCAGAGAAGAGGTGAAAAATGCGTTATTCTCTATCCATGAGAATAAAGCGCCTGGACCAGACGGCTATAATAGCGGGTTCTATAAACATGCTTGGAATATACTAGGGGAAGATGTAACAGAGGCTATCTTGGAGTTCTTTAAGAAGGGGAAGATGCTTAAAGAGGTCAATAGTACTACTCTGGTTATGATTCCAAAAGTGGATTCTCCAACAACAGTACAAGAGTACAGACCAATTGCATGTTGCTCCGTTCTTTACAAATGTATTTCCAAGGTGATTTGTAATAGACTTAGCAAGGTTCTGCCTCTACTTATTAATGAGAATCAGAGTGCTTTTGTTGAAGGAAGATCCATAATTCATAATATACTCATAAGCCAGGAGCTGATCAGATTTTATAAAAGGAAAAAAGCCTCACCAAGGTGCCTCTTGAAGATTGACATAAAGAAAGCCTATGACATGGTTAGCTGGAAATTTTTGGAATCCTTACTACATAAATTACGGTTCCCTGTCACATTCATAGGGTGGGTTGTGGAATGCATTACCACTGTGAGTTTTAATATTGCTCTAAATGGTAATACTGAGGGGTTTTTCAAAGGGGCACAAGGGCTGCGACAAGGAGACCCGATGTCTCCCTTGCTCTTTGTCGTAGTCATGGAGTATTTGAGTAGATGTTTGGCAAAAGAAGCAGAACACCCACAATTTCGATACCACCCACACTGCAAGGAGCTAAAACTGACCAATCTATGCTTTGCAGATGATCTGATGATCTTTTGTAAAGCTAATCTAGAGTCTGTTCGGGGGATCATGAGGGCACTAACTCATTTTAACAATACTGCAGGATTGAGCGCCAACCCCTAAAAATCCAATCTGTATGTAGCAGGTACCTCTGATCTTATTACACTACAGCTTAAACAACTAACAGGTTATCAGGTAGGTGTATATCCTTTTCGCTACTTGGGGCTGCCGATAGCTCCTACGAAATGGAACAAAACTGAATGTCAGTTGTTAATCGATAGGATTACCAAGAGGATAAATTGCTGGACATCTAGGCACTTGTCGTATGCAGGTCGCTGCTGCTTGATTAACTCGGTACTCCTATCTTTGCATGGATTTTGGGGATCGACGTTTCTTCTACCAAAGAATGTAGTGCAAAAAGTGGATCAATTATGTCGGGAGTTTCTTTGGGGAGTTGGCAACCGTGGCAAAGCCAGGGCACTCATTGCATGGGACATGGTGTGCAGACCAAAAAATAATGGAGGACTTAATATCAAAAACTGTGAAAAGTGGAATACGGCTAATATAGGAAAGCAAATTTGGGATCTATCTAGCAAACAAGACCTATTGTGGGTGAAGTGGATTAGCGGCATATATTTAAAGGGTGAAGACTTCTGGCAACATATTCCGAAGCTAGACAGTAGCTGGCATTGGAAGAAATTAAACCGAGTCAAGGAGAAGCTCAGGGGCGGTTTCTGTAATGGCGCGTGGACAGCGAACCAAGGAAAGTACACGATGTCCTCTTGCTATAGATGGCAACTAGGCGAGCCGGTGAAGTACGAGATGTGCACTATCACATGGAACCGATTAAATGTGCCAAAACACAGCTTCATCATGTGGCTTGTATCACACAAGAAATTGTACACATGGGACCGACTCAAGAGATGGGGATTGCCCGTGTCGAGTGATCTTTGTTTGTTATGTGGCATAAAGGCGGAATCAATTGATCATCTTTATTTTGAATGTGAATACAGCAAGAAGGTGCTGACATTGCTGTTTCATGCTCTACACAGACGACGAAGCATTCCTTTTGAATTTGACAAGTGGCCAGAATGGATTCGAAAAAGCAGAGACATCAAAGGGGCAAAACGGAACATTACAATCGCGTTTGTTGTTGCGTGTGTATATACGATCTGGGGCGAAAGGAACAATAGACAATATGGAAGAGGTAGGAATAGCGAGGAGCAAACTCTCGATGGAATTTTGAAGATTATGAAGGAAAGAATAGTATACTGCTATAGAAACAAACCTTCAGTTCATAACACTCTCTTATATCAAACAATTATAGGTTTCTAGTTTACTTGCTTTGCCTCTGTGAATGCTTGGGGAGAAACAATCATGTAAGATGTAACATTTACCGGTGGGAATGATATATTTCTTTCTCAAATATTCATTGTTTATATGAACTACAATAGTCCAATATATAATAATCTGTTGTTTGTAACGTAAGGCAATCCTGATATTGATTCTTGAATAACATGCTTTATTTTTGGACACGATATATATCTCCCAACATATAATATCTAATGGGAGCATATCTATTCTATTATACGGAGGCTCTAAGCCTCTTAAAACCGTCACAGAGTTAATTGATTTGGCATGTTAATTTGTACTCATAACTTTTTTGACAAAATAATAAACATAAAAAATTAGCAACCTCTAAACGGTCCATTGATTACTCTTCACGTGTCCTTCAAGATTATATCTTTTAATTAATATTTTTAGTTAATTCTTATACTTTTAGTTTTATAATTTATACAAATTAGCTATTTTAACTTAAATAAACTTAATATTTATATTTATATGGGCATACGCATTTGAGTCTGCAAACAGTACTTGAAAAATGCTCAGAATTTGGTCTAGTCCTTATAATTGAATGCTCAAAGCACTTGAAAAATGAAAATCGGGATTTTATATAATTATATCTTTATATATATATATATATATATCTATACCATTTATTAAGCGCGAGGCCCTTGGATAAACTGCCGAATTTCAATTGGATTTGGTCTGTGTAATAGAAACTGCCGAAATGGAATTGGTCTGTATAATAGAAACTACCGTTTTGCAATTGGAATTGGTCAATGTCCATTTTATTACTAAAACAAAATTAGTGGGTCACGATCTCTATAATAAAAAGAAACTGTCGACGAATTTGTTTAATGTTATTGTTGCACACGCATCGAGTATGCACTAACTGCTGGTATATATAATTGGACACTCACCCACAAACCCTTTTTAACGTCATTGCATATGTCAATCGCTATATATATAATAATAATAATAATAATAATAATAATAATAATATGGCTTAACCTCACCACTAATTTACGCTCCATTTTTCAAGTACATTTACGTGGCTTAGTGCTGTCTGCAACGTAGGAAAACCAATGCCATTCCTTAATTAGTGCATGCCACACGCACACACATAAACACACATAATTTTATTCGGTTGACCTTAATCCATTACAATTCCTTATTTTTGTTACCTTAAAAGGTTAACGAAAGTCAAATATGAATATACATATATATATATATATATATATTATACATATTTCGATGGTTGGTGCGTGAAACTATTTGTGATGCTACTTACGATGTGCTCGTTATAAAATATATTAAAATATTTGACCGACCACGTCTTCGGAAAACTTTAAACTACACTTACTAATCATTTCATTTGATCCGTCACTTTCCAATGTCCACTATAAACTCCTTGGTTTTATCATAATAACATTAATTCAAATAAAGGATCTATGCCGACTACGCGTTTTTCTTTGTTTTTATCTAACGCGCACACACACATGTACATGGTAGATAACATTTTATTTTCCCGAAGAGTAAGATAGATTTCGATTAAAATAACGTATGATTGACCGTAAGAAGTGTGATTGGTTTCTGACTTAGGTTTAATACTTTAGAGAGTGTGCAGGAAGCCTTAGTTGATCTTAAATTAATATGATGTAATAAATACTTCATGATTAAGGATGAAGAAGTATCACTTGAAAAATTAATATGATGTAATAAATATGGGAGTGACTTGGGATTAGGGCTGGAAAAATATATCGAAATACCGATATATCGTCCTTATCGTACCGTAACGTGCCGAAAATATCGAAAATTTTGGTATACCGAAGTTTTTGGTAAGGTATGATACCGTATCGAAAATTTTCGGTACGGTAAAGGTATGAAAATTTTAAAAATTAGGTATACCATTATACCGAAATACCGTACAAATTTTTTTAATGTTTTATATATATATACACACTTAGATATATTATATTATTTCAAAAAATATAAAATGGATAAAAATATTATAAGGATATTAATAAATTTATTTGGCCCATAAATTATTAATCATACCCAACCTTGTGGTTATGTAAAGTTCTTTCTCTAAGGAGACTGACTAAAATATCTAAATTTTTTTAGGTTATTTTATGAATTAAAATTTTTTATTTTGGATAATTTGGTATTAATAATCCATCTTATTGGGGCCCTAAGGAGTTTGAATTAACTAAAATTCGAAAATAACAAATTAACAAGTTACGAGACACGCATGGTAAAACCCTCCGTGTGAATGGTATAGAAGGTGTGATACCGATACCATACCGATATCGAACTTTAAGGTATACCGAAATTTTGGTATGATATTGATATGATTTTTTTCGATACCGAAATTTCGGTACGTATACGGTATCACAGTTTTCGTACGGTATACCGTACCGAACCACCCCTACTTGGGATAAGATATATTCCTGGAAATTGGGCAGCGAACAAGGCAACTGAGAAACCTGCCCTAAAATAAATGATGGCTAATGTCGGAACCATACCACTACTTATTAATTTTTAGTATATTTTTTAATTATTATATGGTATACTAGATATTTACGCAAGTATGTTATATTATCTAATGTAATATTTGGATTCTATTGGAAACGTGGACGTCTTTTTCCCCGATTTTGTTGAGGAATAAGTACGAAAATTCCTCGTGGGTTTCACGTGAACTTCATCAAGTCGAGATTTTGCTAGCTCTTGTCTTTTCATGTAAAGCTTTTTTGAAACTTTGCGCCCAATCCCTCAATTCTGGGCTAAGTTTGTAGTTTATATATATATATTGTTATTTTTTTTAACTCGACGAATATTACTATTAATTCTATCGGAAAGATATTATGGAGATATCTCCACTAAAAATAGACCAAACGTGAAGAAGACGAGAATGAATTTGAAACGATTACGATATATATATATCAGAAAAGGATAAGTGCCAAGATTCATAAATTCGTTTGTTATACGATATACACACCATACGACAAATAAATATAAAACCTTTTTTTTTTTATTCCAATTTTTTTCCTATATATGTTAAAAGGAAGCAGATTCGGTGATACATTTATGATAAATGATATAGTAATTAAATATTCGAGGAAGTCCATTATTTTGAGGTCCCAAACAATCCACACTAATTGTTTTTGTCTTTCGATTACAAACCTACCATTTTAGAGGTTGCATTTATTTTTAAATTAGATTACCCAATCAAACTTGACATGTAAGTTGATCGAATTATTCGATAGCTTGTATTATGTGATTTGCTGTTAATCATCCGTTACGTTCCAATAGAAATTTTTTGACTCGAGCATAAGTCAACAAAAATAAAAAAAAAAGACAGAGAGACAATATTTAACTACGATCCGAATTCTTTTCACCTAATCCCAACAGTATGTCTCAAAAAGCGTTCAATAATGAAAAAAATAATAGTCAACATTTACTTTTCGGCCCTCGTATTCAACTCACAATGCTGTAGTAAACTCATGGCTTATATTCAATCTCCGGCAAATTCAAAATATATGATTATTTCCTATAACTAACTTCCCATTAATCGTGCGGTTGAAACTAATTCCATTTTTTTTCAATGAAAATTTTAGATTTCTAGAAGACATAGTTGTAATGAAATTTGATGTGATCCCTTAATTTTTTTGGTATATGATATACATGTAATAATCACATTTTTAAAAGCACGTGTCTTTAAGAAAAGAATTCGACATCATATAGTTCAATGAATCTTGGAAATGATAGGACTTTTGTTAGGCAATCAAATCAAATTATATACGTCCTTCGTCACTAGTTCTTGCATGCTCAATTGCTCATAATAGTCAATAAAGCATATGAACGTCTGCTGTCTGTCTTCTATAGCGTTATACACAATGGTTACAAAGATGAAGCAATCCTATCAATGTATATTTTATTTAGCTTGTCGACGATCAATATGCATTGCTACCTAAAATCAATAATATATACGTATATGTATTGACGAGGGAATGAACAATAGACAAAATATTCAACATTTCACGCAATAAGGCTGCGTTACACGCGTGTCGACATAAACAGTTTAGTAGAGCAACAGCATCTTATTTTATGGTTTAAGAGAAATACGAATAATTATTGTTGGAAAATGAGCATTAACTATCCATTTTATTTTATTATTGTGGATGGCATTGGCAGATAGCGGCTCATTTTTTATAGTACTTATTTGCTATTTTATCCTTTCATTTATAACTTATTTTAATTTAAGTAATCTCCATTTTAGATTATAAAGTAAAACATGTTTAATAACAACATTTAATTTTATTAATTTAAAGAGATATTAATATATCAAAAAATTAAAATTTTATTAATTAAAAGAGAATTTTTTTAATTCATCACTGAATCAAATTAGAATATGAGTAAATGTATATTCATATTCCATACAATTATATCACGTACAAATTGTGTGGTCGTATCTAAAGCTCATGAATATTTATAATTGTAATATTTTTGCAAATCAACATACATATATAATCGTAATATTTGTGAATTATTAATTTAAGTTTTAATGAGACTAAAAATATTTATAAAGGGATTTTCCAAACGTCATTATATCATCTTGTCGAATTTGATAATTTTTTACAAAGATCAAAGTCGCGACCAGATGATTTTATTATTTGAGAGAGGTTATTTATTTATAGAAGTTTTACTAGTATTCATGAGAGCTCTACCATAATTTTGTCCCGGTGAGAGAGAGTTGTTGGCCATAAATGAAAAATCTTATAAAATATCAAATACCTTAACCTCCATTACTTATTTTTCAAAAAGTAACACTTCTATCATCAAAGCGTGAGGAAAAACGTAATAGAAACCAGCTGAGCTTCATTCACCACCAAAAAGCTACAAGCTTGGCTCCTCAACCAAGAAATTTAAAAACAAAAAACCCAAAAAAAAAAATTAAAACAAGAAAAAGGTCAAACAAAAATAGAGGAGAAATCGGAGACCCTTTCACCAAAGTCTCTCTGTAAGACTCCTCTATACCTAACAATCTATACACACACACACGCGCTATATAATCTTAGTTAACTAACTAAACTAATCAAACGTTTCTTTCAATCAAAATCATCATCATCATCATCGAGCTTGATCTTCGACACCTTTCGAGCTTATAAACGTCCCATGAAATCCGTACGGAACCCTCGAAGGAAGCTTTATTACAGCCTCAGTCTTCATCGTCTTCGCACTCACAATCTGAAGCTCAGATTTCCACGTCATCTCATCATGTACGAAAGCAAGTACATACCCATCGTCTTCTTCTCCTTCCCTTTCTCCACCTTCACTAGGCAGAAAAAACGGCTCGCCGCCGTACTTACCGTCGCCGTAAAAGAACTTATCGACCTTCCCTGTAATAAGATCCACCTTTGCAAAGCCAGACACCTTAGGCCACGGCTCTGCTATCGCCAGGTAAGCAAACCTCGTTTTCCGACCCAATCTGTTCCTATTCACCATCCCAGCCTCAAGATTCACCTGCTCCGCCGGCGATTGAATGATGGGTCTTTTCCTCGATTCGCCGGTCTTTAAATTGAGCCTAATTTCGGACAAAACGCTCTTCAAATTCTCCTCTTTCTCGTTGAAGATTGAGTCCGCCGGCGTCATGCAAGAGCCGATCACCACCACCTCGCCGGTCTCCGCCTCTTCCCAGGCGTTCCATAAATGGAAGCAGAAAGTGTTTGGACAGTCGACCCATGTAATATCTCCACCATCCTCGGCGTTCTTGGACAGAATCCCAAACCTAGAAATCTTGCCCTCGTCGTAGATCACCGGCGAACCTCCCCTCACCATTTCCTGAAGCTTGAACACCACTTGCTGGTCGGGGATGACGACGAAGTTCTCTGTAATGGCGAAGTCGTGCATCATCGTGGGCTCTTTGAGGGGAATCTCAACGTCTTTCGATTTCTTACCTTCTTCCGAGAATTTGAAGTACTTTAGGTACGGCTTCTTAACGACGTCGTAGCTAAGCGCGTGGAGCTCTTTGGTTTCTGGGTCGAGCTTAGGGTGGGCGATCATGGTGGTTTTCAGCTGCTTGTCGAAGTCGTACCTTCCCACCGTTTCTAAGTCGCCGGCGTCGGTGACGTGGACGTGGTAAGGAAGGTCATCCTCGGACATTGCTAATAGCCGTTTGTTGAAATAGACAAGGCCAGCGTTAGCCACGCCGGTGCCTTGGCTGTGGTCGACCAAGCCGAAGAGCCCACGCGCGTAGAACAGCGCCAGCCTAGCTATCCCTGAGTGGCCATGGAGTTCGCCGATGGCTTTGGGGAAAATGGGTCGGCCCAATTCGCGCTCTTGGATAAGCCTCTGCGTCTCGGTGAAACGGCAGGCGTAGGCGGCTTCGTTTCTCCCGCCTCCGCCGTTGATGGTGACGGCGTGTATCATTCCGTCGCCGTCGAACAGGTGGTGGCCGCCGAGCGGCTGGTGTAGTGGGTTGGCGCCGTTTCTTACGTAGACGCCGTTGATGCAGTCTGGGATGGTTCCGGCGACCTCGAGGTTGCGCCTCGCCGGCTGCTCGGGCACCGGGGAGAAATTACCGGCGATTTGGACACGTGGGTCGGCGGTTTTGGGGAGGGGGTGTTCGAGCTCGTGGGAGATTAAGGCGCTCTCGACCAAGTCTAGTGCTTTGGCGGCGGTTTTCTGGAGTATATTCCACCGCGGCGGTGGTTCGGCGGTGGGGATTGTCGGCGGTGGGTGGATGAGAGTTTGCTTTGGGAAAGTGAGGATCGACGGCGCCTGAAGAGCAGAGTGGATTCTATTATTGGCTTTTCTTGGAATCGTTGGGATTTTACAAGGGATTTGAGGCGTCGTTGCCATTGTGAAACATAAAAACGCAGAATTCTTGAATTTTTTGAATGCTGTAATAGAAAGATAATTTTGGGAGAGAAATTGAATGGTTTTGTAAGTGGGAGAATGAGATGAGAGTGACTGAGAAAGATGGGGAGCAAGAGAAATTGAGTTGTGGGGTTTAAATAGAGCGAGGGGAGAGAATAAACAATTCTAAAATAAAATGGAAATAAAAATAATATAAAAAATGAAATTTTGGTCCACCTTAAACATGTAGGAGAAGACCACGTGGTGGATATGCTATGAGAGATTGACATGAAAATGAAATAAAACACTCTTTGCATATTATTATTATTATATTATTATTATGACATATGACATGACTTACCGGGTTTGTTTTTATTTATTTTCATGGAGACCATAAGACATATAGTGGGTCATTGGGGAGGCATATAATTGAAGGGATGTCTTAGATTAACAACAAATAAGAATACACAACGGATAAATTCTATTCACACCACCTTATTTACTAAATACATCCATCTTTATTACCAAAGTAAATCTTAGTAATAATAGAATGTTTTCAAGTTTAATTAATTCTTTATTAGATTATTCCTTCTCATATTTCTTGGCTACAAGTAATACAGAAATTTTTGTAACGTAAATAATTACTATTTTTCTCAACCAACAACATTACTAGCTTCTCAAAATTGTATAGTTTTATATTGTAATTCAACATAGTAACTAGTAACTCTTTTCCAATTGTATAAGTTAATAAGAAATATTGTTATATGAGTATATTAAAATAAGCTAATTATTAGTATTTAAAAATTTAAAATAATACTTTTTACATAAAGTGTAAAGTTTAGATTAATTTTTAAGTAAATATTATTAAAATGCAATGTCTTAATGAACATAAAGTAACTAGCAAACTTATTATTGTTGAAGAATTATTGCACTATTTTGTTATAAAAAATCTGTATGGCTTTTATGTAAAATATTTAATGTATTTAATGTCATGTTGCACTATTTATGTAAGTATTTAACGTAATGGAGGGTGCAAATAGCAATTTTTATTCCACGTGGATGTGAATGGGAAGCACCCATACACAATTAGATTTAATTAAGGCCATTATTATAGTCTCATGCGGTGTGATCATTTCACATAGGATTTAATCGGATGAGCCGCGGTAATACACCACTTTTTGTATTTTATTATCGTTAACTTTTACACAAGTAAACCTTAATTCATGTATATATGATAGAGCAACGCAGTCTAGTTTCCATTACGGATAAGTTCAGTTTGAAGTGAATTGAATGCTATTATACACTATGAGATGACCTCGACTTTCAGCACAGCACGTCTAATTGCAGGACTCATGTGTTTGATCACTTGACTTATCAGTTGGGACAGTATTTTTCGTCCATAAAGATCATGTTGGGTATAAATGACGATGTAATGAGATTAGTGAAGGCATAAGATACAAATAGAGACAAGTAGATTCTGATAATTTTGAAGTTTTTGGAGGATGAAGAGGAGCAGTTTTGGGCACGATGAGAACATCATCTCCAATCCCATGTGGCATATTCCGATTCATTACAAGTATTCGAAGCTTTGCCAACTTCACGAGGAAGACACATGTCGTCCAAGCTCGTGCACGATATATAATCTCTCTCTCTCTCTCTCTCTCTCTCTCTCTCTCTCTCTCTCTCTCTCTCTCTCTCTCTCTCATTCTGAATTGTGATTATGGTATTTGAGCAACATAGTAATCAGTGTAAAGCAGCCAATGATCTGCCCGCCTCCAAACAAAGGGCTGCAGGCCGCAAAATATTTATTTGTTATTATTATTTGTGAACATCGAATATTATATATATGAATATAAATTGTTGGATATGATATCATAACTCATAAGTACATGGAATAGAATATCATTGTTACTATTCGTTCCATTTTCTATTCGTTTTACAGTAGAATTGCACATGGGATTGAGATTGAAGCTTCTGAACCCCCAAAGATATTTTCAATTTCTTTAAATTTATTAGCCACGCGTCTCATTTTTTTTTTCGAGATAGCAAAACATCTACTTAGGTTCGGGGGTCCTATGAAATCATCACAGCTTCCTGTAACCTATTCCTCGTCTACCAAAAAAATCCTCATGCACTAACATAAAAATATCAAATTATTAATAAAATATACGTACAATATGCTTAATTTATTAAATAAAAATAATGTAGAACACGTAATAGGTTCGCTATTACGTGACATAATCTAACATCAAAGGCCTACCACCACTAGGGAATGTTCTACGATTGTCAAAATGGGGTATAAGAGTCATCGTTGTAATATGAGGTCCACACACGGAATGAGTCGAAGCTAAGGTCGATTTAAGTTAGATTGTCTTGTCTCTAACCTTTTTTGCCTGGTTTAGTCAGTTAGACTGAATCACGTAAAAATATATTATCCTAATGACAGGGAATCAATTTTCTTGATTAGAACACACATATATGAATTGGCGTAAGGACAGGGAAGTGCTAATTAGGTAATGGAAATCAATAATCAATAATATAATCCTAAATTAAGTGTCAGTTAGGTACAACGTTAATGTCTGCATCGATTCTTTATGATCTTATTTGCTTTTTTGACTGAAGATTTATCCAAGTGCGCTCTCAATTTTCTTCCCTCGATGAGTAAACTTCCTTTTTACCCAATTACTTGGATTGTTTTTCCTTCTTGCATTGGATCAGAATAATCTAGAACTTATTGACGTTGAATAGAATTTTAAACCGAAATAAGGTATTAAATCTTAATTAGTATTATTTTACGAAAACCAGAAGTTAGGGTTTCTGTTTCCACGTACTCGATATTGCATCATAATTTGTATCATTTGCTGCCTAATTATAGATGACTGCCTTTTCAAAAACAGTAAAGCCATTCATTGAAGATTATATAGATTTGCTTTCGCAATTAATGTGGTCTGAATACACCTAGCCAAAGATCCTCGTAATCTTACCAACTTTTTAATCTCAATCTCAAACTAATATTCCCTCATGCGTCTCGTGTCAATCCTTTACCCTAACCAAACCCTAATCTTTTTGTCTATCTAATATTGGTTGCACATAATCCGTATGCTGTAAGTTTTGTTTTTGTATTTGGATTCGAATTTTTTATTCTATTACATGAACATTATTTCGCCGTTCTCTAGCGGCATTAGTTGGTAATTATTACCACAATCGCGACTATTTCGAATTTAATTATACTTTAGATATTCTACTTATCTCTTTCTTTTTTAATTTTCAGTTGGCCACCTAAGATTTGTTGAATCATTGAACAAAATCATATATATGGGAATCCAATCATTGCCTTTCCCTAGCATAAAATAAAATTGTCCAACCAACAAAAATGCCGAGCAATGAATAAATTTAGATTATGAAGGAGATTGCTTACAACTGCTTCCCCATGTGCTTTGGTTACTTTGCCCCGCCCTAAAAACCAAGACAAGATCTTTGAGGATTAACAGCGTGTTTTTTGTTTTCTATAATATATATGATCTACGCTTAAGAAATAGATGGAGATGAGATTGAGATATATTTGGACCACTTTTAAGACCAACTTATTACAAAGAACTCCATTCTAGTCCAGTCCACATCTTTGGAGCAAGTTGGTTTGAATTATAACATGGGGCCGTTAATATTATGTATGGTAGTCCCTACAATAAGATTTTTATTTGCAAGTGTTTCTTCAAGTATTTACAACTGACAAGTTCCCATCTTCGAGATCGACAACCCCATCTTATTACCGACCTTATGTTTAATTAATACTAGTCGGAGCATCGATGCGTGTGCAATATATTTGAATAGGTATATCCTGGCGATAATCAAAAGATATTACTGGACAAACTCTAATCTTTTTAACATATTGATTAGATCAAATCAATTATAATCAAAACTCCATTCAAATAAAAAATCATAAAAGACAGGGTGAAGAGAAACGGCATATTCATGTTAGAACAAATGGCTTATAAAAAAGTAAAGCTCGACCATTAAAATGAAACATATACACCCGTCAAAGAAATTAAATCTAACATCAATGCCAATGAAATTAAACCACCATAGACATTATTGTCCAACTTAATCTATAAGCAATTCGATTTATATTTAATATAATGTCTAATTATATGACAATATTCGACTACACATGATCTATGAGCTATGTAATTGAAATTTGTCGAATATTTGATTCACATGTGATCTTGTGATTATTTGGTAAAACTATGTAATCACATATTATAGAGGTCTCACATGCTAGGATATATCTAATTGTGGATATGTTGTGATATTTATGGTAAAGACGAGTGAGATATCGTACTGAGCTATATATGAAAAGTATGCTGTTTAAATATGGAATCTGCTTATTCTGTGATGAAATTGTTAAATTGAGGTTCCAACCTAAAACCAACTGGTGTTAGGTGGAGATGCCTTTTTGATTTATATACTGTGCCGGGTGATATTAATTTCCCAATGTGGGACATAGATTCTCAACACGCCCCCTCACGTGTGGCACGATTAAAAGCCTAACACGTGGACATATGAAATCGGGTGACGGTGAGTGAAATATGCGCGATAACACGCAGATCAAACCCGCTCTGATACCATGTTGAATTGAGGGTTCCAACCTAAAACCAATTGGTGTTAGGTGGAGAGGCCTCTTTGATTTATATACTGTGCCGGGTGATATTAATTTTCCGATGTGGGACAGAGATTCTCAACAAAAATCATATTGATGATTATATTTTGCATGCATCTTACTTATTTTATATTGAAATATCGATTGATATCTTTGCTTGTGCTGATTAGGATATTATTGTATGTAAGATTTAATTGGTTGACTTTATGTGGATAAGATGCTGATTAATATGGTATATGCTGAACTGGACGATATCTCTTATATATGGAAAGTTATACCATAGTAATGAATTCGTGGATTGTATGATTTTATATGGTATTTGTGCTGAATATGGAAAATATATTGACCTGCTTATATCTTATATGCTAAATATGGAAAATATATCCTGATTGATTTATTCCATAAGATGTTAGCTGCATATTTCATATGGAAAAGGCTGTTATGGAAAATATCATTCGAATGTATGAATATGCCTTGAGTTCGTATCTGAGCTTCTATATGAATTAAAATCATGCTATTATGAGCTAATGACTGTTATGAAAGTATATTACTGGCATGATTTATATGGCATATCGATCACCCGAAATTACATGAATTGAGTGCTTATTGGTAATTAATTTTATGATTGAGTTTCCATATAACTGTTGATTGAAAGAGGTCTATATGTATGATCAACACTTCAGATTGTCTAGCACCTGGAATTTGCGAAAGTACGAATACAAAAGATTGAGCAGCAGCTTACGATTGATTCTTTGAGTGTTTACTTGCGATAGCATTCTGCCTGAGCGCTCACTTGCGAAGTACTGAGTGTTCTAAGTTATTCCATTCTCCATCCACATATTTTGTCTTCGGACGTGTTGTCTTCGGACGTGAGCAATACGCAAGGAGGCAAGACGTTTACGCTCACTTGCGGAGTACTCAGTGTACTAAGTTATTCCATCCTCCTTCGGTAGCGAGCTGTGCCTTGTCGGGAATTGGAGATTCCTACGAACGAAACTCGACATGTGGTAACCTAGTGTGTCTAGTGTTCTACTTGTTTTGATTGTGTATTGAGCCAATCAATAAGTTTTGTAACCGACTAAGGTGACATTATAGTGATTGATTAAGCTCTTGAGGAGCAAACCTAAAGGAAAGGAGTAAACCTGGTCGGGAATATAACCTCTATAAAAATCATGTCTCGCGTTTACTATTCAGTTATTTATTTTTTCCTGTGAGACAGAACCATTATATCCGACGTAACTAGGAGATATCTGGCATAACATGATCACTTGCGTAAGTAGATATTACATCGATAGGATTCTTATAAAGAAGAAGCAAAATTTTTGTAAGCCTAATTCACCCCCTCTTAGACATACTTATATCTTCATTAATAATTTTATTATTATTTTATGTTTTAAGTAAACGTTGCGGCAGTTTTTTATTTCTATTAGAAAGCTGGTCAAAATAATTGTAGAACGTGGAATGTTATAATTATATTGTAATTTTTTATTTTTAATAACAATCAAACTTTGACAGACTAAAACTTAACTAAATTGACAGTTTCTACCAAACCATCACCATTAATAGAAGAGTATATATTTCTTCTATTTGGTTGAGCGATCACGTGTTCTATTGAATTGCAAAATCAATATGTATACGTGATTTTATTAAATTGGGTGATGATAAGCACTAAGCATCGTACTAAGATGCAGTTAAACCAGTCAAGATATCGTATTAAATTGAGGGTTTCCAATCTTGAAACAGCTTTAGTTGGAGTAACAATCTTTTTTTTTTGTATAATGGATTGAGTTGATTTAATTTCTTCCAACAAAAATCTAAAGTATAGCCTAATAACCCTCACCAACGTAAAGATTAATAATACCATTTAAAATATGTGCACGAACATTGTGTATATTGACCACATTATGATAGTATTCCAATCCCTTCACGAAGAAAAGAAAAAAAACCCATGAATTATGGCTATTCATCTGGTTGAGAAACATTGAAATCCACTTAGAGTGCGTTTGGATTCGCGTATTTGAACGAAATCGCTTGATTTTAAATTATTAATTTCAAAATCGTAATTTCAAATCCAAATTCGTTGTTTCGCAAACGTTAGGATTTCGAAATTCGGATTTCAAAACAGAGCTCGACTCGAGCTCGTGAAGCTCGTTGAACTCGATTTCTAATTTTTTTCTGAAATTAATTTAAAAAAGTACAAAATAAAATAAAATAAAAATAATGAATATAAAAAAAAAACCCGTGAGCCGGCTTGCGAGCTTTCGAGTGCCCATGAGTGAGCTCGAGCTCGAGCCGGCTCATTCGCGAACCCCTGACGGGCTCGAGTCGGCTCATCGAGCTTGCGAATAGGCTCGACTCATCGTTCACCCCTAATTATTATTATTATTGGTATTATTATATTTTTCATTATTATTATCTAATATTTTTATTATTATAGTATTTTTGTTATACTATTATATTATTATTATTATTATCAGTCAAAAAATTCGTTACGTGCACAGCTTTGGATTTCGAAAACGGGTCATTTGACACGGAATTTCAAATCCGACGAATTATAAGAGTTTGGATTTCCCCTCGGATTTGGGCGAAATCGAAATTCAAATCGGTGCGATTGTCAAACGGAAGATTTGAGCGAAACCCGGATTTTAAATCGAAATCCGGAATCCAAACGGGGTATTATACAATATAAAGATTATCAAATATTCCAAAAGGAGACACACAAACGCAATATATATATATATATGTGTGTGTGTGTGTGCTTGTTTGGTTGGAGGGTTTAAGTATTTTAAAGGTGGGTTTATGATATATTCGTGTGTTTGGTTCGCAGGTTTATCTGAACCATGTGTTTATATAAGCCACTCTAAACCAATGCAGACGAGTTTAAATAAACACACCCCCTCACATGTGTTTATTTAAACCCACTAACTAAGCACACATTTTATTTATACCCACTAATTTGTTTTATATAAACACTTACTTATTTAAACCCTCCTAAATATAAACCAGTCAACCAAACGAGAACGAAGAATGAAAAATAGCAGATTAATCCCCTATTTTTTGGGGTGTTGAAATTTGGTGGTAAGCGTACGTCTTAGAACAGGCGTGAGAATGGAAGCTTGAAAGAGCGAAGACTGTACACGTAACAGTAACTCCAATGTCTTAGAGCTTATCCAGTTTTAGGATTTCTGGAAAGTTACTGCAGAAATAGAAATTAATACGGTTTATGAACATGTAGAAAATAATATTCTAACAAGGCTAGAAAAGAAAATTGGTGGAATAAATCTGCTTAAAGGAAAGAAGATCGTAACGAACTTCAGTCTTCAAGTGCCAAGATGAGATCTTTGTTGTCCCTTATCAAACGCGGCGTCAAGCTAGATTTTTTATCGTCTTCAGCTCGCAAGCTCTGTTCTTCATCTGACCCACCTCGATTTGAAGTGAGTTTCTCGCATCCTTTCTATGTTCTCGGAAATTATCATATGAAGCGCACTACTTGGAAATGATTGTCTGATTATACACTACTTCCCATCAAATGCCCGGGGCAACTCCATTGATCTTGATTTTAATGTTTCTCAAGACAATTACCACCAATTTCGGTGATTTTGAATGAAAAAAAAAAAAGGGGAGAGTTGGGCTCACGAAGAATCTTGTTGCTAAGCACTCATTTGCAGCTGATTGATGTGGTTTTCTGATTTCTTGGACACAATCACACAGAGAGTTGGATTCATAGGACTGGGAAACATGGGATCTCGAATGGCCGATAACTTGATCAAGGCTGGATATGCCCTCGTTGTTCATGACGTGTAACTAAACTTATCTGTTTCCTCTACGTATTTCTCCTCTTGAATTTTCTTTTAACGCTTGTAACGAATGAAAAAGACTGAGAGGCACATTAGCTACTAATGTTGTAATGTTCATATGATCTTTCTAGAATGACCTTATCTTCGATCTTATCAGCGATCAAGGCGTCATGAAGAAATTTTCGGAGAAAGGAATTCTTACTAAAGATTCTCCCTTCGAAGTTGCTGAAGCCAGCGATGCTGTTATTACAATGTTGCCATCTGCTGCTCATGTAAGTTCGAAGCAATCCCAGTATTTGCTTTTGTCCGAAATGCTGCCATCTTTAGCATCTCCTCTCAGAATAGTTTAAAGTCGACGTTTGTAGGTTATGGATGTTTACACAGGGCCAAGAGGGATTCTTAGCGGGACAAAAGCACTTCGATCACAGTTGTTTATAGATTCCTCTACCATCGATCCCACTACGTCTAGGAAGATCTCAAAGGCAGTGTCTAATTCTACGTTAGAAGGAGAAAAAGGTCACCCATGACTTCATGGAAGTATAGATTAGTGAACTAATATTCATTTTCAAGAAGATAATTCATTGAAACGACTAAAAAGATCTAAACTCCATCCATACATATATATAGGTGATCATGGCTCTCCTTATATGTTAGATGCTCCTGTATCTGGCGGTGTTTTATCTGCAGAAAGTGGTTCCCTCACATTCATGGTAAGAACGTCAATAGACTTGAAAAAAAATACGTTCGATCTCATTTAGAACACTTAACGCCGTTGTTTTTCTTGAGTTCCATTTTAAGTACATATTGCTAATCAGCCTTAAACATAAGGGTTTTTTTCTTTTTTGTAGTTTAAAACGTTTGATTGTTGAACAGTTATTTAACCAATACCAGGTTGGTGGTTCAGAGGAAGCTTGTAATTTGGCAAGGCCTTTACTCGATGCAATGGGCAAAAACGTCATTTACTGTGGTGGCCCAGGAAACGGCTCGGTACTTCCTTCATGTTTGCATAAGTTAATCCTTGGAGACGAATTGTACATCGGATTCTTAGTTGGGTTTTGGGATGAAATAACAATCATATTTGCTAGCTTTCGAAATCGCAAGTGCATTATGGTTTCATTTCACGGTTTTTGGTTTCTGTTATGTTTCAGACAGCAAAGATTTGCAACAACCTGGCTATGGCTGTAAGTATGCTCGGAGTGTCCGAAGCCTTTGCCCTCGGCCAATCGCTTGGAGTCACAGCTTCGACTTTAACGAAAATTTTCAACTCTTCGAGCGCAAGGTGTTGGAGCAGGTAAAAACATTTGCCTCGTAATATTGATCATTCGATCTAAAATAAACTCAAATGATAATAAATACTGGTAATTAATTATTTGATTGCTTAACAGTGATACTTATAACCCTGTTCCTGGCGTTATCGAGGGCGTGCCAGCCTCGAGGAATTACGAAGGTGGATTCGCTACAAAACTCATGGTATTTCTTTAGCTTTATGAGTGTTTTTTTTTTCGCTCAATTTCCGACTAAGTTTTAGTCCAAAATTTTTTATTTGTAGGCCAAAGATCTGAACCTTGCTGCAAAATCGGCTGAAGAAGCTAGGGCAAGAAGTCCGATGACATTTCTAGCATCTGAGATGTAAGATAAGAACCCATTGTGAAATTAAAACGTAATTTCGAAAGAATATATGATGAATCTATGTATGAAAATGCTGATTGCAGATTTACAGAGCTTTGCCACGAAGGTCACGAGATGGAAGACTTCTCATGTGTTTTCCGGCATTATTTCTCTGGTAAGGATGAACTGTAATAAATCCTATTCGTAGATTCGATGATGTGCATGGAACGGATGAACTATAGAGCGAAAGTGAAGGGGAGAAAACGGCACTTAATCATATTTAAGTGTAAATGTCACAGCATTTTTACCGAGACAAAAGTTCTTCTAACAGTTGTATCAACATTAAACTTGGAAAACTTCGCCAATTGGCCTAACTTAGCTTTCTTACTTCGATGGCCAAACTGTCCCACATAACAATAATACATACCATACCACATTGATAAAATCACAATTAAACAAAGAGAGTACGCACATATCATCATCAAAACCATCTCAAACAAATAACAAAACGCAAATCACACCAACACATATACACACACACCACGTATGACGAAAAAGGAAAGCGTAAAAGATAATCACAAACCACTGAGATTTCGACCACTTCAAGCATTCACTTCTTCCTCTTCGTCTTCACCGTACTCATCATCATCAGCAGTAGCATCTTGGTACTGCTGATACTCAGCCACAAGATCGTTCATATTACTCTCAGCCTCGGTAAACTCCATCTCATCCATGCCCTCGCCAGTGTACCAATGCAAGAAAGCCTTACGCCTGAACATGGCAGTGAACTGCTCGCTAACCCTCCTAAACATCTCCTGAATCGAAGTAGAGTTTCCTATGAACGTCGAAGCCATCTTAAGCCCGGTCGGAGGTATGTCGCAAACGCTGGACTTGACATTGTTTGGGATCCATTCGACAAAGTACGATGAGTTCTTGTTCTGAACGTTGATCATCTGCTCGTCGACTTCTTTCGTGCTCATCTTACCACGGAACATGGCCGAGGCGGTAAGGTAACGGCCATGTCGTGGGTCGGCTGCGCACATCATGTTCTTGGCGTCCCACATCTGCTGAGTCAGCTCGGGGACGGTAAGGGCTCGATACTGCTGCGAGCCTCTGGAGGTCAGAGGTGCAAAGCCCACCATGAAGAAGTGGAGACGTGGGAAGGGGATGAGATTTACGGCGAGCTTCCTCAGATCGGAGTTTAGCTGTCCTGGGAATCGAAGACAGCAAGTGACGCCGCTCATTGTGGCTGAGATGAGGTGGTTGAGATCACCAACTGTTTACACAAGCAGAAGAAAGAAACCCCACAAAAAAGGTGAATCCCATATGGAAACAGTAATCAATGTAATCTTAAAGAAAGGTAGTAAAACTTACAGGTCGGTGTGGCGAGCTTAAGAGTACGGAAGCAAATGTCGTAAAGGGCTTCGTTGTCCAAAACCATGCACTCGTCGGCGTTCTCAACTAGCTGGTGAACGGAGAGAGTGGCGTTGTAGGGCTCAACGACTGTGTCGGAGACTTTTGGAGATGGGAAAACGGAGAAGGTCAGCATCATTCTGTCTGGATATTCTTCCCTGATTTTGGAGATTAGAAGGGTTCCCATGCCAGATCCAGTTCCTCCGCCCAGAGAATGGCACACCTGAAATCCTGTTTGAAGAACACACAGTTGATTATTGAATAGGAAATTACAGATCTAAAGGAAACCATTCTTCTGTCAATGTAACGAGATGGAAAGGAGAGAACGAAAGCTCAAAGGGCGGCAATGTACCTTGAAGGCAGTCGCAGTTCTCAGCCTCCTTCCTCACGACATCAAGCACAGAGTCGATCAACTCGGCGCCCTCCGTATAATGCCCCTTCGCCCAATTGTTGCCGGCGCCAGACTGACCGAAGACAAAGTTGTCCGGCCTGAAGATCTGCCCGTACGGACCGGATCTGACCGAATCCATGGTTCCGGGCTCCAGGTCCATGAGGACGGCGCGTGGGACGTACCTTCCGCCGCTGGCTTCGTTGTAGTATACGTTGATGCGCTCCAATTGGAGATCCGCGTCGCCGCTGTACTTTCCGCTGTGGTCGATGCCGTGCTCGTCGCAGATGACCTCCCAGAACTTGGCGCCGATCTGATTTCCGCATTGTCCGCCTTGAATGTGGAGGATTTCTCTCATCTTTCAGGGATTTTTTTCCCTCGTGCCTTGAGATGGATTGGATGATGGTGACGATTGATATGTTGGGCGTTGTATTTGCGATTTGGTTCGTGGGAGGCAGTTTTTGGAGCTTCAAGGTGTGGTGAAGAGGGAATATAGCTGATTTGTTGCTTTCAGGGGCTGGGATTTTATTAGAATTACATTAATGCCATTTTGGTTTTTTCAGAGAAGATGATACAAGTTGAGAGACAACTATCAATTCCAAACTGATTTGGTATGTAGATTTCTCATTAATTACTAAAATAATAATAATATAAATTAATGTAACCACCTACTAACACAATATTTTTATATTCCCAAATTTGTCCTTCCATTTGTAGTATTATGATTTCTTTATTAAATATCCATATATTATATAGCACACCCAATAATAGTTAGAAATGTCTACTTGTATTGTATGGTGGCTTGATTTGATCTTTGACAAGGACAAGGGGATTGCTCAAATATGGAGATTTTATTTTTATATACTTAAAATAATATAAATAACGATATGCATGGTCGATAACGCTAGGAAATAAATCTCTTCTTTTCATTACCACGTTCAAGTGAGTATCCATGCTAAATAAATTGGGTAATAGATGAAATAGTTCCCTAAGACCTAGCATATTTCTTTGCATTCTAAAATAATCGACAATGGAATACATCTCTAAGCTTATGTTCCGATAATCTTTTTATTTAAATAATGTGGTCTGCATTGAGTCAATAATAATTGTCTTGTATGAATCTTGGTAATTATTTGAGTGTATTTATGTAGTTATAGACAAAAAAAAAAAGTAATGTGGGAGGCCCAAATCTTCACTGTCCACACGCAATCTGGGTCCAAATTCGAACAATATAATCTATATATATAAAAGTTGGATGGTAACTCTCCTGCGCATGACACGTCAGCAACGGAGTCCCCCCCATCCAATCACAGTGCGCGGATGATATTCTGATTAATATTCTGATTTAATGTTGGTGAGTTCCGAGTTTTATTTGTATAGAAATGCTGACGTGCCAGTGTGAGAATGATTCTATATTTTATTTGGGGCGATTTCACCATATAATACGATGTTCACTCGCCGGAGATATTAATCGTAGTGTATTAATTTCCCACTAATGGTGGTTCATTAATGGGTTGTATGTGCGACCGTTAGAGTCTTGCCTTTATACATTCATTCTTTTAATGGTCTGGCAGGTGTACGGTCATATGATGTTAGATGCGTTGCATGTGATCTTCCTATTAATGGCTCGACCAATATTCCTTATTTCCATTCTGACAGACCGTGAATTTTAACAGTCTTTCAATATTGATGAATGATGTTTCGTATGGGATGTCTTTATTGATCATTTATTTTCTCATTTCATCATCGGTTTCTGTGGGTGTAGTATTTGAACAGTCTTTGAGTCCGGCTATATCATGGTCAGTTTGTCATGTTGACTTCAACGAACTGTGATTTTTGTGAAATGGCTGATATTACCAAATATTCTGCTCTAGCTGAATTAAAGCCTAGAACGAAATGTAGACCTATTGTTGCGCGCCTTCTCCGTTCATGGACGGCAAGAAACATCAAGAAAAATGGAGAGGCCATGAGCCTAGATATGCTGTTGTTGGATGATAAGGTGATTATTCAGTGTGTCTTCTGCGTTGTTTGTATCTTTATTACCGTTGATTTCTTTTATTGGTGTGTGTAGGATACTGTGATGCAGGCGTCTATTCATATCCAGAGGGCTGATCGATTTGCATCAAAGCTTAAGGTTGGCCGTGTTTATTCAATATCTGACTTCGAGGTTGTTGATTCTCCCAGCAGCTATCGCATGACTGACGTTGCCTGTATGGTGAGATTCACTGATCGTACTGTCGTGGATGAGGTGGATGCCCAGTCGCGCTCAATAGGCCTTGACAAATTTAGATTCATGACTTATGAAGTTTTGATGCAGATGGCCAACCGCAATAAGGAATTACCAGGTATTCTGTGCTGTTGCAGAGCTTAAGATTGTATTTACATTTGTTATTTCCGTTACACTTTTCAGGCGGACGTATAGTTAGCCTGCGTTAGTATTCACCGCCAAGCCTTTTTTACAATCATCTAGACAGACTGTCAGTCATTTTACTTTGTATCGTCTGTCGTACAGTCTTCATTTTTTGGATTGCTGTATAGCCTGCGTTAATATTCACTGCCATGCCTCTTCTACAATCGTACTAGACAGACTGTTATATTTTACTTTGTATCCTCTGTGGTACAGTCTTCATTTTTTGGATTGCTGTATAGATCTACTACCACCCGTGTCTGCACCGACAATTTTCATTAACATGCTATTTTTACAGTCAACCATTTTAATTCCATGGCATTTTCAGATTCATATACAGTTAGCATGCGTTAGTGCTCCCTGCCTTCCTCTCTCTTACATTTATACAGTTCACTCTCTCTTACAGTTATACGGTTCAACTTCCATACCTTCACGGATGCATCTACAGTTTAGCCTACGTTATTGTTCATTGGCATGCCATTTTTTTACAACCATACAATTGAATTTCCATATGTGTTTGGTCTGCTTTAGCGTGGCTGTGTGAGCATGTATTTGCTAGCGATGTTGTCCCTGACTTTTTTGTTTGCTTCTCCATACAGATGTTATTGGTTTATTATCCCAAGTGGTTGAGCCAGATGTTTCCGATGGCCGTAGTGCAAGGCGTGCAGAGTTGAGGATTTTCTTGCAGGGGTATTTGTTCCCCGCCTATTTAGTGTTGAGTTGTCCCAAATCCATATGTTCCGCCTAATTCATGGGTATATTTTTATCGTTCGCGATTTTGCAGTTACCTGAACGCCACTGTGACAGTGTGGGCCGAGAAGGCCGACGAGTTTTGCGACGCTGTTCGATCCCGTATTGGAAAACAAGTGGTTGTAATTGTGACAAGCGTTAACCCCAGATTTTTTGGGCGTAAGTGATTTAGTTTATTTTCCGTCGGGTATTCTGCTGTCTATCTTTATTGAAATGGTTCTTGCAGAAACCCTCTACTTAAATACCACATCCGCGTCGAAGTTGTATGTTGACCGCGATGTTGATGAAGTTTGGCAATTTCGCAAGAGGTGATCTCACCTGATTTAACCTTATGTCCCTTTTTTAGTTCATATAATTACCTGATGTCGCTTTTTGCCGCGAACAGTATGAGTATATTGGAAAGTCCTGTCGCACTGTCCCTTGGCTCCCAAATGCCTAACATGCAACTGTGCCGTATTGCTGATATCTATGCATTCTTGCATAAGGAAGATGAACAGGCATGGACTCATATATTTCCATTTGCGTGTAAAGGATGATTGGTAACTAATTGGGGATGGTTGATTTGCAGGTCAAGGATTTTGTTTGCGTGGCTAAAGTAACTGAGATCCTGACGAGGAATGGTTGGCATTATATCTCCTGCTCGAAGTGTTCCAGTAAGGTGGAGAAAACGGATTCGTCTTTGATATGTAATAGGTGCTCAGACCCGAAAGCTATTGGCATTCTACGGTATTATACATGCGGTTCGTTGGCCTTCAAATATTTTCCCCGATCACGTTAATTGAAAGCCTTTTTACCTGTTTCATTCTAGGTTCCGAATAGAGTGTATGGTCGCTGATGACGCTGATACTGCGACGTTCGTTATATTTGACGGGCCTGCAAGGAAGTGTACAAACACTACAGCTGAGGAGATTCGCGGTGGCCTGGTATGCTATGTGTATGTTAATTGTTTAGACCCTATCCTTACGAGCGCAATGAATTTCCAGGCGCCTGCTGACTCTGGTGTCGTGGTGGGGGATGTTGAAATACCCGATTGCATATCACGGTTGGTTGGCAGAACCTTTAGGTTCTGCGTAAGGGTTAAGCCTTTCGATTTTCGCAGCATGTTTCGAAGTTTTGCAGTATCCCGTATGGTGGAGCAGCCTGGGGAAACGCCCGGCGACGTCTTGGTGGATGGGTCGAAGGTAATTTATTTTTCCCATCAGACTGTGTATTGTGGGTTGACCCGTGTTATTTGTGTGCTGATTTTTAGGGCACCGTTGGCGATGATAATGTGGCAATCGTGGGAGACGGGCTCGATGGATTGGGTCGTGTTTGTCGGGATTATGAAGCAACCGTTGTTGAAAATGTTGATGTTGCTGTCTTTGAAAACAAGTGTCTGCCTGAAAATTCTTTCCGGTTGTCCCTGAGCGAGCAGCGGACAATTGTATGACGAGCATCGGCGGGCGAAATGGTGGTGTTGGTGAGACTGTGACCTTCAAGAAGCGGAAGTTTGGCGTCAACTAAGCCGTTTGTATGGAACTGCTTATAGAGCATGTGTCTTGGCTTGAATGTTGAATAAGTATCCAAAAGATTACATTTAGTGCATCTTATCTTTAGTAAGTATTTTAAAACTATGCGATTCTGCCGTCTGTGGTCTTTCGATCTTAATTTGTTTCTTTATCTAATAAAATTGAGCCTTCGATATAAGCCCGTTGAATATCAATATTATATTTAGTTCTTACTTATTCCAAAGTTTTGGGGTACTACGATTGGCCTACCATAGACGTCGAAATCCAACTCCATACTGTAAGGGCGCCTTTTCCCAATAGTCGATGCTCAGATTATATCACTGCCCGGATATATGCGTGCGATAGTGCTTTGTGGATTCCTGAATAAGTTAGATACTGTAGCCCCTATTCATTACATTTTTAATTAGTCCATGGCTACGTGTAATAATGGTTTTGTGGAGGCAAGAACAATTTAGTGCCTGAATAACGTATTAAGACCGGATAATATAATGTTATATAATATAACATAACATCATGTAATATAATAATATTTATAATATAGTATAATTCCATATTTGTGTAATGATATTAATAGAGCAGGCTAAATATGTCTTATAATAATATACCATGTTAATCTGATGTTTGTGCATTTTCTACCGTACCCATGTGTACAAGAAAGTCAATTCATAGTCTGTATATTGCCCTTATATTTGACCCATTCATGTTAATTTTTTAATTGTTGGGCCAGCCCATTTCAGCGTTTCAATTGAATGCATTTGTGGAATTCTGCCCTAAATTATTATGACTTGTGTTAACGACGGCCCAGGCAAATCTTCACAAAAGCCCACTATTAATGAACGAAGGAAAAACATTACAAAATTCCTTCGCCTTCGTTTCACCTGATTCCAAATTTCCCAGAACTGAACCTGTTTATTCCGTGGTCATACAGTCCAGAGGTGACGCCTATTCCATTGAATACTAATTTGAAGTTGTTGAAGGACGACTGTCTGGTGCCTAAAAAATTTTCCCGTACCGTATTTTCCTACCAGTCTCCATTTATCAAATAAACTGGAATGGCGGAAACTGGCTCAGAGGTATTCTCTGTGTTTTAACAATTTGTACGATCATTACTCAGTATCGAACATTTAGTCTGCATATTCTGAGCTTTACTGGGTGACCGGACTGTGTCTTTTGCATTAAGATGGTCCATTGGCGAATGACCATTTCTCCCTCTTTTACGAGTGAGCCATATTTTTTTGTGTGGGTCTAATATACAATTTGGTCGAGATGTTCTTGCAGGCTTTTCTATGGTCCAGTACGTATTCGTTGTATATATCTGTGTATATTTCTTATGCAATCTGTTGGACATGAACAGTCATCGGATGTTAGTGCATGCTGTTGTTGGATATTGTTCTACATTTTGTGTAAGAGCATTGGTTTTCATTTTCAGATGGTGTTTGACACTCAGCTTCCACAAGAGAATGTAGTGCCCTGCAAATTAACCTTATGTGCTGACTATAAAGGGATTTGCAAACTTATTCGGGACAGCCTAAACGCAGCAGAGTTTGCAGAAATGCTTGCACGATCTCCGTTCGGCCATCTCATAGCCTGTGCAGAAAGGTTCTATCTGTCGAGTCAGCTAATCTGGTACATGATGCAAGCACAGACTCCGCTACGAAATAGGGATGAACTGTGGATGATTATCAATTCGAGGCCTATACGATTTTCGCCTCAGGAATTCTGTTTGATTACTGGTCTCAGATTTTCTGCTGAGCCAGAGGTGGACGAAGATAATTCGTTTATTACAAGACACTTTCCAGGCGAGGAAAAGGTTTCGCTGCAGGATGCGATTGATAGGTTGACGGAAATGGGTTGTAACTCATCGTCTGCTGTTGACGTTGAAAAATTAAAAATGGCCAGTGTGGTTTTTGTCGCTGGAGTTCTTGATCAGCGTGCATGCCGAACAAATGTGAAGATAAACCCAACGATTCTTCACTTAGTAGAGAATTTCGGCGACTTCAACAACTATCCTTTTGGAAAGTATGCATACGACATCGTTCTGACGTCAGTGAAAAGAGACCTCTCTTCTTTTAAAAACAGTGAGGGTACAAGCAGTTCAAGAAGATACCAGACGATGTGCTTGGGTGGCTTCGTGCACCCAATTCAGGTAATCTTACACGACTCTACACACACGGTTCGTATCCTTGCATATTTATACTAAAATGTGTTGTTACCCACTGTTTTTTTCAAAACAGATCCTTGCTTATGAGTGCTTGCCGGGTGTCGCAAGTAAATATGCAACGTACTTGGCCGATATAGTTGAGCCGGTCCCGAGAATGTGCAAATGGAAGACAAATGCATGGCCAACAAAGCGAGCTCCAAGGTTGCAGGACGTTGCCAATACTGTTAGGAATTCGGCTGTTGAGAATAATAAAGTCTTCTTACCTACAGCTCAAGAGGTTGTTGCAGGCTACTTTGCCGATAGCAGCTTCGACGGACGTCCCCACAACGAATGCCTTCAGCATGACAGTTCCACGCCATCAAGAAGCACCAGTGGAACAAGGTCGCCAAATTCTCCCCTGTTGGAAGATGAAGACACCGAATTGCAAGGCCAAGGTAGCAGTGAGAGAATTTTGCCATCTCCAACATTACGAAGTTTCGTGGACAATATCCGGACCAGTCGCAGAGCTATGCATCAGAACCCAAATGGTGTTATCGAGGGTAATGCCTACATCGAATCGAATCATGAAGAACGTACACAATCACCTCCTCAGTCGCATGTAGATGTCATGGCTGATATAAACGATGCGTCGCCGGTAGTTGACGAAATGCCTCGGCAGCCAACTGATTCGGACGACAGTGCAACTGTGTTCTGTGTTGATGGAAATAATGGTATAGATACCCGTGATGAGTTCGTCAACGTCACGGAAAATGAGGTTCGTGGAACTTCTCCTGTTGAGGAGCCGTTTGTTGAGGGTGAGTTGGAAAGGGAGCAAGCGAAAAGCAAGCTTAAATCTCGGTCGTCGCATCGTAGGTCGAGAGGTGCTAAGAAGGTCTGGCGACAACTTGGAAATCTCAGTACTGTTGTCGAGCGCCAGACTCGGCAGGTCGTGCGTATGAGCAGCCAAGTTAAAGCAGGTATTGATGGTTTGAACGTGAGACTGACTGATATTGAAGGTGCTAAACCATTGGAAAATACGTTGAGAACTATTGGTGACCAGTTGCAGCAGTTGACAGAAATGATATCGAAAATACAAGGCACTGAGCCTGGTAAGATACTTATTCTTCCAGGTAAAATTTGCAATATCTTTCCTCTAATTTTCTCACGTCCTATTTGTCTTATAGAGTTAATTGGCCGAAACGCAACAGACGACGGAGATGAAATTCCACCTGCGAAAAGGCAAAAATCATTAGGGCAGGGTGCGCAGCCGTCGTCTAGCACTGCCAGAATCCCATACGGAAAACAGAATATTGATGAGCACGTTCTGTACAAGCTGCAGATGTGGCCGAAAGCAGCTGCATCCATAGAACGCATGGCCACCGATCACTCCGTAGCAGGCCTTTGCGGGACAGATCTTAAAAAAGAATTCTTTGTTGAATTAAAGACTCGCGGCACCTGCCTTCGAGCTGTTGTAAGTCGACGTTTGAGCATTAAATCATGAGATATCCCCCACTGCATGTGGGGCAGACATTTATGAATATCCATTGTTTTTCCTGACTTTGGTTACGCAGCATGTCGACGAATGTATGCGCGGGTTCGTTGAAATGCAGCTCAGGTGTGCCAGCCCTGTGAAGACAGTCGCATTCATGAACACAAATTTCAGCCGGTTGGTGAAATCGCTCCCAATTGTTAGTGGAAAGGCTGATTTGTCAAAAGTGATGCCATTTGTTCTTGGAAAGTCTGCCCAATGGCCATCCTGTAGTTGGAAAAATGCGTCGGTGATTGTGCTACCAGTGAATGTCAACAACGATCGTTGGGTGTTGGCCACCATTCATCCTAGGAAACGATCATTCGCGATTCTTGATTCAGACATATCCGCAGATCCAAGTTTCACAGCGACCCGTGCGGCGATGGGCAACACAGTTTGTATCACAAAATTGTTGCTACGACACCTAGGCATTGAACGTTCTAATTTTCAGTATGAATATACACGTGATGGGCGGATCGCGCAGCAGGGATACAGGTGACGTTATACAAATGAAATGGTTTGCATGCGTCATGGTCTTCTTTATTAGTTAACCATATTACTTGATTGTCGTTGCAGCGGAGAATGTGGCATCCACATGTTGCGGAATGCATTCGGCATGATGTTCCCAGGCGACAATCTGTCTTGCATTAAACCATGCCAGATAGAAGAGTTCAGGAAATATTTGGCAGCATCTGTCTACTTTAATTATTGGCATTGGCCTCCATATAATGAATAGGCATGTTGAAGAACATTTAACTTATTTCCGTACTATTTGCAATGTGTCTTTGAGGTTGATGTCAGTGCCTCTGAACATGCTTTTGTGGGTGTTTTTATCGTTCCTGTCCTTGACATTTTTAGATAACTCGGCCGTCTTAGACATGATGGTAGCGTATGTAAAGTTGCTACAAATTTTCAACATTATCAGATAACATTTAGTGCAATTAATTACAAGCTGAATACTGTATGACTGACCCTATAACCAGTAGTCCACCCCGTCGTTTAGCAGGCTGCAAAAAGTCTGGTGCGTTAAATGTATAACTGTAAAACAATGTAAAACTGTAGAGTATGTTTTGCAATTTTTGTGTTTAGGAAAAGGGTAAGGATAATCATGCATTAATCTTATATTGCAAATTCAAAGACTAATGTGTTTGGGAAACGTTATGACAAGATATATTCGTATATATCATAGTATCATCGTATGTTAGATTTTCGACTTATTTTTATTATTACTTATGCACCATAAATTGTTATATATTTTATATCGTAGGGATTTTTTAAAAAAAAAATAAACAATTTTCATGTATTAATTTAGCTGCATTGATTGGGGTTGGGGGTGGGAGGTAAAAACCTTTCAGGTAGGGCCTCACTAATTATGTGAATATTTGCAATTCCTGGCCCAGCCCAGTCCGAACTTTCCATTGATTTGATTTAGCGCAGTGTGCCTTAAATAATTATGTCTACCAAGCAATTGACGGCCCAACCCATCCGATAAGAAACTTATAGTGCTTATGAGCGAAAAAAAGGCTTAGAAATTTCACTATTCTTCGCTTAACCTGATTTGAAAATTCGAAGCATCGCAGTGTATTTATATCTTGGTCATACAGTCCACAGGTTCGCGGTATTTCATCTAATACTATTTAGAAGTAGTGGAAGGTTGATCATTTGAAGTCTGAAACAACTTGCCTGTGCGGTATTTTACAGCGAACATCAAACGATCAGAGAAACTGCAATGGTGGCAACTGATTCAGAGGTATTTTGTGTGTTTTTATAGTTTAAAAAATGCTTAATGTCTGTGCGTCAGTTAGCCTGTATATGTCGGCTTCTTCAGTCAAAATTAATTATGTGTTCTCCAATAAGACAGTGAAATGTCGGCTGCCGCTCAATTACCCCTTTTATAAGTGGGCTACATATGTATGGTAGAAATATTATGCAAACTGTTGGAGATAAGTGGTCTCAAGATGTTGTTGCATGGTGTTCCATATTTCTGCGTATATGCGTAATATATTTATCATATATTTGTTATGTAGGTTTTTTATGTAATCTGATGCAGATTAATGGTGGTGAAATGTTCTGCAACCTGCTCTTACATACTGTTATATGTTTTCTCTAACACTTTGATTATTAAATTAACAGACGTTATTAGACAACCAGCTTCCACAAGACGATATTCAGCCCTGCAAATTAACCTTATGTGCTGACTATAAGGGAATTAGCAAACTTATACGCGACGTGCTAAACGCAGCAGAAATTGCGGAATTCGTGGCACGATCTCCGTTTGGACATCTCATAGCTTCTGCACATATGTTCTATCTGTCGAGCCAGTTAATTTGGTACATGATGCAAGCGCAGACTCCGCTACTTCTTAGGGACGAATTGTGGATGGTTATAAACTCGAAGCCTATACGATTCTCGCCAACAGAATTCTGTTTGATTACTGGGCTGCGATTCTCTGCCGAGCCAGAGGTCGCCAAGAATCATGCTTTTGCTCAGAGGCACTTTCCAGGCGCACAAAAGATTACGCTGCAGGATGCTATTGACAAGTTCAGTGAGATGGGATGTAACTCATCGTCTGCTGTCGATGTTGAGCGATTAAAAATGGCCAGTGTGGTGTTTGTCGCGGGAGTATTTGATCAGCGTGGATGCAGAACAGATGTGAAGATAAATCCGATGATACTTCACTTAGTGGAAGATTTCGACGTCTTCAACACATATCCCTTTGGAAAGTATGCTTTCAACACTGTTATGGCTTCACTGAAAAGGGACCTCTCTTCGTTAAAAAATATTATGGGAACAGAAGTGTCAAGAAGCTACCATACCTTATGCTTGGGTGGGTTCGTCCACCCAATTCAGGTAATCTTATCAGCCTCGACACGCATTATCCGCAACCTTTCATATTCACAGTGTAATGTCAGACTAACCACTTTTGTTTTTAAGCAGATCCTTGCCTACGAATGTTTGCCAGGCGTTGCACAGAAATATGCAACACGCTTCGATGATATGGTTGACACGCTGCCCCGTATGTGCCGATGGAAGACTACTCCTTGGTCAACGAAGCGAGCACCGCGATTACGAGACATCGATGCCGCTGTTAGGAAGTCAGAGGTTGTCAACAACTTCTTTATTGCTACGGCACAAGAGGCAACTGCAGACTATTTTGCCTATAGTAACTTGGATGTCATTCCCGCAAACCATGGTCTTCAACAACGCCCCTCGCCGTCATTGAGGACTATCGGCGAAAGTGATTCACCACAGACACCTGTGTTGGACGATGACGATGTCACAAATCTGGGCGGAAAATCTGTGAGCGAACTCCTGTCCATACGGAAGTCCCTGCATGAAACGCCAATTGTTGCGCTTGATGGTAATGACAACATCGAATCAAATGCCGTAGAACAGATCCCGTCGACTCCGGATCCACACGTAGATGATGTGCCTACTATCAACAGTTCATTTGTCGTGGTTGACGAGGGCCACCACCAGACAACTAATCTTCACGACGATGTTAATGCAACGGTCAATGCTGCAAACGACGATATGGGCGCGCATCATGAGTACTTCAACATTGTGGAAATTGAGGCCGCGAAGTCGTCTCATGTCCAGTATCCGTCTGTTGTACATGGGCTGGAAAAGCAGCCAGAAATGAGCCAGGTTCATCGCCGAACCACAAATCCTGAAGACAATGTGAATGCATCGAGTGATGCTGGAAATGATGGTATCGATGCGCTTTATCAGTTTTTCAACACTGTGGAAGAAGAGCGGGGTAGGCCTTCTCATGTCCAGGAGCCGTGTGGTGTACATGGTTTGGAAACGCAACGAGGAACGAGCCGGTTTGATTTTCAGCCGTCGCAAGTTGGGTCTGCGGGAACTGAGAAGATCTTGCAACAATTGGAAAGGCTAAGTATAGCAGTCGAATACCACACGGACCAAGTCTTCCATATGAGCAATCAAATAAAAGAAGGCTTTCATGGAGTAAACGTGCGGCTGACTGATATTGAGCATGCTAATCCAATGGAAGATGTTTTCAGATCATTTGGTGACCAGCTACATCAGCTGACAGAAAGAATAGGGAATAAAGAATCCGCCGAGCTCGGTATAAATAACTATTTCCCTGCTGATACGATTTACATTCTCAATCTTCTAAATGTCTGCTATCATATTTCACTTATAGAGTCAGCTGGCGCCAAGACAATCGATGAAGGGACTCAGCTTCCACACGCAAAAAGGCAAAAAACACTGGAAAAATGTGTTGCTCCATCTCCTCTGACGACCAGAATTCCATACGGAAAGGCAAATATTGATGAGCATGTTTTGTACAAACTGAAAATGTGGCCAAAAGCAGCCGAGTCCATAGAACGGATGAGCGCGACGCACTGCGTAATAGGGCTTTGTGGGACAGAGCTGAAGCGAGATTTCTTCAATGAACTAAAGACTCGCAGCATTTGCCTACGAGATGTTGTAAGTTTACGTTCGAATGCTAAATTATGAGATATTTCCCACGAATTTACAAATAACCATATCTTTCTGAAATTGGTAACGTAGCATGTCGATGAATGTATCCGCGGATTCATCGAAATGCAACTAAGGTGTGCCACCCCTCTGAAGACAGTTGCATTCATGAATACAGTTTTCAGTCAGTTCATCAAGTCACTTCCGGTTGTGAATAAAACGGCTGACCTGACGGAGTTGATGCCGTACGTTCTTGGAAAGGCTACCAATTGGCCATCGTGCAGTTGGAAAGATGCGTCCGAAATTGTCCTGCCTGTCAACGTGAACGACAGTCATTGGGTCTTGGTCGTTATCTTTCTTAGGCAACGGGTATTTTTGGTGATGGATTCAGAACGTTCAGCTGATAAACACTTTACACAGACACGTGCTGCGTTGGGCAACACACTCATTATCGCAAAGATGTTGTTACGCGATCTAGACATCGACCGTTCTGATTTTCGGTTTGACTTTAGGCGTGAAGGCCGAATCCCGCAGCAAGGTTACAGGTGACATTATGCAAATTAATCAATTCAGAAACTTTATGGTTCTATTTATTTATCTAATCATGAAGATTGGTTTCCAATGCAGTGGAGAGTGTGGTGTACACATGTTGCGGAATGCATTTGCAATGATGTTTCCTGGTGACAACTTATACAGCATAACGCCATGCCAGATAGAAGAATTCCGAAAGTATTTGACGGCATCTATCTACTTTAATTTTTGGCATTGGCCTCCATATAATGAATAGACGTGTTTAAGACCATTGATGACATCTGCGTCCTACTATTTTGACGAATATTTCTGCCCGATGTATGAAAATGCTGATATAATACTGTTGTTGTTTTACCGTCTTGGGCATTGAGAATATTCCCTGACTCGACAATCTTAATTCCTAGCAATGATTTTAGTCATACTCCTCCGAAAGCCTTTAACAAAACTACTCAGAATAGCAAATTAAAATTAGTACAAATAGTTAGGTTTTATTGTCTGCCTGATCCTATAACCACTATTTCCTAAGATGACTCGGCAGACTGTTGCCGACTTTGTATAACTGTTGACTTATTGTGAAGGATACAACTTAAGACAATCAGATATTATAATATCAAATAAAGCATACAGTCCAAGTTGCGTGCAGTCTAAGTTGAATATACATATAACATACTATAGGCGAATATAACATTATAAAATGTAGTATTGCAACATACTATTGGGCTTATCAAATATGCTAGAATGTTATATAATATAACATAATATAATCCAATATAATAACACATCATGCAATATAATTCATTCGAGTCTAATGTAGTATCAAATCGTATAATATCATTTCATATCATAAAATATGGAATAATATAATTTAATATGATATGGTATAATGTAATACAGTATAATAGACTGTAATGTAATATAATGCAATATAATATAGTGTAATACAATATAATATGATATGGTACAATACGGCATAATATAAAACTACAATATAGTATAACAAAATATAATATAATCTAATATAGTAAATATATATAGTAAAAATAATATATTATAGTATAACATTATATAATTTACTATACAATATTCTGAAATTTCTTCTATGACTATATTATCAAGAGAACTGTATATGAAGTCCTCATGAATTGACATGTCATAACATACCATACGCCACATTTTCCATTCAATACAATTTAATGCAGGACTAAGGAACAAAAATTTACATATACACATTGAATTTAGGAGCGCCGCTTCAACTGGTCCTTTGTTGTCGAGGCAACATAAATTGACCAACTTTATATGTGGACTCGCTTTTCTTTGCAAGGTGTTTGGAAGAACGTTTACAGTACGCGAGAGACCATTTAACTATCCCAACACCTCCACCTTGGCACCAAGTACAAATTAGTTGTTATGGACCCAGATTTGGCAAATTATTTACAAAAACGTTCCGACAATCTTTCTAGGACAATTGCCGACCTGACAGAAAGGATTGATCAGAAGATAAATTATTGCACAGGCTACGAAGAGCAGGAGTGTAGAACGTCACAGTACAATTGTGAGGGCCTTACATATCACCTTCAAAGAACTATACCGGGATTTGACAAACAATGCGAGGCTGTCCGCAAAAGCCTTCACAGAATAAGTACAACAGTTGGTAATGAAACCTGCTCAACCACTACGACAGCAAAATCTATTTAGTATTCACAAGGAAAAGACATTTAATCATTCTGAGCTGTTTTCCAGGTATATTGCAATACGATCAAGCGAAACACGCAAGGCACATCGCATCAAAATTTTACAGAGAAAGCGTGGTTTGAACAACAAAGATCATGCACCAGCAACTATTGGGCAAGGTTCGCCAACATATTTGCGCATAAAGTATGTGCCATTGCATCCAATAAATGGGAATTTCATTCCGTAACCATAAATCTTACTGGTACAGTGAATATTGCCAAGCGTTCTGCAAACATATTGCCAAGGCGATGCAAACGTCAAAGACAACCAGCTGTTCGAACGGAAGGTTCCCATATTTATAAAATAATTATGGACCGAGTAAGTATTCCACATTTGTTTAATGTGTCCTGACTTTCACATGGATATTTTCCAGACCATAGGAAGACACGCTACAAAGAAGAGGAACTCATGCATTGCCGTTTTTGCAACGCATTGGTTTGGAAAGCTGAGTCAACAAAGGGTACAGGCCTACTTAATAGTTCCCAATTTTCAATTTGTTGTGGCCAGGGTCGGGTGTTATTACCTCCACTACGTCAGGCGCCTCAATACCTATTCAACAAGTTCTCGGAGCATAATTTCCGACAATATATCAGGGTTTATAATTCCATACTGGCATTCACGTCTATGGGGGCAAAAGTCGACTCATCAGTGAAACAGAAGGCAGGCGCATACGTTTATCGAATTCACGGACAGAACTATCATAACATAGGTTCCTTGCTACCTGCTGAGGGCGACAGACCGAGATTCGCACAGTTATACATCTATGACACTGCAAATGAAGTTTATAACCGCATGAATACACTGACACGCGGAAGTTCTGAGAATTTGGACGCAAGCGTTGTTGCGCAGCTAATAAAGATTATGGATGAAAATAATGAGCTTGCGAAAGTGTTTAGGATGGCAAGAGACAGATACGAAGCAGGAGGGGCAACGGAATTTTCTATAAGGTTGGTTGGTCGTGCACGCCAAGAAAGGCAGTACGATCTTCCAACTTCTGAAGAAATAGCTGGACTTATTGTTGGCGACTTGCCCATGACAAATGGGCAACGAGATGTAATTGTTCAAATGAAGACGGGGCAACTTCAGCGAATAAGCGAGTTACATCCGTCATTCATGGCAATGCAATACCCACTGTTATTCCCATTTGGCGAGATTGGATTTCACAATCAGATTCTATACAGTGACAGAGTTCATTTGTCATTAAAAAGAAAGTTCGTAACAATGCGTGAATTTTACGCATACCAGATACAGACGAGGTTGACGGAAGGGAGGGGAATAATTCAAGGTGGTCGGTTATTTCATCAATACGTCGTTGATGCATACACGGCTGTCGAACAAGAACGGTTGCGTTGGGTAAGAAATAACCAACAAACATTGAGGGCAGACGTCTACAACAATATATGGGGCGCAGTTTCGAGGGGAGAAACTAATGCAAAAACTGTTGGGAAAAAAATTATCCTGCCATCGTCTTTTACGGGATCTCTGAGGTATATGGTAGAAAATTATCATGACGCTCTTGCTTTATGCAGGTGGTATGGCAATCCTCATCTTTTCATCACCATTACCGCCAACCCAAAATGGGATGAAATTGGTCAGCATCTACAGAAGTACGGAAACGACATTTCAAATGATAGGCGAGACTTACAATGCAGATTATTCAAATTAAAACTCGAGCAGTTAATAGAAGATATTAGGCGAGGACGTTTCTTCAAAAGTTGCAAAGCAGGTATGCTATATTTAATACCAATCGCATCACAAATTTGACATAGTTGTTGTGCAGTCTTACAATCTTACAATGTTACATAGTACGGTCCCATTACTTCTTGCAGCCACACGACTGTGCATTCCTTCACACAGTCATACATTCTGAAAAGCCATTGTATGTTAGTTAACGGCATTGCCATAAATTTTTCCAGTCATGCAGTTTTACCTGTGCTGTGTGGTTACATGGCACCTTAATGCAATTTTATCGTTGGTCTTTTCATCACCCGTTTCTTTGCTTATTAATCACTGGCGACAACGGTTTTTCTCCCAAAACAATGCAGTTTTATATACGATTGAATTCCAGAAACGAGGATTGCCCCATGCACATATATTGGTTTGGTTGAATCGGACTGGGGCGGAACCAACTCCAGCGGAGGTCGATGAAATAATTTCCGCCGAAATCCCTGACCGTCAAACTGATGAAGAAGGATATGCTTTGGTTGAACAATATATGATGCATGGTCCGTGTGGTTTTGAAGGGGTCAACTCACCTTGCATGGAAAATAATAAATGTAAGAAACACTTCCCGAAACAATACAGCAACCGCACGACGATTGATGACGCTGGACACATCTGGTACAAGCGAAGGAGGAGTGAGGACAAGTTTGTAATAAAAAGAATATTGTCATGGACAACAGATACGTCGTCCCTCATAATATACAGCTACTGAAGAAATACAAGGCGCACATTAATGTCGAATGGTGCAACACGAGTAGGGCTATTAAATATCTATTCAAGTACATCACAAAAGGTGTAGACAAGGCCACGATGATAATTGAAAATCTGGCTAATCAAGCACGAAATTCTGCTGAACCAACTCCCCAGAAATGCGATGAGATCACAAGATACCTTGATTGTAGATATCTGTCAGCCTGCGAAGCTATGTGGAGAATATTTGCCTTTGACGTGCACTACAGAACGCCGGCGGTGCAGAGGTTGCCGCTTCATTTGGAGGGACAACAAAGCTTAGTGTACGATGAGTCTGTGGATCTCAGCAATATGTTGAATAGGGACGGCATCCACAAGACTATAATGACAGAATGGATGGAACAAACAAGCGAAATGAGGAGGCAAAAGACCTGACTTATATTCAGTTTCCATCAAGATTTGTATGGACCGCGTCAACGAAGAGTTGGACACCACGAAAGAAAGGATTTGTCATTGGTAGAGTGGTTAACATTCATCCAACGGCAGGTGAGATATATTACATGAAGATGTTATTGACAATCGTTAAGGGGCCAACGTCGTATGAAGACATACGTACAGTCAATGGTGAAGTTCTCCCATCTTTCAAAGAAGCGTGTTATAGAAGGGGATTATTAGATGGGGACTCAGAGTGGCATCATGCAATGGATGAAGCTGCGCAATGGGCGACTCCGATACAGCTTCGCCAGCTCTTTGTCACATTGTTGATCTTCTGCGAAGTAACCAACCCCCTCAATTTGTGGAATAGCTTCTGGAAAACTCTATCAGAAGACATACCAATGCGTCAAAGGAGACTATTTGGCTTCGCAGAAATGCATCTTTCAGACGAAGAGGTCAAAAACTATGCGCTGGCTGAAATCGAAAAACTAATGATACAGAACTCAAAGACACTCTCAGACTACCCCCCAATGCCACTGCCATCAAAGAACATCCTAAAGGATCTAAACAACAGATTGCTAATGGAAGAAAGCTATTACAATGGTGAGGAGAACGACGTTGAGCATCAGCGCCTAATTGCAACCTTGAATGAAGAACAACACATCATATTCAACGAAGTCATCAGCTCAGTTCAAAACGACACTGGTCACCTGTTCTTTCTCTATGGTCCTGGAGGAACAGGGAAGACCCATGTCTACAAAACAATCATTACAAAATTAAGGTCAGAAAATCAAATTGTAATACCGGTTGCATCATCAGGTATTGCAGCTTTGCTGCTTCCAGGTGGAAGAACTGCGCATTCAAGGTTCAAGATCCCTATTATACTACAAGAGAACTCCATGTGCGACATAAAGCAAGGGACGATGTTAGCAGAACTTTTAACGCAAGCAAAATTAATCATTTGGGACGAAGCGCCGATGACAAACAAGTATGCGTTTGAGGCGCTGGATAGAACTATGAGGGACCTGATGTCCAACACGATTGGAGGATGTGAGGACAAGCCCTTTGGTGGAAAGACGGTGCTGTTGGGAGGCGATTTCAGACAGTTACTCCCAGTTATACGAAATGGTAGCAGACAAGATACGGTGGAGTCGGCCATAAATAGGTCCTATTTATGGCAACATTGTCGTGTACACGAACTCACTCAGAACATGAGATTACATCATTCGGAAATAGAATTTGCAAATTGGATTTTACAAGTTGGCAATGGAAATGCAAAGGTCGCTGCAGATACAGACGTGGAGACGATTAAGGTACCAGAAAACATGTCTATTGATTGTGACGGCGACACGATTCGTAGCATCTGCAACTACGTATATGTTGATTTTGAAGACAATATGACTAATCAACGTTATATTAAGGAAAGAGCTGTCCTCACACCCAGGAACAAGACGGTTGACGAAGTGAATGACTTTATGCTATCCATCGTACCAGGCCATGAGACAGAATACTTGAGTTCGGACAGCGTGGAACTGGAGACCGAAGTGGAAATCAGCGCAAGTACGATGTATCCGGTTGACTTTTTAAACACGCTTGAGATTTCAGGTGTTCCAAACCACAAACTCAACCTTAAGCATGGAATTCCAGTAATGTTATTACGGAATTTAAATCAGAGGGACGGACTATGCAATGGAACAAGACTCATTGTATCGCGTCTTGGAACCAACGTTGTTGAGGCAGAAATCTTAACTGGAACGCAAGTTGGCAATAAGGTTCTAATACCAAGGATCATTATGTCTCCTTCTGACACAGCGTGGCCCTTCAAACTACGGCGTAGACAGTTTCCGCTTAAAGTCTGCTACGCAATGACAATAAATAAGAGTCAAGGCCAGAGCCTAAAAAGGGTCGGTGTGTATCTTCCCAGTCCAGTTTTCACCCATGGGCAACTTTATGTGGCACTGTCTAGAGTGACATCACCCGTGGGAATCAGAATATTGAGCATGAAAGAAGACGACGTGGAGGACAACGAGGTCATAAACATGGTTTTCCATGAAGTTTTCAACAACATTTAACGACATGTAAATTGTTGTATGACAGTAGTGTTTAGCATAAGTTGTTACAAAATTATTCAACATAACAGTTTTGTTGCGATAGCAGGTCACATTCTACCACTACAACAGACATACAGCGTAACAATCATTAACTACAACAGTCATGAAATTGTGTAAGTCAATTACACATTAACAGTATACCTGCTACGCCGTATGACTCAACTAATAACAACAACACTACTGCAGCCGAACACGTGACTGCAATATATTAAGACATTATTACCAACATAAATAACCATATAACATAAACAACTCACATTCAGCCATTTCAACAATCATGACAGCAAACAAAGGTAATTGTTACATCCGTACTATTCAATTTGTTAATGTAAGAGTCTTTACTTCCATGATACTTTTTCGGTCATACAGTTTAGGTCCCTCACATCTTCAGCCACGTGTACAGTTAGTCTACAGCGAGGAAGTTGTTTGGAAACAAATCATGTGACTGTATGGTGGCAAAAAAATTATACAGAACAGAAATAACATTCTAATGCAAACGAATGAAACAACAACTGTTGAACAACCAGGAATTGCAGCTACAATAGAAGAAACTATAAGCCAAAGACCCCTTTGCTACATACTTAAGTAATAAAATTATTAATACTATTATATAAAACAATAACAAAAATATTATCTATTGGCAAACATATATACAATCCCATGATATACTGCCTTATAGAACAAACTTTGCAATAAAACCGATTGGCAATGCAATTACGTGTGGCAAACCAAAGAATAGGTATCAGTGAAAAAGAATATACAGTAATACTAATTACGGATTTTTTAATCAGCCCACTATTATTCTCACAAAACAACAACCCTTATTAATAAAACCTTTCCACTACTCAAATACTAATTAAAAAATTCATTCATTACTTGGTGATTGCTCCATAATAATTGTGACCATTGAACTCGCCCCAAACATAAATTACATACACGAAACGACACACCTTATGCAACCAAAGCGAACACACTCATTTTAGAGAAACGTTCCTTCCCAATGAGTTGTGACTTTACGGTTTTCTACGTGCGTTTTTACATTATATAAGATCTCCCAAACTCCATTTCATAAACGATTAACTGCAAACCAATTACAGGAAAACAAATGACGAATGAAATGAGAAATTATTTTGACAACATTGTTGCGGAGCTTCAGCAAGCGGCGACCCAATTTGCTGACAAGATAGAACTTAAGATAGACACATATGTGGAGTCTGCTGCCCAAAGGTTCAACGACCTGCATTCAAGGCACAATCGACAGATTACTGTCTTAAATGAATTGACAACAAAGATCAACAAGAATTACTCCGAAATGCAACAGAGACTATCACATATAGAGCAGGCGCTTGGTATGTCAACAGTTTTTTCTATACAGTCTTACCTAACCTGTACTTCATATAAATAGCAATGCAATTGTTTTGGCAGGAAAAATCAGCCCAGCACCAGGCGACAATCGGCCGGCAGAAAACGTAACAACCATTCATTCAAAAAGAAAGCGCCACAACGTTCCCAAAGAGACTACACATCCTCAATTGCAAAAAAAGTCTAAGAGCAAAATGACCCCCCCACCAGACCAGGAACATCCAAGGTCAAAAAAGGTTCCTAAAGACAAAACCCTCGCAACAACTGTCAAGAAAGTCTCAAAATTGTTTCCCCGCGTAGCCGCATCAATAGGGACTATGTCCCCGGACGACTCTATCAGTACCATACTAGGAGAAGAGCGAGGCTACCAATTCTTCCAAGGTCTCATGACAAAGGGAACTTGGCTGAGTGATGAGGTACAACATCATTTTATTTAATGCGAACTATGTAACAAATTATTACAATGTATTCTTATCTGAAACAGCACATAGACGAATGCATGCGTGGGTTTATCGAGAAACAAGCCCATGCAAAGTTCCCCAAGTCAAGGATCGCTTTTATGAACACAACGTTCAACCAGATAATTGCAACGGAATTTCGAAGTGACGGCCATACTGACCTAACATCCATACGCCCATATGTTCAGGGTATTGTTGACAACTGGCCATCTCTTCCGTGGCATGAGTCGGACCTCATAGTTATCCCGGTTAACATTAATGAGTGCCATTGGGTACTATGCATTGTGGACTACAGGAAACGTTACATAACAGTGCACGACTGCGACCCTTCGGTTGACAAGGATATGAGATTCTTTGAGCATGCGTTTAATAAAACACGGCTTACGATCCCCTATATTCTTCGAGACATGCGAATGACTGACTCCATTGTCGACTTTGATGTGTATAGGGATCCTGACTTCCCCCGTCAAACCATCAGGTAATTCTAACGTCTCCATGTATAAAATCTGTACAATAAACATTTGGTAAAATAATAATTCATAACATTTTCTCAACTGTGGACTAGCGGGGAATGCGGCATATATATGCTGCGGTCGGCATTTTCCCTTATGTTTGCAGAGGACGATGTCTACGATGTTCTGCCCGATATGATCCAAGAATTTAGAGAATATCTGACTGCTTCGATATTCTTCAATAACTGGTCGTAGCCTTTGGAGAGTGGTCTACTCAATCTTTCATGACAGGAGTTCTATATTAGGGTTTATATATCGTTTTCTCCCATAATCATTATCGGAATATAACATTTTGAACCATGTTACAGCTTTCATACTACAATAATACAATAATGTGAGCACCAACCTATACAACCAATGTATTAAATACAGTACCAAAAACACCAACCGTATAACTCTCGGCAATTATCCATATTTGTTGCATTGTATATTCCCGTGAACCACCTTACATATTCAAATAGAAATAGGGGAAATAGGATGACATTATGCTTCGCTGCTCACATTACCTAACATGGCCACACCTATCGAGCGCAACTCATACAACAAATAGATTGAGGTAATTCCAGACGCTTCAAATTGTATGACGGTATAACTGTATACTGCAGCCTACGTTTGAAGCTATTCGTTCAAGACTAAAACAGAGGTTAGCATGGAGCTAATTCGATATTACACAATAAACACAATTTAAACCCACGAACCCACAATAATTAGATAGGAACCTCAAAACGCAGTACTATAAGGCACATCACTGATTTCAAACGAAATGTAGTCGGCAAAATGCTGTAAATAGTCCCATTTAATTCGTCGAGCATGGCATGTGATGTTAGATATAATGCATTCATCTCAATTTAATTTTTGATTAATTGAATCGTGGTATTAAAAAAAAAAAGCGAATGCATTGAATTGGTCTTGCTCTCCAATTTTCCCAACCCAATAGGCCCAAAACTAAATAAAATGTCCACAATATTATTAAGCCCCAAATCTGGGTCGAAAGACCAAAGGAGACCAAAGGACAGCTAAACATAGACCAGATTCGTTGCATTTGATTGGCATGTGAACAGATTTGCTGACGTGGCAGCCCATAAATGCTTTTATACAGTCTTTGGTTTCAGAAGCATGCGAAGAGCCTAATAAATAATGTCCACTAGCTCACGCCATAATTATCTTATTAGACTGTTCGTAAAACGAAGAGTCCAATCAAACCAAAGTTTTTTCATTAATAGGGTAAGAAGAATCGTTCTTGGTTCATCGAAGCCAGCGATTGGGGGAGTAAAAGAATCTCTGATTTCACGCTGTTTCACGCTTTATTAAATACAGTTCAGATCTGCGTATTGTTTGTTTGATTATGTCCTCTCTCACGGTCTTCTCCAGAATAACGCCATTTTGCTTCGGCCCATCTTCTCCATATAAACTGTAACCGGTCTGCACTTCAGCTCAGGAGTCTGTATGACTCAGTTTCGTTGCACAAGCAGAGAAGTACATGGAGTGAACGAGCCTAGCTTGAAAAGCAATCCATTCCTAAATCAGTTGAGTTAGAGCCAAAGTTCGTCGACTCCGTGTACTTCCCTGCTGTGTAAGGAAGCGTGGATGCCGATTCTATTGTCAGAACATATCCGCAAAGGGAGTCCATCTACCACTGCCATGCCTCTTTTACAATCATACTAGACAGACTGTTATATTTTACTCTGTATCCTCTGTGGTACAGTCTTCATTTTTTGGATTGCTGTATAGATCTACTACCACCCGTGTCTGCACCGACAATTTTCATTAACATGATATGTTTACAGTCAACATTTTAATTCCATGGCGTTTTCAGATTCATATACAGTAAGCCTGCGTTAGTGCTCCCTGGCTTTCTCCCTATTAGAGTTATACAGTTCACTCTCTCTTACATTTATACAGTTCAACTTCCATACCTTCTCGGATGAATCTACAGTTTAGCCTACGTTATTGTTCACTGACATGCCATTTTTTTACAACCATACAATTGAATTTCCAAATGTGTGTGGTCTGCATTAGCGTGGCTGTGTGAGCATGTATTTGCTAGCATGATTTATCAATTTTGGCGTTTATAATTCTTTCCCTATTCTTTTAGGTGAAATATGAGCGTAATATGCCTTAGTTTCACGGAATCTAACTTGAAAAGGCATCATTACTAAAACAGTTCAGGTAGAGGCGAAATTCGTGGCCACCGTCAACACGGATGCTGCCACTACTACAGGAATACGCCTCCGTGGTGTAAAGGACAAGAGGACAGTGGAAGATAACGTTTTGTGACGACGTAATAAGTACAGATGCCTTTTGTATCTTTGGACACCATTTATCATAACTGCTTTGCGTATCCGCTGTTTACAATGTCGACATTGAAGCTCAACTTCTTAGTTAGCTTCCGAACATAGTGTTTTCCAGCTGTTCTAAAATTTTGATCATGACAGTGTCAACTCTTTATAAATTAGACAACAGCTTTATATGTGGCCACATAATACATATATTCGTACACTCAAACAAATCGGTACAGCCTTCTACAGTCCAATCGAGCAAATGAGCGGTCTTACAGTGAAGCTTTCAATAACAAATTTAATGATCTATGTACATAACTGTAAGAAAAAACGATCTTTATTGACTAATGCTTCAATTTGCATGGCAACAAACTACCCCGTGCATCGCACGGGGGCCAACCTAGTTCAACTAAAAATGACAACTTTTTGCAAATGGATGTTTGTTCGTGAATTGGCACCCGAAATTCCAGGCTGGCAATTAGGAAACGTTAAAAATCATGCATGAGGATATGCTCGCTGATTCCCTCAAATCTTGGGCAACGATCTTTTATCATCCACCCCATCACTTCACCGCTCGCTTATTATCGGCATAAATCTTGCATATTAGGAGTAAATTACTTTTCTTTTTTTAATTAAAAACTCATTCTTGGTTGGTTTTTAGTAGCATACTGCTGTTGCATTGCAAGCAAGCTTTTGGGCTGTATATTTTTATTTGAGCTACACTTAATCAGTGATTCAAGTGCCTTGCAGTGGTGAGTGATGAAAATTTCTTACAATTGACCGCCATTTTTAGTGGGCTCTAATCTGTTCTTCAGTTTTTGTCCTTGAAAATTAGGATTTTTCTGTGAGTAATATGAGATGGATCTGTTCATCTCGTTGTAGGCTTATAATGTCCTTTTACGTGTAGTTGTTATTACTGAACAGAACTTTGAGTAATGGGACTGTGAATGATGATGGGTCGTTTACCGCTGTTGAGTGTCCACTGTAGTTTTGTTTCATATTTCAAGTACCAATTAATCAGCATCCGTGGGCGTTTTCTTGCAGTGTAATTTTCTCGTAAGGTTGAAAACTGTGTATTTATACATCAACATCACGTTCAAATGTGGACTGCTTAGGCAAAAGCATTCACGAGTTTTCTATGAGAAAGGTCTACCTTTACTACATGTCCACAATTCACATTTTGCTATCTACTTCCGTTCAACGTATCTGAGTTGTTTTGGAAATAGTAAAATAGATGCCCTAAGCTTCCCTTTAATCAATCGATCAGTGTTTGAAATGTTGAATATCCATGATTAGTAGTATCTGATTGTAGCTTTAACCATTATTACAAATCGTTGGTCCATCTATCTATCTTCTGTCTCAGCTTCCAAGAATTGTCTGGTTTTGAAGAGGTATATGCCACTATAATCAAGAAAATGGTTGCCAATGGCTTCACCGTGGACTTGAATAAACCCCTCGTTTTCCAGGTAATAAAGCTAGTCTTTTGCTGCTCATTTCATTTGAAATAGATTCTTTCATTCTTTTGGTCAGTCCTATGCACATAGCTGATCATGCAAAAACTTGTCTGAAACTTCTCTCCTTAGGTCGGCCACCTCGGCGAACACTATCAAGAATGGGTTCACCAGCCAATCGTCAGCAAGGAAGGCCCTCGATTTTTCGAAAGCAATTTCTGGGAGGTAGGTAAAGTAAAATAAACTATATATAGTATACCTTCACAGCCATGGAAACAATCATGATTTTTGAAAGCTATTTCTTGATACAGTTTCTTACGCTTACTAAGTGGTGGGTTATCCCCGTCGTTTGGCTTCCCTCGTCGCCTACTCCATATCAAGATCCATTCTTTATGGCCATTCAATCCAATCAGTGATTTTGATGATTCTGTTTGGGGTATTCGCATGGACGCTGCTCGAATACACATTGCATCGGTTCCTTTTCCACATCAAGACCAAGACTTACTGGTAAAGAAACAACGAAATTATTACAACCTAAGCAAATCCTCCCATGTTAAGGGTCGTCTTTGTAGGGGAAACACGCTTCACTATCTTCTCCACGGATGTCATCATAAGCACCCAATGGACAGCCTACGCCTCGTTTTCCCGCCTGCTGCTACTGCCATTCTCTTATTCCCAGTACGTTTTTCGATTCCTTCGCATCGCAGTACCATATCTTTTTCGAAAATTTTGCGAATCTTTTCTTTGACATGTGAAATGTGAAGTTTTGGAAGTTGGCTAAATTGCTTTCGACGCCTACAATTGCGCCTGGCTTGTTCGGCGGCGGTCTTTTAGGCTATGTGATGTATGATGTAACTCATTACTATGTTCATCATTGCCATCCATCCATGGAACTAACCAAGAATCTCAAGGTATAAAACTCCACTGCATAAGCTTTCTTTCTTTCTTTCTTTTTTGTTTATAAAACTTATGTAGCTCACTGATTCGAGATTCGAAATGATCCATCGAAAAATAGGGTTAACTGCGTAATTTCTTTTTCGATGCAGAAATATCATCTCAACCATCATTTCCGCGTGCAAGATAAGGGCTTTGGGATCACATCTTCGATGTGGGATAAGGTGTTTGGGACCCTTCCTCAAGCAAAAATGCCGAGCAGATTTTAGATAGATGAATATGAATCTTCGTATTAGCATGTTTTCTGCAGCTTTCTTAAGAAAATTTATGTAATTAATTGGCAAATATTCATTCTGTTTGCAGAGGCATTATAATGAAAGAAATGGTCTCTCAATCATCGCATAGTTTTTTTATCGAACACATCTTTTATTACAAAGTTCACGACAGGAGGCCTTTCATTGTCCAGCCGGCCAATGCAACAATGACCTTCTTTCACAATTCCAAAAAACAAATATTAGATGAAAACAAAGAAATTCCCACACGCATATATATAGAAATATTATGGTGTTCACCTCTGTGGGCACCTGCTGTGTGGCATTTTTTTGTGCCACGTCAACATGACAAATCAACACCCGACGGGTTCACTAATCCCATGTGTAGGTTATAGAATAATAAAAAATCACATTGTATGCTGATTCGGCGCGTTGATGTGGTTGGTGCTCACGAAGGTTCTCACGGTGAGCACCATTACTCTATATATATGAACGATAGTCTAAATATCTTATTACAGTATCTTAAAAGACAATGAAGACTACTACTACTCGCAACATCATTCCCTTGTTCTTCTTCTACTACTACTACGTTTCTTCTCTCCACCAAACTTTAGCAGCACATGCGAAAGAGGATTCATCTCTTTACGATTCTTTCGTCCGATGCTTCTCAGATGAAAATCTACCAAGAGATCAAATCGCAGAAATACTCTACGCCGAAAACAACTCTTCCTTTGCACATGTCCTCGAGTCTTACATCAGAAATCGTCGGTTCAATCAATCTTCGACCCCGAAGCCGAAGTTGATCGTCACGCCGACCAACGTAACACATATTAGCGCGTCCGTAATATGCGCCGAGAAGCTGAAAGTGCAGCTGAAGATTCGAAGCGGGGGCCACGACTACGAAGGCCTTTCCTACGTTTCGAACGACACCTTCGTCGTCCTCGACATGTTCAATTTCAGGTTTGTTTTTTCGTCCTCTATTTCGTCCATGTCCGAAACTAGTCTGTAAGCGTAACAAAAATTCTACCTTGTGACGAAAATGGTACTTTAACTTGTCATTGTCTAAAGAACTAGTCAAGTCTTACGCCGTTTATCATGAATAGTCATTTTTATAATTTTTCGACCTTTTTTTTTTGTGGCAACGATGTTATGAGTTTTTTCACCAGCTTTTCTCATTCATGTGGAGTAGTATGGAAATGGAAACAGGTCGATAGACGTCGACATAGAAGACGAAACGGCATGGGTCCAATCTGGAGCGTTGCTCGGGGAACTGTACTATCGAATATGGGAAAAGAGCAAAGTGCACGGATTCCCGGCGGGAGTTTGCCCCACTGTGGGAGTCGGCGGACACGTAAGCGGCGGCGGTTACGGGAATTTAATCAGAAAATACGGATTGTCGGTCGACCAAGTTATCGACGCGCAAGTAATAGACTCGAAGGGCCGCTTCTTGGACCGAAAATCGATGGGCGAGGATCTATTCTGGGCCATCCGCGGCGGCGGGGGAGCGAGTTTCTGCGTCGTATTCGCTTACAAGGTCAAACTAGTTCGAGTCCCACAGACAGTCACCGCTTTTCGAATCGAAAAATACGCATCGAACGGAAGTAATACGACCGATGCCGTGTTCAGGTACCAGCAAGTCGTCGAGACGATGGACCGCGACTTGTTCGTTAGGGTTCTTCTCCAGCCCGTGACGACGAACAATGTGAGCACCGTTCGGGCCACGTTTTTAGGTCTCTTCCTAGGAAATGCCTCGAGGCTTCTTTCATTCACTAACTCGCAGTTCCCCGAATTGGGCTTGCAAAGGCCCGATTGCCACGAGATGCCGTGGATCGACTCCGTCCTCTACTGGGCGAGCTTCGACAACGCCACATCTCCGACTGCTCTTCTCCGGCGCGAGCCGAATTCGATCAAATTCCTAAAGCGAAAATCCGACTACGTCAAGACCCTCATTTCGAGACGGGATTTGGAGACGTTGTTCGACAAGATCGTGGAGGTCGGGAAGGTGGGATTGGTTTTCAGTTCGTACGGCGGGAGGATGAGCGACATATCGGAGGCCGAGACGCCGTTTCCTCATCGAGCTGGGAATCTGTTCAAGATTCAGTACTCCGTGAACTGGGACGAAGAGGGGAAAGCGGCGGACGACGAGTACGTTCGCCAAATTAGGGAGATGTACGGATTCATGGAACCGTTTGTCTCGAAGAATCCGAGAGAGGCGTATTTGAATTATCGGGATTTGGACATCGGCTCGATGGATAACGGCCGAGACAGTTACGAACAAGGGAGGGTTTATGGGTTGAAGTACTTCAAGGACAATTTCGACAGGCTGGTGAAGATTAAGACCGAGGTTGACCCGAACAACGTATTTCGGAACGAACAGAGCATTCCGACGAAGCCAACGTCGTCGGATAAAAGAGACTAATCCGAACTACTTTTTAATCTTTTTTATAAATAAATAACATTTATGTAGTATTAAATGCACGTTTCACTTTCAAGCTCATTCCCTCTAGGCTCTAACTAGTGGGGTAAAGGTGGAATGCTCTGCTCGTTTCGGAAGAAATTCTCGGGATCGACCGCTGTCTTTACCTTCACCAGCCTATCGAAGTTTTCCTTCTTGAAGTACTTAACGCCGTAAACCTTCGCGTCCTCGTAGGCACTCGAACCGTTGCTCGAAACTCCAATGTCGAGGTCCCGATAGTTGAGAAACGCTTCTCTTGGATTCTTGGACACGTAAGGCGTCATGTAATCGTACAACGTTCTCGTCTGTCCGATGTACTTCTCCTCCGCTTCTTGCCCGGCCTCTTCCCAGTTGACGAAGTACTGTATCTTGAAAATATTTCCCGCCCGATGGGGAAAAGGCGTCGCCGATTCCGAAATCTTGGCCATCTTCCCGCCGTAGGCGTTTATGGCCATCCCGGCTTTCCCGAGCTTTATTACATTATCCCATAACCCTTCCAAACCCTTTTTTGGGATCGGAGTTTGGACATAGTCCGACTTACGTTTTGAGAAGCTCGTCGAACCTCCCTTTCTGTCCAAAAGTACCTTTTCCGACGTACCGTTGTCGAAGTTCGCCCAGTAAAGTACGGACCGCACCCAACTAGTCTCAAGGCAGTCCTCTTTCGTCAGGCCCAATTGGGGAAACTGACAATTTAGCACGGATAATAATCCATTACAATCTCCTAAATAAAGCCCGACGAAAGTGAGCTTCATCGTCTTCTTCTTCGATATGGACTATGGTCGTAGGTTGCACCAAAATCCTAACGAACAGATTCCTGTCTATTTTGCCGGCGACGAACTGCCATTGGTAGAATATATCCGTCGCATTCTCATCTAAGGTTTTAGGGATTCTAAACACCGTCACCGCCGGCGGCACACGGACGAGCTTGACTTTGTACGCCACCACCACCCAAAGCTCGCGCCGCCGCCGCCGCGGATAGCCCAGAAGAGGTCCTCGCCCATGGTCTCCCGGGTCAGGACCCGACCCGAGGCGTCGACGATCCGAGCGTCGACGACGTTGTCCACCGTGAGCCCGAATTTCCTCAGCAAGTTTCCGTACCCTGCGCCGCTGATGTGGCCGCCGATGCCCATTGTGGGCAGACGCCGCCTGGGAAGGCGTGGACTTTGCTCTTTTCCCAGATTCTGTAGTAGAGCTCGCCCACCGTCGCGCCGGACTGAACCCAGGCGGTCTCGGCGGCGAGGTTTATCTCTATGGACCGTAGGTTGAACGTGTCGAGGACGATGAAGGGAGATGGTGACACGTAGGATATGCCTTCGTAGTCGTGGCCGCCGCTTCTGATTTTGAGGTGGAGGTTGTCGGTTTTGGCACAGGCGACCGCCGCCGTGACGTGGGTTTCTTTCGCGGCGGCGACGATGAGGGTGGGTTTTCGGGTCTGAGGCGTGGAGAAGCGAGGGTTTCGTATGTAGGCTTGAAGGACTGAGGCGAAGGAGGCGTTGCCTGGGCTGTAGAGTATGTCGGAGATTTCGTCGGCGGTGAGGTTTTGGCTCGATAGGCACCGGGAGAAGGTTGGGTAGTCGGTATCGGCGGCGGCGGTGTAAGAACAGAGGGTGTAAAGAAGCACGGCGGCGAGGTGAAGCATAGAGAGAGCCATCGAAGGATTGGCCTGTTTTTTTTCTTCTTTTTTTTTTGGGTTTAAACAGAGGGTGTAAACGCGTGCTTATTGCAAATCTTAGCTTGCTTGTTGTCCTATTATTTTATAGAGATTGAAGTTGGGATGGGACAAATTGGTGTGATTTTGACTTAATGTGTGGAAATAAAAAGATTGGCTTTTGATGGAATGGTAATGAATGCCCATGATTTAGTGCGTAATTCCTTTGTAGTGTAGTGGATAAGGCCATGAAAGGATGTCGTCCACTTTGTCTGGAAAGCAGAATTGTCAATTATTAGATTATTATTATTTTTTTAAATGGTTACATTATGTTAACTTTCACATTTACGTATCGTATCGTATCGTATTAGATGCAAATTCATTATAACGCACGTTTCGCGTTTGTTTCAAACGTTTTTCAATATGATGTAAGATTCTACTATTTCCACCCCTTTAAACCCCATTTTGTATTAATTCTTTAAACAATAATTTATTATTCAAAAACATATTAACTAAAATATTTTATTCAAAGGCACATTGATGTAATATTTAATTATGTTCATTGTACCACCCCTACATTAATAATTGCTATAGTATTATAGTAACTTAAAAATATGATAATAAAATTTGCTATTATTAATCCGTGTTTTGCGGGATTTAATATTTTTAAATAACAAAATATTCTATTTATATTATTATAATATATAAAATCATGTCTCAAATAATGTTTAAACATTTGTTATATTATCATAGTATAAATAGTACTTTAAAAAAATTAAAAACTAAAATACTTTTTCTATTGAATACATATTCTTTATAATTGTCAATTACCTATTTGAAGTTTCAACTATGCAATATTACAATTAAAATAATTTTTTCAAAAGGAAAAATATAAATTTACATATTTATTAACATTAAAATTCTTCTTTAGTTGGTAAGTATTTATTTTATTGTTCACTTTACATATTAATTAGATTATTAACATTAAAACTCTTTTTTCTTTTTATGACTTATGAGGTGCAGAATTGGGTAATAAATGTTACTCTACATATTAATTAGTAATTAGGCAAATGGAAAAAAAAAATAATATGCCAATACAATTACCTAATCTAACATTCCTTATGTCATCGTCATGCTTTTAATATTGGGCCATTATTTTGCGTTATCAAACAAGCTGCCCATTTTCGCTTGTTTGACATCTATACTCTTATACAATATAAACTGCAAATTTGGTCTATCAATTTATTTACAAGTTAGTCCTTCTATTGTTAATTTAATTAATTGAATACTTTTCATATAACTTCTAATGTTTCTATTATTGTACTTATACCCTCATACATTATTTTGCTACTTTTATATTTAAAACTTATGTTTCATCTTAAACACTAAAAATTAGTAATCTCCAAAAATAAATAATATTGAATAAAATTATATTGTAAGCGCATGCATAGAGCTGCGAAAATTCACTAGTTTCTATGGTTCGCTAGAACACCTCAAAATTGATATATTACTTTTCGAGCCCATGGTCAGAAGACTCTTAATACATACAAATTGATGACGACGACTAGCGATACAACTAGGGGTGTGCGTGTTGCAGTTTTCGGCAGTTTTCCGCCAATTCCGCACCAAATCACTATATGCGGTTTTCTGAAAAATAATTCTCAAACTGCGGTTTTGAAAATAAAACCACGGTTTCGAGGGGTTTGGTGCGGTTTTGCGGTTTTTAACGAACAAAGAAAATACTTATATTTTATCGAATGAAAAAATAGTTTTTAAAAGCGTTAGACGCAAAATGTGATGGGACATCGCATTGCCTCATAAACAAGGCGCAAGTCGAGGTATTTGCCTCATATATCGAAGCGTCACCATTGTCCAAAAACATTAGTATCGTTATCTTATTTTATATTATGCTTTACTTATATTAGGAGCCAATTTTTTTAATATATTGGTTTAGCTTTGTTGTCCGATTGGAAGATCAAAATATAAATAGTGGTTCAAAGAAAAAGTTATTAGATGTTCGAGTCGTATCTATTTTAATCCTACATGTTCGGCCGTTTATTCTTATAAAACATGTTTAACATAAAATTAAAATTAAGTATGTTAGTAATTATATAACTTTCATATGATCAACAAAATTATCATATAATTAAAAGACTTACTAGTAAAGAAAAATAATTAAACTAAAACATAAATTTCAAATATGAATAGTGTACGGTTACCATAAAGAAAAATTAGATATAATTAGTAAGAAATATAGAAAACTAAAGTGCGGTTCGGTGCGGTTTGTACAAAATTCACACCGCACCATTATTGCGGTGCGGTTTTGTAAATTAAATTAAAATGCGGTTTTGGCAATTAATTGCATTATACGGTGCGGTGTGGTGCTCTGCGGGCGATTTAAAACATACCCCTAGATACAACCAAGATAAGATACAAAACATTCCAATCATACAATGATTTAAAACATACACAACTTCAAATTCACCCACCCTTCTTTCACTCCTTACAAACAAACACACTCCCTATAGAAACTCAAACAATCAAAATCAAAACAAACACAATCCTCCAAAAGAAAAAAGCAAGACCAATCAATCAACGAGCAACCGAAGGAATACTCTGCTCATTCCTAAAGAAATTACTCGGATCAACCCTACTCTTCACCCTAACCAACCTCTCAAAGTTGCCCTTAAAGTACTTCAACCCCCACACGCTCGCCCGAGCATAGCTCGTATTTCCCCTTACATCATTAACTCCCAAGTCGAGATCCCTGTAATTAATATACGCCGACCTCGGATTCTTCGACACGTAAGCGCCCATGTAAGAATACAATCTCCTCATCCACTTTATATGCCTCTCCGACGCCTCCTTCCCTGGCTCGTCCCAATAAATCTGCTCCTGAATCTTATACAAATTCCCGCCCCTGTGAGGAAAAGGTACGTAATCTGCCTCAACTTCCGCCATGCGCCCTCCGTAAGGTATAACCACCAATCCCGACAATTTCCCCTCGTCCTCCCCGAGCATCATTTTCCATATTCCCTCTATGCCCTTCCTCGGGATAGGCTTCGTTACGTAGTCCGACTTGCCCTTGAAGTTCCTCAGCACGGGCAACGAAATCCTACTCTCCAGAACTTCGGGATTTTCGTCGACCGAATATCCCGCGAGGAAAAGTACCGACTGAACCCAACTCACCTCCATGCAGTCTTCCCTTTTCAGTCTAAGCTCGGGAAATTTCTCCCCCATCAAGTCCACGAGGCGCTCGGCGCCTCCCAAGAATAGCGACAGGAAATTGACGGAGATGGTCGAGCCTTCCCTCCTCGCGTCGAGCGCTAGAAACACGTCTTTCGAGAGAAAAGGCGCGACGTACTGCCACCTGTCGAAGAGCGCGGTGGCGTTTTCGGCCAAAGTCCTCTTTACGGAGAAGACCGTGACGGTCTCGGGGACGGGAACGAGGCTAACCTTCCACGCGGTAATAACGCCGAAGCTCGCCCCGCCGCCGCCGCGCACGGCCCAGAACAAATCCTCGCCCATCGATTTTCGGTCGGCTATTCTGCCCTCGGCGTCGACTATCCTCGCGTCGATCACGTGGTCGGCCGCCAGGCCGTACTTTCTGAGCATCGAGCCGTAACCGCCTCCGCTGAAGTGCCCGCCGACGCCCACCGTGGGGCACCCGCCGGCCGGGAACCCGAGGGTTCGGCTGGCCCGACTGACTCGGTAGTAGAGCTGGCCTATGGTCGAGCCCGCCCCGACCCACGCAGTTCGGGCGGTCGGGTCGACGGTTATTCGGCTCATCTTGACGAGGTCGAGAATTACGAAGGGGACGCGGGAGGTCGAGGAGAGCCCTTCGAAGTCGTGCTGGCCGCTCCTCGTTCGGATTTGCAGGTCGGTTTTTCGGGCGCAGAGGATTATCGTCGGGATTTGGGATTCGCGGTCGGGGGTTAGGATTGCGAGCGGTTTGGGGGTCGACGGGGATGTGAAGCGAAGGTTCCATATTCGCGATTGGAGGGTCGAAAGGTAGGAAGATGAGTTGGACGACTTGATAATGCACTGCAGAAAGGCTTCTTTCTGATGTTGCGTGTTGATGTTCTTGCACTCGACGACACATATTGTGGCCGTGATGGTAAGGAAGATGTGGAAAAGAGAGGTTGTAGTGATTTTTGGAGTTGTCATGTTTGATTTCTTTGATCGTTATTACAAGGAAAGCACACGCGATTTCTTTAAGCATATATATAGTAGTGGGTATTCAAACGTTGTGAGTTGAAGTTCTTTGGTCAAGGTAATGCAGCTAAGCTATGGAAAAAGTTATATCTTGGAGCCCATCTGCTTGAATGCATTGATGAATGGTCAAGCTTTCTAGATTTTGACTCTCGATATTTTTATTTTATAGCAGTAGAATATGAATGTCTGCGCTTTTTAATTCAAGTCGTGTTGAATGGAGAAAAAACGTACGACTGCTATTTATTAATTATAGCTAGCGATGGTGAAAGGAAGTGGATTGAGAAAATAAACGATTCTTCGTTGACAACTAATAAGGTTAATCTATAAGAAAAATATCAAATTGGATAAAAAATTTACAAATAAGGGCTCGTTTGATATCGTGTTTAGGGATTACATGGGTATAAGTTATTTGTGTATAACTATACAAGGATTCAGATGTTATATGTTAATATGTTTGATATGTGTGTATTAATTATTTGTGTAATGATATAAATTGTGTTTGATAGATGTGTTTGAGATGTGTATAGGTGTGTATGATTAGTGATACACACCCCATAACCACCTTAGAGGTGGGTATGAATATACAAGGCCTATAACCAAAATCCTTGTAATAGACGTGTATAGTCATACAAGGCATGTATGGCTATACACAGATATCAAACGCAAGCCAACTTATTCATACACACCCCATACACACCAATACACACTCATACCCACATGTCAAACGAGCCGTAAGTATCTATATTAACATGATTCTTCGTTGACAACTAATAAAATTTTTACACATAAGTACCCGTTTTACTGTTTGTACCATGTTTCTCAGTCTTGGCTTACATTTTTATGTGTGGGTTGCGTACTACATCACGCGTTTATACGGTACCTTATTGGCTTGTTTGGTTCATAGGTTTAACTTTTTTAAAGGCGGGTTAATACATGTTCAAGTGTTTGATTTATTGTTATAAATAAACCACGGGTTTATATAATCATAGTTTAAACCCATGTCAGCGGGTTTAAATAAACACACCCCCTCACATCATTTAAACTCACTAACCAAACACATATTTTATTTTATACCTAGCAATTCGTTTTATATAAACATTACTAATTTAAACCCTCCTAAATATATACCTAAGAACCAAACAATACCTATACGCTTTCTATATGGTGGTACCTTAATGTGTTATATGACGTACCATTTTTTAACTGTATTTTCCCTTTAGGTTGGATTAGTTGTATTTGCTCACATGTGAGCCTTTTGTCTACGCCGGATTATCGTTGTTACCCGGAAGACCTATCTGGCTGTTTAGCCTATGTATCTATGTTTTTATGAAAAGAAATAGCACGGTATCATTGGAAAAACACATTTTGATATGTCAACTTGATTACAACTTTATCCTGAATTTTCCCTTACGATTATTTATATTGGTTTTTTGTGTGTTAATTGTACGAAATTTATGATTTTTTTAATCATAGTTTCATAGAAAACTAGCAAATTATAATTTCTATTCTACGTTAACCTAATTGCCAACACTATTTATATTGCGGCCCCGTCACAAATTCCTAGATCCGCCCCCGATAATATATGTATTTTAACCATGCGCGTGTAATATTTGACTATAATAATTTGTCTGAACTTTAAACGAGATACACATATCATGAAACTTAATTTCGCGAAAAGCTGGGATTGCCTTCATAAAACTTAATTTCGCGAAAAGCTAGGATTGTCTTCATAAGAATCATAACACAGTTCAAATCTGCTTCAAATTAAATTTCGTTCGAATATGTATGTCATTGGATTGGGTAGGAATAACTCAGCACTCAAACAGAAAAAGGAAAGTTTATTTATCCATATGGGCGGTCATATTTCCAGCCAAACTTTATATTATACTAGATTATTTCTGGCACAACCTACTTATGAAATAAAATAAAGTTAATTATTATTAAATAGTTTATTAAGTAATATACTAAAAATAACATTTGATAGTTATTATGAGATTACAAAATGTACGGGGTTGAATAAGTTTTTTTTTTTAAATACATTTAGAAAAAATTTGGTCAATTGATACAGACCAATTGACAGTTTATCCTAACCCGTTATCCTTTTCCGTTTGGTAGAAGAGGATGAGTTTAGATGATATTAGCTTTAGTAGAGCTCACATAAAGGAGGGTATGAGTTTTAACGTTGTTTGGTTGATGAATTTAAATATTGATCTTGGATGGATATGGTAGAAGATTTTGGACGATTTTAAGTTTAATCAAGTTAAATTACAATTTTTACATGTATTTTGAATTGAATATTTAATAAATAAAGGGTAATTTTGTGATAAATGCCTGAATTAGTTAAAGGTAGGGGAGAGGTAGCTTTAGCTAATACCTTAAGAGTGGTATTAACTAATCTCACTTTAAATAAACCATCCTACCAAACACTATAATTATTCCTAACTCCTCTAATCGAACATGGATCTAATTAGAGTTGTCAATATTACCCGCGGCCCGCGGGCCGCTCCGCCAAAAGGGCGGGACGGGCTCCGATTTTTCAGGGCCGCCTAAAAAGCCTGCCCCACGCGGGCCACGGGCTTTGGTGGGGCGGGGCGGGGTGGGCCCGCCAATAATCAATATTATATATTAATTGATAAATATATATATATTTATATATAAATTGTATAATTTCTTATATAAATTATATAATTTTTTATATTTTTTGGTAAGATTTTATAATTTATAAAATTAAAAGATGTTGAAATATATTAAATACATATTTTTATTTATTTTTCTGATTTTCAGGTTTTTTTTTTTTTTTCAATTTATGCGGGCTAAGCCCGCCGGGCCCGAGGCCCGCCAGTCCGTTTTGACAGGTCTAGATATAATGCGTGTAGCCCATCCAACGGTCGACATTCATGTACCGACGATTTACAAATTACTATCTGCAAGCCCTAACCAGCTCAGCTCTCTCCTCTACAGTCTCTGATTGGGTCCAAGTGCAGCGGCTTCAGCTATTACAATTTTTTCAGGTTTGATCTTTACCTCTTTTCCAATTTCTTGTATCGCTTACTGTTTCATGTATTTTCTAACCTGCTTCGCTGAAAAGGTTCTAATACAAACGTTGTTAAATCCAGTCCTACATCGTGTCTAAGAGCGTGGTAATTAAATATGGTTGAGGATCATACTGCACAACCTCGATCAGAAACGATATCGGAGAGCGTCGATACTTTGCTCGAGGTACTGTTTTTTGAATGATAGAATCAGCTCAATGTCGCTTCTTTTTTTTCTTTTTGTCGATTGTGATTACCTTTTGCTATATACTGAGCTCTGCTCATGGATAGGGTTGTTCCGCCTTTGTCATGGGCCAATTTTGAAATGTCGTGTTTGATAACTTTGCGTCATGACGTTGTTTAATTGGTTGATAAACGATTTTATCATTTTATTGCCTAATTTTTGGAAGGTTGTTCAACATTATTGATTGTGCAGACTACAAAATGGTTATCGAGTAGTATATTATCTCTTTTTTTTTATGTGTTTGTATGTGTTGCATTATTTATTGACCAGGCTGCTAGATATGATGATATTGATGATGTCGTTAGCATAGCATCTTCAGGCATTTCTCTAGATTCCAAGGATTCTGAAGGACGCACAGGTCACCAATCTTACCTTGCTAATTTTACTGATTGATTACATTATTTTCTTTTACTCGAATTAATTTATTATTAAAGCATAGCTAAGGTGCACCCCATAGTAAAGTATGGGCACATATACGTATATGAGGAGTACGGGTTGGTTAAAGGGCCACACTTGTTCTGTTTCGTAGCATATGTATACTATAAATAACAGTCAAATAGTCCCAAAACATAGGATTGCATACTATGTTCCCATTTTCAGCTTGGAGTTGTCTGAGCTCTCTTTGACAGTGTTTGGTAATAGTGTTTGGCGATCTTCTTTGATCGGGTAGCTTTTTTACGTGGACACAAACTTGATGCTGAAAGTGGAAGGATTAATAGACACTAATTTTTTTCTACTCGGATTTGATTTATATAGTTAGTCTCTCTTGACAATATTTAGTCTCAATAATGTGATCTTTTGCATCGCGAAACATTATACATAAAATCCTAGGTGTTTTTAGAAATCCTGCCAATGTAGAATTTTTGTGTTTGTTATGTCTATATCGGGGAGCTAGGAGGGCATTAAGGCCTTGCGCATTTGACTACTATTATTGTTTGAGTCCTCTTATTTTTTGCATTTGCAAATTTGGCAGCACTACACATGGCTGCAGCAAATGGGCATCTCACAATAGTTGACTATCTGATCAGTAATGGAGTGGTGAGGAATCGTTACCCTCTTCTGCTTCTACATATCGGTGTGATATTGCTTGAAATTATGGCAACATTGTATTTATTTGATTACTTACGAGCCTTCTCAATAGAGCCTCAAACATTTGAAATTGAGAAAAAATAGAACATGTATCTACCAAGTAAGAAGAATAGGCCTTTGTATCGTTTCTCTTGAAATCCTAGATGCTGGCTTTCATTCAGATCCAACAGATACTGAATAAATCTATTAATTCTTCTGAGGTGCGAAATATTTTTTGTTCATTTTTTCCCCCGAAATCAGGACGTCGACGCCAGTAACATGGAGAAAAACACGCCTCTTCATTGGGCTTGTCTCAATGGCCAAGTCGAGGTAATGGAAATCTCCATTTTAGTTCAATCCATGTATTTACTTACGCTTCCTCTGAAAAAAGTTGGTGTTAATCTTTGTAGGTCGTTAAAAGGCTCGTCCTCGCCGGAGCCAGCGTGTCATCCCTAAACAGGTTTGCCGAATTAATTTGATTATGATTTCTCTTCGCTTTTAAATTCAAAGGAAACAAAAAAAGAAAAAAAAATGTTGTTTATTTATGAACTTATGATTGATTTATTTAGCCATGAGAGGACTCCCTTGGATGAGGCCATCAACAGGGGAAAGATGGACGTTGTCGATGCAATAAACTCAGCTTCCGCCCAAGTTGAACTCTCAAGAAGTACCGTCTCTTAGTTTATTTACAGAAAAACAAAAATGTTTTAACTGAGGTCTGAAAGATCAGAATTTATCCGCTTGGGACATAGTTAAGTCAGTACATTAGTTCTTTTTGTCGTAATCTAATGTGGACATAATGATAATACAATAATAGTACTAGTAATCATCATTGGTCGTAGTTGTAGCATAGAATATACAGTGGCATGGCATCGACTAGCTTTTGTATCTAGGGGTAGGCAAACGGGTATTGGGTTTCGGGTACCCGACCCGATCGGGCATTTACCCAATTTAAAAAAATTTCGGGTATCGGGTTCGATTGATATTATCGGGTCGGGTTTCGGGTAGCTTTTGAGCTATTCCGAAATACCCGATCGGGTACCCGACTTTTTCGACCCAACGAATTATAAATAGTCTGCAATTACTAATTAGTATTTGGCCCAACATGAAAAAATTATTATTAATACTTAACAGAAAGGCCCAGCTCAATAAACAAACAAAAGGAAAAAATCCAAAACTAACCCAACACACACGCCATTAGCACAGACGAGCAGATCAGTCGCAGCTCACCATCACCACCCACCAGTCCCGCCTTCGCAGCTCACCGACCGCCGTCAACCATCCGGGCGTAGCATCATCGGCCTCCATTCGTCCATTAGCCACGAAAATTCGTCCAAAATACATATAAATTCTTATGAACCCTAATTTTATATTTTTTTTCAATGTTTTGATTTCAAAAGATGATTTTAAGTATTTATTAACGTTTTATGCATGTCTAAGATCATGGATGGCCGATTTCGGTTGTTGATTTGCCATTTTGGTTTTTGATGGTGTTTAATTTATTCAATTGTTGATGATGTTGTTTAATTTTATTTATTGTTGGTAGTGTTACTTTATTTTATTGTCGAAGTTGAATGAATTAAAATTAATTTAAGCATATCACATTGGAAAAAAAAAACAGAAGATCGGGAAAACCCAACCCGACCCGACCCGCGGGTAATCGACGGGTTTCGGGTACACGAACTTCGATCGGGTCGGTGTCGGGTTTAAGGTTCAATACCCGAACCTGAAAAACCCGAAACCCGATATACCCCCTACGTAGGGCTGGGGAAAAATACCGAAATACCGATACCGTCCTTATCGTATCGAATCGTATCGAAAATATCGAAAATATTGGTATACCGAAGTTTTTGGTAAGGTATGATACCGTACCGAAAATTTTCGGTACGGTAATGGTATGAAAGTTTTTGAAATTAGGTATACCAATTATACCGAATACCGAAATTCTAAATTTTTTTAATATATTTTATATATATACACACCTATATATATTATATTATTTAGAAAAATATAAAATGAAAAATTAAGGATCTTCTCAAACTTATTTAGCCAATAAATTATTAACTTATACACAACTTTTAATATTAGGCCCACCATATTTTACTTATGTAACTCAAGTAACGTTTAATTTTTGCCCTTTTTTCATGATTTTGAAAGCGTGAAGATGCAATGCAATTACTTTTTGTTAATCTTCAAGAATTTTTTAAATATAGCCGCTTCGTTCTAATTAATCTGTATATAACGTTGTATTTTGTGGTTATGTAAAGTTTTTTGTCTTACTAAGGAGACTAGCTAAAAAATGTAAATTATTTAAGGTTAAAAAATCTTTTTATTTTGAAAATTTTGGTAGTAATAATCTATCTTATTGGGGCCTAAGGAGTTTGAATTGATTAAAAATTCCAAAACAACGAAAATAACGAGTTACGAGACATGCATGGTAAAAAACCTCCGTGTGAATGGTATAGAAGGTATGATACCGATACCGTACCGAAATTTCGGTATGATACCGTATCGAAATTTAAGGTATACCGAAATTTTGGTATGATATAATTTTTTTGGATACCGAAATTTCGATACGGTATACGGTATCACAGTTTTGGTACGGTATACCGTACCGAACCACCCCTACCCCTATGTATCTGAGTAGTACTGATATCTAAATTGACGGCTGGGTCTTGCAACATTAAATAATTCGTTCACACGATACAATTTTTGTACAGCGAAGTAAAATAATACAATTTAATGTTTGTTTGATACTCGTGTAGTCTTTCTGTTGTAATAAAATAAAAATGGAAAATGTAAATAGCTCAGTAGCGCCACGATTATCGTCTTATATTTATCAGTAAGATGCGTAGGATCCACCTTCGCAGCGGGCGCGTGAGACATCATAGCTATTTGCACCAGCCGGGAATCGAACCCGGGTCTGTACCGTGGCAGGGTACTATTCTACCACTAGACCACTGGTGCTAATGTGAAGATTAATTGTTTATATATTTGTTGAAATTCCAAAATAAGAAAAACAATCTCCCTTCACTAACCCTAAGATTCAAACTGTTCCCTTCCTTCTTTTCAGAGTTAAGGAGCTCTTAGATTATTAGTCGAACTAGAAAAGCAGCAACCGGTTACCTTACTATGGTGAAAGTTAAATCTCAATCAAAGAAGACTCAGAAGCGAGGGGTGGATTTCAAGGTTGGAATTCAATTTATGTGATTCCTTTGTGTTGGCATTCTTTGTTCTGCTGCTAAAATCAAGATTTTCTGCAACCATGAATTTTATCTATTTTTCGTTGCAGAAAATTAAGCGAAAAGTGGGCAGGAAATTGCCGCCTCCAAAGAATGCTACCAACACCGAGGTAAAGTCGAAGGCCATAATCCTTCCTGAGCAGACCATAGCGTCTGAAAAATCTGGGCTAGCAACTAGCAGAAAGGGTTTGACATTGAAGGAACTTCTTCAGCAGACGAGCCATCACAATGCCAAAGTTCGGAAAGGTTCTGCTTTTCATCCACACCTTTTGGTTTGGTTTGGGTAATTTAAGTTTGATCGAATATGAAAAAGTGAGGGTGAATGATCATTGGTTTTGTTGTACCATCGTAATATGGCTCCTTTTTTTCTTATATATCTTTATAACTTGTTTTTAAGATAAGTTTCTTCAGAGAATTTCATAAATGATCTTAGTCTCATTTGTTCCCATTAAGTTACTAATATGTTGTTCATCTCTACAGAAGCATTGCTGGGAATCAAGGATGTCTTGATTAACCACCCAGCCGAGTTGAAGCTGCATAAACTTGCTGTGGTGGAGAAACTGCGAGAACGTATTGGTGATGATGATAAGTTGGTCCGTGAAACACTTCATCAGCTTTTTAAATCAGTCATTTTCCCGGGCTGCACCAAGGTGATTTTTTGTTCTTGTTTCATCACTTTACTTGTTAATTGAACTTTCTGTTTCATGCCCCAAATAGGAATTACCTAAAAAAAGTTCAATATGTGCCAACTCCCTCAGGGACCCAGCTCAAGTTTAGTAAATCCCCTCCCCTTCTAAGCTTGCTTATGTATGTCTTTGATCAAAGGCTTTTCTTATTATTTTACTTTTTTTTATTGAGATGCTTTCATGATAAGAAATCCTGAATGCTGGTCTTACAATTTTAGTTCAAAGCACCAAATCTATGTTTTCTAAGTTTCGTGTTTTTCTGATTGATTTAGCTTTCCAAAACTGCCTCAAATACGCACTTTCAATTTATAATATGTAGATATTGTGACTACTTGATTGGTTATGTATAAAATTAATTTTTGGCGGCGTCATGTATGCTTAAGAAAAGTGAGAGCAGCAGATTCAGCCCTTGTCAATTTATAAGTTGGATTTCGATTTGATTGTATTTTTGTGATTGTTAACAGGACAATCAAGGACCATTTGTATCCTTGATCATGGCATATGTTTTTAACGCCATGACCCATTTAGCTGTTGATGTACGTATGATGGCCTACAAATTTGTCGACCTCATTGTCCAGTTTTACCCATCTTCATTTTCCTTGTATGCAGACAAGGTATGATCGTATTTTTTCGTAGTTCCCCATTTTGAAAGGGATGTTACTTCTATAAATGGTCGCATTAAACTTTCAAAACATCGTTTCTTTTGCATTGTCTTTGTGCATTTTCTTGCCTTTAGTACTCTTGGATGACTTGTTCACTTTATTACTCAGTTTTGCTCCCCAATTCATTGCTTTTGAATTTTGTTTTTCATTTATCATCTAAAATATTTGGGTTTCATATGTAGATTCTCCGAAACTATGAAGACATATTGCATAAAAGTCAGTTCCTACGGGATAAAGGCCAGTTGAAGAGTGTCCTTTCGGGGTTGGTCCGCTGCTTATCGCTGTTACCTTGTGATGATAGGGTAGACTGTCCAAAGACAGATAATGTAATTTCTTCTTTTTTCCTCAATGAACTTCCTTTCTCATTGTGAAACTACTATATCTCATGGTGTTACTGGGATTTTCTTCAGTACCTTTGTTTTCGTCATATCGGTGTCCCTAGCTACTGCATGAGAAATTAGTTCAACTCATTTTTCTTGACTTTTTTTTTCTAGCTCATGAAGTGCGACATGCTTAAAATGTACTGAGAATGATGTTGCACACTTAAGGTTTTCGCTTTGGCGCATAGTTGCTTTCTGTCTGATAGCATGCTGATTCAGCGCTAACGTTACAGGATATTCCAATGCATAATGTTCTTCATGCTTTTGAGCCAGAGATTATTCAAGATCTGAATGGTAAGTTATATATTTTTTTCTCATAACATTCATATTTAAGATGGTTTCTTTTCATCTTTAGTGCATCGTGTCATTCATCCGGTGTCGGGTCCTAGGAGAATGTACTGTTTACATGCTAATTTCCATTATGCAATTCATTATCCATTCTCTTGGTTAATAGTGAATCGTGTGGTTCCATACTTTGTTCTCAAAATACGTGTTGTATGATGAAGTCTTAATAACCTAGCTTTGCGGTTTGATGCTGGTTTTGTGTTGCAAAGCATGTTTCTAATACATCGTAAATCTAGTATGGTGCTGTTGTGACACTTGTTTTCTAACTCGTTATTAGGTGTTATGATTACATTCACAGGCCAAATCTACATTTTTTCAGGACTTAAGGAAATCTCAAAAATATTGAAGGATATTTTGCTTGTTCTAATTGGTTGCATCAAGGAGTTTCTTCCATTGATGAACGGCGTCCCCCGCTTGGATGTGCAATCATTTGATTGTTTGCAGCTTATACTACAGAGTGTCGATTTAATTGTCAAATTTGTGGCTTACGATACTTGTGAAAAACAGTCAGTTCTCCAACCTCTCCTACGTGATCAGCAAGCTCCTCCTAGCATGCACGACGAATCCATATCACCTATGATATTTAAGAAGTTATCTGATGTTTTTCCCCTTACCCTAGCTAATGATCTTTCAGGAAAGGTATCGTTTCATTATTAGTAATCTTCCTTTTGCATGATGTGTTTCTTTAACCCTCAATATGTTTTAAGCTATAGTTTATCTGAAATGACATGCTTCACAGTTGCACACAGTCAAATCAAAGATGTCACCCGCAATGAAGTTTCCGATTCTCTTTCTTAATATTTCTCTCTTCTTATGATATTACATCTAGGCTGTCTGGGACACAGTTACGTTCTCACCCTATGTCTTGGTTGAGTCATCAATATCACTAATTTGAACTTACATCCGAGTAAAAATGTCCTTAGTTTTGTTTGCTTCTATGCCTTGCAGGATAATGAACGAATCTTTATTCTTAATATGCTTGTTACACAAGTATTTCTACGACACAGCAGCTGGAACTCTTTTCCCCCTGATTTGATGGTGAAACTTCTGGAATTTATTGAGACTGCACTGTTTTCAAAGGTTTTTCCTTTTGAACTTACTGTCTATGGCTACTAGCATGTGGGATACATTGCCTTGACAACTTTTTGATATCACAATTTAGTTTATCAAGAATAAACTGGTAGTGGAAGCAATAACTTCTAACGTTGAAACATTTCTTTTTAACCTTATTAGCGGCATGTAGTTCTGTTCTTTTCACGATGGATCATGGATGGTTTATCTGCAGATACCGCTTGGTAAAACATTTTATGACAAACACTTGCGTCCAGTGATCTGTTACATTCCAAAACTCGCGATGGAAATTTCTGGTGGTTGGAGGGTTCGGATTCTCAATGTCAGTTACTGAACATATCTCGTTCTTAATTAAAGAACTGTCTCAATTTTCTTTGTGTATACTGTATGAATATTCTTTGGATTATGAACACTGAGTATGTGTATAATCAACAGGTATTCACTTTGGTCTTCATGAAATGTTCTCCAGATTCGTCAATGAAATTAGCATGTCTTTCTGCCATCCAAGAAATGCTCTCTCCTGTAAGATAGATCGGCTTATTTTCATCTACTAGTAGTTAAAGTCCATATGATATTTCTGAAAATATTGGAAGCTTATACAGCGTTGGTGGTATGGTATTCCTTACACACTGATATACCGGATATTCCCCAGTGCACTTGTGAATTGTAACCACTGTATCAGATTGAGGATAATTGTCAAATGCTGGATTTTTGCTTTTCTTAAATATGATGAATGTTGTATTGATTAGGAGCTACCCTTACCGTGTAGTGCGTTACTTTTTACTTTTTGAATTTTTGGGGTGGCTTGAAAAGTCTGTGATCACCTTCTTTCAATAGGAAAGGAACTGGCTATGCGAAGACGTGGATCATCCTTCACTCTCATATTACCGTATCTCTTGGATACGGAGACTTCCATCATTGTTAATGTCGTTGGATGCTGAAATTCCACCGTGTTCCAAGGTAATTTAGCTGCATTTATAAATTCTTTAATTCTATAAACAACGTATTACTAACTGGTGTTCTTTGTGTAGGCCGTCTTGCAGATTATACTGAACATTGGACGAACTGCTCCTGTTAACTCTCCTCTTTCCAAGGAATTTGACAAAATACAATTTACTTTCGGAGACTTTTTCAGCAGTCAGAACGGGGAAGGTAGGCACCGTTTGTTGTTCTTAGTGTTCCATGTTGCATGCGATGAAGTCTAACATCATGCTCGTATATTGCAGTCATATATCATGGTCCATTCTTCAAGCTTGCTGAAGATATTCAAGAGCTAGCCATCTGTTGCCTTTATTATTTCACCATTGTAGATTCCATGCTTTTGAAGTCTCTTCTTTCTTGTTGCTTGGGTACGTGTGAATTAATAAGCGTACTTTCTTTTTCCTATTATTTATTCTTTGGTTGTTGATTTATGCTTTGTATTCTTCCTTATCATAAGAGACTACTAGGCGTCCTAGTTGCTGAAGTAGAAGTGTAACCAGGATTACATCATCAATTTCAGTTAAATGTATTTGTGGATTAGTAACATGTTTATTTTTTCGTCTCTTTGTCTGAAATAGGCAATGAACTTGAGCTTCATGTGGTCGCTCGCATTTTGGAAGTTCTTCATTCCTCATTTTCAGCTGGGCATATCCAAGTTGCCGATTATGCAAGCTTTCACGTGACTTTACTTTCACAGTTTCGAGTTTATCCTGGTAATGACCAAGTTTAATATTGCCACTTATTATAAATAAAACCCATGCAATATTAGACTCACGATTGGAGTTTCCTGTTTTTCTGCCTGAGAGTTACATTTAGGTTGGAAAAATTTGTTAACTCAAAGAAAACTAAATGAATGCCGTGAATCTCTTCTGCTATCAAAGACCTTTGATTACTAACATTAATGGTCAAGTTGTGATCACTTTTGCAGAAAATGTATCTCCTGCGAGTGGTGACGGGAATTTATACAGGAAGACGTATAGAACTATTACTAGAATCATCTGTTCATGTTTGTCACAGATGGGCGATAATCATCTTGTTCTTCAAATGCTCGAAAAGTTAATCGTAGATCAAATTGTAAGTTGTCTTCTCCTCTCTGACATGTCCACGTGTATCTTCATGACAACAGTAACTAATCTTCTCTTAGCTTCTTCAGTGTGGCAAAATACCGATGGAGAATAAATGCGCTCTCCTCAGACTGCTTGCCGTACTAGACTCGAAACCAACTAGGCTTTCTGATCAGAGCATCTCTAACATAAGCCTAATCCTTCCACAACAGCTGATGGACATAATCTCTGTAAGGCTATATATCTCATGGTCTGAATCTTACACCTCAGTTTCCCTCTCTCTCATATCTTTGGCTGTGTTGATTGAAGTCCTTATTTACGGTGCAGAGCGTATGTGATCGCAACGAAGCTGATACCGACGTCAGTGTGAATAGAAGGCTACATTACCTATTGCCTTTCTTTCATCTGTTTTGTGGGAGCGAAAAGCTATGGAGCCATGTGTTAAATGTGATGGTATCTTGGATTTGTGAGCTGAGTTCATCTTTAGAGTCCCATCATTCACATATCTCGGTCGAAAGGATTTGCTCGATTGTCTTACTGCTCTCGGACATGCACAAAGATACTCACGCCCGACGAGTTTTGCTGTCGTGCAAGTCAGAAGTAGAGACGATGTCACAGAATCTGAACAATTTATTGGTATGTGGTGTTGCTTCTCCTTAAATATACTCCCTTTAGGCTTAAATCTTCATTTGATTTTCATTTAGTATGTTGAGTGAGTCAACACCTTGTTTTTGGGCATCGCATCATTGTTTTCTTTTGTTTCTGCATTACAGTTATCTGAAGGGAAAAGCTTGTTAACCTCGGACGAAAAGGGCAAAATCGGCAATGCATGTGAACGATTAGAAGTTATCGGATCGTCGCCTTTTAAGACTGTACAATGAACATAAGTAACCTTTTTTATTTTATTTTTTCTTTTTCATCGAAATGATAGCTACATAGGTGAAAAGAAATAGTTAGAGGCGAGATAGCGAGGCAAAGTCGTAGAATCAAGAATTTTGTTTCTTACGAGTGTTAAATAGCTGCTGTGTTAGTTTGTCATAACATAATCAATCATCCTCTCTTTAAATTAAGGGCTTACTTAATTAAAGCCCATCAACGACAGACAACATGAGAATTGTAAATGGGCCCTCCGATTAATAGGCCCAATTAAGGCCCATTCACGCGAAGGTGAAAATTGTAAGATCTGGCAATTTTGTGAACTATTGCCGTACTCGTAAGAAAGAACGTTCTTTTGAGGTTTTGGGGACAAACGAGGTGAGATGAGATCTTCTCGCTCTAAATGAATGAAATCTACGATGTGATGATTTTCTTTTTACCACGAACTTTCTTCACTTTTTTTTATGCTGTAGTTATTTGGTTGAAGTCACTGTGAAACCCATTGTTAGACAACGTTGAATTTCTTAACTGTCTGAAGTACAATGCTGTTAGAATTGTTGTACGGAGCTTCTTTTGATTATGATGCTTCGTATATCTTCTTAGAAATATGACAATTCAAGATCGATTCTTTCATCTTCTCCTCATAGCACATGGCCTAGCAACAGTAGTCAGATGTATGATGATGGGAAAGCTGGGTCTTTTGAACGAGATTCTCCTCATACTTGAGCTGACTTGTTTTTCAATTTTCCTTTATTTTCTGAATTAATACGAATTTATTCCTTATTTTCTCCGAGCAGGGTTGTGGTCTCATTCACCATTCGGATCTAGAGTTGTTGTATGGATGAGGAGTATCCTTTGATCGAATGTTTGGGTGACCTCTGCGTAAAAAAGTTATCTTTGAATTAGACTCAAATTTTATTTTCAGACCAAGAATATACTTCCAATCCCCATGTTCTTGCCTGCTTATAAAAATGACGAATACAAGCTCTTAATGTTTGTATTGTTTCCTGATTTTCAGTTCAACATACGTGTGTGTTTGTATGTACATTAAGCTATGCATGTGTTATCGGGAATCTTACCGATCGAGTCAACAGCTACTAAAGATATCTTCATATCAGCTATGCGTTTCGCCACCTCTATTGAATCCCCATGCCCTACTTGGGAAAATAAGCTCAGGATTTCAGCTCAAGAACAAGCGGCTTACATGCTCGTGGATCGTGACGACGACATGCAATCGATAATGTCTGATAATGAAGTGAAATTCGAAATAAGAACTGCTCTATCGCGGGTTTTCTCCTTGTTCGAAGCAGAATTATTACATTCACCTTGTACGGAAAACGTGGATAAGATATCAGAGTCCATGCAAGATCTCGAATGGATATGGGGTATACTCATGAAGATGGATATGACCGAAGAATTCGTTACAAAATGGATCGACATATCAGAAACCCTAATACGAACAGTTGAGGACGAGGGACTCAAACGCTTTGCATGGGGTTTGAAGGTCAAAATCGCAGAGCTGACTTCCAAGGCGCTCGATGCTGTGGGATACGGGAATGTGATTGTACCTTCTCCACGTAGGGTACAACTCTTACAAGCATGGCTACCTTTTGTAAGAAAACTGAAGCCTGGTTCAGACACGGTGGGAGAGGAACACAATGAGTTTCAGCACAAGATGGACGATGAATTGTGCGAAGGGATCGAAGGGGCGATCGTTGCTTTGGTCTCGGGTTTGCCTTCAAGCGATCAGGCAAATGTTCTTGAGGATTGGCTGCGTAGTGGGCGATTAGAGTACCCCGATTTGAGCGAGGCTTTTGAGGTTTGGTGTTTTCGAACAAAATCTGCTACAAGGAGATTGCTTAAGGTTTCAGATGTAGTTGATCAAAATCAAAATACTGATGTCGTCTGAGTTTGGAAATTCAAGTGTTTGTTGTATGCATATTCGTTGGATATTTCTTATATTACTATGCTTGGGAGAGACTTGTGACTGTATGTTTGTAGTAAGTGTTTCTAATATGGATTACAGCAACATAGTGACCTTTCTCAGTCTTCCTCGATGCGAGGAAAAGACATAAAGAACTCACAAGATGAACCAGGGTAATTTTCTGACATGGGATTGCACGAAGTAGCATGCACTTCTATTTTATTGCATACGTTCTCTTTTAACTTAAGATTGCTCTTGTGCCTCATCAGCCTCTTCTTCTTGGTTTTTTTCCAGCTTGGCCTCATGTTTGTCTTCGTGTTTTGGCTCATCGTTCTCAGGATCGACGGTGGGCTCCACAGCACTCTTTCTGTGGGTCGCAGAGTCGAGGACGTGCTGGTAATTTCCCTTCTCCTTGAAGAGCTGCTGAAAATGGATCTGACAGTAGAGAATTCCGTCTAAAGCAGCGTACGATGAGTGTGTAAGAGGACAGCCACCGTGAGCACACTTGAAGCATTGCTTGTGGTATGATTCGCCCTCCAAAGTCACCTTTCGTATGATATAAATCATTTTGATGGAATGAGTTTTTGGGGGAAAAAAGGAAATTGAATGGAGAAATAACCAACGAAGTCGAAACCTTCTCTAACGGGTACACGGTTTTATTACAAGCAGCACATTTGTCTTGTGTTCCTGAGAACATTGCAGAGAGTTTGCTGGGCGCCTTTGTCTGCAAAATGTTCTTTCGATTTAGGTATGAAATGGTCAAGGAATATTACATTTTCTTGCAAAGTATTTCATGAACGAAGATAGGAAGGTCTTACCAGTGAATTCTCCCTCTCTGGCTTTGCTGCTCATGAAAAAAAAAAGACATCCAAAGAAAACGAGGAATGGTTATGCCTATATGTCTGAAAAAAGGAGCACAGAACAGAAAATACCGATGCGCTTTCATGTTTACGAGTGGTGTTCTTACACGTTTGGAAGTTCTTGCTGAAATTCCCAGATTCCTTGAAGAGTTGGTCGAAATGAGTCTTGCAGTAGAGAACTCCATCCATGGAAGAGTAGTTGCTCATCTGCGCCATTGAATAATATATTACAGAAGCATTCGAAGCAATCAAATGTACGTAAGAACAGGCGTGAAATTCATGCAAAGAAAGAAGACGAAAAACACAAACCACAAGAGTGCCTTTGCAATGGGTGCATTTGAAGCAAGACTTGTGAAATATCGCCCCATCGGCGGACAACAGATCGTTGAAATAAACGGTTTTGTCGCAAGATTTGCACCTATCCAATGTCCCTGTGAATGCTGCTGCCATTATTTGTATTTTATATCTATGTATTGTTTTTCAATCCCCCCCTTTTCTCTCTTTTCTGATCTCTAAACTGTTTTTTTTCTTTGCAAACAAAGCTTAAATTGATTCTTGTGATTCTTAGCACCCTACAAAAAAGATCCAACCTTTCCTCTCGTAAATTGGAGGCAACAGAAGAATAAAATAGAAGTAATAATAGTATTTGTGCTGTATGGCATTAAAAGTAATTGCCCTCCTTTCGTTTTCAATGGTCGAAAAATGTAGTCGTTTGACACGTGATTGGACATATGTTGAAAATGAACAACAAAACATTTGACGATGTAATAATAATCCGCTTATTGGGGGAGGATGACAAGTTTTGTTATTGATTGCATTGGGGGAATAGCATTTGATCAAAAAGTTCTATTGCTTAAATTGGTGGATTAGTCTTAGAAAATAAACGAAACCTGGAAATTTGAACTATGATTAGAATGATCAAGAAAAATGACTAATAAACGGCAAAGTATGAATAAAAAAACACTTTACTATAACATCATCCCTCCCAAAGATGCACCAAACTCATGCAAGAAGAAAATAAAATTACACAATACATAGATTATATATATATATATATATATAATATAAATATACATAGATTATATTAACATCAACATACTAAATAACACCCCATTATTCTTTATTCAACAGTCAACACCTCTTTCTGCGAAAGATCAACTTCCCAAACATGGTGGCAACACAATTCTCTGACACAAGACAACATCAGAAATACTCTTCCCATGCCTATCGATTCTCCTCGAGCAGTTCACACCGCCGTCCAATATGTTCCTAACGACGACATTCAAGGAAGAAACCCCTCTAACCTCGTAAACCTCCACACTAACGTGTTCGTCGACCCACTTATCTCTCCTCTCTACATCTTCAAGATTCATGAAAGATGAAGGGTTTAAAAGAGGTGAAAGAGCTTTCTTTACCCAGTCAGGCGAGATGATCATCTCAAGTCTTTTCACGTCGGGTGGATAGTGTGGTATCAGAGAGAAGTTGAGATCATTTCCCTTGTCGCCAGCTCGACTATGAGCTACTTCGTACAGAGGAATCTCTTGGTTGGCTGGGGCAGGAGAGGGATGAGTTTCCATGGCTAGCAATTCGTGTCTTAGCTTGAGAGAAGATGATTCTATTGGTACAAATGCTGAGAGTGGTTCAATTCGAGGAAATATGTGCTCGGCAACTTTGTGGCTGGTATTTTCGTAGGTTGAATGGGTTATATTGCTTCTGGCTACTGAAACTTGCCAGTGAATGTGCTCGCGAGCAATCTGTATGGATAAGTTTGAATTATGATCATGACAGTTCGTTCACATTTTTTTTCCTCCCAAATTCGTGAACCTAAGAGAGGAGGTAGAGGGAGACGTACCAATCCTTTTTCAAGGAAAATCTCCTTCTTGTATCCAGTGCTGATGGAGAGAAAATGAGGAAAAGAGTAGGACATGAAACCATGAATTTAAATAGACATAGAAATTCGATAAAAGAAGAATCGATGTCTCCTATCCAGTTTTGTAAGATGATGAAGTCATTCAGTAGATCAAAAGGAGAAAATGACTCCATCGTTAAATAACGTAAGAGCAAATGTGTAACCTGATGCCGCCTCCACCAGCGGGACCATTGGTGTATAAAGCTGTGAACTCTTTGGTAAAGTGGACGGCGTGTTCTTTTTCAAACAAGCCATCCATGCGCAATCTGATATCGTCCTTTTGCTCTGGCATCTTGTCATCGGTGCAAGATGCTTTTAGGCTGTCCAGACCGATGATGTAAGATATTATGCCTTTGCTTATGCCGGGATATAGTTCTTCAATCCATGCCCTTACCTGATATAAGAATAGCTGTCGACACGGTGGCTTGTGCATACACTAAGTTTTGAACAGCAGTAATATTTAGGAATTAACCAGTTCTCTTTCACTGTTGGGGTGAAGTTGCTCAGTTCAATAGTAGCCACAGATGATTCAATTGAGTACTACAACCTAGAAACTGAAACTAAGGATACAAACAGATCACCTGTCAATATGATGTGGACTCTTCAAGATCTCCTAATGAAATCTGATCCATAAGACCTTCTAATAAAATATATTGAGACCGCGCAAAAAAAAAGAAAAATCAAATGAACACGACCAAACAACTAACTCTGATGATTCTACCGTCCGACAATACGTCATAGAGATAGGATTCTGTAAGAAGATGCTACAAGGTGCTTACCAAATATTCAGCTGCTTTAGCTCGTCGGATAGATTCACGACCTCCATAGGATATTTCTCCCCAACCTTTCCATTCGGTGTCCTAAAGAAGAAAGAAAAACATTCATGAGTATCTCAGAAACAGAAGCGATATCCTCACCTCACTAAAGAGGAAAACTCTCTTCAATAATAAGAACCAAACCCAAGAAACGGAAGCAAAGAAGACTTGTATGCCCTATCATGCATAGTCAATTCAATAAATATCTCCTATTGTGGTGGGAAGGAGGATAGCTACCTTTGATCTCAGAAGCAATAAATTCTGAGGGATGGATTCAATAGAAGGCTTTGCTCCAGAACAGAGAACCTTATTATCTGACAACGCTTGAAACGAAACATCCTGAATATCCACAATCTATCATGGAATTGATAAAAGAAATGCATCAACGAGAAATAACGATTATCCTCTAGTGAGATTGCTACAAAAATTGCAGTTTTCTCTTACCACATCTGGTGTTGTATATGCACTAGGATCCCCAATTTCGTAAAGAAGTTGTTCCACACAAGTGCTAATATTTAGAACCCCTCCAGTAGCTTCTGGCTTTGCTAGACAAACAGTACCATCAAAAGTAACTTCGGCAAAAGGGAGAGACAAGTCAAGTAGATCTTGAAGAGACATGTTTCGATGTTTATCACCTAAGATATCAGGACATAGATTTTCATGAAACTATTCTAAAACAGAAAGCAGAACTAATTAATCTCCATTAGCTCCATCAAAATTACCAGGATGCATGTAGTATCCCCCTGTGAGCTGACAGCCACATTCCAAAAGATGGCCTGCAATGGAACCTTGAGCCAGGAGATGCAACTCATCCCAGTTCCAGCCTAATTCAAAAACCTGAGTAAGCACGACAAATTTGTTGTATAGCAGGACAAAAATTCTTCACGTGTAAAAACAGCATTTCTGTAGTACAAATTCATACCATTGGGCCTAAAAATAAAGAAGCATCAGCAACCCGAGAAGTAATTATCACATCTGGTGTGTACCTCTCCAGACATTCAACAATAGGTGCTGCTCCCAGATATACACTACTATCCTGCACATATTAAGGTTGATTCTTGATGAGAAATCGGTAGGAGAGAAATAAAGTAGAGAATAATGAACAGATATCTGCAATGGTTTTTATGCATGGCGGGCAAAACCAAATAAGTTAGCAGGTTTTAAATCTCATGATTCATAAATTTCCTTTCCAAGCAATAAATAAAATCAATCTTACATCATCAATATGTTTCATGTGGGCGTCCTCTCCTGAACAAGCTCCACAATGACAGAAATGTTATATCATCTTATGGAGATAGCTTCACTGACATATATTTGTATCAACAATTAATACCTATTTCTGTGACGGAGGATTGATATGCCAGACCAACACTTAAGGCAATACCCAACTTGCTTGCAATTTGTAAAACCTCTTCTCGAGCACCGTGAGGACTCTCTTAATATGGAAATAAAATACTTTAATAAATATTGAAATGGGCAAGCAGATTCATGGTACAGACATCAAAAAGAAAAAGAAATACAGGCCATGTTTTTCTAGATTGATTGACGATTGTGAAAGGATTGATGAAGCATTTGTACTCACTTGCACCCATGTTGGTGATGATGCAAACTCCTCTCTCAACTGCCAATGGTAAAAGTAGCTGCATCCATTCTGAAACTGCATAATTACTTGAAAATATTCAATTCCACTGTGGTACGAGTCCAAAGTGTGTTTACACAACAAACTAAGAACAATAACAAAGAACAAATCCGTTCCTACGTAATCAATGAGAAAAAAGTATCCTTGAAATTACAAGCAGAAAAAGAAGCAGCAAATAGAAGTCTCATTTTTGGCAATCAAAAGGCATACAATTGTTACATACTACGTGGATCGAAACCCTTGCCACCGCACTTCAACGCAGTGTGACGCTCCGCGAGCGTTCGTTCAGCTAAGCATTCGAGCACCAAGTAATCCAATTTCTCAACTCTCTGAAGCAATTTCAACGCCGCGATGGGTCGATCGCCTCCAAAACCAGCTCCGCAACCTATGATCACCTTATCTTTTCGCTTCTGCGGATTACTCCTCTGAAAATGAGCACATATCGTCGAACCAATCAGCTTGATTGAGCATGGAATAATATCCGAATACTGTGATTAACAACAATAACCGCAAGTAAACAACAATGCACTCACCAGCCTGATTACGCAATCATGCGTTTCCACGGTTTCGCAATCGGAGTTCAAGGTCGATGCCATTGGTTAAAAGCTTCAATCGCACAATCGCAGTTGTGTTGTGTCCGTGTTTAAAAATCACTTCTTTACCTTATATCTAGGGCCGTCCTTTCGGTACGAACCGAACCGAAATCTCCAAAACCAAATACCAAACCGAATTCCTCGGTTCGGTATTAGGTTAAAACCGAAATTTAATTCGTTTTTCTCGGGTTAACCGAATTTAAAAAAAAATTAAAAATACGTCTTTTTGCAGCCCTTTAGGGGCGATAACAAGTAAAAAAGGGACGGTAAATAGTTACTCCCATTTATAAATTAGGCCGAACAGTTAAACCATGTACAACTTTCAGTCCCTACTCCCTACTGTCAGTAAAAAACAAGACAAAAAACGCAGCTGTGCACTATGACCAAAAATTGAGCAGATGATATTGAGCAATTTCAAAAAACGCATCGATGCTGATGCCGCCGAAAAATGGATCTACCGCGTTGGATGACTAACGAGCGTTTTCCGCCTTAATTCCGCCGCGAATGCTGCCTGGAGACTTGAAAACAGGATAAGGTTTGGGGGTCGTTTGCCCTCTTGCTTAGGTCAAGAGGGTGTTTTCCGTGTTCCAGGTGTGAAGTAGCATAAAAATGGTGTGCTCAAGTGTGTGCGTGAATGATGAATTGAGCAGAGTAACGGTAGGATACGTAAGAAATCGATACCTGACTTAGTTGTGATCCGTAGTACTTATAGAATTTTTGGTCGTGGGTGGTCTTTGAGCGGTTATGACCCATCTTCCTTGTTTTTCGGGTTCGGCTTGGCTCCGTTTCTCCTCTCCCCACGACTACACGTCCTTGACTCTTGACGGTTGTCCCTGGCACAATCCGGTAATGCCGATATGGGAAGATCGTGGCGGTTTTTAGGCTGTGCAGTCAAGTTCCCCGAGACAAACGCCACCCTCGGGGGTCGGCCTTTCTCCCGAGGACGTCGCGCTTTAATCACAGGAGGCACCTCTGAGGGGTGCCCTATAAGCAGGCATCCTCGGTTCGTTTTCCCGACAACAGGTTCGGTAAAAATCCCTTCGATATCTAGGGGTCTTTGTCGTGGATCTTTCTCTGTCGCCTCGGGACTTTATCCATAGGCTCGGCTTATCAAGCCTGAGACCCCTGGGGGGCAGGACTCGCTCTTAGGCTAGCGTCTCTGTCTGGTCTTCCCGACGATTTTGAAGTTAGGATTCCCTCTCCCACCGACCTAGCCAGTAGTCCTCCCGAGGGCTTTGGTACTTATTTTTTTGATCAGGTCGAGATGGGTCTTAGATTTCCTCTGCCTCGTTTTCTTGTGAATGTTTGCAAATACTTTAGTATTTCTCCAGCACAACTAGCTCCGAACTCTTTTAGCCTTCTCCTTTCCCCACGCCGTTACTCTGCTCAATTCATCATTCACGCACACACTTGAGCACACCATTTTTATGCTACTTCACACCTGGAACACGGAAAACACCCTCTTGACCTAGGCAAGATGGCAAACGACCCCCAAACCTTATCCTGTTTTCAAGTCTCCAGGCAGCATTCGCGGAGGAATTAAGGCGGGAAACGCTCGTTAGTCATCCAACGCGGTAGATCCATTTTTCGGCGGCATCAGATGCGAAGGCCAAAAACTACTGTAATTCTCGGACATTAACTATATTCATCGAAAAAACTGTCAAATAGAGGATTGTTGTATTGTATCAAATTCGAATCAAGGAATTTCGTAAACGCACTCACCCGAATACAAAACTCCGAAAGCTTGAATCAACACAAAGGCGATGAAGATGGCTCTGCGGGGAGACAAACTGTGATCGAAATCTGAAGGAAGGATGAAAATAAGGTCTTCTATTTGGGGCTGTTTTGGTTGCTGGGACTGTGAGTGCGAATGTGTAGCTGAGAGGTGCGTAAGGTGAGGGATGAGAGAATTAATGGGCTGGGCCATTACATGTTTTATTATTACTGAATAATATTTCAATAATGGGCTTGGGTAATATTAAGATATATGTTTTAGTTTTAACATATTTAATATGTTCTTTTAATAATAAATATAACAATTCGGTAATTCGGTTCTGTACGGTATACCGAACCAGTATATCTGTACTGTATCGAATTACCGAAATTTTATTTTTTACAAACCGAATACCGAATTGAAATTCGGTTTGTACGAAATTTCGGTTATTCGGTTGGTTCGGCTGGTTTACCGAATTGCGAACACCCCTACTTATATCAGCTAAGAACTGTTTTGCTCGATAGTTCTTCTTATGGATAAATTAAAAGTATTTTATCGAAATTAGATAATATTTCATATCAAAATATAATTTTTTGGGGGTCTTTACACATAAATACCCCTCTGTAAAAAAAACTTGTACTACCTCAGTCCCACTTATTTCTTCCCATCTTTCTATTTCGGGCGTCCCACATAATTCTTTCCATTTCCATTTTTGGTAAAAAATTATCCCACTAATTAAACTAATTACACCATTAATATTAAAAAAAGTCTTCTTGATTTGCGTGTCTACTAATAACTTTTCTCTCTCCATACCTCAAAAGGTGTACTATAATATTAAAATAATGTGATTTCTTAATCTCCGTGCCCGCTAATCTTTGGGAAGATTTAGCTGGGACGGAGGAAGTAATTTAGTACCTTGTCAGGATTTTTTTATATTTAGGTACCTAACAGAATAAATTTTTTGTAGATAGGTAACCGATCCGCCGCAGGTACGCCATACAACATATTCGGTACCCTATATCAACAATTTGGGTACCCTATATAATAGAAAATGATACGCCGTATTAGCATATTTAGGTACACCATATTTAAACATAGGTATGCCTTACGAACACATTTATGTACCCTATATCAACATGTTATGGTACACCATGCACACACAGGAAGGTACGACGTGACTGAAGAAACTGGTAAAAATTAAATCGGGTACCTATCTATAAAATTTTCAGACATGGATACCTATGTGTAAAAAATTTATTCAATTAGGTATTTATGTGTAGATGTCCAATTTTTTTGGGGATTTTACATAAAAATAAGGGAGCTTCACGTGTCAGGCCCCATTTCATTTTTTCATATAGAGATCAGGCCCATGTCAGAAGTAATTTAGTATTAAGGACCCAATTCAGAATTTAACATATAATAAAGGTTGATTGACGAAAATGCCCTTATAAAATAGTAGTTATGAAGTGGTTTCCAGCGCGCATGTTCTGTTATCAAATTGCAATATCTTGTTATCAGTTATAACATAACAGGAAGTGTTATATGAAGTGGTACTGTAAATCAATGAAGTGGTACTGTAGGCCCATGAAGTGGTACGAGTGAACAGTGAAATGGTACTGTAGACCCATGAAGTGGTATCGGTGAACAGTGAAGTGGTACTGTAGAACCGTGAAGTGGTACTGGTGAACAGTGAAGTGATACCACGTTGTAGACCCATGAAGTGGTAATGTTGAACATAGAAGAAGTGGTATTGTAGACGCATAAAGTGGTACAGCTTTTGTAGACCCATGAATTCCCAAACATTTCAATTGTACCACTTCATGGGTCTACAGTACCACTTCTTCTATGTTCAACATTACCACTTCATGGGTCTACAACGCCGTACCACTTCTTATTTCAACAATACCACTTCATCCGTCTACAGTACCACTTCACACCCATACCACTTCATGAGTCTACAGTATCACATCACTGTTCATCCGTACCACTTCATGGGTCTACAGTACCACTTCATGTACAGTTTATACCACTTCTTCAGAAGAAGGCGATGGCAATTCTATGTAATTTCCGCACACATGCAGGGGCAAATGCGTCATTTTCTTCAAAATTGGTCCTTAATTCTAAAACCAAACTTCAAATAGATCCTTATTTCTTTGTCAAACGTCATTGGGGCCTGAAATCTAATGAAAATTTGCTAATTGGGCCTGAAATCGAATTAACTCTAAAAATAAGTCTGTGTACACCGTTCAATTGAAGTCATTATGACGTTTAATGTCAAGTCATTATGATGTTCAATTTTCTTTTTAGTTGTTGGTCACTTTAACGGTTACTATCTACTAACTCTTCATGAATTTGAAAACATTTAAACCTTAGAATGCATATAACAAACTTTGCCAACAGTTTCGTAACATAAAAAATAATAACTATGGATCAAAGGGAATTAGGTGGAGTTATTGATATTATTAAGGTAATTAGTGAATGATATCATGGCTTACGAATTTATAAAATTATGTGTTTATAAAATTTATTCTTACCTTTTTATAACCCTAATCACTTTTTTCTTTCATTTTTTGTATGAATTTTTTTAATATATTTTTATTGAATAAATTGAAAGTTCTTCATTTTTTGTATGAAATTTTTCTTTTTACCTTTTCATTGACTAAATTGAAGGTAACTTTTTATTAATTTCACATATTCAATAGAATAAAGCATTTTAGAGAAATATATTAATTTCAGATGTTGTTATTTATTTGTTAAAAAGAGAACTATATTAAAAAGAGAAATGCTGCTGAGACACCAACGTCATTGGCTGCTGAGCTTTGACCACAGTAACAACCCCTTCATTCTTCCAGTCAACAGAGGTTCTGTTGGCTCTCAACATCCCTTGTAACATTCGATAAAGAATGGATAAAACAACAACGACGATAAAAAAACGGCCAGTAGCTAACAGTACCTGTAATATAATCCGAAAAAAAGGTTAAGTACTAAACTTGAATAAGGTAAAAAAACAGCCCTCTTCTTTCCTCTAGTTAAGAGAAAGAGGAACATCTAGCAATAATGTGTTTTCGTACATAAAAGTTCCATTACTTCTTAACTTCCTTCGTTGGTTAAAATCATTGAAGATCACCGAATGAACATATTTGCTCCGAAACTCATTGCGACTCATGTCCGCAAACTTGTTGAGGCTGAGCTTGTACGACATGTCCATCTTGTTCTCAATGTGGACAAAATGAGCTGTATCCTTAAACGTGCTGAAGCGTTTGCGCTTTTCCTCCGCATTCCTCGATACCTTCCAGTAGCTTATCCACCTCTCGTACATACCCCATAACTTATCCTCGGTTTCCAACTCAGATTCTTCAAAATCGAATTGCTGCCACAACGAGGCACAAAAGACGAAGAAAATTCATTAGACTTGATGAAACAAGAAAACCCATTTTGAGGAATGCGACTTAATTCTTATAATTAAGTTCATTCTTTCACTCGATAAAAAACACTAAAGAAAGGCAATTAAAAGGTACCTTAGGTTTGGGATGGAAACCTTGGACCGATTCTTCCCCTGAGCCTCGGTCTTTGCCTCAGCACCGTCTCCATCCACAGAATATGTCAAGAACTTTTGAGACGAAAATTTACCCCGCTTGCATTTGGGGACCGTGCGATCGCAGCCCGGAGGCTATTACGACCACACTGTATGGCTTGAGATCCGCAGCGCGCCATGCACACGCCGGTGAAACCTGGTGATGAGAACCTTCTAACGTACAACGAGGGTGCCCAAAAGGTTGGTGAAGCCTTCAACATGGTGGAGGCCGAACTGCAGTGTAACACAGAACATTTAAACATAACAGGAGAATTGTAAAAGAAAATATATAAAAGGATCTAACTTCATTTCGAGAAGGCAGATTAATAAGAGTCCACATCCATAACACAGAAATTAAGGAAGCCCTACACCAATTCGAACAATCCTGACCAGATAAACCTAATCAACCCTAAACACCAACAAATAAATGCAGTCATAACGAAATATATCCACTGGCACACATTGGGGTGAGCAAAAATATCCAAACCGGATTCCGGTCCGGTATCCGGTTTTCAAAACCCGAAAAAATGGATATTCGGTTTTAAAAACCGGATCAAATATCCGATCCGATTTATTTTAAACTAAACCGGATCGGATACGGATAGTGATTTGTCTAAAATCCGGATATCCGGTATCCGGTTTTATATTTAACAAAAATAAAAAAAATAAAAAATAGTCCAAAAAAATGAAGGTCCAAATAGGAAAAAAATCATCAAGTAGAATATTTAAATTTATATTATTTTATTATTACTTTATTAGAGAATTGAGATAAAAAAAACATAAAAACATCGAGATGCAAGTTAAAAATTTAATGTAAATTTGTGGTATTGTGTTTATTATTTATCATATAACTTTGAATCATAAATTCACGTATTGTATGAATTACTATGTGTAGAAATTCTTATATTAAAAAAGATATATTTTTTATTGTGATAAGAAAAAAATATGATTTTCAAAAAAAATAATAAAAAATATAAGAAAAATAAATTTAAAAATCGGATGCGGATATCCGGTGTAAATATCCGAATAAACCGGATATTCTATTAAAATCGAAGCGGATACGGATACCATTTTTCGATCCAAAAATCCGAAATTTCGGATATCCGAAAAACCGAATATTCGGGTTTGCTCACCCCTAGGTAGTAGGCACACACTCGTTCAATAAAACCCCAAAAGAAGCACAAATTCACTGAAAATAACACGGAAAAGAGACGAAAGAAGCTTCAATCCAACCGTATCACATCCAGATTTAATTTAAAGACTAATCTCTCGTTTTCCCGAACCAAGACAGAACGGGGTGATTAAACAAGCAATCAATTCTCACCGAGGAAGACAGTCCAGTGCCAGAGACGCCGTATTTGTGAGCGTCCAAGATGTTGAATCACTGTCGCACGATCTGTGGGTGGGTGGGCGGGTGTGTGTAAGCGCCGCGCCTGCGAACCAAGAATTTTGTTTCTTACGAGTGTTAGCTGCTTTGTTAGTTTGTTATAACCAGTGTTTAAAAAAGCGTTGTATAGAGTGCCACATGGCGCTATCGCGATAAATTCTTCCAAAACGCGTCATCGCGCATTTCATTTTGCGTTTTATTTCTTTTTTATTTTTTATTACTAATTTTGTGTAAAATCTGCCGGCACGGCGATTTCTCGGGTGGAACGTGATTTGTTCGAGCTGCTTATCGTGAGGAACAGCGAGTATCGAGTCAGACGGCCGTCGACGAACTGTATTTTTTATGGTGATTGGCAGTAGCTTTAGGTCGAAGGTTGTAGACGATGTAAAAGGCTAAAACAATTCATATTTTAAGTTTAATGGGCTTCTATACTGGGCCTTTAGTTAGTTTAAAAACTTATTTTAAAATATTAAGCACATATTTGATTTTTAACTTAATATTTTAATCTTTTTATTAGATAAAAAATCTAAAATTCAATTTAAAACATCTTTAAATAATTATATATTTCCTAAATCAACAATTCAATTTGTTATTGAACTTATTATCTTATTATATATTTTTATATCAATTATTTTTTTAATATATCAACTTTTAGAAATGGATAATTTAATGGTTTGTTATATATATATATAATATATTGTACATATTTGCATTATAAGTAACTTGTCCAAAATACCCACACAATGCGCTACGCTATTTATGCTACGCGCTTCCGGAGTCAAATCGGGTCGCGTTGCGCTTCACGCATTTTAAAACATTTGTTATAACATAATCAATCATCCTCTCTTTAAATTAAGGGCTAACCTAAAGCCCATCAACGACAACATGGAAATTGTAAATGGGCCCTCTGATTAATAGGCCCAAATAAGGCACATTCACGCGAAGGTGAAAATTGTAAGACCTGGCAATTTTAAGAACTATTGCGGTACTTAAGAAAGAACATTCTTTGAGGAAAAGTTTTGGGGACAAACGAGGTGAGATGAGACCTTCTCGCTCTAAATGAATGAAATTGTTATGAACACGCCTTGTATTTTGTTTGATGTTGATTATTATGGGTTGTAGTGAGCGATAGTCATATTGCTATGATATTTATTTATTTTGATAAGAAGTGAGGTAGAGACACAGAAGAGTTGATTGAAGATTAGGGAAGAAAGGACCGAAGATGCAGATCATTAGAAGAAGATGAAGACGATAGAAGTTAGGTTAATTCTTTGCTTAGCCTTCTCATTGTACATAAACTGGTATTTATACTACCTTAACATAATTGGGCTCATAAGTAGATTGTCCCAATAATAAACCTAAGGTAATTAGTAGAGATTGGATATATTTGGACCACGTCTCTTTCCAACCATTAGCCCACTCCAACTTTGCCAAAGCTACTCCAATCATTTTCTTCACTTGTCTTTTTCTCCTTTGAAGTCCTTACACAGATCTCTTCTCTTACAGCATATCTTCTTTGACTTTGTCTCCCACAACTTCACCCAAGCTAATCAATGGCGGATTCATGACAGAGATCTACGATGTGATGATTTTCTTTTTCAAACACAAACTTTCTGCATTTTTTATGCTGTAGTTATTTGATTGAAGTCACCGTGAAACCCATTGTTAGACAACGTTGAATTTCTTAGCACTAATTAAGGTGAACTGTCTGAAGTACAATGCGGTTAGAATTATTGTACGGAGCCTCTTTTGATTATGACGCTTCGTATATCTTCTTAGAACTATGAGAATTCAAGATCGATTCTTTCATCTTCTCCTCATAGCACATGGCCTAGCAACTGCAACATTCACCGGTAACTTCTCTCGGTCTCGTCGTCCATGACGGCAAACCCACACAGAAAGTTGTGATTACAGGGAGTCATCCCTATAATCTCAACAAGAGGCATCTTATATCTATTGGTCTTGTACGTCGAGTCAATCCCAATAAAATAAGGATACGTCCTCAGCAGTGCGAGTGACTCCGGGTGTGCGAGAAAGACATGTGTCAGCATATTAGTCTCCTCGTCTCTTCTATATTCAACAAAATATCCGGACTCTGTCGCCTAGTGCATCAACTGGCTCACCACGTCTCGACCCTCAGAATATTGCTTCTTCAAACGATCTCTGTAATTATATATATGTCGGATCGTCGCGTTATCTACGCTGTGTCGAGCCCTCATCGCTGAGAGGATATGTGATGGTTTCGCTTGCGCAGCACTCATTTCCTCTACGACCTTCTTTGCCTGGCTGCTTAACCACTCGTCTGGCGGTGTCCCTCGGGATAATGTATCAGAGGGTGATTGTGCGTGGATTTTTCAGGTGGACCCGTACGAATGAACCATTCCTTAGTAGTTGGATCTTGCTGGGCTATGACTACAAACGGACACCTGCACTTGTTAGACTTCGACAGCCTCTCCAATTCATCCTCCTTGCCTCTATAACGTTCTCCGCGAGAACATCTAATCAATTTTTTTGTTCCTAATTTCTTGTGCGACGAAATTATCACCTCGAAACCAAGACCAATAGCGACGCCTTTCGCCCAGTTCATGGCTTCCACGTCGGTTGGAAATCGTCCTCCTTCGCGAAAATGCCGACTGTAGTTTATCCCGTCGCCCGTGGAATCCTCCGGGACACTCTCCAAGTCTGAAAAAAAAAATTAAAAAAAAAAACGACCGAAATCAAATTTCGGCTCCCCTAAGACGCGACCGAAATGAGATTTCGGCCACCTCCACAGGAGCCGAAACATGATCTCGGTCGCGACGGTCCCAGCCGAAAGGAAATTTCGGCTGGGACAGTCTCGACCGAACAATGATTTCGGTCGCCTCAAAGTGTGACCGAAACACGGTTTCGGTCAGCACAAAGCTGACCGAAATTATTGTTCGGTCACCCCATGTGACGACCGAAATTTCAGTTCGGTCAGGAAGATTTTTTCGGTCGATGTCCGATCTGTGTTCGAGAATTTACGTCTATACGAACGAAATTTACGAGAATTTGCTTACCATCCGTGCCGATAGACCCTTTCTTTTGTCCTTTCCATTTCCCAAATAGACGATTCATTGCGATTTCAATTTTTTCTTGTTATGTTTGAGTCTGATTTGAATGTATGATTGCGAGATCAAAACTGTTCTTTGGAAAAGGAATTTAAATATAAATTTAAATTCAAAAGGGCAAAATCGTCTTTTTCAGCCCTTTAGGGGCGGTAACTAGGAAAAAGGGGGCGGTGAATAGCAATCCAGTTTTTCTTGCGTGTAGGAATTTTCTCTGATTGACAAGAAAAACTTGCCCCAAGAACTTATAGAATCCATTGCCCATATTGAAAAAAATCCGTCCTTGGTAGTTTCTAATCTTGAAATTCTGGTTTCAAATATTGGAAAAACTACGTAGATGTCTCATCTTGATAAAATTGTACATTAACAAAAAAAATTCACGATAATAATGACTTTCGTTTTTTTTGCATTAGGGATGTTTTGGTTGCATCTAACCTGTGTTAAGAAATTGTCCTAAATAGTAGTAGATATGGCGATCATTCTTGTGTTTGTTCAGACACCATGTTCTTGAATAGTTAATTTATTTGAAAGTGAGATTGAATGTATTTTTATAGTTCTGAAGTGGGGCCATTGCTGATCTGTTTTGCATATTTGTTGTCACTATTTTACTTGGGGTGAGAAAACGACGGTTTAAATTTCGGGGTGTTTGGTGCGTTTTATTAATAGATTAAATAGATTTCAACTATTATATGGTGGCTTGATCTTTATCAATAATATTATCAGTCACTTTTTACAACACGTAGCTATTCTATCATATCAAGGGAGAGGAGTGGCTTTAAACTGGTACTCCTTTTTATTTGTCAAATTATCTACAAATAACCCTCATATTTATAATTTATTTAATTGTATAATTACTATATCATTCCTAAGCTTTTCTATTATTGTACTACCATACACATTATTTTTCTTTTATATATTTAAAACTTATACTTCATCTATTAAACAATAAAAATTGTAAATCTATAAATAAAAGTCGTCTTAAATATAATTAAAAAGTATACACCCGTTGAGTTGATGTAGTCTTCAATATTGCTACATCATTTATCCCCCAAGCATGTCATTTATAATTAAATCGTGGCGTTACAGTAAATATTAATCTTATATACGGTTTGTTTTCCAATTAAGGATGACAGACAGCAAGTTAATCACGATCATGATTTGTGTAATAAGGTTAAAATTCCACCTAATTGATAGATAGTAGCGGTCGGAAAATTTCCCATTTTGAATAGAAACGAAGCGAGCAATCATTATCATCTCACATCACATGTTCTAAAGAAAAATAGTAATATAAATTTTGAAAACCCTCAAAATGTCATAAATCCCCATAGGACGACCATTACTCGACAAATATAACAAAATAGATAAACAAATAAAACCATTTAAAAATAGTTTGACACGTGTTTTTCAATGTTCCTCCATTACCTTGCCCCGTCAACACATATCTATCCGCCTCAAAAGATTCTCGCTCCGCTCATTGAAAAAACCAACCCATATAAATAGCATAGCGAAAATTCCTAAAATATAGCAAAAGTCCCACGGCATTTTTCAACATATTAATCTATTCATATATATTCTCCACAGCCCATTATTAAACTACAGTTACTTTAGTACGAAAATGGTGCCATATTTATAGGGTTTTCTATTCCAACATTTAAAATTCAAGTTTGTTTCGAAAAGCCCCTCAAATAGTTTTAATTTATTCAACGTGCCCTCACAGGTACTTTTTGGTGCAATTTCCCCCCTCTTTTACAGTCCCAAGACCACTGCTGTGCACTGCACCAACTAAAGTTTGTCGTTTCAAGAACCTCACGCATTAAAGCCAAAGCATATTTTTTTGTTGTTTTCCCACCCTTTGACCGCACCACACTACACAAATCAAAACTTAGCACTTATTTTAGAGAGAGAGGGAGAATAGAATACGAACGGCCCCACAAAGTAATTAATCCTTAAAAAAACACTAATTTATTGCAATTAAATCAACTAATCGCAGAGTTAAGAAACCTCGTTTATGGCTGTCTATCATCTCGCCGTATAAACACAGAGCAGTTACGACTCATTAATTAAAAGACAGATATACAATACGATGTTTGGCTCTCTAATGATTAACTAAATGTAGGCACCAACTCATCATTTACCTTTTATAACAACTTGACCTTTTCAATAATTCCCCTAAAATACAAGGATTTATTATGAGTCAGGCCCTGATAATAGTTTAAACTAGTGTTCAGGCCCTAATAAAGTTTCATTTAGTATGAAGGACCTACTTTTCAAAAATCTTAGAGAAAAATACCCAAACTATGCGATATGACATAAATACCCTCTAACAGATGCGAAATTTACAAATTTTTGCCATCATCTTCTCCAACGAGCGAGCTAATCTTCAAGCTCGATTTCCACCTATAATCTCGACATTCGTGAGCAGACGAGGTCCGACCCTGACCCGTCGTCGTAGTAGAGCTCGAAGGAGGCCACAGGCGAGGCGACAGGCTGCCGGAGCTTAACTTGTTTTTTTTGTTTTTCCAAATCACTTGGCGACGTATGACACATCCCTTCTATTAAATAACAAATCGTCACACAAAAATACCACATCTTACATTAGAAATAACGATCCATATATTGTTAATAACACAGTCTGTATACAACCCATAGATCGGGAGAAAAAGAACGAAATCAGAAAACGATACTAAAAACAGATGAAAACTGCATAAATCACGTCGTTATTGACTCAATAAGATAAAATAGACCTCAATTTCTCATGGGTACCTCGAATTTATACCGATTAGTTGCAAGAAACGGATATTAAATTTTCCCTAAATCGTGTAAAAAAGAAATACTTATAACATGAAAAAAATAACAAATATCTAATGGTTAATAACTGATATTGACTTAGAAGTAACACGTCACTGAAAGGTAATAATACACTGTCTGTCGTAAATAACACATTCTGTATACAACCAATGGATCGGGAGAAAAAGAACGAAAATCACAAACGACACTAAAAAACAGATGAAAACTGCATAAATCACGTCGTTATTGACTCAATAAGATAAAATAGACCTCAATTTCTCATGGGTACCTCGAATTTATACCGATAGTTGCAAGAAACGGATATTATAATTTTCCTAAATCGTGTAAAAAATAAATACTTATAACATAGAAAAAAATAACAAATGTCTTATGGTTAATAACAAATTTTGACTTAGAAGTAACACGTCACTGAAAGGTAATAACACATTGTTCGTCGTAGATAACACAGTCTGTATACAAGTAATGGATCGAAAGGAATAAAACGAAAATCACAAACGACACTAAAAACAGATCGAAAACTGCATAAATCTCAGTGTTTGTGACTAAATAAAGTTTTCCCGTCCTCAATTTCAGATGGGTCTTACTAATAAAAACGAATTTTAGCTTTATCTAAGACTAAAACGTTTTTTAAGTGAGTAACAGTTTACACAACAAATATAACACATATACATGTAAAAAAAACACTTCATTGAGAATATTCTAGAAGGTCTACCGTCAGAGAATTTAACAGAATTGTCAGAGCATATTTACAGGACTTTCTCAAAATTGTACCACATTAATTGGAAATAATAACACACGTTAGGTTAAAAAGAAACAACTCGAACTCAATTAATAACACACTGATCAATACTGATACCTTATAAATGTTATTTAATACCACGTCAATAATTCGATTAATTCGTACGAAAATACACTTTTATTTTGGATGTTTAATATGGATGTTCATGTAAATATATAATTTGATGAAGTTTAATCACCACATTTCTTTAAAATACACATTACGCGAAATTTGATGTCAATAGAAGAATGTTGATCTCAATAGATATATAAACATGTAATCCTCCATTGCAAAACATAGACTATCACCTCTTTCAATGGAACATAACATTACAAATTGCACCACAAACATGTTCAAACGTCAACATTAAGTGCTAATAACATTTATAGACCACAAATACAAAATATTAAGCTCAAAACCCTAAATCCGAGGCCCAAAACCCTAAACCCTAAACCCTAAATCCCGAACCCCAAAATTTTTTTAAGGTTGTACAAATACCTGCACAAGTCGTGGATCATTCTCCCAAAATTTCATGTCGTAAACCCTTAATCTTAACCTCGAACCCGCAAGTCCTAAACCCCAAAAACTATCGTCAATTTCATATGAATGTTGATAAGTTTCACAAAAATAACAAATGTCTTCAGGGTAATAACAAATGTTGACTAAAAAATAATACATCGCTGAAAGTTAATAACGCATTGTCTGTTGTAAATAACACATTTTGTATACAACCAATGGATCGGGAAAAAAAGAACGAAAATCACAAACGACACTAAAAAACAGATGAAAATTACATAAATCACGTCGTTATTGACTCAATAAGATAAAATAGACCTCAATTTCTCATGGGTACCTCGAATTTATACCGATTAGTTGCAAGAAACGTATATTATATTTTCCCTAAATCGTGTAAAAAAGAAATACTTATAACATAGCAAAAAATAACAAATGTCTTACGGTTAATAACAAATTTTGACTTAGAAGTAACACGTTACTGAAAGGTACTAACAAATTGTCCGTCGTAAATAACACAGTCTGTATACAAGTAACGGATCGAAAGGAATAAAACGAAAATCACAAACGACACTAAAAAACAAGATGAAAAGTGCATTAATCACGTCGTCATTGACTCAATAAGGTCAAATAGACCTCAATTTCTCATGGGTACCTCGAAATTATACGGATTAGTTGCAAGAAACGTATATTATATTTTCCCTAAATCGTGTAAAAAGAAATACTTATAACATAGCAAAAAATAACGAATTTATCATGTTTAATAACTGGTGCTGACTAATAGGTAACATTTAGCTGAAATTTAATAACTCTCTATCTGTCTTAAATAACACAATCTGCATTGAAGCAATGCAACGCGAGGAAAATAGCGAAAATCACATCCGACGCTGAAAAACAGATGAAAACTGCATAAATATCTGTGTTATTGACTCAATTAGGTAAAATAAACCTAGATTTCTCATGGGTACCTCGAATTTATACCGATTACTTGCAATTTATGTCGAAATCTAAATGCGATTTGCCATTAGGTTCTCGAATTTGCACCCTAATTAGACAAGCATATTCGACCTCGTGCGTCGTCAATATCATAATGACACGTCGAATCGGTTGCATGGGGCAGTCGAATTTGTTTGGCTCGATTCAGTAAGAAAAATGACTTCGATCGTTAAATGCAAAAAATACTGTCGAGAACATTTTGCAGTAGAGAAGTAACATAAGATTATGGAATAATAACGTATTTGTCTTCCGAAGTAACAAAATGCGGTAGCTGTGTGACATATAATGAAGTAAAAATAACGATTCATATAAGAGCAAAAGAACATGTCGCGAGATCTGCTGGAAAATAAAGCCAAGGGTATTTTCGTCAAACTCTACTTTTGGGTCCTTTACTCGATTTTTACAAAAAAGTAGGTCTCTTAAACTTAATCAATTTCTGACAGGGTCTGACGGGTAATTGCAAACTTTAGGGGGGCCTGAACATAAATCTTCCCAAAATACAAAAGGTTTTCTTTTTATTTGTTTTTTTTTTCGAAATTTCACTCCACTTTAAACCCTACCCTTTCATCTTTTTCTTCTCTAACCTTTTCTATTTTCTCTCTTTTCTTTTCCCTCATTAAGTATTCTGCAGAAACTCTTTGGATTTACTTGCTGTCAACAGCTCTACAGAGAGAGAGATAGAGAGAGAGGGGGAGAGAGTGAAAAAAGGGGCAGAAGGAAAAAAAAAATTTCAGAGAGCAAAAAACCTCCATGGACATAGAAGAAGCAACAGAGAGAGTGATGTCGAACATTAAAAGATTGGAACCTGAGAACGCCAAAAGGATCATGGGCTACATAATGATACAAGACCAAGGTGACAAGGAGATGATAAGATTAGCCTTTTTTTCCGACACGGCTTTGCTCTCTTACATCAACCAAGCAAAGGCGCACCTTGGTATTTTACCCTCGAACTCTTCTCCCAACTCTTCGGCCGTACACTCAAACAACATCCCTTTTCCCCAGCCAGCAACTTCGCCGAGAGTGATGATACCTAACAACGGCTTTAACCTCCCCAAGCCCTCTTCTCCCTTTTCGAGGGCCAGTCCAAGGCAGCCCGTTTCTTATGCCTCCGTTTTGAACGGTTCTTCGCCGTCCGGCGGGCAAGTTGGTAACTTTTCCGGCCAGGGTTTGTCTTTCTACGGCGGTGGGGGCGAGTTCCAAACCGATTTCTTGGTGGGTGAGAGCAGCGTTGGGCACTTGCCGTACTTTGATGACTCTGTGGTGGATGCGATTATGAGCCCTAGTGGGAGGAGTGATTCTGTGCTTTTTCCTTACGGCGGCGGCGGCGGAGAAGAAGCGGGGAACAGCATTGTGCCGCCGTTCCATAGGAGGAGTTCCTCGGTGAACGATGCTGCCTTCTTTGAGGATAATGTTGGTGGGTTTGACTTTGGTAGGCGTTGCATGTATTTTGCTAGGGGGAATTGTAGGAATGGAAGTGCTTGTAAGTTCGCCCACAGTGAGTTTAATGGCGATGGTTTTGAAGTTGGGTCCCCGAGTAAAATCGGGTCAGGTTTTGATGATTTGTTGAGAATCAAAGCTCTTCAACAAAGATTTGCCTTGATGGGTTCTTCTGGGGCACACCACAATCCCTTCTCTTCCCACAATAGGTCCATGAGTTTCTTGGAGGGGAATCCTAGGTAACATAAAATCTTTGGGGAACTTGCTATGATTGTGTTTAATTTCCGCAAAGGTTTTATCTTTTCTTCCTTTTTATCAAAGTTTTCACCTTTGTGGTGGTTGTAGTTAATTCTGGGCAATTTCTTGTTTTTACACTGTTCTAACAATTGTCTGATGTGGTCTCGTGGGGTGTTTTCCTGTCCATTTTCTTTTGATTTTTTCTTGCTTATTTGATTGCTGTATATGTGGTTGTATTTTCACTTTAGCATGATTTTTCCCCTCCCCTATAATGTTTCTTTTTTTTTAATTATTTTTCTTTTCACATTTTCCTCTGATACTTGTGAATAATAGTAGCACCTTGTATTTCTTGCTACTGTGATTCTAAATCATCTGCATTGGCCTTAACAACCTTGGAATGTTGCTCTATTTTTATCCAATCTTTGCATAGAAGGAGCGACTTTTCTCATATGGGCTTTGGCAATGTGTTGAGCTCTAGCGCACGCCAAATTTACTGACATTTCCCGCCATAGTACCTTCAAAGAAGAAGATGTCACAAAGTACTTCAGGTTAAAAACAAAAACTCTTCATTTTCATGCGTTTGAAAACCTCGATTCTTGTCATGACCTCTTAAAAAACGTATGAATTTTCCTTGTCTTTTGCAGCTGGGTCTTTTGAACGAGATTCTCCTCATACTTGAGCTGACTTGTTTTCAATTTTCCTTTATTTTCTGAATTAATATGAATTTAATCCTTATTTTCTCCGCGCAGGGTTGTGGTCTCATTCACGCGATCTGCAAAGCTAAGCTGGTCCAAGCCCCTTTTCGAGACGGTGCACCGATCGCACAAAGGATGGAGGTAGATCGTAAAATTGTTCACATATTATATCTTGAGAAAGATGGAAGATTTGGTTACAATCTGAGTGCTGCAATGATCCAATCCGATGCTACGACTGATGCCTGAAAAATAAAGTCCACACCACTGTTGGGAATAAAATCACCTGTGAGTTCAAATCTTATGAGGGCTAGTGGTTATCTACAATAATTTGGACGAATACAAGTGCGCTTTTTTAGAATATTAGGCTATGAGTTTAATAAAGTTCTTAATCTTTGGATGATATCATTTCATCATTACAAAAAATCTCTGTTTTAATTGGGTGTCAAAAATAGAAATCAGGCAGTAAAGCTATTAATTGACACAACAAGCACATAACATTTTGTTGGGTTAAACTTGGTCTTTCGGGGCGAACGTGCTGTGATCAGTCACACAGTCAGAGAGTTACCGATAGTCGGGTAACAAGCTAACCTCGCTATACCGCAAATACCTTGCTTTGCAGCAACTCCCCGTTCCATCCTTTCATAACCCCCTCTCCCCAATGCTGTCCCATGAATTCTTCACGAGCCAGTACTTAATACCGTACGGTGTTTCATCGTAGCACTCGATGGTAATGGCATGATCCAGATCTGTGTTACACGGTCCTTGAAAAACTCCCTGCTCCAATATATATATATATATATATATATTTCAGAAATTTTTAAATATCAAAGAGAGTGGACGTTAGGAGTAATTACTCGAGTGTACGATTCAAATTTGCTAGCGTCAATTGCAATAGAGACGGGTTGAGTGGTCACTGCTTGTAGCAGTACTTCCTCGTCGTTTTTCGGAATAAACTCATACCCGTCATGGTCAGAGAGTTTACGTTAAAGAAGATTAAAAATATTAGGCTTTTATAACTATGATCCGAATTTTTTTCTTTTTAACTTTTCGGCACGTTCCTTCTTCACCGATATAAGTCTAGATTTCCTCTGATGTTATTATACCTTCCTTCATAATGAAATTAAAGGCTTTATGAGGATACCCTCCATCGCAGCCTCGGTTAAGCTCGGTGTCACAGTCAACAAGCTGTTGTGTCGAAAGTGAAACAGTTTTTTTAACTTGATATAGTGGATACCTTCGACTGTCGCTGCAGCCAAAAATGCACAGCAACTACCTGTAGTATTAACGAAAAGCATTTTGGTTATGTGAAGTACGAAAATCGAAATGAAAACAAGAACTGAGAATCTCACAACACATTTCGCCTTGGTCTTTAATGGGAGTAACAACCCCTTCCTTCATCCAGTCAATAGAGGCCGGAACATCTCGTAAGTTTTCATACATAAAAGTTTCATTGCCTCTTAACTTTCCTCGTAACATCCGATAATTCTTGGTGGTGGCTATCAGACGAGAAATGATGGATAGAACAACAATTGCCACTACAATTGAAACCTTAAAGTTGTTCCTCCACGCCTCAAATATATCCGATAATATCCCATAAACGAAACTGCCATAACGAGAAATAAATCCATTAAGACGACCGACATTTCAAACTCAATGAAATAAGAAAACTCCTTTCAGCGAAATTGCAGATGGAATTAAAGAATTAATTGAAAGGGAAAGATACGCGAATGACGAAGAATCAAGCGTCTCCGTCAATCGCGTAACTTTCCCTTTAAATTTATTCTTTTGATTCCATCTGCAATTTCGCTGAAAGGAGTTTTCTTATTTCATTGAGTTCAAGAAATGTCGGTCGTCTTAATGGATTTATTTCTCGTCATGACAGAGTTTCGATTATGGGATATTATCGGATATGTTTAAGGCGTGGAGAAATAACTTTAAGGTTTCAACTGTAGTGGCAGTTGTTGTTCCATCCATCATAATTTCTCGTCCAATGGCCACCACCAAGAATTATCGGATGATACGAGGAAAGTTAAGAGTCAATGAAACTTTTACGTATGAAAACTTACGAGATATTTCGGCCACTATTGATTGGAGGAAGAAAGGGGAGTTACTCCCATCAAAGATCAAGGCGAAATGTGTTGTGAGATTTCTCAATTTCTGGTTCTTGTCTTCATTTCGATTTCCGTAGTTCACATAACCAAAATGTTTTTTCGTTAATACTACATGTAGTTGCTGTGCGGTTTTGGCTGCAGCGGCAGTCGAAGGTATCCACTATATCAAGTTAAAAAAAATGTTTCACTTTCCGTACAACAGCTTGTTGACTGTGACATCGAGCTTAACCGAGGCTGCGATGGAGGGTATCCTTATAGAGCCTTCAATCTCATTATGAAGGAATGTATAATAACATCAGAGGAAATCTATCCTTGCATCGGTGAAGAAAGAGGGTGAGCCGAAAAAGGTAAAAAGAAAAAAATTCGTATCATAGTTATAAAAGCCTAATATTTTAATCTTCTTTACCCGTAAACTCTCTGACCGTGACGGGTACGAATTTGTTTCGAAAAACGACGAGGACTGCTAAAAGCAGTGGTTACTCAACCCGTCTCTGCTGCAATTGACGCTAGCAGCGAGGAATTTGAATCGTACATTTGAGTAATTACTCCTAACGTTCACACTCTTTGGTAAATTAAAAAATTTTCTTAAATATATATTTTGGAACAGAGAGTTTTTCGAGGACCGTGTGGCACAGATCTGGATCATGCCGTCACCATCGTGGGCTACGGTGAAACACCGGACGGTATTAAGTACTGGCTCATGAAGAATTCATGGGGCAACGATTGGGAAGAGGGCGGTTATATAAGGATGGAACGGGGAGTTGCTGCAAATCGCGGTATAGCGAGGTTAGCTTGTTACCCGACTATAGGTAACTCTCCCACTGATCACAGTGCGTCCTCCCGAAAGACCAAGTTTAACACCAACAAAGTGTTAGGTGTTTGTTGAGTCAATCAATAGCTTTACTACCTGATTTATATTTTTGAGTCGCACCTAATGAAAACAGAGATTTTTTGTAATGATGAAATGATACCATCCAAAGATTAAGAACCTTATTAAACTCGTAGCCTAATATTCTAAAAAAACGCACTTGTATTCGTCCAAATTATTGTAGATAACCACTAGCCCTCATAAGATTTGAACTATACTAAGCTTATCGAGCCGATCTGAGCTTTATTAGTTTTAACCGAGCCCAGCTCGAATTTATCGAGCTCGATCAGAGTCTAATTACACTTAATCGAGCCGAACTTGGACCATGTGCGGGCTCGACTCGGCTATTTAACACCCCTAGTCCCCGTCCCCGTCACTGATAAGCCTAGCTTTCGTTCATAAAAGGGTCAACAAACACCACACCTCAAATAAATTGATTTGTAATTTTCCACTGATGCATGTAAGTATGTGAAGATCCGAAGGCGTCCGTACGCCAAAATCTGTCCCGATGGATACTCGGTATATGAAATTCAGAGTTCCTTCCTAAAAATCAATTGGTGAAAGAAGAAGATGCCTCATGAATTTTATAGATTGAGTCGAGTGAATATAAATTCCCGATGTGGGACAAATAATCTCAAACAGTATACAAAATCAACTCGAAACCAAGTGCCTAATTGCGTCCGAACCAAAAGCTAGGGTGTAAGCCGTTTTTACCTTCTGAAGCGCGTTGCTTGCCTCGTCACTCCGGTCCCTGCGTCGATCGTGGCTAAATAGTCATGCTGACCTCGAAGCCATTTATCGGCTGAAAATAAACCCACTCGTATGGTGAGATTGATTTCGGTCAACGCAGTTTGAGACAATGTGTCTCTCGTCACATCCATTAGACTGAAGTTGCATCCCTATTTATAGAGGTGGAAGGGATGCCATGGGGGTTGGATCCACCTAGACTGCCACATCACATACTCCCTCGGCCTTCTAGAAGCTCCATGAGACACAAGCTCATAATGTTGTCTCCTTAAACGCACGTTGTGCCAAGGTGTCACCTTATGGTCTCAACTGAAATATGTAGACCAAAGTCAAAATCAATTTAGTCCAACACTAAGGTATACCACTTCTGACATATATGAATTATCGATGCAATATACTCTAGAGTCCTGAGCTCCTAATGGCCTGTAAATCTCAAAGCTTCCCTTATTATTTCCGATAAAGAAAAGCATTGAAAACATTCAGAAAAAGGTTAGCCATATAAGTATAAAATTTTATAAGCTTCTATTTCTTGTTATCTGAATGGCTTAAGAGCCAAATAAATTCCATATTTAACTTGATGATTGTTAACTTAATGATGCATTTAGGGACAGTAGGATGTTATGTTCCTAGGGTAGATTACTATAGTTCGATGATGTTCAAATATAATTAGACTACAAATGTTGTGAGTATAACTAAACCAAATAAAATAAAATGATCAAAGCCAAGAAGATCAAAATCAACACCAGATGGTTGGTAATTGTGATTCTTATTTGGAAGTTCAACGTAGAAGCATTATATTATTAGAAGTGTTCTTTTGAACTAACGCTTAAGTCAATAGCAACTCTTTAGATGATTCATTTATAAAGACAAAAATGAAAAAAAAGAGGGCCCTAAAGAAGATGTAGTGTGTAAACTATTGCACTTATGCACGAGTTAACGATGGAAAACAAAGGCTACTGTGCCGTGGATCAACCTAGCCAAGATAAATGGAAAGAAGAAGAAAAGGTGTGTACACAACACAATATTCCGTTCCCACGCAATGAGAAAAAAGTATACTTGAAATTACTAGCAGAAAAAGAAGCAGCAAATAGAAGTCTCATTTTTTGCAATCAAAATGTGTTAGGAATATTTTATTGTGTTCAATTAAAATAGATTATCTTAATCTTGTAGTTTATTCTAGGCTAGGACCTAATTGTAAATATACCCGACTTGTGGGTATATTAGTTATATTGGGCCCAGTAAGCCCATTAGGGCTTATGTATAAATATCCTAAACACATCAGTGTTTAGAGTTGCTGATTCATAATTGAGTTGACGACTTTTCTGAAGAACTCGTGCGCTCTCTCGTTCCAACTCAACAATCTCGTATATCGGTATTACTTCTTTATTGCTTCCGTAATTCACCGTATCAGGTAATACTAATCAGTGAATCAGTTCAAGGTTGGATAAAATCGGCCTAACAAGTGGTATCAGAGACGAAATCGTGGATCAACTTCATCGAAATTTATTGATATTTTTCCATCCGTTCAATCCCTTTTCTTCTTCGCTCTAACGTTTAAAGATTTTACCGAAATTCCCAGATTAATCCCGGCTCATGGAGAGCGCATAGGTGTATATCTGTATGTCTTATTTCGTGATCAGAATTTTCGTGTACTTTTCCAGAAGAAGAGATCTCGACATCCTGCGGTCTCGACATTTTATCACTTGACAGATCTCGACATCTTTTGCTGGGTTTTGAACTTTATCGAGATTTTTAATTTTAAATTGATTCTCTTCTCGACATTTCAAACAATCTCGACATTTCACCTCTCGACATTTTCTTTGAATTTTACTCGTCAGATCTCGAGACCCCTCGCTTTCGACATTTTTTCCTAAATCTCGACATCTTCTATTGGAGCTCTCGACATCTGCAATAGATATTACACAGATCTCGATATCATTTTTTAAACTATTTAAATCAGACGATCTCGACATATTTATCTATAACTTGGGCCTTCTCGACATCTTATGTAACTTTGCTCGATTTCCAAGTCTTCGTTCCTTTTAAAGCTTTCGACCTAAACAGCTCGATTTCACAATAAAGATTCTCGATTTTTTAAGCTTCTCGACTTTTGGAAATATCTATCGAAATTGTCTTTAATTGTCTCGATCTAAACTACAGTTCTCGACATTTTTCAAGCTCTATTCTAGTTTGGTGATTCTCGATATGCAAAACTCGAAATCTATCATCAATTTCATTGAGGCTTCTCGACACTTCATCTCGAAATCCAAGTTCTTAAAACCGACATTTTACTCGAAATATTCCTCAACTTTAAAGATATCGAAGTCTCTTATTGATTGAACTCTCAAGTTTTTTTTCTTCTTTTCGCCCTTGAATTATAACATAAATTCACGATTTTACACTACCTCGAGAATTCATATTTCAACAAGTCATATTTTAACCATTCTATCTCGAAATTAAAAATCCTTTGTCTTTGCAATTGGACAATTCAGTTCTCGATAAAATTAATTTTTTTCCATCCCTGATTTTGAACCTCTCAAATTATCTGCAAAGCTTCATCAGTATTTCGGGCAGATCTTTCGAAGAAATTAACTTATTGAATTACTTAAGATCTGACCTCTATCACCGAAACTCCTGCCATTATTTTATTATCCTCTATTACCATCTCGTAGATTTATTATCATCTTTTGATAATCGCATGTTTTTTAATAAAAAAAAACTCTAAACAAATTCTGTTCTTATTTTATTTCGAATATTATCTCTAACCCTATTTTTTTGAGTTAGAAATCTAAGATTTAGCTGATCAACACGATTAAGATCCATATCCAACCAAAATAATTCTAGAACTGAACTTTCAATATCCACTTTCAATATGTCATATATGCCGTATCATATGGAACAGAAAGTGAACAAACAAGCTAAAGAATTTGAGGAATTAAAAGCTCGCTTAGAGAATAATCATAAATGTCTCCTTGCCAGTTTAAGTGAAAAAGCGCATCTCAATTGCAAGCTTGAAGCAATGCAAATGAGAGTCGATGATCGTGACAAAGAAATAGAAAGAATGAAAGCGAAAATTAGTGAGTTAACTACTACTTTGAGAAAGAGCGAAGACGAGAGACTCACTAAGACTTGTCAATATAACGTCATGTATAGCGAGCGTAGCAAGTTATACGCTAAAATTAGGAGTTTAGAGGACTTTCTAACAAAAAAAGGGCAAGCGAATCAAAATTCCTCTAAGAACCTAGCGTCAGACGGGGAAAGTAATTTACATCCGAACAAACCTGCTTCTTGTTGGGAAATTCCAGAGATTGCTAATAAAATTTCCAAATTAAACGCAACTTTGGAATCAGAAAGAGTAGGTTTTCAAGCAGAAAAATAAAAACAGTCGTGTGTCGTACTCATGGCAGAACAGGAACCATGGCTCAAGGATACCTCTGAGAGTGAGGAAGAAAATCTGGCACTCATGGAAAATGTCTGACACTGAAGATGAGGCGCACAACACTGCAGCCACTCCCACAACTGACTCATCTTCAGAAACTGAGGTACACGATTCTTACTCTGATCTACATTTAGAGATTTCAATTCTTCAAGATAGACTAACATCTATGTCTAGTGAAAACCAATCATTAAGAAAACTAGAAACTAGGTTAGCGAACAATGAAAAGGCCTTGCGAACCGAACTAGTAGAAAAGGCTAAGTTAAACTCGTTTCTAGAACAAGCTCAGGATACATCCCTCAGACATGAGACTAGGATAAGAGATCTAGAAGAAAAACTTTCCGAAAAGGAAAATGATTTCAAGAAGAGTGAGCAAGAGCGTAATTCCATATCCCAAAAATATGAATTCTTATCCAAGGAACGAAATCGTCTATATTCCAAAATAAAGAAACTTGATGATCTCCTAACAAAAAGAGGACAAACAGATAGAACGATTTTTCTAAACAAGCCTAGAGACATAGAATTTTATGATCCCCGTGAAGGATTAGGCTTTGTTCCAGGTTCCGTACAAACTGTCAAGAAATCCCTCCCTCTTTATGATATTAGCTTCCTAGGCTTGAATATACCTAATCTACTCCCTTTCACTAGTTCATCTACACTTGACATCCTAGAAAAGAAAAAGAGAAATAGAGAGGACAGGGTAGAAATCCCATTTGACTACGAAAAACTGAATAAACGTGACAGAACCACGGACACATCCTTGTCTGAAGACGACTACTTACCTCTATATCCACCCTCTTCAGAAGACGTAAGTGGACAAATTTCAAATCCCCCTACCACATATATCCCAGCATCTCTCAAGGAAATCTGTGATTTGCGCTCGACTCTTGAGTCCGAAAAGATTGCCTTCCAAGTGGAAAAAGACGTACTTCTGACAATCATCTCCTCACTCGAAAAACAAGTCAACAACCCCATAAGTTTATCCCCACCATTGCATTCAGCTAAGTCTAAGATAGAGGCGTCACTCCACAAGGAAATTAGAGGGAAAGAAAAAGCCAAAAGACATGATCTGCTATTTGAAAAATATGCATCTCCTTCAAATCATTACTATTCTTGCGATGATGCACTTGCCCTAAATTCTCGTTTTAGATTAGCAAATGCTAGCACAATCAAGAATGATGCACGTTTCTTTGCTAAGTCAGGCTCGCAAACTCAACTAGACAAGATACAAACAAAAGGAACGACTGACTTTCTCGCTGAAATCTCGCGTCTCCAGAACACCATTAAATTACAAGCAAAGGAACACCAAAATCAAATTGAAATCTTCAAGTTCGAAAAAGAGAAACTACTAAATGAAATTTTCCTCCTAAGAAATCTCAACGATCACCCATCTGAAGTTGGTTCTTCTTCGACTTATGATTTAACTCCTAATAATGTGTCAAATTTAGCTACAGGCAAGAAACTAACCAAGAAGACGAAGACGATGGACTGGGTCAGGAAATCAAAATCTAAGCCCTCTCCTACCAAGGCTTTGTACTCTACAAACTATGCTTCTGATGAACATAACTTCATCTCTTCGAAGACTATTAAGTATTGTGATGTTTCCCATTTTAATAAATCTAATATCTATAAGATGCATCATTCTTCTACTCCACAGCCATCATCTCATGCAAGCCACATCTCGAACACTCCTGTATTCAATCGATTGATGCATAAGAACTCAACAGGGTATAATCCTAATGTTAAACAAATTTGGGTGCCCAAGCAAAAACATCACTCCACATCCCCTCAACACTCAAAACACGGATTGAAACCATGGATTCCTAAATCACAAATCAAATTGAATAGGACTTCAAATGATGACTTAGGATCAATATCTGAACCTTATGTGCTTAACCCGTTTTCCGCTAATAAGGGAGGACCCATCCAAAAATGGGTACCAAAGTCCCGATAATATTTTGCAGATATTCCAGCATGAGTAGGTACGAAGAGAGCTGCTCCACACTCATGACTGGTATGCGACGAGGGCAGCCAAATATCCCAGCGTGCATGGTATCTCTGTTTGCTCCACATACACGCGGGCTAGCGATGCGAGCAACCAAACGTAGGTAAATTCTATATATGCATTCCATAGTTAAACTTTTGGCATGCATATCCAAATGAAAAGATTATATACCTACTTTGAAACTAAAAGATACATTATAGTTTTGCATGCTTCAGAATGACCTTAAATTCCAAATTTTCGCATGCATACATGAGCTGAAATGCATTAAATACCATGTTATAGGTACATTATTATGCATGCATCTTAAATAATTTCCGAGCTTAAATTTTATGTATGCATATGAGCTGAAGCGCAAAATACCTATTCTAACTTTAGAGCGATAAAAACGTACATCCTAATGCATTTTTAAAGAACAATAACTCTTTAGTTTGCATCTGCTTTGAAAATAAATTAATACGTTCACGCTTATTTAATTGGGAGTGAATTTACATGTTTAAATGTGCATGCATTGAGGGGGAGCTACTCTTTTTTAAAGAAAAGCAACTCTTATATTTATCTTAAAAGGGAGCAATAATTAAATATTTTAGGGGAGTGAACTTAAAGTGTGAACTTAGGGAAAGAGACTCTCGAACGATAATTTTACGAATATGCATCTTTTGAGGTGGAGTAATTCAGTTTTAAGAAGCATGATTTGTGGGGGAGGATTTAAAATATATATATATCTATATAATATATAAATAATATAATATATAGTTCCTATTACATTATTAATAAGATAATATATATATATGAAAAAAAACAAAAAAAAACAAAAAACAAAAAAAAAGAAGGCAAAAAAAAAAAAAGCCTCATACTCTCGTAATCTTGCTTCAAAAGAATTCCCCGTCATCCAAAGATAAACTTCAAGGACGAATCTCAAGCTTACAACAGTCAACTCTCTTCAAAAGGCGATGGTGGCTACCAGTGCTAACTCGACAGTAACCTCTACCGACCTGCTCCGAACCGCTGATCAAAATCAAGCAGCACGCATCACTTCGTACCGGATGTATAGATTTCAAGTTCCCATGGTTCAGTCAGACCAAACTGAACCTATCCCCGAAACACAGTCGAGTGGTAGTGACGATCTCAAACTCAAAGCGACCCATATTTGGAAATTCTTCAAGACCGAAGACGGAAGATACAAAATTCCCTTAGCTCACAAATTACTCGGACCAACCCCCCATAGGTACAGGTGCTAATTTTATTAGCCCCCGGGTAGAAGTCGCCTCATCTGGTCCGAAGGCGCATGCACAACCAAGCCTTACCCACTCATCGATCTCCCAACAGACCGATGTTTCACTAAATCACGGGGAGCCGCGTAATCTATCACTGCTTCACTTGGAAGCTGGAGATATTGAACTAAGTGGTAGTCAGCCCCACACCACTGAATTTTATTGAACACATCGAGTCTAGTGTGTCCTCACCATCCAAATATTTTTATATCTTTTTAGGACACATACACTTTTTTTTTCTTATCTGGACTTTGTGACCAGGTCAGAACTTTCGTAGACATGTCCTACTACGACATGCTTCGATGATCGGAAGGAAGTCCTACCGTTGCAACATCAAAACAACAACGGTTCAGGCCATCGTCTATGAGCTATGCTCCTAGATTGATGTTAACGGGACGCCTATGTGGCCCCGGTTTATAAAGCCCTGTTCTCACAGGCCACGTCTATGAGTTTAACTCTAAAGTCGTGTCGACGGACTGCCTTTGTGGCTCCGTCAGGTTATTACCCAACCTGAGTACCCACCAATTCCGCCGTGCATACTGCTCTGAAGCTGGGCTCTCGTGCTCTTTTGAGGGACAATCTGAAGGGGCCCAGACACATTTTCGGAAAATACACACTACGTACACCTACTTCTTGTCACGACGGCGCGATCTTCTTGCCAAAGATGATGCCCCATTTTGGCCCATCGCATGACGATCTCCCTAGCTCGATCTTCATGAGGGGGAGGAGTACTAGAGCAAAATGGGAGCAGCACTACGACGAAAGTGCAATACAGATCAGAAAATGCCAAATCTCAAGCGTCGTCAAAAATCAAACGAAGACCACAGAGTCCAACGATTGAAGTTGTCACCTCATGTACGACTCTCCGATTTTAAAGAAACACCCCAATCACAACATAAGGTTGAACAAACGTAGGGGGAGTTGAGCTACAATTGAACGGAGAGATCGGACTCAAATGACAAGATACGACAACAACTTCAGCATGGACTTCAAGAATCAAAGCTGCAGACTCGTGTACAACTCTTCGAGTTTAAAGAGAGCTCCCAATCCCAACACAAGGTTGAACAAATGTAGGGGAGTTGCGACAATAGAAGGAAGAGCTGGAACACCTAAAGAGAAGATACGACTCGTGTATGTCTCTCAAGTTTAGTGAGAACTTCTCAATCCCAACAAAAGGTTGAACAAACGTAGGGAGAGTGGTGACTATCTAGGGGAGAGATCAAACACAAGAAGAGAAGATCAGAACACGGTGAGCTTGGAACTCCTAAAGAAGAGGTCACAAGACAAGATAAAGGAGGAGGTGAACGAAGAAGAACATGCATGCAAATGCTTTCGGGTACACAACTCCGATACGTGTTCTTTGAGGACTCCGTACGATCACAAGACGAAGATAACCAGCGCTAAATTGCAAATTGAACACAAAGGGGGAGATTGTTAGGAATATTTTATTGTGTTCAATTAAAATAGATTATCTTAATCTTGTTGTTTATTCTAGGCTAGGACCTAATTGTAAATATACCCGACTTGTGGGTATATTAGTTATATTGGGCCCAATAAGCCCATTAGGGCTTATGTATAAATACCCTAAACACATCAGTGTTTAGGGTTGCTGATTCATAATTGAGTTGGCGACTTTTCTGAAGAACTCGTGCGCTCTCTCGTTCCAACTCAACAATCTCGTATATCGGTATTACTTCTTTATTGCTTCCGTAATTCATCGTATCAGGTAATACTAATCAGTGAATCAGTTCAAGGTTGGATAAAATCGGCCTAACAAAATGCATACACACTACGTGGATCGAAACCCTTGCCACCGCACTTCATCGCACCGTGACGCTTCGCGAGCGTTCGTTCAGCTAAGCATTCGAGCACCAAGTAATCAAATTTCTCAACTCTCTGAAGCAATTTCAACGCCGCGATGGGACGATCACCTCCAAAACCAGCGTTGCAACCTATAATCACCTTTACCTTATATCAGCTAAGAACTGTTTTGCTCGATGGTTCTTCCTCTTATGGATCAATTATAAGCATCGCTGTAAAACGCGGCCTAGGCGAGCCGCCGCCTAGGCGCTGCTCGGCCATAGAACGAACCGAAAACCCCATAATCGGTTCTCCTACGCGGTATGACCGAGTAGTCGGCGCCTAAGGCGATTAGTCGGCGCCTAAACCGATTAATCGGCGCCTAAGCCCATTTTCTGGTAAGTAAAGTAAAAAAAAAAGAATAGAAAAGCTAACCCACCTCAAATCAAAACCCGCAGATATGATTGGTCTCAGCGTCGGAGATAAGGAGCTTCCTTTCGCGATCTGTCCTTCCCGGCCGACTGTTGTCCCAACTTTTCGTCACCATAGTAGGAGAGGCTGGCAGTGGCAGCTGCACGTTGCTATTGAGTGAGGGGATGGACAAAACCCTAATGCTGCGTTCACTTCATAGGATATGGCTGGATAAAGCCATTTTTATCCATACTTATATTGTTCACTTTACAAAATAAACATTTTGATATGGCCCGATATAATTGATGGCCCGCCATTATAAACCATCAAGCCCGTTAACATTCATCCAACCGATCTGGGTCATATAATTAATCCAACCCCTATTAATTGTAAAAAGACCAAAATATCCTTATTCCACCCAATCATAAATTAGTTTTTATTTCATGTAGTTTATATGGTAAAAATAAATAAATAACACTAATTTATTCCTTATTTCATGGCGATAAAATTGACATCCATATCTTATATTTTTAGATATTCATAAAAATAATTATTTTGTAAACTATACATTGATGAATAAAGGCTACTTTTGTAAATTTACAAATAATGTGGAGATAAAATGTTGGAAACTAAACAAGATATAATGATCCCTCTACAAGATTATTATCACATATTTTAAGTTGGGCTTTTTTATACCTCGTTTTCTCGAGTTGTAAAGTGAACACAGCATAAATACTATATGTTGGGCTCATTTAATGAATGTTAATGGACCTGTGTTAACTTTGTCGGGCCTTATGGCAATATATAAATCAATTAAAATGCAACTAATATCGTTGGGCCTTATATTTTTAGATTAATATTTGTTGGTGTATTAGGGTAATTTTGGAAATACTTTCCTAATCGTCTAATTTCCGCCAACATAGCCCCTAGGCCCCACCTAGCTGTCTAGGCGCTAGGCCCCCTCGGGCGCCCGACTGGCGCATAGCGAATTTTACAACATTGATTATAAGTATTTTATCGAAATTAGATACTATTTCATATCAAAATATAAAATTTCTTTTACATCAATTGTCCGAGACTGCGAAAATTAGTCACGCAGAAAACTAAGTATTCGGAACGAGCTTAGTCGGAACTGAAAAAATATAGAAAATCAAAAGAAAAATAGATAGCCAAAATCAACAAACAAAACAACACGTTGACTTCTTCAACTAATTTCAAGGCAAACTAAAACTTGAAAAAGGCCTTCTTAGGGATTTGACCCGTTGACCGATAATAATCAGCCTTGACCTGAGCTTTGACCATATCTTCACCTTTTTTGGCTTCAACCATAGCTCTCTTCTCTTCTGCTTTCTTGTGAATCAAAGCTTCTTTGTTCTTCATTTGTTCTGCATATTCTGCTTTCTTCTTTTCTAATTGCTCCTGCAAATTTTATATATTACACAATTTGCTCTCTCTTTTACTAATTTTATATGAGTATAATATAATCAATAACGTATGTTCTACCTCCAATTTCCTAAGTTGTGCTCCAAGAGAAGCCTTCTTGCTATTCTCCCATGAATTAACTTTGGAGTGTCTTTTCTGGGCTCTGTTTTTAATATTTAAAATCAACTTAAAAAATAGGACATTTAAAGATCTCAAAGAAGTAAGTGCATTGTTTTTTCCCTACTTGTTCTCCACCTTAGCCATTTGGCTTTCAAACCATGCCTTGATAAAGCATAACGTCTTCTCATGCCCTAGCTTCGCAAGAACAGCCTCTGTATATATTCATTCATGGTTATTTAATTAGTTCTTATGCTGTCTAAAGAAATATGTAAATCATGGTTCCCCGGAATCATGTAATCGTGACTTAGATTAAACATATTTCAAGAAAGTGAGGTCGTATGTAACAAAATCACCAATAACACTCACTCACCTTTATCTAATGTGCGATTAGAGCTATCTTTTGCGTTGGCATTGGTGACGTCTGCTTAAAACATTGTTATATTCATAATTGAGATATCTCCTCGGCAAAATACAAATCACATATAAGCATGCGCGCAAATGATGGAGAGGTGACGTATTAATCAATTAATTATTTTAATAATTACTTATAAGAGCCTTTGAGTTGTCATTCTCTGGAGGTGGTGTCGCCGGCGATGAAGTAACCACCGCATCACCGTCGGAAAGTGCTACTCTTGGGGCGGCTACGTCCGCCGGAGATGTGGTTGCCATATGTACTATATATTTTATAAATCACGATTACAATATTATATGCAATTAATATATCTATATAGACAACAATCACCTCTCCAACTCCAATATCTCAAACCTACGGAAAGGGCCTACAATATTGTCATCATCCGATGAGAAAAAGGAAAGAAAACGATATATATAACACAAAAACGCCCACATCCTAAATGTAGATATGAACCAAATATATCTGCGGTCAGAATTAGAAAATAAGAAATGAAAAGTTGCCCATCACTAGCCTCTTCCATATTTCCTAAGTGTGAGGCAGGGACTACTGATTATAATTAACACGAAATTGTTTATTAATCTGTTAAATGATATGTTTATTAATATTTGATTCAGTTTTGGGAAACAAACAGAATCTATGATGAAGGGTGTTTTGTAAATATTTGATACTTTTAGGGACCATAAAGTTACTACATACCTTTTAATTTTCAGTTTACCTCCCCCACCCCGCTCCTTGATTCAAATTCCCAAATCCTCCGAAGCCCTTAATCCCCAAATGTCGAACTCAAATCAAAACGACGACGCCGTACGAGAATTGGAGGAGGAGGAAGGAGAGCTGCTGAAGCTGGAGCAAGAAATAGAGCAAATCGCGCAAAAAGTGATAGAGTACAGAACGACCTTCACAGATAAACTGAAATCCACGCTCGATTCTGTCCTCGCTTCTCAAATATCAGACTTTCAGACAAAGTTCACGGTTCCTGAAGTAGATGGGTCTGTTCTTTCTGATGACGTCGCTAAAGGTCCTTACTTTTTCTTCCCCTTTGTGTGTTTATCAGCTAGTGAGTCGCTGAAGTCGGAAAATGTGCAACTGTTCCGTTTATATTGGTTCTTTGTTCCATTCTTTACTGGGCTGGTAAAAGGTACAGTAGCTGGAGCTTAAACAGCTACATATTTTCCCATTAGGTGAATAACTTTTGTATGTTAGTTAAGCCATACTAAGGTCTGCTTGCCGATAAGAGTGTGTCAAAATCTTTCCTGTAAACTTGAAGAATGTTCATGTCTGATTTATGACTTGGTGGAATTAGAACCGTTGTGTGATCAATTGTTTGACGTTTGTGGTTATTTAGGTGGTAGGGATAATTTGACGAAGGAGGATGCCCAACAGACCGAGAAAGTACGACTACTCAAGGAGAAGATTTCAAACAATGCCTCAGCATTGCCTCTTGTATTGAATAGAGTGAAAGAATGCACGGCCAGGATAAATAAATTGAAGTCATCTGATAATGGGACTATTCATCCTGTATTTAAAAGGAGAAGAGCCCACTGATTCGGATTATTTCAATTTGATGTGATTTGTTTGTGCTTTGTTAGGTTGCGCTAATTCTTGATTTGGGGAGCACAAGAAATCTTGCTTTGTGAGTCAGCCGATTCTGTAAAATTAGTACACCCTGCCTAATGTATTTGTTCGATGGCTATGCCGATGGATTTATTGATTGGATTGTAAGTTTCCTACATTTTGATCCTTGCCAATCAATATATTGTGAATGGCATGGCAAGAGTATGATTCATTTCTTACACAACAACAAATATAGAGGAATAAACCAAACAACTTGATAGTTGATACCTGCAAAGATCAAGATTTAAAAGTAGAAAATCCTTAGCAGCAGGCCATTCATGGTGCCACAAACAGTTGAGATAAGGCAAGGTAACAACACATTCAACTTCAGAAAACGCATATCCCTATCCACTTTAGAGATGAATGAAAGGAGATAAGCAGTAAATTTGTCACTAGCAATGGTCTCAACAAAACGACATGAAAATGCAAAATTTCAGAATGTGGAGATGAAACCGATTACTAGAATAGATTCACGCCACTACAAAAAATAAAATCTGAACTCAAACGGAGGCAGCTCACTTCTTCTTTTCTCCACCTCCAGCAGCCCTATATAGACAAAATCAGAATACGTTGTCATGCTAAGAGCAGAAAGAGTCGAGATAAAAGCCAAAGCAGCTGAGGCTGATATAACCACTTATTAAGATCAAGTAATCAACAACATAAGTAATGATCACCTCATTTTTCTCAGTGCTGATGCCATCTCTTCGCGCTTCTTCTTAGCTCTCTTATGGGTTCCCAACTTTCTCTTCGCCACCTTCAGGGCACGCTTGTCCTTCCCAACCTTGAGAAGCTCGGTGATTCGTTTCTCATAAGGAGCAAAACCAGCGACCTCCCTGATGAGACTTCTAACAAAGTGTACCCTTTTACTGGTCTTCTGAGAAAATGAGAAATTGACAACTCTTCTTTCAGCAATTATATGTCAAAACAACAGATGCTGATACCATAAACAATAGACATGAAACTCAACCCAAAAGAAATCCTTTACCCCTTTCCTATCAGAAGGGCGAGGTGCCAAATCTTTCTTTGTAGTTATATGGCCTTTGTTCAAACCCACAAAGAGCCCTGACTTGGTCTGTGGAGCCATTGCCTGAAAAACATGAAAAATTATGCAAAATAAAAAAAGCGTAACCATAAACATTTCATTCAATCACCACCAATACTCAGATCCCATGTGTTTACAACAAGATCGACACAACAAAATGACTTGATCATAACCAAACAACTATTTGATTCGAAAAAAGAGAACGCACAGAACTGATTTTCAGACACAAATTCAGCTCTTGGAGTCTCAATAAATCACATCGACCATAATCACCTGGAATTTAAAGATCAAGCATAAATTGTCTTCATACATTTAGCTTCAGCAACACAGATTTAAGATCAGGAATAAGCTCCCTTCACTACATCATGATAGAATACAAGGCTGTGCGAATATCATCTATACTTCATTAAAACGGTCCATATTCAAACACAACTGCTTCCAGAGAACCTCACCATTCAAGATTACACTACCATAAATTTTGTCAAGCATGACAAACAGAACAGAGCAAACGAAACACAAAATACATTAGAGTAGATAGACGAAGCGACTTAATGAAATGTTCAAAACAACCAGAAGAGAAAGCTATGGTTCTCCTTAGGGCCCCGCGAAGAACTCACCTTACCTCTGATGATTGGTAGAAAGATTAGGGTTTCGCAAATCATGTTACCGCTGTTTTATTTATAGAATCCCATCACACTTGAATTAAGATTAAGATGTGACTATATTGTAATTTCATCAACATTCCGACCTTAGCTCAGTTGGTAGAGCGGAGGACTGTAGTGTATCTTAGCTGAAATCCTTAGGTCGCTGGTTCGAATCCGGCAGGTCGGACGTTTATATTTTTAATCAAGTTTAAATTCTTCATTTAATAAATAAATTGAGAAAAAAATTAGAAACTGTAATTATAGTAGTAAAAGGTACTTTGGTGCTGGAACTATACAATAATCCCACATGTTGGGGCTCATACTTTAAAACGTCATGTTTTGGTTCTCCTACTTTGCCAAACTTATCATTTTTGTTGTTTTGACCGAAGTCATAGGTTAACCAATTGGTGACCCAAAATCGGGGCCATATTAGTCATTTTCTATATAAGAAATTAAAGTATCTGAATATTTATCGATGAACTGAAACATAAGAAACATGAACAAAATCTGGCTAGTACATTGCTAAAATCTTGTCAATTGTGTCGAAGATCTAAAGTCGAAAGATGAAACAGAGCAACACCTCCCAATTGTTCGTCACCACTTCGCTCATCTTCATCATTACTTACTAACTTTTCCTCATTACTTACTAACTCTTCATCATGAACTTCTAATTCTTCGTCACTTTCACCTTATTCAGCAGCCCCATTCAGATCACTACCTCCACCCACGTTCTCATCACATACTGAAATCCCTACCCGATCAACGCCTCCCACCTCATCAACATTAGTAATCCAAGGCACATAATGAGTAAGTATTGAGCCCTTCCACACGTTTCTAATGTCACAAGGATCATCCATCAAACACCTCGCTACAACGCTTCATGTTTTTGCTCAATCTAGGATTTTTAAGCTCAGCGAGCAATATCTCAAATCGAGGTCGATGCTTTCTAGGTTTATGTCTTGAAGCTGAACGGACGAATAATGGATCGAAATGTGATGTAGGAAATTTTCACCAAGCTTCTTTCGTTGAATGATATTTTCTGTTAGCAATTTATCTTTTTTGTTTTCCTTTTGTCCACTATTTTTAATATTTATTCATTAAGAGGAACCCTTAGTAAATAGTTGACCTATTAAAATGTGATTTAATATGTTGAAAAATAAAAATGACAGGTTTGACAAAGTATGAGAACCAAACGGTACATTTTAAAGTATGAGCACCACCAGTGGGATTATGGTATAATTCGAGCACCAAAATTGCCTTTTAGTCTAATTATAATTACTCCCAACTAAGAAGTATGGGGGTGTTTGTTTCGGGTTGATCTCCCAAAACTTCACCGTAATCCTCTCGTCTATCACTTGTCCATCACCTGAATAAAGGATCACGTAGGTGATAAAAATGGGGGTAATATTTCTTGTTTTGTGTCGCCCCAAGTGATCCAACATCACAGTGATGGAGTGATCTACCTTATTTTTAATGGACAAAATAATCCTTAGTTAACATTATTACCTTATATGCCACTATCAATATTTTAGTTACATAATAAACATAATTAAATCTTAAAAATATTTCAGTTTTATAAATATTTAATACTTATATTAAAAAATTATTGTCAAATTATAAATAATGCTTGAAACGTAGATATTAAAGTATTAATCATTATCACATAAAAATCACCTTGAAAAATTTAACACATTATTTAACAATACATCTTTGGGTCAAAGATTTATACAACATCATTCTACACATCAGAGTGATTAAATAAACAAGATATTTCAAAATCACCTAAATCTACGAAATGCAATATCACCTCAAAACAAACGCACTAATGACATATCGCATTGATCCACATTCCATAATAATGACATCACGATAATGTGAGTATCATCGTATGTTGGATCTGCACTTTATATGTGTGATGGATAATCAATCACTGGCAGAGCCAGCATAGAGCCAGTGGGTCAGTGGGGTCCATGGACCCCACTGGAAAAACTTTTTATTATTAATTTAGCGGAAAAATTAATATTAGGGGTAAATTTAAAAAAAATTATACTATAAGGACCCCACTGAAAAATTTTAAAAATAGTGGGTATGAGGTCCAATTAAAATGGACCCCACTGATTCCACCAGCTGGCTCCGCCACTGTAATCAAATACTAGTATATAATTTATGAGTATAAAAGAAAATTCATTTATTAAAGTTAAAGGTGGAATAACTAAAAATAGTAATCGAAGATAGTGAGTAGTTTTCTTTTAATTTTTTATTAATTTTTTAAATTAAGTTCAATTTAACAAACTAACTTACACTTTATATCAATTTCTCCTGCTTAATCTAGCATGTATATTTTTTATGACGTATCTTAGGACACCACAATAGGATGTCAATTGTCATCGGCTACTATGTATGTTATTGTTAACTCGTGAAAAATGTGGAGAAAAATAAATTCTAGGACAAACGGAAGCGAAAGAAGATTAATAATTGATATTTTTTACTTAATTTAATTAACGTGTCGGTTTACATTTACTTAACGCGGACGATCAGAGTAATCTAGAATTTCAAAGCATTTGACTGCCACCCAATCATGTCCGCACACGTGGCAGCGTTTGACTACGAAGACTTCCTTGAAGCTTCATCGTCATCCGACTCGTCACGCGTCTCGCCTCGTTCAAGTTTGTACATAAATTCACGAAACGGAAGAAAAAACAGCATCGAAATTCCGTGCGTGCTGCGTATAGAACAGTTTTACCTCGAATTTCTTCTTCTTACTATTGACTGTGTAGATCGGCGGACATCTTTTCGTCGTTGATCGCCTGCTAGAATCGGCTGTCGTCTAACTTCGGTGAGTCTTCTTTAACCTTTTTCTTATGTGTTTTTTTTGGGAGGTGTATGATTGCTTTAACCTGCGTTAGATGTTTGATCATTCGATTTGGGGATTAAATTCTGATAACTGCTAGTTGATTTCGTTCTTTCTAAGACCTGTTATGTTTCTCAAATTCTAGACAGATTGTGTTAAAAATTGAAATCAATCTTCAACGATGAAGATTAATTAACAAGAAAGAAGAAAAAGTGTTGAACGCAGCTGTTTACGTGGTTCGGATTCTATTGATGAATCCTACATCCACGGCCAATTAAACTCCTTCATTGACGATCATTGATGTTACAGAATAAGAAAGCAAAAGGAAGATACAAGATATTAACAGAGAGAGATTGAGTGAGCTGTGTTCCTCGAGAGAAGAATCAATTGAGTGATGCATTGCAGCTAGGGCTCATTTTTATATTCGCTCGAAGAATGATATAGCTCGGTTTTAAGTCAAAAGGATCTTTAGTGCGGGCCGGTTGATTTCAAAGCCCAAGGAAGTATTCGGCCCAAGACGTGTTAGTGGGCCTGGGCCTTCTTTTAACACCCCCCTCGCTTCTTGGGGCGAATACAACAAACACTCCGAGCTTCCTGCAACAAATGAACAAATGCCTCTTTGCCAAGGGCTTTGGTTAACACATAATCTAATGAGAAAACATAAGTTGGGTTGAAACAATGTCAACAATATTTTGTCAAACTAAAGGATAAATCCTACTGTGAAAAAGAAAGAGAACTATATGCTACTTGTGAGTCAGCCTCATCACAGACTAGTCCACATGAGTGGAAATACTGATATGAAAAACAATTTAAACACTGCAAGTATCGGCATGATCAGCATTATCCATAATCCACACAATGTTCTGAAACATGATCATTCTAGGAGCAAATAACTCCAGAATTCCAAGCTTCAGATATGTGATTTACATGCAGAATTCAGAAAGAATCACAACAGACAATAAAATTGAATAAAGTGAGAACAATGTCACCTGAAAATCTGCCAGGACACGATTGTTAATGGCAGATAAGAAATCGGCTACGTAAATGTAGACGACCCACAGCTTCTTTAGATCTACACAGATGTAGAAAAAAAGGTTAAAAGCCTAAGTGCACGGACTACGATTATTAAAACACAGTGCTTGATTAAAAGCAACATAATATCACAGCTTCACAGAAAAACTTCAGATCAATTAACAGATCTTCACAAGCTTATGAAGCAACACCCTTAAGACTACGATAGCTTTGTAGACTAAGGACACAAGTAGCGTCACAAGCAAAATCAAGAGCTTTGCAGACACTAATCAAAGTAACATAGCTCAACACAAGAAAAAATCAGATTATTTCAAGGTCAATGAGCAGAAACCCCAACTATGGTAGCTTTGCATAAGGGTCAATAAACATGTGATCAAATCAAAGGTACAGAAAATAGAAACCCCAACAGTGCGGTAACTTTCCAAAGCAAGGGGCAAACGCGGAAATCCTAATGCAATAATTTGCACAACTAGGATCACAAAACATCATATAAATTCAGATGTCAAAAGTAGAAACCCTAATGCATTAATTTTGCACAGCAAGGGTCAAAAGCATAAAATCCTAATGTAATAATTTGCACAGCTAGGATCACAAAACATCATATAACTTCTGATGTCAAAAGGTAGAAACCCTAATGCATTAATTTTGCACACCAAGGGTCAAACGCATATAATCCTAATGCAATAATTTGCACAGCTAGGATCACAAAACATCATATAAATTCTGATGTCAAAGTGCAAACCCTAAGGCAATAATTTTGCACAGCTAGGGCAAATAAACCTCAGGAAAAAATCCAAAGGCACATGTAGTACGCAACAGATAAAGCAGAGAGAATACACAGCGTATGAAAACGTGGAGATATTAGAAGAATTTAAAGCCAAGTTTTAGAGTTAGAAAGATATCACCAAATATCTCCTTGGCTTTAACGCATACGATTTCCACAGCTGTTGGCTACGAGTATGTAGACAACATGCGGTACTTTTCAGATATCCAGGTGATACCCTTGAGCAGATGATTTCTTAAGGTAGAAATAGGTGAGTTGGACCAGACACCAAGTCCAAGATCACTCATCACAAGTTATGTCAATCTGCACAAGAAGAGCAAGGAATTAGATGAAATTATTCAAGGCATAACCAAGGCCTCAAACTGTCGAAGGCTGTTTTTCTTTTTCATTTTAAAGAAATAAAAAACAGCAATGTAATGCTCTCAGCTTCTGTCGACGAAAAAGAAATATATCTCAAGTATTTTCAGATATGAGTCCAAATGTTGGACTGCATTACAAGGCTCAACCAAGCACCTAGATAGCCAAAGAAAGTGTTCAGAGAAAGAGCTATCATAATGCAAATGGCAGATTCCATAACAAGACAAAACAGAGCAACGCAATGCGGATCATGAGCACAAAAAAAGAAACAAAGCACAGCAGATATAGGAAAAAGAAACGTGTTCAACGCATGAAGTTTTCCAATGCAGAGAGCTAGAAGCTAAGGCAGAATCTCACAACAGGAAACACAACTCTGTCAGTTCCTACCAAAACAAATGAGCGGAAGCATTTAAAGCGTAATCAGAGGTGTAGACTACCATACAAATAATAATCAAGGAATCTTTGCTAAAGAGCATATCTATCAAAAAAACATATATCCAAAGCAGTTTGGTTTTCAGATCTTAGAAGAATATATTCAAGTCATCACAAGAAGAACAGAGACGTAAGTTTCGTTTCAAATCTAGAAGACACAGCGATTGCAATTTGCATAGTGAAAGTGATATCATCAGCGACAGGTAACAAAGCAGATTCAGAAAATCAGAAATAAACGATAGCAGATCAGATCAAGACAAGATTAAAAGACTCCAAGATCAGCACAAACAGTAACATATAGTGATAGCTTCGAGATAGTAGCAGTTTTAGACTACACCAACATAAATGATCATATGTCAATGAAATAACTAAGAAGTACGGCTAGGAACGAGTTCACCGTAGTAAGAAGCTTAGCAAGCGTCTCGCAATCAATGAAGTCTTGTTTCTCAGCAGCTCCAATGAGGCGACTTCTTCAGCACAGCAACACCAAAAACAAAGAAACAGAAAAATGATGCAATGTATTCGCCTCTCAAGATCTTCAGCGAAGCTCATGTGAAGCATTCGTGGATTTAGAGTAAGAACAACGATACAGCAGATAACACCGCAGATGTAGGTACAACTGACAAGGATGAAAAGAACAATATAACCGTAGTCCAAAGATACTCGCGAGCTATGAGTTCGAAAAGCACAATGCCAACTGTTAAGCTCCACCACCAAAAAATATTTTAAATCACACCATCTCGAATCACCCTTCGAACAGCATATCAATGTTAACATAGCAAAGTGAACAACTTCTTAACAGATCATGACTCCTCAGGATGCCTAAGATGCTAAAATCAAATACGCCCGCCTTAAAACTAATCAACATACGGTACTTGACAAGTATGTAAGAATTCAAAATCCCACGTGAAACTCAATTCATAACCATATGGCCATGACTAATTACATCACATAGATGAATAGCCTCACATCAAAAATCACATTCACCGAGGAGCCAAACAAAAAGAAAACAAATTGGCAGATGGAAGAACAGTAATCAGCAACCAATGGAAAATAAAACAGTAACATTTTAGATTCAGAATCACATAAAAAAACGAGAAGAAAATAATCAAATCAATTCTAACAGCAGAATCATTAGGCACAACAATGAGAAGAACGACGTTAAACGCTTTCAAGAACCAAGACGAACTGCAAACATTGACAGTCCAACTGTAAAGGCATAAAGTAAAGTTTCAGTAAATGCAAGATAGAACAGAAAAATTAAAATGATGAATAGGAAATGATACCGTAGATTTTAGCAAAAGATTTATCTCATAAGTATATATGTATGCATACCAGAACAACAACAGAACTATGAGTATGCCACATATTCTTAGAAAATATGCAAAGAGCACCACAGGCATGAAAGAGCAAGAACTATTTGCAGCTTTAAAGGACGAAAATATTTAGTAATATACTCAAATCTGGTGAGGGAAAAGTGAAAACATCCGAAGAAAGAAAATGGCAGAGAAAGTGTTATAGACTCAGATCTGTCAACAAAGTCTTAACAAAGCAAAGTAAAGCAAGGCAACAAACGAGGACAAAAGGCTAAAGTAACATAGCACATCAAATCCAATAAAAACAATAGATCTACCACTAACAGCAAAGCAATAAGGTGAATTCAAAACCAAGGACGAATGAATGACTAGTATTTGCGTTATGAACTTCAAAAGCAAAGAAGTAACACCAAGATTTGATAAACACAACTAAGCAACCTCAGATTGATCTGTATATCAAGGATCAAACCTATACGAGTTATATAAAACGAACAGAAGTCCTAACACTAGAAATCTTAACAGGCGCTAGGGTTTCCAGCCAGGATATACACAGATCCAAAGATCTAGCGCTCTGATACCATGTTAAAAATTGAAATCAATCTTCAACGATGAAGATTAATTAACAAGAAAGAAGAAAAAGTGTTGAACGCAGCTGTTTACGTGGTTCGGATTCTATTGATGAATCCTACATCCACGGCCAATTAAACTCCTTCATTGACGATCATTGATGTTACAGAATAAGAAAGCAAAAGGAAGATACAAGATATTAACAGAGAGAGATTGAGTGAGCTGTGTTCCTCGAGAGAAGAATCAATTGAGTGATGCATTGCAGCTAGGGCTCATTTTTTATATTCGCTCGAAGAATGATATAGCTCGGTTTTAAGTCAAAAGGATCTTTAGTGCGGGCCGGTTGATTTCAAAGCCCAAGGAAGTATTCGGCCCAAGACGTGTTAGTGGGCCTGGGCCTTCTTTTAACAGATTGTACTTCCATTTCTTCCTCATATTTTTGGTTACTAGTTCCTCGCGGCCCTTTTCTCTGCTGGAGATTGAAACTAGGTTTTCCTAGACCTTTTTGAAGTTTATATTGTTTTATTGCGTTCATAGTTGATTATAGAATGGAAACAAATAAAGATATAATCTTCCTCGAGAATGATAAAAGCTGGTGTGAGCTGAGATGAGAACTTCCTGCTGAAAAAAGAAATTCTCACATGGCTGCTTGAATCTAGAACTTGGGACCTTTTTGTTTTCTATTTGCAACTAATGATCCGTTTGGTACTTTCTTCTGTTTCTTCTTTTTTCAGATTAGAAATGAGCCGCGTTTCAGATCCACGCAAGTCTTTCCTTCCATTTGGCAACCCCTTCCGAACGATATTTCCGAAGGGCTCGACGCCATCTCCAAAGCTCCTCGATTTATTGAACACTTTCGAGTTGTCTTTGTCCCAGAAGCTCAGAAACCTCAAACCAGCAGCCGAAGCAGGAATTCTACGCTTGCCATGGCTGGAAACTGCAATAAAGTCCCTATCAGAAGTCCACTCAGACATCAAAGCTCTCATTACAGCCCTCGAACTGCCAATCCTCAACTGGGACGACAAGTGGATAGACGCGTACTTGGACAGCAGCTTGAAGCTCTTAGACATCTCCGTAGCTCTCAGTTCTGAAATCTCTCGTCTGAAACATGGAAACCTTCTCCTTCAGTGCACCTTGCACAACTTGTCTGGCTCTTCTCCAAAGCAGTTCGTGCCTTCGATGGAGCGATGGAGAGATCATATGAGCTCCTCAAAGACTCCTAAGCTCGAAAACTGCTTCTCCGCGATGGATGGCTTCACCCAAACGCTTCACTTACCCAATATCAAGAACTCTCCAAAGGGTAAGGTGTTGGCACGAGCTATGTATGGAGTAAAGGCTGTGACCCTATGCATATCTAACATATTGGCTTCGGCGTTTTTGGGTTCTTGGCACACCGTAATGGACATAAATGCCCCTGAGACTTTCTTATGGGCTGATGCATTTAACGATCTTCAGAATCTTGTGAACGCCGAAATTAGGAGCTCAGTTCCAAAGCTCAAAGAGCTCGAAGCAGTTGATGTGGCTGTGAAGAAGTTATGTCCTATTGTGGAGAATGAAAATGTTGAGGGAGATGCGTTATCGAGCGAATCTACGTCCGAGTTGGAAAAGGCGGCTGGGAATTTGCGGGATGGATTGGATCTTCTTGGGAAGGAAATCGACCGTTTCTTTCGAACTGTCCTAACGGGGCGCGATGCTCTGCTTTGCACAGTTAGGATTGGTAATGACGTTTTTGCCCCCGACGAGGGGCGTCCTGGGAACCATTATTCGAAAGGGGAGGAGATCGTTTGGTGAAAGGGAGATTTCTTTTTAGCTGTATTTGCTGTGTTGGAAAAATGTTAGAAACCCGCGTTTGTAACGATTTAGATTTTGGCGGATGTAAGTAAGAAAATACAGAGTGAATGATGAAGGAAATGAATTAATTGCGGTCGATTTTTTTCATTATGAAAATGAGTAGTGTATTTAGATTAGGATCGACTAGGGAAATTTGAAGATCAAGCCCCTGAAAACTGAACTCATATAATAAAGATATTGCCAGCACATGTATCGTGTTGTTTGGAATTTGGATCATATAAATTCTTTCGATCGAAGCGAACTTTCGTAATGATTTATGCCGAACATTGTCATTTATTTTCAATTTGTGATCCGACAACTCTTTGCATTAATTAGTATATCTATACTATTTTATTAAGCGACTTGTCATAACCATCGATTAATCTGTCAAGTTATTAAAAAAATTTAATTAATAGTCAAAAGAAAACTCCCACTATCTTTAATTGCTATTTTAAATTATTCCACCTTTAATTTATAATAAATTACATTTAAATTAAATAAATTTAGTATGATAAATTTATGTTACCGCATAAGCATTTGAGTGTGAAAAAGAATGCACGAAGGTATTATTAATGTAAAAGGGAATCGTTCTTTTACTTGAGCATCGTTAGAGAGACAAGGTGTGTTCTTTCTTTGGGTTTTTCAGTGATGTCAAAAATTAGGTTAAGAAGAACAATGCAATCAATGTTCCTCGAATACGCTTAAGCCATACATTCATGGTAATTGTTGCTAAGCAAATAATATAGTCCGTGTCATAGTTATTAATTTCGGAGCGGGCTACATAAATATAATTTATTTATTATATTCATTTTCCACGCGACTCCAAGGTTTTGAAAACCGGACCGGACCGGCCGGTTCAGGCCGGAAACCGGTGAACCGGCCGGAAATCCGGTCCGATTCCGGTCTGGTTTAAAAAAAAAAGAAAAAACGTTAAAGTAATGTATAAGTAAGAAAAATGAATGAACCACATCTGTCGACGGGGTGCATTGGTAGAAGTCGTGGGCTTCTATTCAGGTGGGCTGAGTTCGAATCCTGTAAGCCTCATTTACTTTTCAATAATGTTTCTAATAATTACCTAATGGACCAGAAGTTTTATATTTATTCACTTTTGAACCCAACTTTTATAAATTTAATTTCTGCAGTCCTAGTATAATTAATTTCAACTACCAGTAAAATTTACTTTATTTAATTTTGACACTAAATTTTATAAAATTAATATAGAATAAATGTTACTAATAAACATCTATATAATCTATAAAATTTGGTTGATTCAATCACAAAATATAAATTAAACATATTTAAGATACCGGTTTGACTCCGGTTTGATTCCGAGTTTATACCGGTTAAACCACTAAACCTTAAACCACTAAAATTTTCGGTCCGGTTCAAAAACCTGGTTTCAGAACCATGCGCGACTCTATGGGTATACATACAATACATACATACATGCAATACATAGTTTGCTTAGACAGGTTAACATTACAACAACAAAATAATTACTTAGTCGTTCGATCGTCCGACACGTGGACGGTCAATGCTTATCCACAAGTCACTAAGTCGGTTTAATACCAACCTCTCTTCCCTCTATATATAATGTCAACAGCGATGCTCTCCTTCTCCTTACCACCACAAGAAATTTGTTGAAGGTTTCCTGAAAAAACAAAGCAAAGACGACGACGACGAATCTTTAGAAATCACAAATCGTTCATCTTCTAGCTGTTTCTGCTATTACAATAGGCGTCGGAGGGTTTTGTTTGTCTTTGCGCACACACATGGTGTCCGTATACCCTAACCCACCTCAAGAACAGGGCTATTTCAGCAGCTTTAAGCACATGGGCGGCGACCCGATGGAGATGGGCAAGAGCATGGGTTTCGGGTCGGGTTTGGAGGATCCGAATAAGAAGGTTCGAAAGCCGTACACGATAACCAAGTCCAGAGAGAGCTGGAGCGAGCAAGAGCATGACAAGTTCCTCGAAGCACTTCATCTGTGAGTAGTGTTTCTTTCTGATTGGTTTAAAGTTCTTTTGCTTCCTTCAATGGTTTTCAGTTAGTGGGATTGATAGCGAAAGAAGTACGAATGGCAGTGTTTGCTCAGTAGAGCTGTTATTGATCTCTGTTTCTTACGATGAGGAAAGGATTTTTAGCTGAATGTCGTTTATGGGTAGATGTATGTGTGCACAGAAGGGTTTTTATTTTTAGCTGAATGTGAATTTCGGCCAATTTTTGCTTGTGATTTGTGATTGCGTTTTGCTTCAGCTGAGTGATCGACCTTTTAGAGATGGTATATGCATTTGTACATGAATAAGTGACAATGCCACTGTCTTCAGATTTCGTCCATAGTGTTGTTATTGTCTTTGAATTATGCTTCAAAAGTTTTCAGTAGTCAATTCTACTACTTCGCATTTTCCTTACGGTCAAACTAACACGCTTTCAGATTCGATCGTGACTGGAAAAAGATCGAAGCTTTTGTCGGGTCGAAGACAGTTATTCAGGTACTTAGCAAGTAAAACACCATTTTGTCTGTTAGTACGAGGTTCACTTGCATTCGGCTTCTTGCGAGTTTCTGTGGTTGAGCTGATACTATTACAGCTTTCACGTGTGTGTTTTTGTCTTAGCGGCTTCAATTTGTATCATCATTAATCTGCCAGAGAATACATGATTGCTCATGTTATCATTTTGAGGCTAAACGATTCTCTGTTCTTTTTTGCAGATTCGAAGCCATGCTCAGAAGTACTTCATGAAGGTCCAAAAGAACGGTACAAGCGAGCACGTCCCTCCACCGCGTCCAAAGAGAAAGGCAGCTCATCCTTACCCTCAGAAAGCACCCAAAATTGGTTCGTTCTTTTCCTTCGCTTCTCCCTTCGATTTCTGTCTCTCTTTTTTTCTTACTTTCGTCTAATGCAGTTGCGCCTACTCAACCATTGCAATCTTCAGCTGTCGATTCTGTATATAACATTATGAGGCCCGAATCAGTTATCCCACCAAGAAATACCGCACGCAATGCATCTGTGCCTTCTTCTTGGACTACTTACAACGTCGTCCCACCTATCTCTTCATCATCAGACTTCCCAAAAGGTACATACATTATATACACATATTCAACTGTGTATGTGTGTGTTCATTACCATGTTGAATGATCTGTTTTTATGACATCGTTTCTATGCTTTCAGACCACGAAGGCTTTGCACCGACGCAAAACTACAGCAGCAGTAGTAATGACAATGAGAGCAATCCTCAGGCTTGGACATGCAATGAAGCTCCTTCCCAAGTGAAGGAAAAAGATGCCAATGACCCAAACAGAGGTATAACTTTTCTGCTTGCTTCCTACAGTTGAACTGATGATTGTCTAGTCTACTCTTCTCATAAGTCGTAATATATAATCAATGCTCACTCATTCTCCTACTGTTTGCCGCAGCAATGCCAGATTTTGCTCAAGTCTACAGCTTCATCGGAAGTGTCTTTGATCCCAACACAAGCAATCACCTTCAGAGGCTGAAGAAGATGGACCCAATAGATGTTGAGACGGTATGTTTGTTTTTTCTACGCACGTTGTAAGAACTTCTCTTGGGCTTGGTTTAGTTTAGTTGTTGCTTTATCTTGAGGTTTAATTCTAATCCTTTCTTGCAGGCACTTATGATGATGAAGAACCTCTCTGTCAATTTGGCCAGCCCTGAACTTAATGCTCATGTAGGTGAAGCCTTTAGCTAATAATTCAGATTCTTTTTTCTTATATACACACAAACCATTGATTCTCATTCCATTTTGCTTATCAGCAGAGGAATCTCATGTCGTCTTGTATTAACTGACTCCATGGATGCCGGGAAAGGGAAGCTCTTGTATTTTGTGAAGGCTTTTTGGAGTTTCAGTCTCTGTTCTCCTTTGTTTCTAACTCTTATATAGTTTGGTTTGTGAGGAAAAGAGTTGTCCATTGTTAACCATGGTTCTATCTCCTTTGTTTCTATATCAGTCTTGCTGTTGTCTGTATATAATATATATATATATATATAAATATATATTATATATAACAGGGTTTTTGTGCATACCTGGTTTGGGTTCTTTTTGGAGTATCGGATCATTTGGATAGCTTTGCTTATGTTCTTGAAGCATATCCATACATCTTTGTTGCGACAGTTCAATTCAGTGCTCTGTTTTTGTTGTAGATACATACGCATGCCTTAACTGCTTTTCAAGCAAAGCTATGAAATTAAATACTTACTAGTCACTGAAATAAAAATATTATCGGATGAATTTGGCCGTCTACAAGTCTTTTCCAACATGCATGTAACGCGAAAATTACACAAGGTAGATAGATGTAAGACCTAAGCTTAAACAACACCACATATGAAACATGAAACCGTTGAAATTGCATATTTGTGTTGTCTTCCTTTCAACAGCGGAGAGACCAAAGCCTAAATACTGACACTATCCGAACATGCATGCTTCTTACTATACAAGGTAATGTCTACGGTCCCTTACTTTCTGCCAAGAATATGTCATTTGATTGTTTTGTCCATATGGATATTTTACTCCATTTTCTTTAATAATTTTTAACCTTCTGTTACAAATACACTCTTGTAACTTTGTTAGTCTGTCCATATGAGTGCTAGCGTATATGGATAATAAAAAACGCCAAATATTGTTGCAAAGTCGACCAATTGGATCTACTTGATAATGGAATGTATACACTTGAATAATTTGATTTAAAATCTTGATGGATTAATAAAGGTTCCATCTTTAATTGATCTAGTTTCATGCATCAATGGCTCTTATATCATGGATTTAGTTGTTGGATTAAACATCTAACTAAGGGACCTTTGAAATGTTGGAGACATATCATAGTCTTCAAATAAAATTCTGACTGAACTTATTGAATGTGGAGACTATGATGTTATATAATAAAAATAAATTTTGTTTGCAAAGAAAATGTACAAATCGAAAATGGGATCGTATCATAGCTTACGACGAAGTCCATGTTCGATTGAGCATGCGGAGGCACACCCACGTAGGGGCTCGGGGGGGGTCCGTCGACCCCCCGGCCGGTGGACAATGAAGGAGTTGTGGTGGTCCGAGCATCGTAGTAACATTTGACCGTTTGAATTTAGCTTTTTGTTGTGAGTTATCTATTGGCCCAGTGGTAGTGGGGTGCACAGCAAAGTGTTTCCTAGTTGTTGCCCAGGGATTGAATCCTAGCTGTGTTTATTTTTAATAAAAAAGTTAGTCTTTTATTCAAATTTTAGAGATAAAATTACGTAATTCATGTATATTATGTATATAACTGATTTCTTATTCTAAGTGGGTTACGTTTAACAAAAATTAGTCTTTTATTATTTTTAATAAAATTCAGTCTTTTGTTTAAACTTTAGATATAAAATTAAGTATAAATTTTTCATGTATATTATATATATAACTTATTTCTTTATTTCTATATTAAGTGGTTTATGCTTAATAAAAATTTAGTCTTTTTATTTATATTTTAGACATAAAAATTAAGTACAAAATTTTCATGTATATTATATATAAATGATTTTTTTATTAAGTGGGTTATGTTCGTTCAGCAAATCTTGACCCCGGTCATAAAATCCTGGGTCCGCCTATGTGAGCATGTATGTCCAAAAGGAATTGTACAAATCAAAGAGTCGTGCACTATTAGTTGGTTCCATGATTAAAGCCTAAATTGTGAAAACTAACAAAAAATAAAAATAATAATCACGGCTCCACCGATGATGCAATGGGGAATCGAATTTTTTTCGAGGGCCCTTGGCAATTGGCATTTTTTCTTTCCCATTGTAGTTTCATGGTTGGCCATGATATGCGCAAAGAATTAAGAACAAATCTTATCTGTTTTGTTTTATGCTCATGTGGTTAGGTTCGACGATTGATAGAATTAAATTGCCGAAGACAAGAAGCATGTCTTTGAGAATTGGCCCCCACAATAATGTCGTCGAAAAATATAACGCATGGAAACAAAAAGTGTCGATGAATATGCTCTATTGGGTTCATATTATTATCGACACTGCTCTTATGCCTTCCTTTTTTTTTCTCCTAACTTCATGATTTGTCTTTTCAGAAAACTACGGATCTTCTTCTTAGTAGTGTCATAAGGCTAACGTTAAGAGTTTGTCCGAAATTCTTGATGATCATGTCAAATATATAATATATAGTGCTAGTATTGCTATCCTTAAATGAACACATCTAAATAGATTACGTTCTTAATCGTCGCCTTGAAATGTAGGCTAACTTTGGCCCTTAAACCCTATTGAATAATCTCAAAGATTTTTTTATCTTGTCGATGGAAGGTAGCAAATAACTTGGAATAAGAACAAAGAAAAGAAAGATAATAATATGCACTGTATGATATTTAGTATTGGAAAGAATATATACGGTGATGATTACATCTAATACATATTGTTAATGACATTCCACAACTATATACCCAAAAAATCCATCTACCAAACCTTTAACATATACCAATAGATCTCTTACAGTAGAGAATAGCTTCATCGATAGAACTCTCAGAAACATCTCGCGATACATTACTCATACGGGCCGGGCTTTTAGCCCGTGGACTACACCTCTCATCAACCGAATAACTGCTCCATCTTCTAACTTCGCAAACCTTTCTTTCAAGATCATCCACCCTATTACTTAGATTCTTGCTCGAACAACCCATCGATTTCCTCAACATATTCTTGATTCTACCACACTTCTGTAACATTCTTTCGCGGGCTTTTCTCCACATACTACTTTCGGGCTTGCCCGTTAGAACGTTATTATTTCTCGACGTGTAATAAGATGAAACGGGCGATGACGTGGCAGAAAGTGAAGTTCTTGATTGAGGGTTTCCATTATCGTATTGGGGTATTATCATCTGCCCATCTTTGAATATTTCGTCGGCGTGAACTAGGAAAGATGGCGGGCTGCTTGTGAAGGGAACATCGAAGTCGAAGCTAAGATCTTTCATCTTATGGAGATTCTTCGGTGTTTTCTGGAAATTATTAGATGAAGATGGCGATGATGGTGTTTTTTCTGTTAACCAACTGTATGAAAAGCTCTCCGTGGCTAATGGTTTTGAGTTTTCCATTGTTGCTTTGAATGTGTAATAGCTTTGTGTGTGTGTATATATGTTGTAAGTAAAGAAGGTTTACATGGTGATATGGATATCCATGCTGCAATGGTATTTATATATGTAAGAAAACATATAAATGTCATAAGAAAACACATGGCTTGTCAGCATGTTAGTGCAACACCGATTAGGTACATGTCTCTTTTTGTATTTATCTTGTTTAATCTCCCCTTATTAAGGAGAAACTAATGGCGGTACCATTTTTCATTTTACTAATTATATCATTTCAAAAATTTTCCGCGTGACAAATATCTTGAATAGGCCCGTATTGTCTCAGTATGAATTTGACAGCCCATGGAAATTGCCATTCAATTCGAATACTCCATCGTATTTTGAGCATCATTACATTTTATTATATTTTTTATTGGTCGAAGTTTAGTAGGTTTGGGTCGACATGAATTGTTAATAAGCTTGCTTCTACAATGAATAATTCCATAATGAGGACGAATGGACGATATACTTGAAAATAAGTAAGGGAATATTGCTATATTTCCCCCATACTGTATCAGTCTAAGGTTGTCGATTGAACTGCAAGCACATGGACAACATCCTGACATGGTGCTGGCGAAATAGTAATGTGATGGCTCATATAAATATATATTACATAATATATAAATAGAGGAATTTTATGGTGTTCACCTTATGTGAGCACCTTACGTGGGCATCTGTTGATGTGATGCCGATTCGTGCTATTTTAATAGCCCACATCGACATCTAAGGTAATGTCGTCTTAATTAATACCTTCTACGTGCCATTAATCGACATTTCGGATGCTAATATGACATATTGACGCCTTACATTAATTTTCCGTGTCAATGAAATATATCGCGTCAATATGGCACATCAGCATCCGAAATGTCGATTAATGACACCTAAAGGTGTTAATTAAGACGACATAACCTTAGATGTCGATGTGGGATGTTAAAATGGCACGAATCGACGCCACATCAACAGGTGCGCACATAAGACGAATACCATAAAATTCCTCTATATTAATATACTAGAAATTTGAAACCGCGCCCATGCGCGGCAACAGATGCCCATTATTTTCTTAATTAATATATCATTTTATTACTTAGCTATTTTATAATCTAACAACGTATTATAGATTTTAATAAAATAGTCATTAATGAAGATAATTTACAAAATTATAATTTACATATAAGATAGAATGGAAATTAAAAAAAATAAGTGGCACTATTTTGGCCGCTTATAGGTTTTGACATAATTGATGATGCTATCCTGACGGCGTGGTTCGGCTTCATGTTCCAGCTATCTTGCATATGTAAAGTATTAATCTCCATTAGTACATCTATAATACTGAATTTTTATGAATGTTGCAACATTAAGGGCTCAAAACATGTTGTCATGACAACATATTTAATACTACAAAATGGTTTCATTTGCTAATTAAAAAATAAAAAACCTTAATTTAAAATTAAAAACAATTATAGTAAAAAATCCAAAAGCCTTTATCTTTTGTTTCATAGTTTGAGGATAGGAGAATAAATTGGGATAAACCCAAGTGAAATAATTATATAATACGAAACAGAAACTTCCTTACAATTTCTTTGTATTATATCATAGTTATCAACATTAAGAAATATTTCCCACACTATATAAACAAATTGTCTTCCATTAGCTGTTTAAACGCCTAACAATATAAGTAATATGTTGCATCTTTTTTTATAATACATACCATCCAATTTCCATATTTCTTATGTTAAAATAGATTTATTCCAATTTTTCTTTTAGGAATTTTTAAACTAAAGATTGACAAAGACCTTCTTGCAAATGATCTTGAATGTTAAAATAATAACTTCAAATTGGAGTCTTCAACATCCTCTTACAGATTTTTTGAAAATTAAAAATAATTCAATACTCACCTGGTTTTATAGATTTTTTTTTAATATGTTTTCATTGTGTTCTAGTTGTATAATAATTTTTTGGGGACCATTGCTATTTATTGATTTGTAATTATTATGAATTAAAGACGAATTTATGGTTAAGTATTATTTTCCCAATATGTAATGCCAACATTCACACTAAAAAGCTTAAATATTTTAAACTAAAATATCGGAAACAAATACGTTACACTAATATATTATAAATTAAAGTATAAATTTAACACAACACATAACTCCTTACAAATATAATATTATAGGATAAAGTAAATAATATATAACGAAAATTTTACAGCAAAACACGCTTACCGATATAGTCTATATAAATATATACATTTTTCTCTTTCATCATTAATATATAAATGAAACCGCAACCGACGTCGTTTGTTGTGAGAGGATCAACAGCTAATGATTATATCTATTAGTAGTCTACGACGACCAAAACACTGTTGCTAATCCCATACACATTTTTAAGTAGTAGTAAAGCCGGCACACCCTACGTGTGTGAAAGAAAAAAGGAATAGAGAAAGATAATTCTTGTTGAAATTAAAGCAAGGAGAACAGAGCAAAAGGGGTGACGAGCTTGGAACCATGCAGTTGAGAGCAGAGAAGTCTCAATATAAAGAACAGTCGAAGTGTGAAGAAACGCTTAAGACTGAGAACTCTTCGCTTAAGACTGAGAAGAAGCGCGCTTATTTAAAATGAAAGATACTTCGATCACTTATAGAATCGCTGAGAGGAGCAACGGTTCTAAGGGAATAAGAGCGCATGGTACAGTCAATCTATTGGCGCGAAAATCAGATATAAATATGATTTTATTCTTCACATAAAATGCGTGTAACATACAGTAGAGTAGTATGAGATCAATCACTCTCTGTAATCTGTAATCGTTCATCAATAAAGGAATTCCAAGTTGCTCCGTGGATGTAGGATTGATAAATCCGAACCACGTAAACGATCGGTGTCAATTTCCATTTTTCTTGATATGGTATCAGAGAACAGCTCGTTTGCAAAGCTGCGTGCGTCTTGAATTTTGCTGAAATGGCGACAGAGGATAATACAAGTGGCTCTATGGCTAATCCGACGACGGGTGGCTCGACGATTAATCCGGCGATAGTGCGATCTTTGATCAGTGATCCGTACTACTTGAATTCAAGTGACACAGCAGGTCAATTGTTGGTTCAAGAACAGCTAAATGGAGAGAACTACGTGACCTGGAGCAGAGCAGTCATGATTGCGCTTATTGGTAGGAACAAAGATGGGTTTGTGAACGGCGATCTTGCTCCACCACCCACAGATGATCAAGAAAAGATGAATTTCTGGAAAAGAAATAATAACATCGTTATTTCATGGATTCTGAACTCTGTTTCGAAGGAAATTTCGGCGAGCATTCTATATAACACCTCAGCCAGGGAGGTATGGCTCGACCTTGAGGAGAGATATGGGCAAACAAACAAGCCCAGGATTTTTCAGCTGAAGAGGCAATTGATCAACCTCAGTCAAGGATCTAGCAGTATAGCCGTTTATTTCACCAAGCTGAAAACGCTGTGGGACTAATTGACTAACTACAGGCCAATATGCAAGTGCAGATGTGGTGGAGCTAAGGGAATAATGTCGCATCTGGAAGAGGAGTATGTTCTTGCATTCTTGATGGGATTGAATGAATCCTACTCGCAAGTCAGAGGCCAGATTTTACTCATGAATCCAATGCCATCCATCAACAAAGTGTTTTCATTACTGGTGCAAGAAGAGAAGCAAAGATCCATGGCCCTCAACCAGGATCGAGAACGAGAGGACCAAGCCAACAACATGGCGATGCTGGTTGCCAAGACTGATCAGGGCACAACCAGAAGAGGCAGCTTCAACCAGAGAAAAGATCTTGCCAAGCCTGTATGTACCCACTGCAACAAACGGGGACACACTGTGGAAACTTGTTACCAGATCCATGGCTTTCCACCAGGATTCAGGCAAGGCACTAGGTACAAAGCTGGGAGAGTGCACCAAATCTCAGTGGACACCAGCCATGGCACTACACAGCCGAGCATTCAGAAATCAAAACTTGCACTAAAACTTACTGATCAACAAACACATCCAGTATTAGTTTATAAATAAAAATATTACAGTCCATGAAGGTAAAGTCGCTTCCCATCTTCATCTATTATACAACCCTGCTTTTTTTCCAGTTGTTCACTCAAATCACTCAACTCGTCAAGATGATCATAAGTTGATTTCTTCCCTGGTGATGAGGGGGTAGGAAGCTGCTGAGATAAGAACGATACTTTAGCTTCCAAGATCTTAACTTTTAACGTGAGCAAGTCACACATTCTGCAGCTCCCTGAAGAGGGACCTTCAGAGGCTTTATCATATGAGCCCTCATAAGCTGCTAGTGCTTCTTCATATGAATCAAACCCTTTATAGCAATTGTTGCTGAATCCTTTGACTTGCTCATGACATTCTTTCCAGGATAGATTCCAGGGTTTCTTCCTTCCCAGACAACATAGCATTTATGCCCCCGCTTTGGAGTTCCCACAGGGCTGCTAGTATGCTTTTGGGCTGAGCTAAACATAATGCTACTTCTCAGAAAGAAGTAGAGTTACAGCAATTGCAGCAGAACGTGGAACCAAGAGACAAACAATCAATAAGACGCATCACATATGCCCAACGAGTGTGTTAATTACGTGGCGATTCATATCGTTAGGTAGGCTGTCGAATAACCACAATCGTCCGAATGATCCACCACGAATTTGGAAATTAGTAGTTTCTTATCTGGGGTAAGACTATCAGTTGCGTTTATTTGTTCGAAGACCACCGATATGAACTGCTGAAGTGCAACAACTGTTTCGGAGCAATGCTTGCCGATGATGTTTGTTAGTTAATATCCAGGCTGCCTAAGAACTAATAACCCCCTTCCGAGGTCGTCCAAATGTAATGTCCAGATTAGCTACTCTCGGCCAAGCGCCGATCGTTCCCACATCGAGACTGCAATCTACAAAACGTGTGCTTCGCGGATGATGCCTTGATCCAGGTCCAGCTCACTCCCTACCAGCTGCAGGGATTGAGGGCTTTAATAGGTCACCCTGCTATAGGAACAGCCCAAGACATTGGGGAGCCAACGCCACAGACAGAGAACAAAACAGGTATCTGTCTCTCATCTAATCTGACAGGGCTCTTTGATCCTAAACTGTGGCTTGTGGACTCTGGTGCCACAAGACATGTCTGTGGCAACCACAGTCTATTGCATAATGTGCATGAGATCCAAGAATCGAGGGTAGTATTGCCAGATAACTCAGTTATAAGAGTTAATAGAGCTGGTACCTTTAGGCTGAACCAGTCAGTTATGCTCACAGATGTGTTGTTAGTTCCTGAGTTCCATTTTAATCTGATCTCTGTGAGTTACTTGGCTAATAATGGTAAGTGTAGGTTCTGTTTTGATGATAATGGCTTTGTGATACAGGACCATTTACATCAGGAGATTGGCAGGGGTAAAATGACAGCAGGCCTATATGTCATGAGGGCTGAAACTGCTAACAAGGCAGCTGCTGTTTCTGATGAGCTTGTTTGCCTAAATAAGTTGTCAGGGGACCTATGGCATAAAAGGCTAGGTCACCCTTCTAGTAAGGTGTTAGATATGCTAAGAGTTTCATTGAAACATGTAGACAATAGTGTTCATTCTTTCTGCAAAATATGTCCCATTGCAAAACATAAAAGGAGCTCTTTTCCAAATAATAATATGTCTGCTTGCCAAGCCTTTGATCTAATACACTGTGATGTTTGGGGACCCTTCCACATCCCATCCCACTCGGGGCATCAATACTTTGTAACTATTGTAGATGATCATACACGATTCACTTGGCTATACATGATTAGGAATAAATCAGAAGTGAGGACAGTTTTGCCAGCCTTCATAGCCTTAGTTGAGACTCAATTTAGCAGTAGAATTAAGACAGTTAGAACAGACAATGGTAGGGAATTTGATATGACAGACCTGTTTAAAAGTAAGGGAATTTTACATCATCTATCTTGCGTGCAAACTCCTCAACAAAATTCCATTGTTGAGCGAAAGCACCAACATCTCATGAATGTAGCTCGAGCCCTATACTTCCAGTCAGGATTTCCGATTGAATATTGGTCAGAATGTGCTCTCACAGCAACATTTCTGATCAACCGGACTCCCTCAGAGCATTTATCTAACAGAAGTCCTTATGACCTACTTTATCAAAGGCCATTTGAGTATAATTCCCTTCGAGTTTTTGGCTGCCTTTGCTTCTGTTCTACTCTTGCAGCAGCTAGGAAAAAGTTTGATCCAAGAGCTAGGGAGTGTGTCTTCCTCGGGTATCCCACTGGAATGAAAGGCTACAGAGTTATGGATGTGATGTCCAAACAGGTTTTTGTTTCAAGGGATGTGCACTTTGAGGAGGGCATTTTTCTATTTAAAAGGACAGATGCTTCAGTACAGCATGCAGATCCCTTTTCCTCTCTAGTTCTGCCAAGACCTCTAGTCCCTGGTGCTGATGTATGTTTGGAGGGAGAACAATTGCATCATGAACTCCCATCAACAGTACCTTTGGGACCATCTCAGAGTCCAGATCCAGCATATTCAGATTCCTCTGATTCAGTTCTAGACCTTTCAGGCATGCAGCTAGGAAGTCAGGGGAGTGACACACAGGAATACCAACAACCTCATGAACCATCTCATCCTCATGAATCACACAGAAGGCCAATCAGAAGACTCAAGAAGCCTTCCTATCTGCAGGACTATCAATGCAATCAAGCCACTGAGCAGAATTCTCATTACAGCCAAGCTATTGGAAGGAAGACACTGTATCCAATATCACAATTTCTCTCATACAAAAACTTCTCCCCTCATTATCAGACAGTCATCAACAATGTCTCAATAGCAGAAGAAGAGCCTAAGAACTACTTACAGGCCAGTAAATCACAGAAGTGGTTATCTGCTATGGCAGAGGAGCTGAGAGCTTTGGAGGAAAACCAGACTTGGACTGTGATGCCACTCCCACAAGGGAAGAAATCAATTGGATGCAGGTGGGTGTACAAAGTGAAATTCAACTCAGAAGGAGAAGTAGAAAGCACAAGGCCCGCTTAGTAGCTAAGGGCTATGATCAAAGGGAGGGTGTTGATTACATAGACACCTTCGCCCCCGTTGCAAAGCCAAATACGATCAAGATTATATTATCTTTGGCAGCAAAGCTAGGCTGGAAACTCATGCAGATGGACGTAAACAATGCTTTCCTAAATGGCATACTCACTGAGGAGGTATTCATGGATTTACCACTGGGATATCACTCGAACTATGAAGGGGCAGAGAGGGGTAAACTGGTATGTAAACTGAACAAATCTTTGTATGGCCTTAAGCAGGCATCGAGGCAATGGAACATGAAGTTCATAGAAGCAGTGAAGGAGTATGGATTTGTCCAAACGCAAGATCACACCCTATTTTTAAAAGGAAAGGGAGATCAGCTAGTCATCTTACTAGTATATGTGAATGATATCATCCTTGCTGGGCCATCAACAAAGGAATTAGAACTGACCAAAACCTTCCTCAACACCTGTTTTAGAGTCAAGGATTTAGGTGAATTAAGGTTCTTCCTTGGGATAGAGGTGGCAAGAGGCGAAGCAGGAATATATCTCACACAGAGACAATATACCCTTCAGTTGCTCACAGACACAGGTTATGCTGATGCCAAGCCCCTGGGGACCCCAATGAATCCTAATGACAAACTGACAGCAAATGATGGAGAGCCACTCTCTGATCCATTTCAGTATAGGAGGCTAATTGGACGGCTACTCTATCTCACATTCACGAGGCCTGATATAGCATACGCCGTGCACAAGTTAAGCCAATACATGAGTCAGCCTCGGACAAAACACCTTATGGCAGCCCATCACTTACTTAGGTACCTGAAGAGTTCACCAGGCCAGGGCATCTTCATGTCTACAAATCAGAACTTGATGATAAGGGCCTTCTCAGATGCGGACTGGGGGTCATGCCAGGACACCAGGAAATCTGTGACCGGTTTCTGCACCTTTCTAGGGAATACTTTGATCACTTGGAAACCGAAGAAGCAAGCCACGGTATCAAGATCTTCCACCGAGGAAGAATATAGAGCGCTGGGAGCCGTTGTAGCAGAGGTGATATGGATCAAACAACTACTGGAAGAACTAAGTGTCAGCACTGATCAGAAACCAGTTGTGTTTTGTGATAATCTGTCAGCACTAAAACTGGCTAGCAACCCCAAGTTTCATGAGCGCTCTAAGCACATCGAAATCTACTGCCACTTCATACGACATCACGTTTCATGCGGAACAATCAAGCTGCTGCCGGTTAAATCAGGTGATCAACTAGCAGATTTATTTACCAAGCCTCTTAGTGGTCCTTCAGTGAAGCACCTTCTGTTCAAGATGTCTGTACAAAATTTGTACCATCCATCTTGCGGGGGGTGTTGAAATTAAAGCAAGGAGAACAGAGCAAAAGGGGTGACGAGCTTGGAACCATGCAGTTGAGAGCAGAGAAGTCTCAATATAAAGAACAGTCGAAGTGTGAAGAAACGCTTAAGACTGAGAATGCTTCGCTTAAGACTGAGAAGAAGCGCGCTTATTTAAAATGAAAGATACTTCGATCACTTATAGAATCGCTGAGAGGAGCAACGATTCTAAGGGAATAAGAGCGCATGGTACAGTCGATCTATTGGCGCGAAAATCAGATATAAATATGATTTATTCTTCACATAAAATGCGTGTAACATACAGTAGAGTAGTATGAGATCAATCACTCTCTGTAATCTGTAATCATTCATCAATAAAGGAATTCCAAGTTGCTCCGTGGATGTAGGATTGATAAATCCGAACCACGTAAACGATCGGTGTCAATTTCCGTTTTTCTTGATACTATATTAACCATTATTTGTAGTAATTTTTTTTTTCTATTTTGTTTTCCATTTTTGGGATTCTTATTTCATATCTGTCGACTTACCATTGTGGGCCATTATATTCGATATTGCTATGGTCAAAGCCCATTTATAAATCTACTTTTTATTTGAAATGCTTTGTTTTTTAATCCATGAATTTTGTATAGACGGTTCCATTTAATGAACGTGGGTTCTGGCTCGATTTTTGTTTTTTATTTTATCAATTATTATTAAGTGTAGAAAAATGTGATTGGTTGATTGTTAAAAATTACAGACCAAATTAGAATGAAATTGACGGTTTGTATCCCTGGCTGAGGCTTTATATAATAGTAAAGAATAAATAATATTTATTTAGACACGAATGCACGTAATAGTGTAGTATAATTCCAAAGCCTACCGGTACCACACCGGGTACCAGGTGTAGTAGTATGCATGAACAGATAATTTAAAATAACCGCCATAACCGACCCGGCCCGCTTATGGATTCGCATGGGTAACAAAGTAGCCCACTACCATATATCCTCCATCAAAAGCAAAGCAAGCACCATGTTTCTTGCATATAATACTTTTTACATGTTACCAAAATTATGTAATAAGCCGTTCACATCGTAACTCCTATATAGTTCCACAAAATCTCGAATTTAAATCATTCATATTGCTGCGAAGTAAAATATAAAGCACCTCTTATCTTGAATCCACCTTCAAATATACCAATCAATATTCAAGATTCTCAAACAGCCCACGTTTTAAGAATCTTCATCAATCGAAGGTTGATCAAGATCTCAAAAGGGGAAAACTCGTCGTAAAAGATCAACAAATTACGATCATCCATCGTGGGCATCTTTCATTATTCTCGTTAGATCATGCAAACTTATTTCTTGCATGATTCCCACGAGATGTGTTTATGGCATGAAGAAAGAGTCGCCATTATCAATCCTTGAAACACATTGATGGGTTCTAACATAGATCATTTGTCTGTCATATGGATGATCATGTTCGCATTTTTAATATATCCACTCGTTCAAGGATCGAAAAGCGACGAATTAAATTCTTTTCTTTACAAATACGCAATAAACGAAACTTCGAACCACCCCAACCCTAGCAATTTCTACCAAATTTCACTCCCTTCGAATTACTCGGGCATAGAAGCATCCTTTCTTCGCCTCGAAACAAGATATATATGGCGCGAAGGCGCTCGTTTTGATTCACTTTCCATCCCAAAAAAGACATTACCATGGCCATTCACCGATACAGTGGATATCATCTACACAAATCTTGGAAACCGTTCATCTTCCTATTACAACATCCCTTATTACACGTTAATCACCCCGTAATAGGGGTGTTGGCCTACAATTCTAACAAGAGCTCGGAGTACAATGGGCTTATCGATCTCTTCCCAATGGGGACAAACCCTATTACCATTCAATTCCCAAAAATGCCCCTCCTTCTAGGAGATGATAATAGCATTTGCGTGAGGTTTGATGCAAATGGAACTTACGAATTGAGCGAAGTGAAGAGCGATTGTTCGTGCGAAGCAATGAGACAAGGCTACTTCACTATCGCCATGCGTAGTGGAAATGAGGAAAGAAGGGAAAATATTAACCGGTGGATATTAGGGTTTGGATGTTTATTGTCGGGATTTGTTGTGATTTTTGCATTTGTGAGTTTGGTTTTCGATTATGCGAAGGAGAGAAAGATTAGAGAGATGGAGAGAATTTCGGAGAGGGACGAGAGCTTAGATTCGATTTGGATCGGGCGAAGTAGAATGCCTTCTGCGTCGGGCATAAGGACTTTGCCTGTCATTATTGAGGATGGTTATGGTAATAATAATGTTCCTTGAATAGGAGGGAAGCTTCTTCTTTCTTATTTATTGTATGTCTCCTTTTTTTTTTGGGTTGAATTTGTGATGCGTTTTCGTTTTTTGATGATTGACATATATAGATATTTTACGATAATGACTAATGTATATTGTTTAAGCATGCAAATGACGTCCATTTAAATTTTGAATATGAGTTATATGGAAAACATATTTTTAAGCATGGTTTTTTTTTTTTCTCACTGAACTTTTTAAGCATGTGACCAATTTTTGTAAAATACTTTTTGGAAAACTTTATGTACAACTCAAATTATATTTTGGCTATTCTATTATCGCTGAGACATGGATGATCGAACTTCATGTTGTTATTCAATTGAGAGGATTAGAGGCGCAAATATAAATTGGGATCATTATATCAACTTTCGACTTCGAGGTACTATATATTTGATAATAACGAAAAACCGATCTCTTCACATGTCGAAATGAGAATTTATGATTATTGTTAGGATCGGTTTACGCGTTTAGAGGGGGGGGGGGTGAATAAACGCTTGTCTCCTTTTCGATTTGTCTTTCAAATGACAGGTACTCAATCAGTGACCGGTCAGTATAAGTGCGGAATGTAATACTGACTGGTTGAAACTGATATGTGATGAGTAAATGTGTGTGCGTGTGTATGTATGAGACCGGTTTGTTTCTGGAAGTTCGGAGTTAAAATCTCCTACGTCTCCCCTTCTTCCTCGCAAGGAAGGTTCACTAGATCTTCAGTTATACACTCTTGTACAACCTACCCAGCTGAAACACAGCTCAAATCTAGTGAATCCCTAGGCAGTTGTTTACAACAATCCACCTACTTCAACAGCTTTTTACAGTCCGTCGGAAATAGTCACTATAAGCTTAAATCTAAGAAAGAATGTCTTTGGACTTCACTCTGATTTTTGTGCTCTCACCACAGCTCGTTGAACAGCTTCAAACTTTTTCTTTCTGAGGATGAGATTTTAAAATCGTAAGAATGTTGTAGTTCAGTGAAGTGTCGTTCTTCTTCTTGTCTCTCTCTTTTTATGCTTGAGGTTTGAAATTCAAACCGTTGTGAGATAGACTCTTCACTCTGATCGGTGCATTAATTGACTTTCCAAAAATGGGTCTGTCCGGTTTCAGCTGCAGTCTATCCTGTCAATAGCTTTATTCCTTATTTGCGTTAGTTGACCTTGTCTAAACTCTGGACTTGCAGCATTGCATTGAATGTCTGAATTTTCCTTTCTGTTTCAGCATGCACTTATCTCGATTGTCCAATCTGTCATTTGTCCGATATTGCACACTGTCGTGCTTTTTGAATCCTTTGTCAAGACCGGTATCTTCAGTCGGTATTAATCATAGTCTCTCATGCTTGCCCAGACCGGTCTTATATATATCGCTTTTAGTCCTTAGCATAGACGAGATACTTTAGATCTCCGGTTTTCTCATTATTAATCAGTTGCGTCAATTCACCAAAACCGATAGTCCGAATGTCTGAATTCGTGTTGCTAACAATTTCCCCCTTTTTGGTGATTGACAAAACTAGTCAGCAGAAAACCAGTTTTCATTCATATCAGAAGAGATTGATACAGACAACACTTTAGTTGTACCCCTTGCTCTTGAATATCCGCTCTACCTCCTTCAGCTTGTTATTATCCTTGTATGCGTCTTCCTTTATGTCGTGTAGTCTCCGAAGATCCGCCAGCTGTTCCTTTGTTAGATTGCAGGCAAGATGCCGTAAACTGCTGGCATCATATTGGACTTCAACTGGACCAGTTTCGCTGACTGGTACAGCCGCAGTCTGATTTTGTAAGACTGCATCCGGAATGAGTGCAGCTTCGATTGCAGCTCGTTTTGGATCCTTGGTTTTGACATAAAGTTTGGAGATAAACCTCTGAGGCTCAGATGAGCTAGAGCTGGGCGGTTGCTGCTGTTTTCTGCTGTCGCTTGCCGTACTTTCCCCCTTTTTGGCAATAACCGGGGTGATTAGCCTAGTCAGAGCCGTCAGTTGCCCTTTGATAACCTCCAGATCTGCACAAACATCCGAGCGAAGACCGGTGATATCTTCCTGCAGAGCTTGAAACTGCTCATGGTTGTGCTGCCGGTCACCATTGACAGTCTTGCTCAGAATGGAGATTGAGCGATAAGTCTGCTTGATCAAGGAGACTTCTCTTGGTGAACCTATGATATCAACCGGTATGGATACGCTTGCTGGAGGTCCCGTTGGTTGCGACTGTGGAGGAATGACAGACTGAGTGTTTTCCGGCAATGCAGCGACGGAGACAACAACAGATTCAGTCTGAATGGCAGAGACAGGGATGCCTTGCTCAGTCGAGGTGCGGGCTTCGAGATCAGTTTCTTGCTCAGATCGAACCTCGACCGGTTGAGGTTCTACCACAGTAGCTGAGAGATCCTGAATGTTGTCTGGAGAAGATGGGGAAGAAGAAGATCCAGATGCACCAGCAAAGGTGAGAAGTAGAGGCAGGGGAGGTAGTGACTGTGTCTGAGAAAATCCACTGGCTGAGATTGGAATCGGTAGAGATAATGGTAGAGACAGCCAGGGAAACGATGGAATAGGTTACCGAAAAAGCAAGCATTCCTCAGAGACCGGTTCTGGTGAGGAATGAAGAACTGGACTTTGTACCAGTTGAGATGTATGCTCAGGTGGAACAGAGGATGAAGGCGTGGGTGCGACGATCAAGGCCGTTGTCATGAGAGAGTCGTCCTGCGGCTGATCAAAAGAGGCAGAGATTGATCCAAGCGCCACAGCCGATGCACCGGCGGAGGATGCCACATCAGGCTGAAGTTTTGCCCAAACAGCAGCATGGTAGACCTGCATACTCTGCAGTTCTGCCTCCAGCCTGGACAGAATTTGGAGCTCATATATTGCATCTCTCCCTTCTGGCTGAAAGTTGTCCCTGCGTTGCTCAATATAGCCCGTCAGGTGCTTCATTTCAAGACTGACCCGGTATAGCTCTCGCGCGTCCAGTAAGCGCCTGATGGATTCAATGCCCAGAGTCTTTATGAGCTTCCCTTCTGTCTGTCTGGCCAGTTTGAGTCGATCTGAAAGGCCTTTGGACTTCCAGATCTTCTCACTATACGGGGTAAATCGGAATTCGACCCATTCATCATAATCCCGAAGATCATCTGCAATCGTCTCAACAATTTCTTCTCGAATGAGAGTCCAGGCAGTCTCATCGACCGATTCGTGTCCTTCAGGGATCGCAACAGCTTTGCCCTTGCCTTTGTCAGTCGAGATACCTCGGACCGGTTCTTGAATCCTCACCCCACTCTGTGGTGACGCAGTCCTGATCACCGAACCAGTTGTCTCCGGGAATGGAGTGACAGTGATGGTTGGTGTTACTGTAGAAACCGACTGGACAAGTTGTGTAGTGTTTGTCGGTTTGCTTGACGGGACTGACCCGATTGAGGACTTCTTGGTAGGCGTCATGGTCCTTTTCTTGGTAAGTACTTTCCGAAGCGACTGAGTATATTCAGAGGAGGAGGACGACTCCAGGACCAATTTCTTCTTGGAGGGCTTTGATGAGGCATGCTTGTCATCAGTCTTCTTCTTTTGAGTCGGCGAGGATCTGGGTCGGGAGACAGTCTTCGACGTTCCCAGAGAGTGATCAACAGCAGGCTTCTTGGTTGGCTTGATAGTGGGCAGATCGTCAGTGGCTTTTCTTTTAGCCGGTTTCTTAGTGAGCAAGGCTGTGCTCACCATCTGACGAATTGTTTCATCAGAAATGAAGTTGACATACCCAATCCCTCAACAGGGCCAACATCTGCAACCTTGCGCTTGAGAAGGAAAGACAGTTGAGGCGCAAAGTTCTTGATCTGCCTATCACGGACCGGCAGTATGCCTTTGAGGACAGAGAAAATTACAGAAGACCAGTTGATCTTCATCCCAGTCAAAATAGCTACCATGGCCTGAACCTTATCACTGGTGAGCATATCAAAAGATCCTGCTTTACCCAAGATGGATTTTGCTATAATATCATGAAGCAGTCGATACTCCGGTTTAAGAACTACTCGTTTATCCGAGTCTTTAAACGTTTCCCCTGTCAAAGACATCGTTGGCTTGAGACGTTCCTTAACGTCATCAGGCACGCTGATAACAGTGTCACCGGTGGTCGGTAGATTGAACAGCTTGGCAAAGTATTCTTCAGTGATGTCAAACTGATGTCCGTTGATCATACACTGAAAACGGTCTCCAACGATGAGTACTGTGTTGAAGAACTGATGCAGAGCCTCTGGATAAAATTCTGCAGAGCAGTCAAAGAAGGTTTGAAGGCCGGTTTGAATTAGGGCTTCGAATATAGGAATAAATTCCTTGTGTGCGGTCTCTTTGCAACTAGCAAAGTAGATTTGAAGCGCTGTCCGTGTAAATTCTTTGTGTGCTGGGGCCATTTGTTCGAAAAATTGGATAGGGTTTCTGTGAGGAGGTTTAAGAAATTTTGGGGAAGAAGATGATGAATCGGTTGGAGAGAGAAGGATAATGATGGAATGTTTTATTTTGAGTATGGGTACGAAATCTATTTAGCGGGAGAAAGCGTGTATTTGCATTAAATGCATAGGACGTCTTGTCGCTTAGCTTTCCTCTCTCATAGACTGCGCTATTTTCCTGCAGTGTTGTCAGATTTCCTGCGAAAGTGTTATGATAAAATGTGTGCAATTGATGACGTATATTTAATAAAAACGATTTCGGTCAGTCACTGATCTAGGCAGTTTCCGGTATCAATACCGTTTTGTAAAAGTGTACAGATTTCGAAGAAGGTGTACCGGTAAAAAAAAAATTCCGGTATAAAAAGAGAGTGTCCCGGTATTAATACTCCGGTATAAAAAAATGTATATACGTATATATATATATATAGGTGACGAGAATCAGTTTTGGACGAAACTGATAGAGTAATGAGTTTTGATCAGTATGAAAGAATTGACTGATAAAGAATAGATGGCTTAATACGATCATCACTTTGCACCATTTGGTGTAGGGTCGAGATCACCAGTTATACCAATTAATTTGATATAACAAGGTTCCCCCTGACTCTATGCTTAGGTATTTAGGGTAAATCCAATAAACCTAAAGCATTTCGGAAGAAAAGGAACTTAGCTTCTGGTAGTGGCTTGGTTAGGATGTCGGCAACTTGCAGATCGGTTGAGATGTGTTCCAGCCGTACATCTTTCTTCAGCACATGATCTCGTATGAAGTGATGTCTTATTTCGATGTGCTTTGTCCGAGAGTGGAATACCGGATTCTGTGTGATTGCGATTGCGCTTGTATTGTCACAGAAGATAGGTGTGTCGGTTTCTTGTATTACATAATCTTCCAGTTGATGTTGTATCCAAAGGATCTGCGAACAACAGCTTCCAGCAGCCAGATATTCTGCCTCAGCTGTGGATGTGGCTATGGATGTTTGTTTCTTGCTGAACCAAGAGATAAGTCGGTCGCCAAGAAACTGACATGTGCCACTGGTACTGCGTCGATCAATTTTGCAGCCTGCATAGTCAGCATCTGTATATCCGTGCAGTGATAAGCTTGAGTCTTTGGGATACCATAGGCCAACATTTACAGTCCCCTTGAGGTACTTCAGGATGCGTTTTGCTGCAGAGAAGTGGCTTTCTTTTGGATCAGACTGGAACCGGGCGCACAAACAGACACTATACATAATGTCCGGTCTGCTAGCAGTAAGATATAGCAGTGATCCGATCAGCCCCCTATATTTAGTAACTTCAATTGATATTCCAGTTTCATCTTTGTCTAGTTTGATTGATGAGCTCATAGGCGTTGTAGCTTGTGAGCAGTTCTCCATACCGAACTTCTTGAGCAGTTCCCTTGTATATTTGGCTTGATTTATGAATATCCCCTGCTCCGTTTGTCTTACTTGAAGTCCCAGAAAGAATGTGAGTTCACCCATCATACTCATCTCAAACTGATTCTGCATCATTTTAGAGAACCGCTTGCATAGCTTAGGATCAGTTGATCCAAAGATAATGTCATCGACGTAGATCTGAACGATCAATAGATGCTCTCCTTTTGTGAATCTGAATAGTGTTTTATCAAGACTTCCAATTGTGAACTGATGATCAGTTAGAAACTTTGATAGCGTTTCATACCACGCTCTTGGGGCTTGTTTTAGTCCATAGAGAGCCTTCTTTAATCGGTAGACATGATTCGGGTACTCATGGTTTTCGAAACCTGGTGGTTGAGCAACGTATACTTCTTCAGAAATTGTACCATTCAGAAATGCACTCTTGACATCCATTTGATATACTTTGAAGTCCTTATAAGCTGCGTATGCCAAGAAGATTCGTATGGCTTCCAGTCTTGCTACCGGTGCGAATGTCTCATCATAGTCTATTCCTTCTTCTTGTCTGTAACCTTGAGCAACCAGTCTTGCCTTATTTCTGGTGACAAGTCCATCTTCATTTAGCTTGTTCTTGAAAACCCATTTCGTACCGATTACAGTTTGCGTTGGCTTTGGAACAAGAGTCCAGACTTGATTTCGTTCGAACTGGTTTAGTTCTTCCTGCATGGCTTCTATCCAGTTGTCATCCTTGAGAGCTTCATCAACCTTTGTTGGTTGAATTTGTGAAATGAACGCATGACTGAATAGATTGGGGTTCGTCTGTCGCCTTTTTTCATAGGTGCAGCAGGATCTCCTATGATCAATTGCTGAGGATGATTCAACTTTGTGCGGTTCCATTTGACGCGTTCCCCCTCAATTGATTCCTCTGGTGTTTCTTGAGTCTCTGTGTGAGTTTCACCTTCTGATCCAGCTTCGTTACCGGTAGTGTTTGGACTGGTTGTTTCCATAGGTTCCATCTGTATCTCAGTGGTAGTATTTTGAGTACCGGTTTCTTCTACAATAGGTATTTCTGTCAGCTCCAATACTGGTTGATGTCTTTCTTCATCACTTTCATCTTCTAGATGGGATTTTTCTAGCTGGTTGCTCAATCGATTGATATTACTGGGAGTATGATTATCAGTCTCTGACTCTTCAAAGACTACGTGTGCTGATTCCTCAATAGACAGAGTCTTTGTGTTGAAAACCCGGTAAGCTTTGCTGACTGAAGAGTACCCAAGGAATATTCCCTTTTCGGCCCTTGTATCAAATGCTGAGAGTTGATTCTTCCCATTATTGTGGATGAAACATTTGCTTCCAAAGGTCTTGAATAGCTGATTGTAGGAATATTTCCGGTCCATACTTCGTACGGTTTTTTGCCCTGTTTCTTGCAAATCATGGACCGGTTCTGTGTATAGCATGCAGTGTTAATGGCTTCTGCCCAGAATTTATGAGAGATGTCCGCATCTGCTAGCATTGTCCTGGCTGCTTCCTTGAGAGTTCTGTTCCTCCTCTCAGCGACTCCATTCTGCTGGGGTGTCCTAGCAGCAGACAACTCATGGCGTATACCATGGTCCTCAAGAAAATTTGTTATTGTTATGTTTATAAACTCAGTACCCCGGTCACTGCGGATCCGGTTTATGTTACCATTTTGTTCATTCTCTATTCTTCTGAAAAGCTTTATTAAGTTGACCGGTGTTTGGTCCTTGGATTTTAAGAATACAACCCAGGTGTACCTGGAGAAATCATCTACAACTACTAGTGTGTATCTGGCACCACCAAGACTGACTACTGGTATTGGACCGAATAAATCCATGTGAAGTAAGTCTAGACACCGGCTTGACTCTATACTTCCTTTATTTTTAAAGGTTGACCTAATTTGTTTACACTGACACGCTGTGCAGTGTTTATCTTTTGAAAACCTTAGATTGGGTAGACCTCTAACCAGATTGTTATCTCTAAGGGCTGATATGGTCTTAAAGTTTAGGTGACGAGACATTTATGCCACAGCCAACTTTTGGAGTTATGAGCTATTAGACAGGTCTTGGTAGAAGCTGCTTGATCCCCCCAGTGGACCCTATATGTACCCCCAACCCTATGCCCGGTTATCAGTATGCGTTTCTCTTTGTCCTTGACAAAGCATTTATCTTTTTCAAACGATATTAAGTAGTTATTCCTACATAGTTGACTTACACTTATTAGGTTGTAATGGAGATTTTGTACTAAGTGTACATCTTTTAGGGTAAGGTTTCTGTGAGTAATCACCCCCTTCCCTATCGTTTTACCTTTACCGTTATCTCCGAAGGTGATTGTTGGTCCGGTATGTGCCCTAAGCTCCTTCAGTAGTCTTCCGTTTCCAGTCATGTGCTGACAGCATCCACTGTCCAGATACCATACTGATCGGTTCAGTTCCTCAATGTATTCCTGAAAAAAAATATATATATATATACATACATTGGTACCCAGTTTCACTTGGGTCCAGTATAGATTAGATTCTTAGGAACCCAGATCTGAAAGACTCTAACAGTCCGACCAGTTTGAGGGTCTATAAGATATTTGATGTTTCTATTCCTAGTCATTCCATATCTAGATGTATGGTGCTGTCTAGTCCGGTTTCTATACTCATATTCATACCTCCTATTCCCCCTATGCTCATGCCCGCTTGATATCGATCTGTTTTGTAAAGGCACTGTTTTTGGTAATCTTCTATTATGTTGAGCTTCTCTCTCTATCGTAACTGGGGAGCTAGGTATGTTACTGGTGTTGTTACCTTGCGAAGAGCTGGCTGAAGTAAACCTAATCCAGCCAGTATTCTTTTCTCTTGCTGTCGGTTCGCTCGATCCGGTTTCACTAAATCCTAGTCCAGTTTTGTCATTGCTATCCCTCAGACTACTCTGGATATTCTCTACTGTTTTCTTGGACTGACTCCAAGTTTTTACGATCGCATTTAGCTTATCGTTTTCAGTCCTCAACTGCACTATTTCGTTCCTAAGTTCTCTAACTTCCTCATTCAGCACCTTCGTTTGACTAGAATCACTTTCAGTTTGTTCGACTGAAGTGATTTTCCCTTTTTGTTTAATCCTAGCGGAAAGTTTCTGATATTCTTCAGCCATTTCTTGGAGAGCCTGAAGAAGCTCTTCCTTAGTAAAATCATCCGGTACAGAATCACATACCTCATTGTTGGTCATATTTGCCATGAGACATTCATGAGATTCCTGATCACTTTCGGTATCTGACTCATCGCTGCTTGATTCTTCGGAGTCAGAGTCGTCCCATGTTTTTCCACTCTTGGCCACCAGCGCCTTTTGATACTTCTTTGACTTGGTACCAGTTTTCTCCTTCTCTTTCTTTGAAACTCGACAATCGATTGCAAAATGTCCTTTCCTGCCACATTTAAAACACGAGACATCAGTTCTTTCTGTTTTATTCTTTATGAAATTTTTACCTTCAGAACTGTTGCTTCGATTTTTCTTCATGAACTTTCCGAATCTCTTTACGAAAAGTGCCATGACTTCGTCAGTCAGTTCTTCTGATGTCTTCGAGGTTGAAGTTTCTGGTGCTACGAGCGCTTTGACTGGTTGTTCTGTGACTGACTCTTCCATTCTCGTTTGTAGCTCGAACTCATAAGCCTTGAGGTCAGCAAATAGATCGTGAACTTGTATCTTGCTGAGGTCCTTTGATTCCCTCATAGCCATGGTCTTAACATCCCATTCACGGGGAAGTGCCTTCATGATTTTGATGGCTACATCTCGGTTCTCTAGCGTTCTACCAAGAGCCGTGAGATCATTGATGATGTTCATGAACCGGCCCTCGAAGTCAGCCATTGATTCTCCCGGCTTCATCTTCGCGCTGTCGTACTTTTGTATGGCAACAATGAGCTTGTTTTCCCGTGTAGACTCGTTTCCTTCACAGATTTGACATAGTTTTGTCCAGACCTCCTTTGCTGTTTTGCATAGCATCACATGTCTGAATGTTCCGGTATCCAGTGTTTTGAACAGAATGTCCTTGGCAACATTGTCTAGATTCATTAGCTTCTTTTCTGGCTCTGTCCAGTCACTTTTTACCTTTGGAATCATTTGAGGCTGTGTCTTGTCTTGCGTATGCAGTGTGTTGACCTTTTCTAGCTTTGGAGGTCCATCTGTAATGACATCCCACATATCTTCATTCTGGGCAGCTAGATGGGTCATCATGCGAACTTTCCATTCCATGAAGTTTTCACGGGAGAACATCGGCAGCTTGCTTGATGTATTCATCTTTATCAGTTTGATGATTGAGTAAAACCCTCTCTGATACCACTTGTTAGGATCGGTTTACGCGTTTAGAGGGGGGGTGAATAAACGCTTGTCTCCTTTTCGATTTGTCTTTCAAATGACAGGTACTCAATCAGTGACCGGTCAGTATAAGTGCGGAATGTAATACTGACTGGTTGAAACTGATATGTGATGAGTAAATGTGTGTGCGTGTGTATGTATGAGACCGGTTTGTTTCTGGAAGTTCGGAGTTAAAATCTCCTACGTCTCCCCTTATTCCTCGCAAGGAAGGTTCACTAGATCTTCAGTTATACACTCTTGTACAACCTACCCAGCTGAAACACAGCTCAAATCTAGTGAATCCCTAGGCAGTTGTTTACAACAATCCACCTACTTCAACAGCTTTTTACAGTCCGTCGGAAATAGTCACTATAAGCTTAAATCTAAGAAAGAATGTCTTTGGACTTCACTCTGATTTTTGTGCTCTCACCACAGCTCGTTGAACAGCTTCAAACTTTTTTTTTCTGAGGATGAGATTTTAAAATCGTAAGAATGTTGTAGTTCAGTGAAGTGTCGTTCTTCTTCTTGTCTCTCTCTTTTTATGCTTGAGGTTTGAAATTCAAACCGTTGTGAGATAGACTCTTCACTCTGATCGGTGCATTAATTGACTTTCCAAAAATGGGTCTGTCCGGTTTCAGCTGCAGTCTATCCTGTCAATAGCTTTATTCCTTATTTGCGTTAGTTGACCTTGTCTAAACTCTGGACTTGCAGCATTGCATTGAATGTCTGAATTTTCCTTTCTGTTTCAGCATGCACTTATCTCGATTGTCCAATCTGTCATTTGTCCGATATTGCACACTGTCGTGCTTTTTGAATCCTTTGTCAAGACCGGTATCTTCAGTCGGTATTAATCATAGTCTCTCATGCTTGCCCAGACCGGTCTTATATATATCGCTTTTAGTCCTTAGCATAGACGAGATACTTTAGATCTCCGGTTTTCTCATTATTAATCAGTTGCGTCAATTCACCAAAACCGATAGTCCGAATGTCTGAATTCGTGTTGCTAACAATTATATTTGGCAAAATAAGTCGAAATCATACGTAATTACTTTGTACGTCTATCCGTCAAAACCCCATACAGAATCGTCATTGTTTGTTCATTATAAATCTAACATAATTTCATTGGTTTGAAATGGAATACCGGCAAGTAGAACTTCCTCGACTTATTTTATTCAAAATATGGTTTGAATCTAAATTTATTTGACCATACGAAGTTAGTGATGTATTTTGTTTTTCGATTATAGCGAACCAAAATCGAAAATTGGTCACAGGGAGTTCAAGAGATAGATCCTTGTAGGTACATAACTTTTTGTATAATACATGATTTGTGAGAGCCATAAGCGAGAATTTAAAAATGCAGTCTTATCTAAATAAATAATCAAGATGTTGACCTCGTATAATAAGGTCAATGATCTGTCTAAGAGTTATTGTGCTACGTAAAGGTGTCTAAGCAGCAAACAAGGGATGATTGATTCTTGGTGTTTTGTCCCCTCAAGAAACTCACGTGATTCCTCACTATAATAACATCATGACCCGAAATTAAAGGGGATTTACATAATATATAATAGCCAAGTTAATATAATTTATTTCCTATGCCAACATAAATAATAAACAAGCTAAAAGTGATCGAAGCAAGTCGTCTTAATCATTTCATTTCAAACTCCTATGAGGACCATGCCAGTTGTTTGAGCAGACTTATTTTATTACACATTTTACTTAATTTGTGTCAATAATTAGTTTTAAGCACCTCACAAAAAGTTGTTCACAAATTTTCAGTTATTTGGTCAAATACATAATATTAAAGCTGCAATTAATTCTGTGATAATTAATGTGGGGTCTAAATAGAATTTCAGGGAGTGCTACTATTGACACCCCCTTTAGGGTGAAAAAAACATTGAAAATGTAAACAACTTTTGTTTCCTACATATATTCAACAATAATAATAGTAAGCATTAATTTACTACGTAAATCTATTCATTAATACAACCAGCCGAATTTATTGATCCAATTTTTAATAAAACTTAATTAATTTATTTATATTTGAAGTTAAATTTACATTCTAAAACTTAAAAATTAATAGTACTTTAATCTCTATTAGTATTCAATTGTTTTAAAAAAACATTATTCTCATATTATATAAGTTACATACACAAATAAATTTAAATAAACAATATAAAATCCAAGTCAATATCATATTTTCAAACATTGACTTATAATTTTATTTAATAAATGTGTAGAAGATAATTTAAGTAATAGTTATAAAAGAATAATCTAACTATGTAGATTGAATAATTTAATAAACAATTACTACAATACAACCTCAAACCTATCTACAAATTATTAATAATTATGTAAAAAAAAACATGATTTGTTGAGATACTGTTATAATAAATAAAAAATTAGATGAATGAAATGATAGATTGCATATAAGTATAATAAAAAAATAATTTGTAACAATATAATTATAATAATTAAAAATTAAAGGATTAAGTGGGTACATACGTTCAAAACGTTCAGAATAGCAAAAGTTCACAAATTTTCAGTTATTTGGTCAAATACATAATAATTAAAGCTGCAATTAATTCTGTGATAATTAATAGGGGGTCTAAATAGAATTTTAGAGGTGTATATAGAATTACCCTATATTATACTGCTAAATTAAAAAAAAAAAAAAAAAAAATCACACGTTTTTCTACCTATAGCTTGTGTACGCATGACGACAACGATCTCAAGCTGTCAATTTGGGATAAAATTCCCATCTTTTGAAATCATCAACGCCTAATATTTAGCTTTCCAAGAACTTTATATTATCATCGTTATGGTGTGTGCATATATATATATATATATATGTCGTTGAATCCATACAGCCCCATAAACGTTTTCACTAGCTTTTCTACCATTCTTGAGTGATTCTGCATCCTCTATAAGGTCCGTCATTTATTTTATTCTAATTGTTCAACATTTTACAATGTATGAGCATTGCTTTCTTAATTCCGTCCAGCTATAAGTGAGTGCTTATCTTTTTTCTTTGTTGAAGTTAATTACATAATGTCTCTGTGATTTATCGTTTTGAAGTGGAACTAGGGTTAGATTAATAAGAGCTTTTGTTACTTGACTAGTTATTGTGACTACTTGAAAAATATTAACAATAATAAAACTCGTTATATATGTTATTTTCTCGTGGGCTTTACTTATTGAAATGGAGGATATTTCTCGGACTGAAACACCAAATCTTTTTCAAATAAAACATAAGGTAAAATGCAAATCTCAAATTACCCACACAAAAAACTTGCGTTTAGTACGAAAACAGCGTTTGGTGACGTGTCATAATGATAGGTGGCTCTTTAGAGCTTAATATTTCCCTGGATATTGCAACGATAAGATCGTCCTAGTTTAGTAGTGCATCATATTTTGATATATATATATATATATATAAATTTCGATATTATTAGGGTTATTTAACTATATTTCGATATATATCTCATTTCACTAGTATTTGATTGCTCAACACGCATGCCTATTCGACTCCTTCGCGATTCATTTTCTGTCTAGGACAAGGTACAGCTGTTCGTACGTGCACGTATAATTAATAATTAACATCACTATCGTACGTGCACGTATTTAAAAAAATATATATCACTTGGAAAACAAAAAAAAAAAAAAAACTTCATCTCTTTCAGTTTCCGCACATAAAGTGTCCCTTGGTTCAATTAATGCTTAACGCACGCTTTAATCAGCTTCATTAAATTGCATCACACTTCAATTCCATTCCACGCGGTAAAGGTCACGCCATTATTTTTTAATTTTTCTATCACGTTGTCCACAAATGTGCTTTTCTCAAAATGGGGTTCCTCAAATCTGAGTTGTTTTACCTCCGAAAAAAAAAAAAAAATCTGAGTTGTTTCTGCCCGAAAGTTCAATTCTTTGTTTCATGCTGAACTTAGATTTACTACACTGCTGATATATCTCCACGACATTGTTTGACATTGGCGTTCATTCGCTACGGTAATTCTTGTGACATTTTACTGCATATAATTTTCTTGGGTGATTTATATTTCGAGCTCTTGTTGATTATTTCCCGCAGAATTCTGGCAAGTATTTGGGAGAATCTGAGTAATAGAGTGAATAAATATTATTCATTACGTTGTAGGAATCATTTTTTGGTGCTCAAAAATCACAAACGTTGACTTGCGAAGAGTATATGGGACACTCTTCAGCATATTGGGACCATAAATCAGCGCTTGAGTTGTCCAAAGATTGGAATGGGATTGACCAAATCGTCCTTCGAAGCCCTCGAGGAGCTTCGGCCCGTGTAAGAATCATTAGTGCTCAGTATACACTTATTTCCATGTTCATGTAATAATCCATGACTTGCTTATCTTGTCTTAAGTGTCTGCTTTGAATGAGTTTTCAGGCACGTTCTTGATTTTAATATAGTAGTTAAATAATGGACTGCTGTCTTCCTTAAGTACTTGATGGAAATCATCTCAGGTTAGTTTACACGGAGGAAGAGTGGTTTCATGGAGGAACGAAAGAGGGGAAGAACTCTTATTTACCAGCAGTAAGGTTGAGCTTTTCTTCTCTTCGAAACTTCATCTGTGTAGTAACTTGTTATGCCTTTTAGCATTTTTTCTGTTTACGAATTGTAACTGTGCTTGATGGAGATCATGATAATGACTCCATAATTTTTTTCGAAACACCTTAGGCCCTGTTTAAGTCTCCACAAGCAATGCGGGGAGGAATCTCTATATGTTTTCCCCAGGTAATAATCAAAGATCGATAATAAAAATGTTATTGATTTATCTACAAACTCAATGATGAATGTCATTATAAGGTCTACATTGCAGTCTGTTAACTGTAATTCGCTCGACCAACATGGATTCGTAAGAAACAGAATATGGACGATCGAAGATGATCCTCCTCCATTTTTGCATCAGAATGATGAACCCGTTCTTGGTAGATCTTCAGTGGACTTATTGCTCAAACCAAGCGAAGACGATCAGAAATTCTGGCCTCATGGGTAAAACCGTAACTTACTACCTTCGCTTACTTCGAATTTTTGCATGATAATAAAAATCGTAAATATGTTCCGACTAGGTTCGAATTTCGTCAGAGAGTGTCTGTAGATTCAGAAGGAAACTTGATGCTGGTTTCTCGTGTTAGGAACGTAAATGGGAAGCCTTTCTCCTTCTCATTCGCTTATCATACATATCTTTCTGTTTCAGACATAAGGTATACCATGCCTTTTTTTCTTGAAAAATATATAATTTTTTCGATATTTTCTGACAATGTAAATAAATAAAATAAAAAATTCTGGGCAGTGAAGTGAGAATCGAAGGATTAGAGACACTCGACTACTTAGACAACCTCAGAGGGAGAGATCGCTTTACTGAGCAAGCCGATGCAATCACATTCGAAGGGGAGGTTATAATATTATTGCTAATGCAAATTCAATTTCTTTTTCTCTTTACGTAAATAAAATAAAATCGATGGTTAAATAAAATAAAATCGATGGTTTTTCTATCAGGCCGACCGTGCTTACCTAAACGCACCACAAAGCATTGCTGTCCTCGATCATGAGAGGAAACGAACGTATGTAATAAGAAAGCAAGGATTATCTGATGTTGGTAAGAATAGTTACTACAGTTTGAAACAAATAGAATTATAAATCAGAGGCAAATTACCATAATATGATCCTTTTTAATAGTTGTGTGGAATCCATGGGAGAAGAAGTGCAAAGCAATGTCTGATTTTGGGGACGAAGAATACAAAGAGATGGTCTGCGTTGACCCCACTTCGTCGGTGGAGAAGAGTATGTCTCTAAAGCCTGGCGAAGAATGGACGGGCCGTGTCGAAATCTTACCCGTGTTGTCGACCTTTAGCAGCGATAATTTCAAATATTTTGGAATTTAAATGAATTTATGATTTATCAGTAAAGCTTTTATTTGAACGAATAATCATATATACGTTGGACGAAATAAGTGTCAAGTTTCCGAATTCGATTTCAACGATCCCAAAGAAAAAATTTATTCCTTTTTGTCCATCAACTAGGTGCAATTCGAAATAAAATTGCATGCACTATAAGATATTACTTTAAGCAGGTGCTCTCATCGCCTTATCACTGTTGTGTTTGTTTCGCGAGTTGAGTAAGTTCAGTGCGATTGTAATATTATGAAACTGTGTTGCGGTCATGTTTTATTTATTGAGTCGAGTTGAATAGTTTCGAGTCGTTGTCGTGCGTTTATAGTGTCATGGGGTCATGTTTTATTTAATTGAGTCGTGCTTTTGTTACGAAAGTTTGTCGACGACAGTTTATGTATAAATATAACTAGTGATTTTTTTTTTTTTGAAAAAATATGCGTTGTTTTGAGTATCCTTTTATTAGCGTTGGTATTGTTTAATCAAGTTATAAATAAAGTCGCACAAAGTATTCTCTTAAAAAAAATGGGTACTTGAATGGAGAGTTGCGGTGGTCGTCACACTTTCAAGTGCAGCCTCTTGCTTGGCGCTGCTTAGTCTACGAAAAAATAGTTCTATTTTGTGCTCGTAATGGGAAAAACAAGGATTCGAGACGGCACTTGTTGTGCACATCGAGTGCTATTTCGTGGCAGAATCTGTGCTCATCGTGTCAGTAGGTACACAGTTGGATTGTCCGTACATATTCGATGTTTTTCTTTGTATTCTTTTCGAATTATGTCTGGATGGGTTTAGCGTTGTGTAACGGATTGATTTGTCTCTACTCTAATATTTCCTTGTATTGCTAATTATGTATGTCTTGCTTTGGGTTTTGTGTATTCATGATTAAATTGTTTTGTCATATATCTTAATTGTTTGTCTCTATACACCGGATGCTACTTTGTATTGTTCTCTAATTATGTCCGCCTTGCTTCAGTGTTGTGCAATTGATTGATTTATCTCTACGCTAAAGTTCCATTGTATTCTATTGCTAATTATGTTTGTCGTTACTTTAGTTCTAATTTGGAAAAAAAAATGGCATTTTCTAATACTGCAATAGAGCTCTGGTACTTTACCTTGCATATTTTGCAGTTCGCACTAGCTAGGGTCGCCAATAGATTTATAGCAATGCTATAGCTTTCCGACGGAAATGCCGTCGGATTTTTTTCCCTTTTTTTTTCCTGTTTTAGGGTCCTTTTTTTAATATTGTTATTTTAGTTTTTAACTTTCGGAAGTTTTTCCTTTGCTGCAAAGGGCGGCAATGCAAACTTTTAACAACCCTAGAGATATCTCAGAACCCATGGCTGCAGTCGTACCTAAGCTCAACCTCGGGATGCTCAGTAGTTCCATAAGCCTCGAACATCAAGACTCACGATAGCACAATGAGTTCTTGCGTGGCTCTCGCCACAAGGGTTCTCGCAAAATGATCTTTCGAGCAAAAAACATGACCCGTGTGTCTTATGCAAAGAAGACTTGGAAAGATTAATCATCTTGAGTTGAGCTTTGCTGCTGTATGAACTATCGAGATGGTGACTGCTTACACAATGCTTAGAACGTACTCAGCATTGACGAGCTTGATTTCTTTCCTCTTTATGATTTTGGTGATCTATGAAGATGAATCAGGTATGGTGCACCTAAGTTACGATTTTGTCTCAGGTATTTTTTTTCCTTTCTGCGATTCACTGTCCCATATCATCAAGTACTTTCTTCTGTGTGTGATTCTCTCCGTTGTGTACTGTATATTGATTGATTTTGGTTGCCTATGTCTTCTTGTCTTTCTTCCTCTTGTACAAAATCAATGATTGATTTGTATCATTATCTTGTAGGTATAGATTGATTGAATTTTATCTGATTCTGTTGGTGATTCATTGAACTGTTTGACCTTCGCTTTATCGTTGTGTACACAGATAGATTCATTGTGTTGGATAGTGAGTACAGTCTAATTGTTTGATCATCTCTTTTAGGTCCATCCTTATCGTGTTCGTGGATTGCTATATGAAATGGAAATTTCAAGTGGAAACCCTCCCTTTGCGCCGTTTAGCGTACAACTAATTGTAATTGTCGGCCTCCCACTCGATGGGAGGAATCTCTGTATAATTTCCTCAGGTAATAATCAAAAGATCGATAAAAAACGTTCTGATTACATTGCAGTCTGTTAACTGTCATTCGCTTGACCAACATGGATTCGTAAGAAACAGAAGATGGGCGATCAATGAAAGCTGATTTTTGGACCTTTTACAGCGATAATTTCGCCTATTTTGGACTTTAAATGAGTGTATAATTTATTATATCAATGAAAGCTAATTTTTGTTTAATGAATCATATATACGTTTGAGAAAAATAAGTGTGTAGGAAAAGGAAATGTAGATGATATCTTACGTACGATCAAATCCCTCTCGAAAACATCAACAACAAGAGAGTAAAACCGTAAAATTTATCCATCTCATGCACGCGATCGCATGTGTACCTTCACTAAAATTTAACTAAAAATATTTTTGTTAATCACGGATATTTTTTACAAATTAATAAAGTGACTTGGGCTAAGAAAAAGAAAAGTATTACTATATTCGTTGGACCTTGTCACAATTTATAAATGACTATTTCATGCAATGAGTTTTGTCGTAGAAGGTTATTATTATAAGTTGACTCCAGCTTCATTTTCATTCTCTATCGTACACTAATTGGATATAATATAATATTGCATTCCAATGATTAAAGTGTCACGTTTCCAAAATCGATTTCAATGATCCAATAGAAAGAAGATATCCCTTTTGTCTTAATCAACTAGCTGCAATTCGAAATGAACTTGCCCTATGAGATATTACATGAAATGTGAGCTTATTATGCTCCATTCACTTTATGACACCTCCTTTATCTTGACTTTAAATTGTCCATCAATCGTTGACATACATTTTCTCCTTTTATGATTTCGGCGCAGTTTTTTTAATAGCATAGTGATCCAACATTCAAAATTAATTGACGCAGCACGATATTTCAGAAATCATCGTCGTCCAAGCCTTTTTGATATATTATTGTATTAAAAACCAATCCACTTCACGTCAATTTTGTTTAGGTTGGATTCTAAAATTTAATATACGAGAAAAAGGCCCTACATTATAAAGTACTTTACTATATCATTATTGTTGAATGGCCGTTATCCTTCCAACGTGACATTGCAACGTAATTTGCTTAAAGACCATGTAACAGACTTGTGATTGTTTGCCTCACTTTATTTGTAATAAATAACCTACAAGGTCACGTTCAACAAAATAACATCATTTTTTTTTTTTCTTTTATCGGCAGCTCTCTTGAGATTATTTTGGCTACTATAAAATAAATTTACATCTATTAAGTAAATATTGGACCACACAAGTTCAATTTGGTATATTAGAGCGTGCTAATTTGTGTGTGTTACTACGCTCATTTAAACAGTCGACATTCATATGGTTGCTCATTTAGGGTGATATGTTGAAATTTACGAATAAATAAATGATTATACTTTTTTGCTTTTTTTTAGATTATTTTTCCGCCCAATTAAGAGTTTAATGTTATATGACCCAGTTATTATAATTAGTAGGCTAATCCACCGAACATCAATGAATTTTAGGATAAGATTGATGCCTCGGTTAAGATAATTTAATAGACTTCACAATCCTCGTGATTATTATTACTATTGAATTAAGAAACAACATCCATGAAGAAGTCGAGTGATGAGTAATTAAGTTGGTTTACCTTTCTCATTTCAATATTGATCACGTGTCCAAAAATATTGGGAAAACGTCCCTAACACAAAGATAAAGATGTGGACTAACGATAGACTTTCTTAATATTTGATTTGAATTATTTATTATTTGGTCGGTTACGGCGTTGTGCATTGATTTCAACTAAATCAAGCAATTATTTTTTAAAAAAAAAAGCGACATAAATGCCCAAATATTAGTGATTAAAAGCCATCCTGTTTAAAAACTATCAATTTGATATGTTAATTTGAGTAATCATAATTTTAACGTTTTTATTTTAATTTCTTACATTTTTATTCTTGAATTAAAATTCTATTTTTAAATAACTTAATATATAAAAAATTCAATATTATAAAAATATTTGATATATTTGCACATAAATCGCGTATGTGCTAATATTAAGTAATAACAAGAATCTACTCCACTCGATCGACGTTAGTCCATCTATTAATTATCATATTTTTAGACCCATATAAAAACATGGTGTGGTGTGCCACGTCTGTGAAAGAATATTTTACATAATGGAAATAACTCAGGTGCAATCTTTTAAGTAATAGGTTACGCACTACTGATATTTTCGTTACTATTAGATATTACCACGAACATCATTATAATCAATCATTATGCTAAACGGATCAAGAAGTTACAATATAAAACGTACGATATCATATCGACTACGTAACTCTAGCCGAAAACGTAAAATGTGATTTGATCGAAGAAAAGAAATATATATCATTATCAGCTTTTATTCCGTGTAAATACACTTACATACGAATCAACAAATCCCCTTTTCACATATGCAACGAAATTTTTGTAAAATTTCGATATGCCCCACAAAAGATCTTCGAAGTCATTGAATTACTTTGTGAATTGTGATAACTAAACCTCCACTATATCAGCGCCGTACAAAGGCCATTTGGTATTTCATAGCCCCTTTCACGACTATAAATTCACTGCATGGCAATGCAATGCAATGCATGTCCTCGATAAATCATCATCACTCTGCGAAATAACCAATTTTCGATCCTCTACATAGATCGAAATACAAAATAAGAAATGGGAGAAGAAAGAATCAACGAAGAAGAAATTATTCGAGAGTTCGACACACTGACGAAGGAAGCCGGGAGATTGCAGATCGAAGCTTTGACGAAAATCTTGCAAGAAAATGGCGAATCTGAGTACTTAAACAAAATTTGTAATCTCAAGGGAAGAACAGATCTTCATAGCTTCAAAAATTGTGTGCCTGTCGTCACTCACGCCGACATAGAACCCTACATTCGACGAATCGCCGATGGAGACAACTCTAGCGTTCTTACAGCAAACCCATAACTTCATTATCATTAAGGTATATATATTTATATATATATATAATACGTATGTATATATATTGATTAATGACATACTATATTTACTTCTACATATGAATTTCTAGTTCTGTAACGCCCGCCTTTTCTTATTCCAGCTCTGGCACGACTCAAGGTAAGCCCAAGTATCTTCCCTTTAATGAAGAACTGATGGAAAACACTATTCAAATTTACAAGACTTCCTTTGCATTTCGTAACAGGTACATATATATATATATATTTATTATTTATACACATACTACGTGTGTAGTACTCCGTTACAATAGCCGTCCCATGATGAAAGAATATCTCATCTCTTTTATTTTTTGTTTCTGTCAGAGAATATCCAATCCGTAATGAGGGAAAGGCGCTGCAATTCATCTACAGCAGCAAACAAACCCTAACCGGCGGCGGATTGCTCGCCGGCACAGCCACGAGCAACCTCTTCAGAAACCCTAAATTCAAGAAAACGATGGCCGCCGTCCGTACGCCGAGCTGCAGCCCGGACGCGGTGATCTTCGCCGCCTCAGATTTCAACCAATCTCTCTACTGCCACCTCCTCTGCGGGCTCGTCAATCGGGCCGAAATCGAGGTCATCACTTCGACCTTCGCCCACAGCATAGTTCAGGCGTTTCGAACCTTCGAAAACCTCTGGCCCGAGCTCGTCGGAGATGTAAGAGACGGCGTTCTGAGCAGCAGAATCACGGATCTGTCGGTGAGGTCTTCCATGGCGGAGGTCCTGAGACGACCCGACCCGAAATTGGCCGACGAGATCGGCCGCATTTGCTTAGGGCTTTTGGTGAAGAAGGTGGGCGGCGGCGCGTGGTATGGTCTGATACCCGAGATTTTCCCCAATGTGAAGTATGTCCACGCAATTATGACGGGATCCATGGAGCCCTATTCCGAGAAGCTGAGGTTCTACGCCGGCGGCGGAGAGGGTGCGCCGGCGCTGGTCAGCGCGGATTACGGGGCGTCTGAAGGATGGGTCGGGGTGAACGTGGACCCTAAGCTCCGACCCGAAATGGCGACTTTCGCCGTCTTGCCCAATATCGGGTTTTACGAATTTATTCCCTCGAACGACGACGACGGAATTGGACACGCGGAGATTCTGGGCTTGTCCGAGGTTAGACTCGGCGAGGAGTACGAGGTTGTCGTCACCAACTTTGCAGGTGACTTCACTCTCTCTTTTTCTTACATCATTAAAACATGTTTCTAACTTCTAATTAACTAATCAATTCGATCAATGATGAACCCTTTTTTCACGCACAGGGCTGTACCGTTACAGATTGGGAGACATAGTGAAAGTCAAAGGCTTCTACAACTCAACTCCTTTGCTCCAATTCATACGAAGGAAGGACCTAATCCTCTCAATAAACATAGACAAGAACACAGAGAAGGACCTTCAGATAGCCCTAGAATCAGCTTCGAAGCTTTTGATGAAAGAAGAGATCGAAATCCTCGACTTTACGAGCCAAGTCGACACTTCGACTGACCCAGGCCACTACGTCATATTCGTCGAGCTCAAACCATTATCATCGCTTTGTTCGAAGGACGAAATCTTGCAAGAATGCTGTAATAATTTGGACAGATCGTTCGAAGACTTTGGGTACGTAAGTTCGAGGGCGGTTAGGGCGATTGGGGCGCTCGAGCTCAGAGTGTTGAAGAATGGAACTTTTGAGGAGATTATGGCTCACTTTGTAAGGTTGGGAGGAGCGGTTAGTCAGTTCAAAACGCCGCGCTGCGTTGGGCCTAGCAATCAGAAGGTGCTTCAGATTCTTCAAAGGAATGTCGTCAACTCCTATTTCAGTACTGCATACTGATTATTATTATTATTATTATTGTTATTATTATTATTGTTGTGGTTGTTGTTATCGTGAAAAAATTAAGGGTTTGTTGTCTTTGTTTGGCTGTTTGGTTTGACGAAAGTATTCTTCAATAAGTTGTTTTGTAATGGACTATATATGTGCTTTTTCAACTAGATATTTTATTTCGCAGCTAGAAGTTTTATGCTATATATATCGATATATTTCATGACCCAGATTAATAAGTATATATATATATATGTATATGTTCCAACTTCCATTCAATTTACACATAAAAAACATCATGATATGATTATCAGTAAATCATGTCCAGAACCCTAGCAATGCATGCAAGATCAATACTCCCTTAATACCCCCATATAAAGTATTAACTAAAGGAGCTCATACCCCTTCCTTTATTTAATCCACCTTATTATTAATCATTTTTACTTTAAATTTTATTTAATTTTTTTCTTTTAATAAAATCGTCCCTCTACATTGCCACAATTTTCTTACGGGCCAACAAGAAAATTATGATCAACCAAAGCAAGCTTAATCATCACAAGTCGTTGAATTGAACGGGGACAAACCCTGCAAACAAATTACTAGATTTCACACTTTCTTACCTGACAGACGATTAGATCATATGAACTTGTGGACCAGTGTTGCAAAATTCTGCAGGAGCCGATTAAGCGGGTGCCTAGGCCGATTAATCAGCGACAAGACCGCCGAATTTCTTGTAATGGTGTACGCCGCTCCGTTCTCGCGGATCCGTTAAGGGCTTCACAACGAGTCGTCCATCGAAACGAAGGCTAAAAAATCGATTTGGGGATTCGGCTATTAAACTTATTTAAAATAAGGTTTAATTAAATCAAAATTTACTAGGCAACATCTCACTTATATAGAATAGCTTCCCAGACTTTTTCATTGCAACACTCGGTGTGGGACAGCATATCAATACCACATACAGATTTCTCTCTTATCTATGGCGGCATATGCAAAATAAATTCCAAGTGTTGGCTGGCCCAGTGGATGTTAGAAGTTGAAGTTTGTTTTTTCCTTAAGGTGGTTGGTTCGATTACCGCCTTCGTCAATTCTTTTTAAACAATTTTTATATATAAAATTTGGGGTAATTTTACAATTTATTCTATTTTATTAAGCGTGTGGGGTAAGTATAAACTGCACATTGGTCTCAATTTCCCAAAGAAATTAATTAAACTTAAAAAATTACTCACTACCTTTTAATTACTATTTTTAATTAATAACTGGTTTTTGTTAATTCATATATCTTATTGCATAATTTATATATACTAGTACTTTTTCGCACACTCTATGCGTGTGCATATGATTTAATATATTATGTTGCTCTTAATTTATTATTTATTGTTGAATTGATGAAATATATTTTATAACTATATAAGAGAAAAATAATGTGAGGGGTTGTAAGTATAATAAATAAAATATATATATATATATATATAACAATAGTAATAATATATATTGTAAAATATATAATATTAAAATAAAACATTCTTCTTAGGGTCCGTTTGGTGTTCCCCGTAAGCCCGTATAATAGATAGTATTAATTAATATTGGTTTTGTAATTGCAACCAATTTAATATTTCAGCCTGATATCTGAGTAGAGAAGCTCAGAATACACAAACCTTATCAGGACTAGGGCTGGGGAAATATACCGAAATACCGATATACCGTCCTTATCGTATTGAAACGTACCGAAAATATTGAAAATTTGGTATACCGATTATACCGAAATACTAAAATTTTTAATATTATATATATACACACCTACATATATTATATTATTTCAAAAAATATAAAATGGATAAAAATATTATAAGGATCTTCATAAATTTATTTAACCCATAATTATTAACTATACCCAACTTTCTAAGATTATTGAGGCTCATTTTACTTACATTAAAAAAACAAAAGGAAATACAAAATAGCCGTTTCGTTTTAATTAATATGTATATAAAGTTGTATTTTGTGGTTATGTAAAGTTCTTTTTCTTACTAATGAGACTCTGTAAATTATTTAAGGTTATTTTTATGAATTAAAATCTTTATCTTGGAAAATTTGGTATTAATAATCCATCTTATTGGGGCTTAACGATCTTGAATTGACTAAAAATTCGAAAACAACGAATTAACGAGTTACGAGACACGCAAGGTAAAAAACCATCCGTGTGAATGGTATAGAAGGTATGATACCGATACCATACCGAAATTTCGGTATGATACCGTATCGAAATTTAAGGTATACCGAAATTTTGGTATGGTATTGGTATGATATTTTTGGATACCGAAATTTCGGTACGGTATACGGTATCACAGTTTTGGTACGGTATACCGTACCGAACCACCCCTAATCAGGAGGTGGTGACTTATTTGGGACTTATACTAAATAATTAATGATGGGCTTTTGTATTACCCTTATAACCAAACGGACCGTTTGGTGAAGCGATTGCATGGAATGGACTGATGGGATTTTACACAAAATTGTAAAATACGCATGGAATTATGTCTAGGCTGTACTGTCAAAGTAGCTTGCGGCCCACGGGCGAGCTTTGAATATTTAGGCCCGTATAATAGATATATATGTAATTATGTATTTTTTATATTTCGAGGTAAGATTTGTAGTTTAATCAAATTTATAAATATTATTTAAAAGTTAAATTAGATTAGGTATAGTTTAACTTGAATTTTTCTATTTTAAATTTTCTTATTTTTATTTTTAGTTAGAAGCAAATTATGCCCGCCAGGACCGTGGTTAGCCAATAGGCGGGGCATCTTTTCCTATGCCGGTCAAATGAAGAGCCAGTCCAACGGCCTGTTTTGACAGCTCTTAGCTGAAGTTGGACTTCTTATAAAGCACAATCCATGTTTCTTTTGTAATTATTCCTTACATATTTAATTATGAGATCCCTCATTTGCAATCAATGCCCTCATGGTCATCGACGAAAACCACGAGGATGCCGGCGAGAGAACGAGATCATACGCGACATTGACCACCCAAACGACATAGATGTGAGGGGATTGCGATGGGATCCATCGTACTCGATCTCACCCTGGGCTTGGCCTCAGACCTTCTTCTTTGGGTTAATCCTTACTCTACTTCAATTTCGATAGCAACTTTGATGACCGTGATTTGCAAAAGCTTTTTTTGGTTAGGTGATGCTCACCATATTGGGGCAGTCATGTGTGTTCCATATACTAATTGTATTACTGTGATGAAAATTATAGGGTCTTTTCTTATCTAATTCGCTAGTGGCTGGCGTAAATAGTGAGACTTACTCATAGATGCTTGTTGGATATTGATGTAGTTTGTGATGTTTGTGCTTGTCTGATGTTTCAGGAATGCCGATTTGTGATGCTTTTTCTCAATAGAGCAGCAACCAAATATGTACAACGTGGTTCATGTCAAATACTACGACCTTGTATGACATATTTGATTTAGGTTAAAATTATTGCTTGCTAATGTATCTCTAAGTCCTGATTATGCATTGTGCTTCTTCGAGAGTTGTTTGCCCCAGAATTATTGTTCCTTTGCTTTTGGTGCTTTTCTCTTCCATAGCTAATGTGTGATTATGTTAATTGAAATGTATTTCTGGCTGCCTCTATTTTACACCAAGTTTTGTTAATTCTAAATTATGAGTCTTCTATGCATGATTCAAAAATTTTATGTTTTTTTTTTCGATTTTAAGAGTTTGATTCCATAGATGTTTCGGTTTGTTTGGCCAAAAATGTAATTCTTCGGTCATACCGTCATGACATGTGTTATATGATTGTTATTATAAATAATGAAACCTACATTTCTATTTATATATAAGAAATGTGATGGAGATTGTATGTGTCAGATTGAGTAATGTATCTTTAGCTTCCAAATGCATGCATGTTCTGACTGGTAAAATTTTAATCTCTCTTAAAGTTCTCCATGTTGCAAAATATTGCAACATGTAGGTTGACCAGCCCTCGGCCCTGAAAAACACAGAGCTCGGGCCTCAATTTCCAGAACACGAAAATTAATCGGCCCATTTTGCCCGACCCGTCAGGCCTGTAGGTCGCCAGCCTACGGGCCAACTTAGGCCCTCTTTATGATTAGTGTTTTTTTTTCAAATATATTTTATACATAAAAAATATATTTTCTAAGCAAAAAAGTATAATTGTATTTAAGGGATATAATTTTTTCATATAATTCATTGCATAACAAACGAAGTTGTACTGCAGAACAATGAAGTGGTACTACAGAACAAAGAAGTGGTACTACAGAACAAAGAAGTGGTATTGCAGAACGATGAAGTAATATGCAGAAATCGGGTCCTTAAAACTAATTGCTTTTTCTGACAGGGCCTAAACTCGATTTTAAAACTTAAAGGGGGACTGAATTGAAAAAGCCCTTTTTATAATTAACTTATTAACTCACTATTTTATTCAAATTTAACCCCTAACTCGTAGATTTAACACTTGACATACGATTAATATATAACAATCCACGCAATTTACTTTTATTTAATTTTACCCCTTAATTTATAGTTTGAAAAAAGTTCATAAAAACAATGTATATTTTCCATATTATTTGATTGATTCTTATATAAAATATATATTTATTATTATATTTAAGATAATAGGTTTACTCCGGTTTATACCGATTAAACCACTAAATCTTAAACTTCTAAAATTTTTGGTTCAGTTAGAAAACTCGGTTTGAGAACCCAGCAGATTATTAAGGGTACGAGTCGCGACATGTTTCGTTTGAATGTGAACCTTTGTTTATAAATAGCAATATTAGATTTTCTTAACTGTTTTTTGTTGGGAGATAAATTCTGACATTTATTCTTCGTTGCAGAAGGTCGTCGTTCACCTTCTGTGAGATAAAGCGAGTGGTCGTTGATAATGTTATTACTATAGGTTTTTTGTTCGATTTGGTTTGCGGGCTCGTTGCTTCCTGTGAAAAAAGAAAAATCAAATCTTCCGATGTTGCGATTGGGATTGATGCATGATCAGATCGGAAATGCCGATCTCGGATCCAATTGTCGTTGTCGAATTGTTGTTGCTGCGTTTCTTCAGAATTCGAAGGACCACAAACCCCTGCATTGCCCTAAAACCGCAAAGCCCTTTGCTGATTGTTTATAGGGACTCCTCGATTCTTTTTAACGTTGGTCTTTTTGTTGCGTATTCTGTTTCTTCCTTGTTGTTGCTGTCGCTTTGTTTTATTGAAATGGCTTCGGTGATGAGTCTTGGCTTTGCAAGCGGAGCTCAGAATTCAACAGGATCCTCGGTTATTTGTGATGTTGACGATGATTCTGCTAGTGATCGTCCCGTCGGTTATGTAGAGAAATGTCCCAAAAATCGATATATTCGGGTATCTATCTTTTGTTTTATAGAAGAAATTGTTGTTGTTTTGTGTTTGGAAACCGACGAGTGCTCATGATTTATCTGATCTTGTGTTGTGTATTTGTGTGTTCTGCTAATGATATTCGTAGTGAAGTTCTTCTAGTCCATTTTTGTAAGATACTCGTCTATGTGTGCTTTCCCTTGTTATTCTTGGTCTTGAATAAGTAGTTTTTTTTGCTTGTTTATTTGGATTTGAAGGGATTTTCTTTCTTCGACATCAGTTTAATAAGTTATCAATTTAACAAATGACTTGCTATGCTTTTATGCTTACCTATGCAGGATGATGGTAAATGTTCTCCTCGCATGTTTAACATATTAATCAGATTGTTCTTTCGATTTGGTTTTTATGCAGTACAAAGAAGTCCTGGGAAGGGGTGCATATAAGACCGTGTATGTGTTTAAACCCTTCCTTATTTCTTTTTGCTCCGTCTCCGTTTTGATTCAGGGAAGATGTAACACGATAGGAGAATATTTCTACGTGTCTTTGGACATCTTTTGATTATTCTAGGTACAAAGCATTTGACCAGATCGAAGGAATTGAAGTTGCATGGAACCGAGTTAAAACAGAAGAGGAGTTGCGGTCTTCTGAAGATCTCGAAAAGTTATTTTCTGAGGTTCATCTTCTTAGGAATCTTAAACATGAAAACATCATAAAGTTTTATGATTCATGGTTTGATGAAAAAAAGAAGGCATTTCACATGATTACGGAGCTTTTCTCATCCGGAAGCTTGAGGCAGTAAGTATATTTTATATGTTTTTTCATATGCATTTGCAGTGTTGTTTTTAGGCTATATATCCTTATATTGATACATTTTTGCCTGGTAGATACCGTAAGAAACACAGAACTGTGGATATAAAAGCCATCAAGAATTGGGCTAGGCAGATTCTTCGGGGTCTAGACTATCTTCATAGTCAAACTCCTCCTATCATTCACAGGGATCTGAAGTGCGACAATATCTATACCATTATATAAAGAGTCTAGGGGGTTTATAAACTGCCAATTTTGGTCTGTCAATTTAACATGTAATTTCCAATTTTACCCCTAACTGCTTAATTACAATATTACCCTTAAATTTTCATTATTTACAAAGTTATCCTTAAATTAAAATTATTTTTAAATAACTTAATTTATAATGTAAGATGTTCAAATTATTAAATAATTTAATATATCTGCACACACATTGAGTGTGCTAAAATACTAGTATTTGTAAATGGAAACCATGGAGAAATAAAAATTGGGGATTTAGGATTGGCCACCATCATGCAGCAGCCTAAAGCTAAAAGTGTAATTGGTATGCAGTTTTCCTTTCTTTGCGGTGAAGCTAAATTATGATGAAAATTCTCTCGTGAAAATATTTTAAGCACGCCGGAATGTCGGGCATGATTTAGAGTCAAACACGGTGATGCATTAAATTTGGTGGCAGAGAGTTGAAAAGCGCAAAATAACTTCAGAGTTCAGATTTATCGTACTCTTATGTCGTGTTAAATTTGAAGATTTTATCTTAAAACCAATTGGTATTATGTGAACAAGCATTTCTACTTATATGTATAATTGGGTTGATTCAGCGGATATGTATTGAAAATGGCCAGGAACACCTGAATTCATGGCTCCCGAGCTTTACGAGGAGGAATATAATGAACTTGTAGATATATACTCCTTTGGGATGTGCATGTTGGAGATGATGACTCTTGATTATCCTTACTCTGAATGCCAAAATCCAGCCCAAATTTATCGGAAAGTTACAAACGTAAGTTTTTCTTTCTTTGTGATGGACTGTTCTTATTGTATGAGTGTTTCAAATTTTCTGCTTTTTATTTTCAGATTACTGCCTGCCATAAAACAAAAACTTGAATTTTCATGACTTAAGTTTTATCCACCATGTCAAGTTTTCAGTTGAATTATAGGAAACTACAGCAAATGTTTTGCAACATATCTCAAAGTTTTGTAACCAAAAATATTCCTCAACTCTTGCACTATATACATGCTTTTTGATCTATCTTTATACAGGGAGTCAAACCTGCTTCTCTTGACAAGATAGCCTCTCCAGAAGTCAAAGAGTTCATTGAGAAGTGTTTGCTTCCAGCTTCCGAGAGATCATCTGCTAAGGAACTTCTGAATGACCCATTTCTTCAATACGAGCATTCAAAGGCCCCCTTTCCCAATTCGCTTCAATTACCCGATGATGTGTCTAGGTTCTTAAGCACAGCTACTAATGGGTCCCATTCCTTGGATATAGATCAAGAATGTGTAAAGTCCGCATACACCGCCTCACCTATTGGTAGTCCACGTTCCACATTGTTGGAATTCCAGAGAATTCACCAGAACACTGTATTCAGATTGAAGGGGGAGAAGATCAATGAGAACTCGATCTCTTTTACATTTCGCATAGCGGATCATGGTGGTATGATTGATTATAATCATTTCATTCAAACTTTTTAGTTGTTCCTATGAACAGTATCGCTAAAAGACTTCTTTGTTGGCAGGTCAAGTTAAAAACATTAGCTTTTCATTCTACCCACCTTCAGATACAGCTGTTAACGTTGCTGCCGAGATGGTTCAGGATTTGGATTTAGCGGATCATTACCTGCCTTTCATATCTGAGTTCATCGATTTTCTAGTAAGCAGACTCTTACCTGATTGGAAACCTTCATCTGAGTACTACTGCAGCACAGTTGGAGATTTAAGCGACATGTCCTTGATAGCTGATGAATGCTTTGAGAGCCAAAGAAATGATTCTCAAACACAATCAATGGCAGGGCAGTGCAATACTTGTGTTATTCCCAAGGGCCTTCAGTTATGCCTAGCAGATCATGGAAATTCGTATTTCATGTCACCCTTCGAAAAATTTGCTCCATCGGCTTGTTTAACTTTGACAAGCAATGATAAATGTTCTCACGATTCGAGCATGAGGATAGATTCCTCGATGCTGAAGAACAACGACATGCATTCTAATGGCGAATCAATTTCAGAATCTGATTTCAGTGATATGTTCTACGATGAATCTTGCAAAGAAGGCAGTGGTGGTAGCTCACATTTGGATCTATTGTCGAATGACTCGGGGTTGATTATCCATAACCCTAACAGGGTTTTGAGGATTGGGAGCCCAACTAGCTGTTGCATGAGTTCAACGTTGCGAGAGAACGATTGTAGTTTGAGCGAATTGACGAAAGAGATTGACGCCATTGAAAGGCAATATCAACAAGGGATTCAAGATCTTGCAAGGAGGAAAGTGGAAGATATGGAGTCCATTAAGAAGAAATGGATGATGATGAAGAAGCAAATGGTTCCTCACTGAAAGTGTGTTAACAGTCCCATGTGAATTTTTTAGTTCGTGTTGAGGATGTGAAGTTTGTTTCTTTCACATTCATCGGTTCTTATTAAAATATGTATATGTATGCTTGATGGGTTCAACCTCTGTCCACATATGTATATACTATTTCGATTATTTTATGTCTTGAATTTTAGGGAACAAAGCCCTTTTCTCTATGAGATAATCTCATTTGTTTTACACTTATTGCATTTGGTAATACTTTTGTAGATTTGTTGGGTTTTACCTAATTCTACCTAGTTAGGTAGACTGCAATTACACTTTCGAATGCTTCCATGTCGTTGAAAATCTGAATTTACTATGAACATTTCGCGGAAAACAAACGAACAAAAAGATAATTCTTTGAAACTAGTCTTTTAACAATAACTGAAAGATAGGCAAGGTTATAAATTAGGTACGACTACGAGTTTGTTTACATCGTAATGGTCCACCGAAGGAAGTTCAATGGGAATATGACCTTGCGATTGCGACCAAGAAAGCATACACTGCTCATGAGTCAGAATCACGAATCACAATTGCCTAATCCCCACAAAATGTAAGAAACTTCTCGGAGACTTCCCCATAGCCAATATAATATATACATAAAAAAATCCCACCACCAAAACACGCCCAAGACTAATCAAACCCCATTTCCATTGTGATCCTCCGAGTCTTGGAAGAGGGAGGGAGAGAGAGAGAGAGAAAAAAAAATAGAAAAGAAAGATGGAAACAAAAGCAGAACAAGAACGAGTATATGAAGACTTATTACCAGTCATGGCTGATAAGCTTGATGTGGACAGCTTCATCATTGAACTCTGCGGAGGATTCAAAATATTGGCAGATCCAAGCAGAGGGCTGATCACGCCTGAAAGTTTGCAGAAGAACTGCGAGTTCCTGGGACTTGATGGGATGAGCGTGGAAGATGCAGAAGCCATGGTAAGAGAAGGTGACATGGACAGAGATGGTGGGCTTAATGAGAAAGAGTTTTGCGTACTTATGGTGAGACTCAGCCCAGGGATGATGGAAGATGCAGAGATTTGGCTGGATAAGGCCATTCAAGGTGAGCTTGGTATGAGCTCTTCTTCTTGATTGATTTCTTTCTTCTTTGCTTGTTATGTGATTTCAACCATACATCAATTACTGTTTGTTTGTGTCTGAGAGAATATAATCCAAACCTCTCTCTCTCTCTCTTCCATCTTATCGGTATGTAATTGAGGTTTGTGTATCTTGTGAAGTACACGACATAATCTGCACCAGCAAAACAGAAGCTTGTAATATATATGTATTTTATCATCAGTTTGATTATTTGAAGTACATCAATCAGCATATGAAACTCAAACATACATGAACTGACGAAAAGGGATTCCACACCCTTACTGTTTCTGAAATAATCTGAAACAAAAAAATAAAAACAATAAAACTAACAAGGATGTTAGCATTGAAAAGGAGTGACTGATCAAGAAATAAAGAAGTTGAGCTGCTCGCTTCGAAGGTAAGCCGAAAAACAAAGACGCCTACCGTCATAGGCTATAAGGTAAGGAAACGAGCACTAAAGATTGAATCCAGCAAAAAAGAAATTTCTTATCTGACTCTAAAAACTTTTTAAGCTTATATTAAACTTCTAAGGTTGAAAAACTCTGCGTCCCACGGTAATGCGTAAAGGGCAGTAATAGAATATACCTCTTGTACTTCATCGAACTGATACTGGCTATGTATAGATTTCTGCAAGCATTTCTCGATCAATCGTAATTTCCATCAGGTGCAAAAAATAACAACACTTAAATTTCTCTATCTTTTTCTACATTCACAGGTGCGAACCCGCCGCAGTGCCCGCACAAGCCGAGGTCAACGCAAGGTTAAGTCTTATTCAGATTTAGCCGTTTTACTATAAAAGGCCGAATATTTTAGTTATAGATTAAAAAATGGCATTTTCTGCCTGCCTTACGAAGCTTTGCGATCTTCTGTTTTTCTCACTTTCTAGGGTTAGGACGTACACTGTGTTAGCGACCTTCATCGCTTTAATCGTCACCGTTCTCGTCCTTTTCGAGGGTGAATCAGGGAAGGTTCATGCAAATATGAGGGCAACCGTTGCTGCTCTCTACTTCATAAGGTATTTCTTCAACTCGATACTTTCTCATTTTTTTTTGTGATTCTCGTATTTAGTTTGATTGATTTGGCATCTGCATCCTATGATTGGTATTGAATTTGTTCTGTTGAATTCAATATGAATTGCAGAAACTACGATTTACGCAGATGCCAAATCAAATACGAGAATCAACAAAAAATATATATATATATATCGAATTGAAGAAAGAAATACCTTGTCAAGTAAAGGCCGGCAACGGTTGACCTCAGACGTGGATGACGCACTTAGAGAACCGTTGCCGGCCTTTACTTGACAAGGTATTTCTTTCTTCAATTCGATATATATATATATATTTTTTGTTGATTCTCGTATTTGATTTGGCATCTGCGTAAATCGTAGTTTCTGCAATTCATATTGAATTCAACAGAACAAATTCAATACCAATCATAGGATGCAGATGCCAAATCAATCAAACTAAATACGAGAATCACCAAAAAAAAGGAGAAAGTATCGAATTGAAGAAATACCTTATGAAGTAGAGAGCAGCAACGGTTGCCCTCAAATCTGCATGAACCTTGCCCGATTCACCCTCGAAAAGGACGAGAACGGTGACGATTAAAGCGATGAAGCTCGCTACCGCCGTGTACGTCCTAGCCCTAGAAAGGGAGAAAAAAAAAGATCACAGAGCTTCGTAAGCCAGGCAGAAAATGCCATTTTTAGTCTATAACTGAAGTATTCGGCCTTTTATAGTAAAACGGGGGAAACCTGAATAAGACTTAACCCTATTGCGTCCTCACATGACCTTGGCGTGTGCGGGTAGTAGCAAAGAATTTGAGCTTATAGGCATCCAGCTCTATTATGCAAAACTTAATTTTATCAACATCTCCTGCAAAACAAATCAACCACATATGATTCACAGTAATTTAAGGTATTAGAGTGTTTGATGATTATCAGATAAAAATAAGTCAAGCTACATTACTTGTAAATTTTACTTGAATTTGGCTATTGATCAATTCGTTCGCTCCAAGATCGAGAACTTGATAATGGACACGAGGATTCCCGGTGGGTGCCAAAACGGGAGAGAAGTATGTTTCTTGCGGGTTGTTGTACGGGGCAACCTTGTTCACCCATAGAGTGACAGGCTCATCAGGTTGATACTGCATATTAGTAAGCGAATTCAGCTTAATAACGAAGAGAATAGATAGAAATTCATCCTCCACTTCGAGCAAATGAAAAGGTTGGTATTTCCAACAAATGCACACACGAAACAAATCTCCTAAAAAATCAGAGTGCATGCGAATTGAGACAAACTCGTAATTCTTTCACATGGTACCAACAACAACTAAGTAGCTCTACTTCAGTTCAGTTCCAGGTTGAAAATTTCCATTCATCAGGTAACACAACTTTAATTATGGCAAAATCAGAAGCACCGTTCTCTAAGTGAATGAAAAATTCAATACGTGAGCAGCTGCATCATCATTTCCAACTAAAAGAAAGGATCAAATACAAATTCGAACAGAGTCACTCATTGTGCAAGATCAACCAAACAAACGGAAACGACCAACCAAAGTAAATGCAATTTAGTAACTTGCCCAGTGAAGCAGACATGAGGAACGTGACGATCCAAGAAGCCGAAAGATCGAGCAGAGCAGCTGAGCCCACTGCAAACAGTTGGGATAAATTTGGGAATAGGAATCGTGAACCTAATTTATTTAAATGGGATTTATTGTCTTTCAGATTAATATAATACCTCAAAACAAAAAAAAAAACAGTTACTTTCAATGGATTTATTTAAACCACCATAATTATCAAGCCATTGGCTTGACTGGAACATCTGGAATCAATCGAGCGAGAACACACAAAAAATAAACAGACTTCATAGACAAGACTAATCAACCACATTGCAAGGTTATTTTCTTTTCACAACTGAAAATAGTATATTGTCATGACACCAGACAAGGTCGTCGCCGGGGAAACGGTGGAGAAGGAGGAAGGTTCGGAAGTGAGGGCTTAGGGCAGAAAAGTGGAAGTGTTGTTGGGAAAGTTGTCGGATGGGGTGTTAGCAAGGACAGACAGAACAGAAGGCTCAAAGGGGACAGGTTTGGGCTGAATTGGAGAGAGATGGGTTGGACTAAGGTGAGATGGGCTTGGGAAGGGCATGAAGGCTAACGGGCCTATCTTTTATTTTAAATCAAATGGGACAAATATAGTGAGCCCTGTTATGCTGTTTTAGGGTTAAGCAAGAAACTAACCCATCTTACTATCGTCTTCTTCATCTAATTCTACATCTCAACTCTCTCCTCCGGAAATTCTTCTCTTTCTCATCTAATTCTTCTCTTCTTTAATCTCCTCAATATCTTATAAAAATATCAAAAAAAATACAATATCATCGAATATCAAATATACTACGACCAGCATCCATAACATATATTAACCACCCCCACCTATATAGATAGCTCAACAGAACAAGATCAACAATAGCACACGCACACATAAAAGTCCAAATTATTAAGGCCGAATATGCAATATCATGGCAGAAAAGGTTCAGAACCTTCGCTCCTATAGTACCAAAAGCTACACAGACATGGTACGAAATTCAAAATTAACACATTAAAAAGGAGAAAAGAAGACACGCAAACAGATCTGCAGTAGTAAAGAATTCAGAAATATACGAAAACCAAAAAAGAACATTGTTTTCAATGAAAATTAGCCGTCCAAATTAGGTGCGAGGCTTAAAATCGGGTCGAGCACACACGAGCAACGACTTACCTTTCGAGTAATGAATTCGATCAGAAGTGACCTCAAATGGGTTTGATTTTATGGATCGGATTAAGCAATTTAGATTAACTTAACCACTGTTGGGTCAATGAACTCCGTTGTTTTAGAAAATGTAGTGAGTGTGCGTGGGTGATGTGGTTATTATTAGGTTATAATAACAAGTCCTATGGGTGAAAGATGAGCCGAGCCGGCTTCGTTTATGTCGAGCTCGAGCTTGAGCCCGGATATAGTGGCTCGAAAGCTCGCGAACAGGCTCGCGAGCTTTTTATTTATTTTAAATTTTTTTATATTGTATATTTTATATTAGTTTATATTTTAATATGAATTTATATTTTTTCTAATTTTATTTTATATAAAAACCTCGAATTTTTTTAAATTTTTTTAAAAGTTTTTTATTTTTTTATATTTTTATTTAATTTATATTATTTTTATTAATTTATTAATTTTTTTATTAAAAGCTCGAGCTCGATGAACTTCGTGAGCTCGAGCTCGAGTTCAAGCTCATCTGGGTCTAAATGTGCTCGAGCTCGAGCTCGACTCGTTTACAGGTCTACCAAGTCCTTGAAAATATGATTCTTATACAATACATTAAGTTGGGCCTTAAAATTTAAATATTTTTAAGCAGGCCGAACAAATAAAATTATGGAAAACTCCCATTAGGCCCAGAAAATAAGACTAGAAAGAAAACAAAACACTTATATTTCTCATCTTCTTCTACATTCACATGTGCAAACCCGCCGGGAGAGTTTTATTTGCTACTTACTGCCCGCACAAGCCGAGGTCATGCGAGGACGCAAGGGTTAAGTCTAATTCAGGTTTACGCTGTTTTACTATAGAAGGCCGAATACTTCAGTTATAGACTAAAAATGACATTTTTTGTTTGGCTTATGAAGCTCTGTGATCTCGGTTGAAATGTCTGTCCCAACAAGTGTGTCCCAATTCCTGTCCCACTTTGTTAAATCGATTTTATGATTATCGTAAAATATAAGATATGGATATCAAATTGATCATCATAAAACAAGGAATAAATTGGATGTGTTTATTTATTTTTATAATATAAATCACATGAAATAATAATGATATTATGATTCGGTGGAATATGAAATTAAAACAATTAATAAATAAAAGACAAAATTTGTGGACCTCTATATCAAAAATCCAACGGCAAAGATTGAAGTGGGATAGGAATTGGGACACACTTGTTGGGACAGACGATTTCAACCGCTGTGATCTTTTGTTTTTCATGCGAGGACGCTTGGCGTGTGCTGGCAGTAGCAAAGAATTGAGATGCTCGCTTCCAAGATAAGCTGAAATTGAGTACTAACGATTGGATCCAGCAAAAAAGAAAATCTTTATCGACTCTAAAAGCTTTTTAAGCTTATATTAAACTTCTAAGGTTGAAACTCTGCGTTCCATGGTAATTGGTAATGGGCAGTAATAACATATACCTCTTGTACTTCATCGAATATACTGGCTATGTCATGTGGGAAGTTTGCTCGGATACTAATCAGCGACTGTGCTGTCTCCAAATCAAGATTTGTGCAAGCATTTATCGATCAATTGTAATTTCCATCATCACCACCATTTAGGGGTGGACATCGGGTCGGGTATCGGGTAGTTCGGGTTCGGGTTAAGATTTTCACTACCCGAACCCGACTCGACGTCGGGTACCCAATTCTGAATTGAGAAAATATGACTAAAAATATTATAACATATCAAAATATCCATGTTATATATTAAATGTCACTTATAATATTTGGATGTTTTATTTTCGATAAATATAGTATATATATATATATTTGTATATGTTTATTTATAAAACTTTGAGATTATATTTTCAATTTTTATAATAATTAATGCGCTGATAATAAAATATCACTTGTTATTATGCAATTAAAATAACAAATTAATCGAAATATTATTTAAAACATTAACACCAATCACGTTAGATATTGATATCTAGATATGTAATTATATCTTTTTAATGTTCATGTATAAACATTAATATATTTTGTTAAAAATAATTTGCCGGGTACCCGAATGACCCGAACTACCCGATCCCCGACCCTATAAATAATTATCGGGTATCGGGTAATTACCCGTCCGGAACTACCCGAACCCGATCAGATTCGGATAAAACCCGAATGCCCGAACCCGAACGCCCACCCCTACCACCATTATCGTAGCCGTTGCCCATGGTCATTGCCGTTATCTAATCAATGATGGAATCTAATACGATTTTCAAGTTCACGAGACATTTTCACTGACGTTGAACCATTAATGGGCACATCTCAATTGCAGACTTACAACATACAGTGCCCAAACTTACCCTTCGCACCTTCATCAGTGTCAAAGCATCTTTTCTTGAGCCACTGCGGGGCCAATGTTAGAGTGAAGACGGTGGTAGACTAGAATAGATAATTTTATTAATAACCAAAAGAACGAGTGACGACAAAAACGTACTAATAACCAATCCGAGAGTTCAGAAAACTCCGGCATACCCAAACTTAAACCAAAAACATGAAAGTGATATTAGAGACCCACCTCCTTTTATAGGAGAAAACTTCCCTACTAAATCTCCCCTACTACTAACTTAGTCAATCCCTAATAAATCTCTAACTTGAATTCAAATCCCTAATACTAATATAATGGGTGTTGGGCTTAGGCACTCGGCTTCAGCCCAATCTCGTGGCCCATGTGCCTCCATCTGTTCGCCCGACCCTCTTACGTGAATCTGGTCGTTCGGTTGAGCTCTATCGTTAATCGCTTCCTTCGTCGGTTTCTCTCGGCGCTTGTATACCCGATGGCTAACAGCCAAAAATCATCTACTCATCATGCTCACCAATAAGTTCGTCCAACAAAGCTCTCCAAGAATCAGATGCATAAACTTCACTCCTACTATGGCACATCCTCTCAATTACGAGGGTGTACGTAGATTCACAAGGCGGGCATCCTTTATCCAGCATTTCCTCTAAAATCTTTGCCCCTTCTTTTACATGGCCCGCCTTACAAAACCCGTCGATCAAAACGCTGTAAGTAAAGCTGTTCGGGCTACATCCCCTTTCCTCCATATCATCCCATAACCTCCCAGCCTCATACAATTCGCCTTTCTCACACATCCCAGCAATAAGTGTATTATACGTCAAGAGGCTTGGGATCGATCCTCGCTCGAACTCATCAAACAACTTCCTCGCCTCAAAAATCTTCCCATCCTTACACAACCAATATATCAAAGTACTTGACACCGAGTTATCTGGGGTTACATTCTTTATCAGCAACGTTCTCCATAACATGCAAGCTTCCTCAACCTTTCCATCATTACACAAAGCATCAATCACCTTACAACACAACGACGAGCTAGGCACATACTTCCTGTCGAGCATATCGTGAACCATATTCATCGCTTCGGCAGATTTTTTCTCCTTACACAAAGCCTCGATCATTACGCTGTAAGTGACATCGTTAGGCTCAACCCCACTTGCCTCCATCTCATCCATAACCTTAGTGGCATCGACAAACTGCCCAAGCCTACAATACCCATCCATCAAAACAGTGTAAGTGGTGGCATCGGGCAACCAACCTCTATCAAGAATTTGATCGAACATATTCCGTGCACCCGCCATATCGTTTCGCTCCACAAACCCACTCAAAATCGTGGTGTAGCTCACGATATTGGGCACGAGTCCCATGCCTGGAATCTCATCCAACAACTCCAGCGCAGCCTCCACGTCCCTTTTCTTACACAGAGCTTTCAAAAGTATGTTGCAAGTGAAGACATTGGGCACAATACCAAACCTCTTCTGACAGTTCTTAAACATCAGATAAACAGAATCGTACTTTTTGTTTTGCACCAAGGCGTTGAGTAGTGTGTTCAGCGATCGAACTGACCTCTGCACGCCGAAGTCGCTGATATGGAGGAAATATTTCACCGCCTCGTTGGGTTTGCTCGCCAGACCGTAGTTTCTAATGAGGGTGATGAACAAGTCCTCGCCGCATTTGATCTTCGAAGAGCGCAGCTGAGCTAAAAGGGAATCGATGGGTCCGAAGGCTCGCATGCGCGTGAGGCGCTGGATGATGGAGTGGTACGTTTCGTAATTATGCCGAAAACCTGGATGGTGTTCGCCGGCGTAGTGGAAGATTTGGAGGGCAAGATCGAGATTTTGCTGAAGGGCGATGATGCGAGAGAGGCGCTTCGGCGTGAGCTTCTGCGGCCATGGTTTGATCGGAGGTTTCACGGCGCAGGTGCTGAAGTAACGGCTACGGACTGCCGCAAATATCCTCACAATTGCCTTCATCTTTTTTCTCTAGTTTTTGTTTTATTTTTTTCCTTTCTGAAAAATTGAGTTATTATCAGAACCATTTTTTAAAATTCATCATTTCATAGCCAAATGGGCCTCGGAGGTCCAAATATGGGATAAGCCCATTAATATTTGTAGCCCATTTAGAACCAAAAACACACAATATCATATGAGCCATACGGAAAAAAGAAAAAGAAAAAAAGTCACTGGAGATGTCAATTTTCGATAAAATGCCATCCTACATAGGTGTCGGGTTCAAATTCAATAGTATTTTGACTATCGTGTTACATTAATTTGAGACATGTTGGAGTTTAGTCTTCTCATTGGGAATTTGGAAATAATATTGATAATAACATAAGTATGTTTATAAGCTAAAAAATTTTCTTATATACATATCACCCAACCCACCATTTTGCTCTTTCAACTTGCTAATGTGAACCTCGAGCTCCCTCAAGTAGTTATGGATGAGACAATTCATTTTCACGAATCCCTTCTTTTGCTTCTTGTAAGACGTCTCTTTTCTTGGTTAAATGTTGTAAAATTCGGCCTAGGCGAAAATCACATAATCGGCCGCTTAATTCGTCAACGAATTAATCCCGCCTAATCGCCGACTATTCGGCCGATTCGACCTTATCCGGCCGATTCCTCGGCCAAATCGTCAAAATAATCAATAATTATTTTATTAAAATAAATACATAAATCTTTACTAAATGCCCAAAGAGGGTGTCCACGTGCCCTTTAGAAAAGATTCTCAGTCTCGTTACATGTTCTACTCGGTGTGGGACACTTCCTTCAAAACAATAGCATATTGAATATTGATGGGCTTATTGGACCCATCATCCCACCTCAGACCCAACGTGAACCAAGACCCAATCAAAAATTTTATTTTTATTTCTTGTTTCAAAAATAAATTGAATCAACCAATACAGTTCTTACGAATTAATGAATGGCCCAACTGATTTCGCCCACCCAAGCATGTATTCATGCTTAAAACGTAATAGCCAACTTTAGAAATTATAATAGTAAAAATATCTTGTTTCATGGACTAAAATAGTAACTGAAATATAAAAATATATAAATTAAATAAAAAATATGATAATTACTCCCGACATCATCCTTATTAACACGGTATTTTTGTACTAATCTATTTTTGTGTCATTGAAATTCATATATTTACATAGAATTCCTAAATAAATTAAATTTTACTTTGACAGAGTGTTAGCATATTAGATATATTGAAAAATAACAGAGACCGTCTAATTTCCGCCAAGCTGTATAGGCGCTAGGCCCCGCCCGACATGCGCCTAGCGAATTTTACAACATTGTAATAGTAATGTAAGCTACGGTTGGTTTTTTATCATTGCTTTTAAGAGGTGTTTATGACGTTTTAGTTTTCTTTGCTTTTTTGATGTGATGTATGTATTTTGCGTCAGAAGTTAAAACTTAATTGTTGGGATTTCGTGAGCTAAAACTCCATTAATCATATCCAGAGAGGATCGAATATGAGCTCAGCTGATCAAGCGGTGGAGGAACGGATGAATTGAAGAAAATATGGCTAAGTAATTTGCTTCGATAGGTTTAAATGAGAACCGTAGGATCAGGCGCGAAATGAAGATCAAAGGCTGAGATTAGAACTTATAAAAATGCTCAATGATTTTATAAGCTGGAGAATGGTACAACTTAAGAAGCGGCTGATAAATCTCGTCAAAGGATTAGCTGAGAAATTCTTCTCTATAAATTACAGCTTATCAGTTTCGAGTAGTGAACTTGGTGAGCTTCTAACTTTCTGTAGAGAGCGAATCTTTGAGAGCTGCAAAAGATAAAGTTGTAGAGTGTGTGAGAGACTTGTAAACCCTTCTCTTCGATTAAAATAAGTTCGATTGGTCCGTGAAAATAGACCAAAATTGGGTCGAACCACGTAAATCATGTTTTCTTGTGTGTTTCTTCTCTGAATCGGTCTGAATTCGATCAAGATTGTGTTTCTTGATATGATCAACACACGAAAGCGATAACTTAATGAATTGCGAACCTAAACCAGCGAATTTCCCAACATCTATTATATATAGATGTTTTCTTATTTCGATAGTGAAATTACAGTTAATATTTGTGTGAGCGTTGAGTTGAATAAGTAACTAAATTAGCGTGAGTATTTTTGGTGGAATGACATTCTATTCAAAAGATTTCGCAAACATTAAATGGTAATAATAATTTCGCGAACATTAAATGGTAATAATATTGTTTAACGTCAAACTTGATAGGGTACTACTATTTGCACCCCATAAAGAAAACCTTGTGAATGTAAACAATAAAAATAATTTGATAGAATTCAACAAACACAAATTAATCATATTCTACTATTTACTCAACATAAATTATAATATATATCTTTGAAGCAAATATGATACTACCTCCGTCCCATTGGTTTTTGTACATTTTACTATATCGGGCGTCCCGCTAGCTTTTGTAATTTTCTTTTTTAGCAAAAACTGTCACAAACAATCAATATAATAATATTAAATACTCTTAAAAGACGTGTCAAAATATACATTTTTTTACCTTTTAATAGTACTATATTATCAAATATTCAGTTTTTTAAAAACCGTGTCATACCTCAAATGCCCATAAACATATGGGACGGAGGGAGTATATATGATCGTGAGGGACGTACGTGACTTTTCTAATTCTGTTGAAACAATTTGTATCTATACATGCACACAAACATAATATACTCGTCGCACATACACACACGTAATATATAAATTATTTAAGGAAAATAAAAATAACTCGAACGTGTTATGTTGTTGCATATAGTTTGAAATAAAAAATTGTTATATGATCAAACATGTTCAATTAATATTAGTTGTCCGTATTATTTATATATATATATATATTGTGCAAACATATTCATATCAGGAGTACTAAATTACTAAATTGTCCAGCCATGATATTCATATAGACGTAAATAAATACCACCAAATAATAACTAGATCAATCCAATATAACATTACTAACACTACAATTAGAATGCAATTTTTTTTCACAATCTTTAATACGATGTATGGAGTAGCCCATGCAGTTGCACATTCATATCTGAAATGAACTCACTGTGACGTGATAGTTGGCAGCGGATATCTACCAGATAATGTAACTTTTACGTAATGATTACCATCAACATGACCGATTGCGATGGCAACATGATGATACCATGGTGGCGAACCGAAGCGGCAAGTGTGTCACGCTGCCTCTATTAATTATAACATGTAATATTACGTTAAACTTCGAAGCAATTAAGACGCCCACATCAGGCATAAGCATCCAATGCTCAAAAGGCGTGCACCTATCCGAATAAAAAAATTTAGCGATTTGTTGACAGTGAACCATGCTTCAACACCAAACATGTCGACACATTCTAACTTATACATTTCTAGCTCTTCTACCAAATTGCGCCGAATGATAGACCATGCATCCTCTTCAAGACCAAGGCAAAGAGCTATTGCATGAATACCACAATATCCGCCAAGTCTTATATCTTGGACATGGGATGGATGAAGTATAACTGGAAATTCATGAATATGTGGATGGTGAAGAAAAATTTCAATCTCGCACTGGCACTGGTGGATCAACAAAACTTTTAGCCTTGATAGAGAGACGCCAACGAGTCGTATGAACATATGGTTCGCAAACCAATGACATTGACGGTGTAATTATCTCTCTCAACTTCCTCAACATACTGAACTTCTCAGTCTCGATTGTTGTTTAAATTGGGCCTTAAACATTTGTAGGTCAAGATCACAACATAACTCATCTTCTTCAAGATATGTACATGGTGACAAGTCAAGCTTCCTCCAAAACTTGTCGATCGCATCACGTGGAATAGGCTTACCATTGTTGAAATATTTTGCTTGTTCATGGGCACATGGCAACCCATGACTTGTACGAAGTAGACACCCACAAGTCTCAGACAAAAATCCAGTTGCTTTAGACCGTTTAAATTCTTTGAATATTATATCAAGCGCATGAATTGCAACAGAGCCACGCAATTCTTGATAGCGATGCACATTAAATCGATGTCTGACGATACTCTTGCTTTATTCAAGACTTGCTTTAGTAGTTGTTAGTTGAGATTGAATTACATGTTGATTGAAAGATAATGATGCCACCAAATCTGAATGTTAAGACTCCAAATATCGTTTTAATTTGGCATGTTGGCTCTCCACTCCGTTGGTTGTGTGATTCCAAAAGTTAAGAAGTCGGTCCAAACAGATGCAAGCATCTCCTTATAAGGTATCAACCAATAATTATTTAGATAAGTTAGTACACCTGAACATGGGCGGAGCCACTATAGGCTTAGGGTAGGCACTTGCCTACCCTGAAAAAATATATACCTATATATATATATATATATATACACATGTGTCTTATCTATATGTTGTGAATATAATTGTATCTGTTTAGATTTAAATATATGTATACATAATATTATCATACGCACACCTAATTGTACATTGAAATCTTAATTTATTCATATAATATTAGTTTTAGGTTAAAATATTATTTCCTATAATGGACTAATAGTTTAATGAAGTTCATTGATTAGGAAAGTCATGATAATTACGTGAATTTTCAATAGATAGGCAATTATCTTATATATTATAAATTATAATAAATTCTCATGCTGAATTTATTATCTTCCAAATTTACAGAATGAAAAGGCCAAAGGGTCATAACTACACATACAAATAACATACGAGTTCCCCATCATTAGACATCAAGAAAAATAGTATAGTTAGTCCAAAAAAATAGTTTCAGTAGTATATGTTTTGTTTTTTCCACTATTTCTGCATTTTTCATCTATAATATATCGGCAATGGAAAGATATTACAGAAGTAAAGCTACAAATGTCAATTTTGAAGCATTTGACTTATAAAGAATTTGAAATATTTCTTAATGTTGGTTATGATGCTATGCTATCATACAATGATTTTATTATGTAAACTTGGTAAACAAACCCAACAACATTTTGTAATATATATATATCGTATTATTGTTTCGTCCTAGCTTCGTTTTAGATTTTTTTCACACCCTGAGATAATCTAGCTCCGCCCCTGCACTTAAAAATCAAACATTTTATATCAGTTATTTTATACAATAATTTTACAAATAATAATTTGATATTTTTAAATATATTCCAAGAATATCTGGAAAACTGTGTAATGTTGCTTCAAGTTGTGCCAAATTGGATAAATATGCATCTTCGGTTCAGACGCAACTAGTGTTGTCCATGCCTTACAGAAAGAGTTTCATGTATTAGGAGACGTTTTTTATGGCATGCACTTCTTCATAATGCTTCTATAGACATGCCATCTACAGAGTAGTCATTTCGCTTCTGAAAAAATGTCGTTGCATGCTTTCATTAAAGCCAACTCCCTATCTGTGACTATAACACACCGTGCATCCATCCATTGCCGACTTAAGACAATTCAATGCCCAATTACAGTTGGACCTCTTCTCTTTATGCATCATAACGAATACTTTGCAGAACCATCAAACCACATGTTTGTTTATTTTACATGTCGCATCCATCAAAACCACATTTTGTACCTGTTTGTTTTATATGTCGCATCCATCAAAACTACATGTGGAAATGCACGCCATAGCTCCAACGGTTTTTGGTGGGGGAAAAATAATTCTTCTAACTCATTGGTTGTACAATTTGATCGACTTTAAAAAATATAGCCTTCTTCGTGTAGGAAAGACATAGCAACCTGCATTTGTGTTAGCGAGCTTCATCGCTTTAATCGTCACAGTCCTCGTCCTTTTCGAGGGTGAATCGGGCAAGGTTCATGCAAATGTGAGGGCAACCGTTGCTGATCTCTACTTCATAAGGTATTTCTTCAATTCGATACTTTCTCCTTTTTTTTGCTGATTCTCGTATTAGTTTGATTGATTTGGCATCTGTATCCTATGATTGGTATTGAATTTGTTCTGTTGAATTCAATATGAATTGCAGAAACTACGATTTACGCAGATGCCAAATCAAATACGAGAATCAACAAAAAAATATATATATCGAATTGAAGAAAGAATTACCTTGTCAAGTAAAGGCCGGCAACGGTTGACCTCAGACGTGGATGACGCTTGCTCGATTTCCCTTCGAAGATAACGAGAACAGAGATTATTAACGCAATTAAGCTTGCTATTAGGACGTAGGTCCTAACCCTAGAGAGCGAAGCAAAGAGAAGATCGCGAAACTTCTTAATAGAGACAGAAAATGCCATTTTTAATTGGTAACTAAAATTGTTAGGCCTTTTTATAGTAAAACCGCTAAACCTGAGTAAGAATTTACCCTTGAGTCGACCTCGGCTTGTGCGGGCAAGTAAAGACATAGCAACCTGCATTTGAGTTCCACCATTTTTCTCTATCATTCGAATATTTTGACGAGCATTATATACAATTTTCCTGGTTGAAACGTTATCCAAATTCTTCTTCGATATTATAATATTCCTTGCGGTTTCACGTTCGTTTTGATAATCTTCAACCAGTATAGCCTCTTTCTCAGATAATCGTCTTGGATATGGATGACTTTCTAGATCAAATGCAGGCTCCGTAGTCTTTTGCAGTTCGCCCTTTCTAGGGTTAGAACTTACTCAGTGGTGATGAGCTCGATCTCTCCGATTGTCACGATTCTTGTGATTTACAAAGACGAGCCGAGCGAAGTGCATAAAGATTTGAGGATAACTGTTGCAGTTCTGTACACGATAAGGTATTTCTGCAATTCATTGTATATGTTGTGCGATACTTTCTCCTGTTTTGTGTGATTCTCGTAATATATACTGATTGGTTTGGCGTCTTCCTTGTTGCATCCTATAATTGGCAAATTGATGTGGTAAGTATTGAATTTTGTTCTGTTGAATTTTGTGGTAGGTATTGAATACAGTTCACCATATTTCTGCAATTCATTAAAATGTGATAGCTATTGAATTTTTTCTGTTGAATTTTGTGGTAGGTATTGAATTTTGCTCGCCGTATTTCTGCAATTCACTGAAATGTGGTAGCTATTGAATTTTGTTCTGTTGGTTGATTCCTCAATTTCTTACTTCAGTGTTCACGATTCATTGAAATCTTTATCTGGCTTTATCGTTGTGTAATAAATATATTCAGCGTCTCCAAATATCTTATTTTGATAATTACGCCTTTGTTTTGAACTGTGTGTGCTCAGCAGTTTAATGGTTTGATTATCAATTTTGCGTTCGTCATTATCTTGCTCACTGATTGGTATATTAAAAAGAAGTGTAAAGTGGAAGCCCCTCCTCTAAGACGTTTAGCGTACAAAACATTGTACGTGGCGGCTCGTATTTGATGTGATCTGCTTCACCTCATTGGGAAGCGATGGAGGAAATCACTATTGCTTCCGCACTGAGGTCTGCTTGGTTGTGGAAATGAGGACCGATTCCACAACTAAGCAAACCTCAGTGCGCAAGCACCAATGTTTTTCCCCCTCACTTCTCAACGAGGTGAAGCAGAACGTAGCAAATGCGAGCCCCCCAAGTACACTGCTTTTGTACAGTAAACGTCTCAGCCTAGAAGATTTCACTTTGCACTTGTTTTTAATGTACCAATCAGTGAGCAAAGTCAAGAGGAACTTAAAATTCAATAGCTTTCAATGAATTGCGGAAATATGAATTCAATACCTACCACAAAATTCAACAGAACAAAATTCACTACCCGCCACATCAATTTATCAATCATAGAATGCAGCAAGGAAGATGCCAAATCAATCAAGATAAATACGAGAATCACCACAAAAGAGGAGAAAGTATCGAGTGAATTGCAGAAATACCGTAACAGTTGTCCTCAAATCTGTATTAACCTCGCTTGACTCGTCTTCATATATGACGAGAATGGTGACGATCAGAGAGATGAAGCTCGCTACCGCCGTGTAGGTTCTAACCCTCGAAAGGGAGAAAAGCAAAAGATCACAGAGCTTCATAAGCCAAATAGAAAATGCCATTTTTAGTCTATAACTGAAGTATTCGGCCTTTTATAGAACCATGAAACCACATGTTTGTTTGTTTTATATGTCGCATCCATCAAAACCACATTTTGTCCCTGTTTGTTTAATATGTCGCATCCATCAAACCACATGTGGAAATGCACGCCATAGCTCCAACGGCTTTGGGTGGGTGAAAAATAAATCTTCTAACTCATTGGTTGTACTATTTGATCGACTTTAAAAAATATAGGCTTCTTCATGTAGGAAAGGCATAGCAACCTGCATTTGACTTCCACCATTTTTCTCTATCATTCGAATATTTTGACGAGCATTATATACAATTTTCCTGGTTGAAACGTTATCCAAATTCTGCTTCTTCGATATTGATAATATGCCTCGCGATTTCACGTTCGTTTTGATAAATCTTCCACCAGTATAGCCTCTTTCTCAGATAATCGTCTTGGATATGGATGCCGTTCTAGATTCAATGCATGCTCCTGATTATGTATTCTACATATTACGAAGAGCTTCCAACAATTATTTACCATTTATTTTCCTTTAAGCTGAAATTGACAACCAATCTTTCTCGTGTCGGCATTTCTTTTAGTGATTTTTTTACTTCTATAGATTACACCATGATCGCATATAAGTACAACTTTCAAACACTTTCCACTTGAATTGATCTTTTAATGATAGTCATGTAGCTAAGATTTATTCCAACATTTTGCACCCAATCAATTAAATGTTGCCAAAATTTGAACACCTGAAAGTAAATAAGTATGTTTGATACAAAAAATTTGACTAATAAATATCATACCATGTCAGTATAAAATTCAGATGTAACATCGGTATTCATATGATCACCAACTCTTTCATCATCTTTCGTTATCCCGCAAAATCTCATTCTCCTAAAATAGGTACGGAATAACATAGGATTATTATTACTGTAATTATAAATTTGAAAGCACGGTAATTAAATTTAATATTATAGCAAACATAGATAAATATATAGTAAAAAAAGAAACAAACTTACTGGAATAATATTGTCTTTTAAAAAGACTTAGGAGAATCTTAGTCGTTAATATGCAGCTATCTAAGTGTAGTTTGTATGTTTAATTTGCAATTAACAATCTTTTGACATATATATAGTTGAGATTTGAGAGGAAATTATGAAGTGAAAAATGTTCAAATCTTTCCAATGTAATTGATAAAAAAACGTTCAACATATAGGTAAGGACGTTCAAGTTATCTTTGTCAAGCATTAATAAAATTTATGTTAGTCAAAGTGTTTAGTCAAATACCATTCAAACTTCTACAACAGTTTAGGCAAAGACGTATTTATTTAGATAAATTTAGTAAAATACACTTAAAATGTACAATTATTTTTTTGTAAATTAATGAGGGGGTCTAACTAGAATATGGGGTGCATATAGAATTTCCCAAGATAAATTTGGTAAAATAGACTTAAGTATTTTTGTGTTAATCAACGAGGGGGTCTAACTAGAATAGGGGGTGTATATAGAATTTCCCAACTTATATTATGTGATTGTGATCATTGGTTTGGATTCGATTCTCTGATTAGGTAGCGGGCTGTAATTAGGTCGTTCGGAATCGGGAAATGTATTATTAATAAAGTACTATCAATGATTGAATAATAGTTTATTAAATGAATTTGTGTTTTTTGCATTAAATTGATAGTTTTTCAACCGAAAAAAGATGGATTATTATGGAGTACAAAATAACCATGCGTAGGTATGTATGTTAGTGTTGAATATTGGATGTGGAAAGTTGTGACATTAATACACTAGATTAAATTATCAATGTATTTCATATGGATTATTACTTTGATCATAAAATTCGAAGGATAATAGTCTACTATGTGGACCTCATACCAAAAGGATCCACTGACGGAGCTGACTTATGAGTTTTCACTGATAGTTTTGCTATGGCACTACGCTGGCAGCTATTAACACTCGTGAAAGACGACGGAAGATTCACAGTTTCGTAAGTAATTCAGACACATGTCCTATTAAGATGTAGTAAGATGTTATGAGTCCTTGGCGAAGACACATAAACTAACTAATGTGGGACGTGTAGAGCATTTTGATAAGTTCCCTAATCACCATTCTATATGTCGAGCCACTGAGCTTGACATGAATCATGACTTTTATTCGACCGATAGTTACGTGAAGAGTTTATATGTATAAACTCGGCACACAACAAACACTCTGAATTGAACCTAAGCACCACAAATAGAATTAAACGAACACGACAACAAAAATCAAATAGGGATGACAACAACATAACACCACTAGGCACGCCACGGCCGCAAAAATCAAATACGGATGACAACAAACGAACACGACGACCCGGCTTCGACAACCTAAAACACGATTTGGTATTCAACTAAAAAGCTTAATCCCCACTGGGGCCATTTTCATCAAGGGCGTAATCTCCATTGTCGGCACCACATTAGCAACGGCCTCGGCTTCGAACCACAAAAAAAATGTGGCAATAACGATATTGAGAAAGACATAAAGTAGGGTTAGGGTTTCATCGAATTTATGTAACTATACATTAGGGTTTTCTTACCACCAATTGGGTCCTTGAACTTGTTAATATGGACCTCTATCTCCTTCAAGTACTCGTCGACAAAACGATTCATATCTTCTGCATCGTTGATTTCAAAACAATCGAGGGTTTCCATACCACAAATAACACGAAACATGTGAAGTTCCATAGATCTCTTTTTGTTCCCTTTTTGTATCTTGTAGATTTGGTAATTGCTCTTTTGAATCCTCGTCGCGTTATAGATCTCATGGTTCATCATTCCTCGGGACAGCTCAATGGGCGCAACGGTCTTTAACCGGCCGAGGATAGCTTCAACAGCTTTAGGGTTCGGCCACACGACGGGCCCCGCCTCGTACGGGCTGTAAAGCACGCAACAAGCTTCAATGTTGCACAGAATGCAGAGCTCGTGGAGCTTTTTTACGAAACCCTTCTTTCGTTTCTTGTAGGAAGATTTTCGGTCTTTGTCGTTGGTAATGTAGGCTAGGGTTCTTTTCTTCCTCATTTTTGTTCTCCTTGTGGTTCTTGATAGGTATTATGTATTTAAGATTAAGGGTGTTATATAGATAATAGACACGTAGAGTTGATTTGGATAGAGTTCAGTTGAAATTATTTTGACTACGTACGTGAGCGTTGTTGAGCTGTATAAGTCATTTAATAACGTGAGTATTTTTCCGTTGAATGGCATTCAATTCGATATATTTCGCGAATATATTTACGATGATACTTAATATGGTCACCATTTGTATTATTTCGTCTTAATGGTCTTCTTACGTATCTGTAATATACGAAACTCGACCTCCATGGCTCCATGCCTGGAAAAAAGTTCTTTTTTCAATACTTTAAAATATACTAGGAAATTGAAGCCGCGCGTTGCGCGGCATTCATAAAAACATAGCTCGGACACCGAGTGTTAAATGACATTGTTATAATATCAAGAAATAACATCAAGTATACATTTTTAGGCCGCGTTAGTTTGCAGGATAAGGCCGGATAATGGTAACTTATCCAATCTAATACCGTTCAGTTTAAAGAAAATTTAGTGACTAAATCCCGCAATAAATGATCGGCCCGGTACTATAATACTACAAGCGCAGCTTAAGGTATACCGAGGGTTGGGCAGAGATTATTAATCGAATGACAAAAAGTAGAAATGACTAAAATATCCCTAATCCACCAAATTATAAAATCATCATTATCCCATTTGATTAATTTGATAAAAATAAACAAACAACACTAATTTATTCATTATTAAATGACGATCAAATTGATATGCATATCTTATATTTTTTAATTCATAAAAATAAGTCTTTTTTTGTAAATTAGGTATTGATGAAATAAAGGGTACTTTAGGAATTTTACAAATAGTACTAAATTCATATCTTTGAAAGTAAACACGTGAACTCGATAGCCGTCGGGATTAATAATCCAAAGATAATTTATCCAAGCAGTGAAAGTGAACGCAGATAATACGGCTTGGATAAATTGGGATTTACTTAGAATTACTTTATTTATCCAAGCAGTGAAAGTGAACGCAGATAATACAAGGATATTAGAATTGGTTTTTAACTGCACGAAGATACGTAGTCGTCTACAAAAATATTATATAAAAGTAAAATATTTCGAAAACATTTAATTTACAATTTACAAGCAAACTACTACCCGAGCATGAAGTACATATGAAGTAATACCGTCATCCCTTAATATCTTAAATATCTGCAAAAAAATATCGAAAAAGTCCATTAATCCATGTCTACAAACAAAATTCATTTTTTAAGTTTGCAACACAACTGCAAACTAAATTACTCGGCCTGAGAGTATCTGGTCGATATTATTATAATTAGTTACCTGCCGCTGTGAGGATTTCGTCGTAAACAATATTTTTGGTACGATTGTGTTGTTTGTGCTTGTGGCGATAGTGGTCTAATCAGTACTTTTACTTCGTTGGCCGATTTAGCTCTTGATAGCAGAACGTAAAGCTGCTCATGAGAGAATACGGGTTCTTTCAGATAGATTCCAACAAAATCTAATGTTTATCCTTGCGCTTTATTAATCATCATTGCAAAACATAGATGGATCGGAAATTGTTTTCTTTTAAAATGAATAGATGAAAAATTATTCTGTGGTGATTCTAAGGTTATGCGCGGAATAGACGAAAAACATACCTTTGAGTTCAAGTTCAAGTAGAAGAAGGAAACTTTTTGTTACCTACCATACACCAACCAATAAAAAAAATATGGTTTATCAAATAAAAGCCGATAGTACATATAGAGAATCACAGCAACAAAGAGGTAATACATTTTAGACACAATATACCTGAGAATGAAGTTACAATGTACGCTTACAGAGCTCTAAATAAAAGGCCGTAACGACGACAGCAACACATCCACAAGTCAATTACACTTGTTCCTGACATTTAATCAGTAAAATATAAGTTAAGCTACTCTAGAACATGTGAGCGGGAAATATAACTTACAACATCAGTGTATGATTACTTCACCAACTCCAGTCCATAGAAAGGTGATCTACCTGGCCACGCAACGAAGCAATACAAGCAGCTTTCAGCGAGCTAGGTGCCTATGTTTTCTTCCTAAAAAAGGATGCACTTTTGTTGTGCTTGGATCTGCACGGCTGTCCCTTCGATTGCAGCTTTCAAAGTTCCACTCCTCTTCAGTCAGACTGAAACGGAAAATTGATCTTTGACGATTTACCACTATCGTTTATTAATTAAAACAGCTACAAGAATAAACAGTTTTGCTATCTGGCAGTCCCCAAGGTCGACCTGAACGGAGTCTCTGCCTCAAACCGGAGAGAATCAGCGCGCAATCCATCGACCACCGGCTGTGACGAACTGCCTGAAACCGAAAGCTGCGAAATCGAAGCCACTACAAAATCCTGTTAGCGAGGAGGAGGTATAATGTTAGGGCTTATAGTGGGTGCGAGGAAGAGGTTTAAGATGATAGCGCGTGAATAGTTTGCAAAAAGAGGCGACGTTTTTGGCTCTAATTGGCTAATGGCTTGTTTAGACCTGAAGCACAGTGAGTTGGAGATAGAACAACGAAGATGATGGAAGAATATTTTGGTTTTTTTTTTGTATTTAGAAGATGGAATATAATTGATGAAGGTAAATAGAGAATAGATATAGCGACTTAGATTTTCTTATAATATACACAATCTTTCAATAAATAAATATATTATATATTATACATGCTTTGAGATATTGACACTCTCCCACTATCTATTTTAATACGTAACTTCTCAACATCAATACAAAATTTGGTATAAAAGATATTATATATTACAACATAAACTCAATAATTTAATATATTATACATAAAATGTTACTGACATGCTTCAAGATATTTCTCAAAAGTAATAATGATACATTGGAAACTTAACTGTTCCCACCACAAAAAGTATTCACTTCTTCCATATTTTTACGTGCAACATCAAGTATGACTTGGAACTTTAAAATGCAAGTTTCACATAATAGCTATATAACTAAAAATATGACCTGAAACCTGCGTTATAAACAGGCCGCATTCCCTCTTTTAGAGTAGAAGTAGAAGTAGGTAGTGATCAAGTTTTTCCTACTTCCACTTCAAGTACATTGTACATTTAAATGTTAATTGTTAGCTGCAAACAACTTATCCGGTTTCATTTTTTTTTGGGAAATATTTTCCCTTCTAGTTGTTGTTTGTTACCTACTCGACACTTGAGAGACGAACTTATTGTTAAACTAGTAACTCACAATCGGCAATCATATATAAGAACGAATGACTGGTTTTCACATTCAAGTTCCTCATTATACGTTAGTATTTAATAGTGAATTAATCATGTCTGAATTTGTTGATTGATTTCTATATATAACGAATAGTCTAGACATATATCTACTTGAAATGTATATTATATTTTTCAATTAATTATAACTTTCGTGGAACGATGATTTCGTGAAACTTTCCATTGCCACATGAACCAATTTTTCATTACATCTCATTCATCCTATGTACTGTGTAATCTAAATACAATGTGTAACCCATAATTCACACATCTCATATCATTCTTATCAAATTCTCCTCGTCACTTTAGGGCGTGTTTGGTTTAAAGAATTTTGTGAGGAAAAGAAAAAGAAAGGAAAATCAATGTTTATGTTTGGTTAGTTGATATATAGACAAACAAACCTACTCCGTCGCGACTTCGTCTTCTTCCTATGCCTCTACCAAACCACCGCTCTCTTCTCGCACTCCACAACTGTCCGCGTCTTAGAAGTTCTACATACACCAGTTCAGCAAAACCAAGCCCACACCCAGGGCCGTTTGCTTTAACAGATTAGGCCAGATAATATTAATAATAGTACGTATTATAGCGTTGTTTTGTTGCAGCCCGTTATTATAGCAAGCCCAGTATTATATCACAGAGCCCGATATAAATAAAGCAGAAAGAATGAGTCAGATTAATAATGATGGGCCTTATATACTTGCTATTATCATGGGCATTTATATGACGTTTATAACCAAACGTTCACCAGATTTGAATATTTCATCAAAATCCTATCGTAACCGACCCATTGTTTGGTTTGCGTTTCATGGTTGCGTGGCTGGTTCTTTCTATGTAAGAATTTTAGTCTATGCTTATCATCTTATTTTGTTACTTTTGTTTTGGGGTGTCCTTACTTTGTGGATTCGTGAGCCTCAAATACTCATAGTCTAGTCTAATCTTGTGGGAGTTTTTTACTCTACTTGGAGATTTTGTCTGAGGAAGACGGGCTTTTTTCAAATGAACATAGAAAAAAGGGAAGAGTAATAGCCGCTTACGTGTTTTAGATTCCATTTATAGAAGGTTATTTAGTTCTTTTGTTGTAATTTTGGAAATATTCTCATTTTGGGTTTTGTTTTCACGTGTGGAAGCTATGTCATTTAGAAAGTGTTTTTTTTCTGGCAATTACGATGTATAGAGAGAGCTAGATGAGCTATTTAGCAAACTTGTAATTAGAGCTGTCAAACGGGCCCGCAACCCGTGGGGCGGCCGTTAATTTTTAGGCCTGCCAGGGAGCGGACCTGAGCGGGCATGCCCGCCCGGCCGCGGGCCGCGGTCAAGCCTACAAAAAAGTAAAATATTATATATTATATTAAATAATAAGATTAATAAATAAATTATATTGATTTTTATATTTTTTGAGCAATGATTTGTGCTTTAATAACATAAATAATTAATATTAGTTGATTAAATTAGATATATAGTTCAACTTGAATTCTTTGTTTTTTAGTTTTCATATTTTCTATTAAATAAGGGCGGGGCGGGCCTTCATTTCCTAGGCCCACAGTAGGCGGGCATGACCGCGCCCGCCCCGCCAGTGGAGAGCTTCGGGGGGCTACGGGCCGGCCCGTCCCGCCTGCCGGTTTTGAGAGATATATCTGCAATCTTTTACTATATTTAATAATGGTAAGTTTTCGATTGAAAAAGAAATTTAGGTAAATAGACGACCAAAAGAATCAACATCCATAACACAATGGAAAAATAACGAATAGAAAAGTCTACATGGTACATTCTATTAAATTAATTACGACCGTTGGATCACATCATCATCAGGATCGAACGACCCAGACATACTCCTGCAACTCTTCAGTCTCAACAGTCCGTACAGCTTACGGAACTCCTTGGGAACGGCTTCCTTCCAATCTCCGCCGATATCCCCCGAGGAAACCGCCGGCGACGGTGCCGACGAACCAGTGTCGAACATCCTCCTCGCCACCGTCTTCGCCTCTCTACGTCCATCGTTCGATTGCAGGGCAGTGATCACAGACTTCAACGCTCGGCTCGGCGAGCTCCGATTGACCAGCATCAGTTCTCCGATCTCCGATTGACTCATCGTAGCGCCGCTCTGAAAGATCTCCTCGACTTGCGTGAACAGTTTGTGCTCTGTAACCCCTAAATAATTGCTCGCTAGATCTTTGAACGATTTGAATTCGCAGAGTGGGAAATGGATGTGCATATCGATTCTCCCTGGCCTCAGCAGAGCCGAATCCTTGACGCCGTCCTTCGAATTCATAGTGAAGATCGTGATTGTCTCGTCTTGAAGATTCAGAATCCCATCCATGGAATTGAGTAAACCCGCCGTGGATACCTTGCTCATCTTCTCCGATAGGTGGCTGTCCAAATCCTCGACGACGACGATCGATTTGCCAGATATCTGCAGCAAAAGGGTGATTAACTGAGCATCATCGGCGACTTGCGATAGATTCAGGCTATGCACGTCGTAGCCGAGGAAATTCGCGGCGGCGGCGATGAAGCTGGACTTGCCGGTGCCGGAGGGACCGTATAGGAGGTAGCTCCTCCTCCAAACACGCCCTAGCCTGTGATAGTACTGCTCGGACTTCAAAAACGCCTCCAAATCGGATTTGATTTTGGATTTCAAGTCCGCGTCCATCACCAGCGCGTCGAAGCAGGCGGGATGATCGAAAGGTGCGTGCCTCCATTTCCCATCGCCTGCGTTGTAATGAATCTTCAGCGCCGCTGCTCTGTTCCCCATATCCCCGGCGACCGCCGTGTGTATGTGCTGGAGATAGGCGTTGAGAATCCTCCTCTTGTCCTTCTTCTTGATCCTCAGCACGAAGCTCCGCCGGGAATCCTCGCCGCCGTCGATTCTGTTGACCCAAGAAACGCGGGCTCCGAGGAATGTGTCTTTGACAGCTTGGCTCTCGGCGAGGGAAATAAGGATCTCATTGGGTTTCTTGCCCGATACGAGGTTGGTGAAATCGGAATCTTCCAAGGAGGACTGTAATGAATTTAGGTACAAAGAGACTCGACGGTAGAGCTGATTTTTCCGACGATGATTGGTGGGCTCGAATTCTGGGACTGTAAAATATTGGTGGACATGGATTCTGCCTTCAACCCATTCAATCCACTTGCGAAACACATAGATTAGAGAGCTGCTATATACGAAAAATCGCGCCAGAAATATCAAGCATATGATCAACGGAGGTACACACAGCAAGCTGCTGCTGATGATGATGGAAAACATGGGCTTTGCAGTGAGAAGGTGATGAAACAAAGGACAAGTCTTTATAGGTTGGTGGGACTTTAATTGCTGCAACCAAGAAAGTAAACTCTCTCTCCCTCTCTTTCTCTATCTCTCTCACTTTTGTCTTCAATAATGATTCTTGGATTTTGGGTTAGGCAGAAAATTCAATTGGGAATAAAGTGGGCGTCTTTATGTTCGTTCTTTATTCATCACGGCGTTGGGGGTTGGTTGGTCACATACCTATCGATGCTTTTCTTCGTAATAATCTCCCCAGTCGTTCCTTCCTGTGTAGATAATACTTTGCAGGCAAGATACTGATTAATTAATTACGTGCTTATAATATAATTATTACGTTTCGTTACAGTTGGGTTTTTTTTGTTTGTAGGCCTTGTGCTGACTATGTATTCGGGTCAAGATAAGATTGAAGATTAAGACCAGTGTTGCTTCTTGAATTGTTCTTTGTTCGCATATCGAAGGCAGATGTGAGCCTCTATATTCTTGGCCAGGTAATTCAACAGACCAAGTCTTAGGTCAAAATAAACTGATTTACCTTCGTAAAACAGTGATTATTAACTTATCCACCAAGATTAATTAAATGCTGAAATAGAATATCAATATAAATTAATTATTTAGGTATTACAATTTCGTGCCGACATCTGGTTTGTTGAAACAGTGTACAACTCTCCATAAATATACGTAAGAATCATGTAATGAGACGGATCTGAGGAAGAAGGTTATCATCGAATAAGATGGTATTATAATGGTATAACAATGGAATATTCCTTATGTCCATGTAACATTTTGCTTGTCGCTAATGTTTTCTTAAGGAAATCACATCCTCTCTTCCATATGTCTTCAATCATATGACACGGTTTTGGTTGTCGTTGTATTTCAATTTGATTCTGTAATTTGAACTTACTTTAATTAGATTTTATCTTAGTTGGTTTTTTGTGAAATGCAATTTGGACTAAGGCTATTGGCGAGGGGTTAGGATAAACCGTCAATTCATCTGTAAATTCAGGTTGAAAAAATTAATTGATAAATTAAAATAAAATCACTAACTACCTTTAATTACTACTAGTAGCTTATGCACACTCAAATGCGTGTGCTATTTACATAAATATTATTCGTTAAATTTATGTTAGTGTGAAAATTTCATAGAAATCATAATTTAAATTTAATTTGTATGTTATAGATATATAAAAACAAAAAATTGATTTATTATAAATTTAAAGTAGGTATTCAAAACAGTAAAGTTAGTATCATCATATTTTTGTAGTGTATATTACGAATATGTTTCAATTTATTAGTGAAATCTATTATGTATTTCCACCGAAATGGTCGTTCGCTGAGTTTCGATTTCCATCCCACACGTAGACATTATGTGATTCGATTTTCCTTTCTTTTTTGCCCCCATTTTGTCCCACTACCAATGGAGTGGCATAATCTGAAAAAAAAAACTGGAGCAGAAAAATTACGAAGGTTAAGTTTGAAGGAAATCCTTCCATTCAAGTGTGGTCTCTCATATTTAGCAACCATACATATCCCTTTTGGCTGCCAAAAAAAAGGCATAGATAGCAATGCATCATATATAATCACCAATTACCATATACAATAAAAGCAAGATGTAAAGACGAAGTTCGATCTCAATCTTTCAAACACTCGCGTTACAGTCAAGGGATATGATCTTCATATAGGAGTCGTTGTTCGATCTCAATAATTGTTTGTGTGTATTTGAGACGATGGCAATGAAAATTGGTATATTGGGAGTTAGGGTTCTACCATTGTCGAACTTGAAGTTTAGATTACGACTTCAAAAGTGAACTTATTCGGAAATGGATTATTAAGTTGATGGTAAGGAATGGCAGTGGATTATAAAGAAAAGTTTTGATGACAACATGAAAGAACTATAATAATATATTGTATTATTGAGGAATATACTGGAAACGGTGATTACTACTTTTTGAACAGGAAAAAAATGTTTTCTTTTTTTTTAATTTATAAAAGGTAATTTGAATGACTGAAATCAAAGAATATGTTGAATAAACTTTAGTGGAGTGGTTATATGCCACAAGATGTGCACTTTCTTGCTGCTTTTCATTCGATTCAATTATATCAATTTTAAATAGATATATTCGAATTAAATTAAAAACTTATTGGAAAGCATAGTAACAGCCAATCCTAGTACTTAGTAGCGTGTCTTAAAAATTCGAAATCGTCTAAAGAAAGGTGTTGAGAACGTTTTGTCATCTTCCATGTCTTTGTTTGTCCCCTTTCTACAACCTTCACTTCCCAATTCAATAAATAAAATATAAATGCATCTTTATTTCGCCGAAGTTCAGCAAGAACACTACTACTGTTAGGGTTGCAAACGAATCGAACTTTTTTGGTTCGATTCGCGATTCGATTCGAAATTTTAAGATTCGAATTCGAATATTTAGAATACGAATCCGAATAAGAATATTTTTTCTGATTCGAGAGATATACGAATACGAATATGAAATAACAATATTCGATTCGAAAATTAACCGAATTATTCGATTCGAATAATATAACATAAAATATAGTATAACTAATATATATTCACATATAATATATGATAACTCACTAAAATATTTACAAATAATATGCTATAATTCAATATATGTTTAATTAGAATTTATTATAATCCAATATATGTTTAAATATAATTTATTATAATTCAATATATATTTTAAATATGATATTGTTTATATATTTTATTAAATAAAAAATCAAAGAAAATATTCGATATTCGATCCGAATATTCGAGAAAATATTCGAATTCGAATAAGAATCGATTTTATGATTCGACTAAATATTCGAGTATTCGTATTCGTATTCGACTGTTATCCGAATACGAATAGAATATTGCGGTATTCGACTCGATGTTACCAGCATAAATAAAAAACGCTAGGACCAACAGCGTTTTCTACTATTCTATATAATACGATGCTTTCTTTTATTAGAACAGATTTATTATGGAGTGTTATGAGCGATTCAGCGATTCAGCGTATGTGCTGATTTCTCCTTCTTCTCTTTTCTATTCTCTGTAATTTGGGCGAATCGATTAATCAGAGCTAATTCTTCAATTCGAAGCTCTCATTTCGATTCTGAATTCCTTTTCCCAATTTGAGTTGCTATCAATTGGTATCAGAGCATCGATCCAAGTGGAACTTCTCAGAAATGGCAGAAGGAATCTGTGACGTTGAGCTGTGCAAGGAAATGGAAATGCTCTTCGACGAGGTGAAGAAGAATAATGCTTCCATCAACGATCAGCTGGCAGATCTGCGACGAACTATTACAGCTATGGCGAGCAGATCGAATGTAAAAAATCAAATTGGAGTTAAAGGCGGTGGTAAGGGGTGCGATGTTCATTCTAAATCGGTTTATCAGCTGATGAACCTTAGACAAAGTAACTCCGTTAAGGAATATCTGGGTAGATTCGAGGAATTGAAGAATTCTGTGGAGCTCAATGAGCAGTTCCTAGTTAGCTGTTTTTTGAAGGGTTTAAGACCCGAGATAGGGAGGCCTCTCAGGATGTTTCGGCCAAGTTCCTTATCCGAGGCTGTTAATTTGGCAAAGCTACAAGAGCAAGCAATCAAGTTGACTGCCAAGAGAGCTCCTATGTCAGGTACTGTTGGAGGAAGCTTAGAAGTGGAGGATGATGATGGGAAGACTGATAAGCATGCTGCTGGTTCGGAGGAGGGTGATGAAGAAGATATGAAGGATCCGAAGGATGAGGAGAAGATGGACGAGCATGCTGCTGATTCTAATGAGGCTGGTAAAGTGGAAGAGATGAAGGATTTTGCTGAAGATTCCTTGATCAATTATCAGATGATGGCGCGAAAGGAGGATCAGGTCTTCATGATTGACGCGGATGGAACCAATGACGAAGGGTTAGTGTGTAAGCGAACTAATGGAGGAGTGTCAGGAGACTTTTGCCAAGCCTCCCAAACTTCCACCCCTGTGCATATTCCTTATCTGGAGGGTGCTTATGTTAATTTGGTGGATGGGAGACTGACGCATAGGGAAGCCGCCCTCAGATTGATCAAGCAATATCATGCTAATGCTCATAACGGGGTGAAAATGCAAGCCGCTGGAAGAGGGAGCGAGAGGTCTTTTGAGCTCCCTGAGATGAACTCTACATACGCGTTTCACAGCTTCGGAAAAGAGAGTGATCTACTCAAGTTTCTGCTCATCTTGCCCTTCAACCTAGGACTTGAAGGAACATACCGAGTTTTCGATCGAGGACGTTCTGTTGTCGAACGCCTGCTGCAATACATAGCATTAGCTCGGATACACATGCCCTTCGATCGAGGAAGGTGGGATCGAGCTGCGAAGTGGAAAGGACCTCTCACATGGCAACGGTGGATCAGCTTGAACATCAATTCCGAATGGGTTGATAAGCTTTTCAAAGATCAGGCCACTGCGGAGAAGGGGGAGCGCGCGCGAATGGCCTCCTTTGTTGGAGCAATGGCCATTGCTGACTTGGTTAAGATCACCTTGGGTCCTAAGGGAATGGATAAAATCCTGCAATCTACTGGCAGAGGTGATGGTGTGACTGTCACAAATGATGGGGCTACCATCTTGAAATTCCTTCATATTGACAACCTTGCAGCTAAAGTCTTTATTACTATCTCTAAGGTTCAAGATGATAAAGTTGGTGAGGGTACTACTTCTGTTGTTGTCTTGGCTGGAGAACTCTTGAGGTCAAGAGTTGTTTTAAGGATGGGGGATTGTTACCAGCATAAATAAAAAACGCTAGGACCAACAGCGTTTTCTACTATTCTATATAATACGATGCTTTCTTTTATTAGAACAGATTTATTATGGAGTGTTATGAGCGATTCAGCGATTCAGCGTATGTGCTGATTTCTCCTTCTTCTCTTTTCTATTCTCTGTAATTTGGGCGAATCGATTAATCAGAGCTAATTCTTCAATTCGAAGCTCTCATTTCGATTCTGAATTCCTTTTCCCAATTTGAGTTGCTATCACTCGATTCGATTCGTTTGCAACCCTAACTACTGTGCTCTGTGCTGCGATGATCACTATTATGGCATCCACAATCACACTACTCCCACTGATCAAACTACCCAAGATTCAATTTTCTCCCCCTCCTAAGCAATCCCATCAAATCAATTCGAAATCACGAAAAACAATTGTTATACCTTCTAAAGATTCCTTATCGCAAAACCCTCAGAAGCTTCTCACCTCAGCTTCAGCTACAATCCCTCTCACAGCCTTCACATTGCCATTCTATCTCGACCCAGAGGCATGTTTAAATGATTAAAAAAGGGGGGTCTTTTTTCTGTATGTTTTCTTGATCGTTTGTGAAATGGGACCCTTTTTTTGTAATAGGATGCATTAGCCGTTGGTGGGCAGTTTGGGATACTCGAAGGTAGATCATTTGCTCTGATTCACCCAACCGTTATGAGTGGGCTCTTTGTGTTCACACTGTACACTGGTTATCTCGGTTGGCAATGGAGAAGGGTGAGGACCATCCAAGAAGAGATCAACGAGCTGCAGAAACGAGTTAGGCCCATTGCTGTTGCGCCCGATGGTTCGACAGCTGATGAATTGAGAGGTTCTTCTCTTGTTGAAGCCAAGATCCAGCAACTCACTGAGGTAGTCAATACTTACATTATGCTTTGCTTGGCCCGTGTGATTACATATTCAGACATGCGTGCTTGAGTGTAGAAACGAATTATTGCCGAAAAAGGATGTAAAAAAGGGAAGTTATTGTAATAAGTAGTTAATGTTGTCTAAAATAGCTGGTAGGTGTGTTGGTGTAGAGATATAGGACCTTAAGTAGTTGGAGGGCACTTAGTGGAGATTGTTGATTCACTAATCAGAGCGGCGGTAGAACTGCAATCCTGAAGGTTTTATAAGGATGAACTGAAGAAAATGCTGGAAAGTTAAGGAGATCGGTTTTTCTGTGACTTGAGAAATAAAGCTGTGTGTCTTACTAATAAATGTGCACTTACGACTTGCAAGGCGGGTCTGTTCTTGCTGAATGTTTTACATTTAAGTTCGTAAATAGATTGATCGAAGAAAAAAGACAAAAGAAGCCCATGAATGACCAGTGTATTTAGTTAGTTCTTGGCTGATAAGTTCAGAGATGAATCAGAGTATTGTTGTTTTATGTATTCTTGCTTACATGACAGTATACGTTGCAATACTTGTTATGCAGAGTCATCTGAGATAACAAAAACTATTACATTATTAAACTCGGCGATTGAAAATTTCGAGGTCGGTTATGAGCCGGTACTAACTGATCTTCTTCTGATACTTTTTTCATTTCAGGAAAGAAAAGAGCTGATCAAAGGATCTTACAGAGATAAACACTACAATGCTGGTTCCATATTGCTAGGGTTTGGAGTGTTCGAAGCTGTCTTTGGAGGTCTCAACACATGGTTTAGAACGGGCAAGCTATTCCCTGGGCCTCATTTGTTCGCAGGAACAGGTAAAAGAAAATGCTTCATTCCTGAACTCATTCAAGGCTTCTATAGTCGATGGCGTCAAAACTAGTTAAAATTGCTGATGAGTATTTCGTTTTTGTCGTTTTAGTACTATTCCCGTAAAATGAGAGCTAATGAATAGCTTGGTTTTTGCTACAGCCATAACTGCACTATGGGCAGCAGCTGCATCTTTAGTACCTGCGATGCAGAAGGGAAACGAAGTGGCAAGAAATCTTCACATTGCTCTGAATGCTTTGAATGTTATCCTCTTCCTCGGGCAGATCCCTACTGGGATTGAAATAGTCTTCAAAGTATTTGAATTTACGAAATGGCCTTGAAATAATACACAAAAAAAGACCATCTTTTTTTCTCCTTCCGGGAAATATCTGGTTAACGTGTGCTTTCCAGTTTGTATCGAACTTGAACAAGTAAATGACCTCCAACAAAGGAGGAGATAATGTGTTGCCTATGATACGTTTTGCATTGATTTTAGCCTATCATATATATCAGACAACAGATGGTATAATACAGCATTCCACATCATATTATGTAGTTTTTGTAAGAAAGTTGAATATACAGAAAAAATTACAGTCGGAGCTTCAAAAACTACAGGCATGGTTCTTGAATCTGAAATCCCATGCTCAAGAAATAGGCTGCTTTTGTTTTCTTGCGCCCCTTAGTTGTACTCCCAAGGCATTCACAAGCAATCTCTTTGCAGCTACCTCATGTTCTTCCCTCAGAGCTTTTTCATTCGACAATTTGTTCGTCTTTCGCCCTTCAGCTGAACTACACACATCTGAAGTCAAGGCATCTCTTTGAAGAATTAACTTGGAAGACGACTTAGATCCATGAATTTGATCTTCTTCACGCTGCTTAATATTACAACATGACCTCTGATCTTGATTCGTTGGTTTGTCTGTTTTCCCGAGAGCGCGAGTTATCATGCGTCGGGCAACAGTAGTGTTATTTTGTGGTCTCTGATTCGAAGTTCTATTACCGGAAGAAAATATCTTTTCACGTGCAATACAATAAGCTTTCTCTCTTTCCTCCAGAGAGAGCTTATTAGCAGAAACATGTCTCCTCTCCTCTAGGAGAGTGTTTCCTATACCCATTGGACCAATTTACCGATAAAATGATGTAAGAACCGTACAACATAAAGACGTACAAAGTGGATTCAATGGTAAATTTACCTGTGTTTACTTCTTCACGTTTTAATATGTCGAAGTTGATTGGAGAAGGATCTTCATCAAGCTGCCATATTAGATCACTCACGAGTATAGAGGGCCTGCAATATTAACAAGTTAAAATACGAGGGATGAAACGAACCATGAAAAGCCAACGACTGTGCTATGAGAACCAATCATAACGCCAATTTAAACCGCGGTATGAAACTGTAATCATGATTCTCTCATAATCTCAACTTTGATGGACTAAAATTTCTGTTCTAGAGGGTCATTATTAGCATCAACAAAGTAGTTGAATAAGTGACACGTATACAATATCTATGTAATACAAAACCTTTAATACCTTGAAACTTCAAAATATGCACGAGTAAATAGTCCAAAAGGTTAAAATTTATCAACTGTTTCTATCTATGTTGTCAAAAATTACACTCATGAAGGTATGTTATAGAACAAAATTTTATAAACCTACACCGATGTTTCAGGGCAGCGCTCCAACACCAAGTGCCTGTCTTCTCCTTCACCAACAGATTGGTGTGAAAATCTAGCATGGTTAAGACAAACAACCCTCAGAAATGTAACCACAATGGTGCAAACATCAGAGGGAAACAAAAAGCTACCCGTAGATGTCAGCTAGACGATGTACTAGCAAACGCTCGTAAGGATTCATTGGCTCCAGTTTGAGCACCCCAGACCAACTGTATTGAAAAAAAAAACATTATTCAGCTAAAAAGATTCCAATTTTGATGATTTTATGTGAATAACAGAAAAATGAGAAGTTCTATAAAGATGTTCCGTGCCACATATCCCAACAGATTACCTTGAATCGTCCTGAATAAAGTCAACTAATTTATCTTCTGTTGACAAAATGAGATGCTTGCAATGGAGATTATCTTTGACTAAAGACGCCAACTCTTCAACCTGCATATGCAACACAAGCATCAAATGGGAAAAGATGGAAGAAGATAGAAACACGAGATTTTCACTTTGCCATGAAGTCTTCTCCACGCAAATTATAACTAACGACAAATTAAACCCCACTATGTAAACGTTAAACATTCCAAATGCAAGATAAGAAAAGAAAAGCAGAGCAACCACAATTGGATTTGTTCAATCAGATGCAGTAAAGGGCACTGACCATAGCAAATTGAGCCATAGCAGGGAATTCAGAAGAGAAACAAATTCCTGAAGCAGCTTCTGAATTAGAGCAATTCTGAGAACAATTGCAGATGCAACTGCAGATTAGTTTTAGCCTTTCTTTCTATCTTTTAACTTCTGGGAAAAAAATCGAGCAAATACTAATTTTAGGGTTTGGAGAATCTATTTCTGGATTACTATTCACCGCCCCTTTTTATTTGTTATGGTCCCATAAAAGCCCCCAAAAAGACGATTTTGCCCTTATGATATTAAAATTAATTAAAAAAATAACGATGTATATGTAATTCCGGTACAAAATTCTGAAAACTAGATACATAAATAAATTCGAACGATATTCGGGAACGGACCGAAACGACGTAACGAAAAGAAAATCTATTAAACTAGATACATAGATAAATTCCAACGATCTTCGGCAATGGATCGAAACGAGGTAACGAGAAAAAAGGGGGCGGTGAATAGTAATTCCCATCTATTTCTAATCTTATAATAGTTCAACGGTACGTTCCGTTCGAATTTTTTTCGTTACGCCGTTTCGATCTATTTTCGAAGATCGTTCGAATTTATTTATGTATCTAGTTTTCAGCATTTCATACCGGAATTACATATACATCGTTAGTTTTCACTAATCCATACACTCCTATACACATCCCAAACACATCTATCAAACACAATTTATATCATTACACAAATAATTAATACACACGTATCAAACATGTTAAACACAACATCAACAAAATCCTTCTATAGCTATACACAAATAACTTATACCAATGTAATCCCTAAACACTGATATCAAACCAGCCCTATGGACAAGAAGAGAAAGCATTATTATTATTATTATTATTATTATTATTATTATTATTATTATTATTATTATTATTATTATTATTATAGCCATCCAAGAGAGCAAATGCAGAGGGAGAATACGCTGCACACAAAGAAAAAGGGAGCTAAGGCCAATAAAAGAAAAACATGCAGCTCTCGTAAGTTTCTCCCACTTAAACCTCACATACGCATAACTCACAACTTCACTCAACACATACCTCCCAGGCTGAAATAAACTCAGAAAAGGTAGCCATTTGTACGTACACACGGTTGAGAATCTGATACCACGCAAGGAGACGACAATCGAGCCTTCCAAGGCACCTGGAAGCCATGCGTGACAACTCGACATCGTGATAAGAGAAGTTTTACAGTGTTCTACGTTTTCTATAATGTTTACGTTGAATACTTTGTCCTTGCATTTTATTAATAAGTGCGCTTAAAAATATTATGTGATTGCCGTATTAGGCCGGCGGATTATGAATGCGTAATATTGATGTTCGTATTTTATTTAATCGTGTTGAGTTACGTATTTCTTGTTTGCGCTTAATGCTTGCATGTGCTTGATCACCATATGCATGGTCTTTGGTTGGTTTATGAGACTGAATAAGTGATAAACCGATTAGAAGGATAAACAAGGAACATCACGACATAAAATTTAACAGAAATGGAATTCGGTTTCGTAGGTGTGGTTTCCGAATTTTAGGCGCCAAAAGTGTATGAACTCTGGAAAATTCATAAAGTGAATGCATGCAGAGTAACTACAGTCATATATGAATATAGTAGATTGGTTCACTTTCATATATGGTTGCTAGATACCCGAATAACGGGTAGCACGCATGTTAGGAATTTCTACCTTAACTAGATTGATATTTATTAGATATACTCGATCACGTGAAGACGTAGGATTAATCATGCCGAATATTTTAATCACGTTTTTCGTTTTCTTAAGTCCTATTTATCATTTTGCGTTTATTTATTGGCCGTGTTTTTATCAATAAAGAAAAGATTCGCTTCAATCTAAATTAAATATCCGAATAATATCTTAAATTAATCGAGGATGTCCTTGTGAATTTTATACTACCTGCACGACCTAATACACTTGCTTGTATTCGAGCGTGTCACGTGGCTCACGTAAATCATTATTAAACAATTAAAAAAATCATTACTAAAAAAATATAACTATTATTTAAATTGAAAATAAATAATCACACCATTAGAAGTCTACTTTCAAACTAAATTTAGTATGGAGCAAATTTGAGTTTTACTTTCGTTTAGAAGTTCAACTTTCTGCGCAACAAATCCTGACGACCGTCCAAAGTCACACAAACATCGACAGTCATTAATCTTTAGGGGTATTTACATTTCAAGTCCCCATTTAAGTTTCAATTAGAGTTCAGATTCCTGTCAGAAAATTCATAGTTTTAAGGACCCAGTTTTTTCAGAAACACTTCATGGTTCCCCAATACTACTTTATGGGTCTATGGTGACACTTCACGAGTCTGTGGTAACATTTCATGGGTCTATGGTACTTCACGGGTCTGTGGTACCACTTCATGGGTCTGTGGTAACACTTCATGGGTTTGTGGTAACACTTTATGGTCTGTGGTAACACTTCATGGATTTGTGGTAACACATGGGTCCTTTTCTCTAAATGAAACTTAAATTGAGTCCTTATTTATAAATGAAACTTACATGGGTTCTTATCTCTAATCGAAAATATGAATTGGGGTCTGACTCGTAATTTGCACTAATCTTTACAACTCCAATCAACAGACGTATATTTTAATATTTTAAACATAAGATAACAAGAAAGTACTATACAAAATCCGCAAACTACGAATCATTCATACGCAATAAGAGGTTCGAAACTAAAGTTCGTATGCTCCAACATAGGCCCGAGCCTAATCACCTTAGGCACAATCACATTGTCCCGAACCGAGCAAACCAGCCCGTTCTCCACCTGCAAGAACGAGCCCACGAGGTTCGAACGAACGGTCATGGGAAAAATCCTCGGCCACCTCTCCTTAGCATACGACCCAAACGCATCCTCCACGGAATAAGTCCCAGGTTTCATCGCTTGGGCGAGCTTTCCTACCAATACAATCGAATCTTCCAAAGCGCAGCAAGCGCCTTGTCCGAGATTGGGCGTCATTGGATGCCAGGCGTCGCCGACGAGGACCACCTTTTCCTTAGAAGGTTGAGGTGCGATTCCCGGCCACAGCCATCGGTCTGCTAATGGCGTCTTTGTGATTGTATCGTCTGGGGTTGAGTTGAGTATGCTTACGATCTCTTTGGGCAAGTCTTTGATCATGTTGGAAGCCTCGCATTTCAGTAATGATCCGTCGGTTACCTTAGGGCCTGAAAAAATGTCGACGATGTATACGGTGTGAGATTCTTCGCACTTAAGGTTGTGTTTGGTTTGTTTGTCGAATTTGGTGGGAAGATGGGATTTGCAAGAAAAGGAAACTAAAACGAAGAAAGACTAACATTGTGTTTGGTTTGAAAAAAGTAGCGCGGAAAAGAAAAATGGGAGCAAGAAAAATGATTATCTTTGTTTTCCTCGTCATTTGATGAAGAAATTAGTTTTTCTTAATTTTTTAAGCATGAAAACTAGATGTTCTTTTCTTTCCTTAATCTACATCTCCGATCAACCAACATAACAACTAATTTTCCTTTTATTTTCTCCTCCCTGCTGATTCCAAGAAGCAAACACATCCTAATTGTCTTTCTTTTTTTCGTTTTGTTTGGTCAGTATGGAAACGGAAAAGGAAACTAGTGGAAAAAGTTAGTTACTCTTCTGTTAGAAATTGATAGATCATTCCTAATATCGGTGATAAGAGAAAACCTCTTATATTATAGTAGCTTGAAGAGCTTGAATTATCCGATGTGGGACAACTCCCAACTTAGAATCTCAAGTCTCACCATCTTCTTTTAAGTTATATTTTCAATTTCTTTCTCCTTCATTTTATTTCCACATCCTTTTTTCCTTCTAACCAAACACAAAAAAATGCTTCACCTACTATTCTTTCCCATTCTTTTTCCTTTACATGTCGAGTTCAACAAAAATAACATATCCGATTGAAAGTTAAACTCTATTTTTTTACCTGGAGAAGGGCTGTTGTAGCAGATAAACCAATAGACTTTGGTAGGAGAAATAGGTACATATCCAGCGCGAATGCCTCGCCCGTATACGTAGGTCACCCTTGGCTCGAAAGGTTGTCCCTTAGGGTAATATGCCAGCCCTCGAAAAGCACATTGCCCAACATATCTCGGTTCTTGGAATCCCATCCACTTCGCCACGGCGGATCGTGTCCCATCACAGGCAATTACAATCTACACACACACAGTCACACCCACACAGTTGATTTCTATATTTCAGGTGAAGTTTGAAATGGTTCTTATAAGCTACAACAGCTTATTACCTTGGCATGGAAGAGTGAGCCATCTTCGAGTTCTAAGGTTGTCTCGTCCTTTTCGCGACTTTGGCTGATGTTCTTCAGCTTTGAGGAGTAACGGATAGAATCTTTGGGCAGCTTACTAGCGAGTGTCTCGAGGAGGAGTTTCCGCTCGACGGGGCGTACTTCTTGGCTGCTTTTTTCAGACAGAAATCTAATCAAATGCTTCGACGGCTAGTTTAGAGGGATAAATGTGCATTAGTTAATTACCTCTCATCCTCGTCTTTGAAATTGAAGGAACGAAGTTTTCTTCCATCTGATGATCTTACATCCATTCTGCACTGTTGGCAAGCATGAAATAATTCCAATGCAATAGTTACAAGAAGAACATACGGTGTTTTCGAAGAAGTCGTCCAAATAATTCTCCAAACTTCATATCCACTGAATTTTTTGCGAAATTGGATGATACTGAAAAGGTGAAACTAATATAAGGGTAGATGAATTATATTTATGACCCACCCTTGAATCTCAAGGAATTGAGGCCGAAGCTCGCTACCAACGCCGATAGCATCCAACACCTTCCACCCATTCTTGAAGAACGTAAGCGACGCGCCGCCGGTCCTCAGCGACTCGCCTTGCTCCAGCACAACCGATTCGATCCCCACACTATTTCGTTGCAGTAACAGTAAACATTGCGAAAGTTTTAACTAAATAAGAAGGGAGAAGGAAATGTTCGTTCGTTCGTTCCTTTTGGACTAATTTTAGCATCTATTTCAACTGAAGCAGAAAAATTACCTACGAAGCGCCACGGCAGTGGCGAGGCCGGCGATTCCAGCACCGACGATCACTATATCTTCTTTCCTGATAGTACGGATGCTGTCCGCAGAAGCTGGTTGAGGCTTGCCCGTCGATTGCACAGAACAATTAGTCTGGGTTTGCTTCGAAATACTACCGATGATGAAGACGACGAAGAAGAAGCAGATCTTCCGATGATGGCCGTAGATTGGCGGCGCTGCAACGAAGGGAGTAGATTAAGCGTCCAATGGTGATGACCACGCAAGGCCATGGGATGAAATGTGTTGGCCGGCCTTATCCCACTGTGAACTCTCTCCGCCTTCTACTTTACATGCTACTAAATTAAAACATAAATGTAGTGTCACGTTTATGCGACAACAGAAAAACAGAAATATGCTAATATTAATGGTAGTGGTAGAAAATAATAGTAGGAAATAACGGTTCACAAAGCGACGCGTATGATTTTTCAGAATTGGTACCAATTGACACGTATTCGCAACACCAAAGCGCAAATAAATATATTCATATAATGTATTTCAAACTAAAATTTAAACCAAGGTTAACATATTTGTGTGCATGTATATATGTGTAGTAATCTTAACTCTTAAATAAGGACTAATTCGTCCCATTCATAATTCGTTTTAGGAAAGCATCGAGCATAGTTGCAGGGACGCTGGCACTAATCATCCTATCAGATAAGAATATTATGCTGAAGCAGATAAGAATATTATGCTCCCTCTAATTCTAAAAGCTAGTCGTAGTTTAGAACTTCACTTTTGTTTTTAAAATATCGTTTTATTGTTTTTAAAAAAATTATTTTGAATAATTCTAAATTTACCCCTTTTATTAACTAAAAATAATTAGATTAAATAAGATAAAATAACCAATTAAGGATAAAATAGTTTTTCATTTTATTTCTTAATATGATTGCAAATGACCTCATACGACTTCTTTTATCATGAGTACGGATATTCATGGAAAGTAATTCGCAATTGCTATTCACCGCCCCCTTTTTACTTGTTACCGCCCCCTAAAGGGCTGAAAAAAGACGATTTTGCCCTTAAGTTATTTAAATTAATTTAAATAAAATAAAATATAATAAACAGTAAAATTTTCTATTTAAACGGACTGTACCACACAACACTTTTCAAATCATACATCCAAATCAGAGAAAAAAAGAAAAAATTCAAATCGCGATGGATCGACGACAAGGACAGGGAAAGGGAAAGGGAGTATTTTCACGATTGATAAGCAAATTATCGTAAAATTCATTCGTACATAGTTAGATTGTCGAAAACGGATCGGAATAGGATGAAAAATCGGCCGATCGGAGGTAAATCTCGAGCCATCGGCACGGCCGAAGCAAAATTTCGGCCGGCTTAGTCACGGCCGAAACATGATTTCGGTCGTGACCAGCCCGACCGAAATTACACTTCCGTCGGCGCAGATCCGGCCGAGATCGTAAACATGATTTCGGTCATCTCTACGCCCGAAATCATGTTTCGGTCGTGACAAGTGACGACCAAAATTTGGTTTCGGTCGGCCCTTTGTCGGCCGAAATTGTGTTCCGGTCGGCTATTTTCCGGCCCAATTTATCGGTCGGTCCTGTATATTTAATTTTTTTTAAATACATATTTAATTGTAGGCCAAGGGTGGGAAGTCCCTACCGCTCCCCCCCGTTGGAGGGATCTGGAGAGCGTCACACGAGGACGAGCGGCGTTGAGGCATCCGTTCGTAGAGAACGGGAGGAGGAGAGGCGGCAGCGAGCGACTGCTTCACAGTCCGTCTATGCGGATTACGATCCGCATGCGGCTGATGACGTGCCGGATGATGCAGCTTCCTTTGAGTAATTTATTTTTGGATTATTCGTAAAAAATGAAATAGGGAGCAAGCGCTCCAGGGTCGTAGATGACGATTCCTGGAGGGTGCAGGGGCCACAGCCCGGTGGTCCAGAAGATGGCGAGGTGATCCCTAATTATTTGGGGCACATCGCGCCCCGCATCTGGATGGGTGAGGAGGAGAGACCCCTGCTAAAGTGCGAGCAGCGGGTGTTAGTGCTTCGACAGCTTAAACAGTGGTACTCCCAGCTCCCGCCGGAGACGCAGAGTCAGATCGATGGCACGGGGCTCAGCCACCTCGCAGATGCCATGCTGGGTCACTTCGACACCCCTCTTCTCTGTGCTTTTGTGGAGCGCCACAGCCCGACACGAACACCTTCCACATGCCGTTCGGGGAGATGACGATCATGCTCCACGACGTCGAGCAGATCCTGGGTATCCCGATCGACGGGGCGACGGTATCAAGCACCCCAGACGCCGGCGACCAGCAGATCGCGGCGAGGGAGATTATGGGCGTCTCCGCAGAGGTGCTGAGGAGTTCCTGGAGAGGCGGTGGCGTTGCGTCGAAAGACGTGATGCAGAGGATGCGTCAGGGGGCGACAGGTGGGGTTCCAGGCCATTGCTTGGTTGTGGATTCTGTTGGGGTCGACGTTGTTCGTCGACAAGAGCGGGACAAGGGTAAAGTCCGACATCATGCACGAGTTCTACCGCAGGCTGGCCTCTGCCAGTCTGTACTCGTGGGGTTCGGCCGTTCTCGCTTACCTTTATCGCCAGCTTGGCCTAGCAAGTCGGGCAGATGCGAGGGGTTTAGCTGGGTGCCTGTCGCTACTACAGGCATGGATCTACGAGTACTTCCCATGCTTCCGCCCACACCGTCTACCCCATCAGGTGGAGCCTGGTCAGGCACGATCCCGCATGTGATCTGTCGGTCAGTACGAGCGGACGGGCCACCGTTTGATTGAGATCCGCCGTCTGCTGGATGTCATGACAGCGAGCGAGGTCAATTAACAATTTATATTCTATATTGTCGACAATTATGTAACCATTGTGATTTCTTATCAGGTTGCTTGGGTGTCGTACGGTCCCGATCCGACGGCGCAACACCTGAGGACTCTTTTCGTGGGCTGGGTTAGATATCGCGATATCGTTGAGCCCTACGCACCCTCGAGAGTGTTGCGCCAGCTGGGATACGTGCAGCTCATCCCGCCGCCGATGAGTCCGCCACAGAAGGCGGTCATGTCAGCCGACCCGACGAGGTATAAGGTGCTTGGTCGCGTCGTAAACGGCCAAAAATATAATTTATAACCTTATTCACTAAATATGAGTATATCGAAAATAGGAATCGTCTCCACAGGGAAAATGGTTGATTTATTTCTAACTTCAAACTCGATCGATGATAATAATAATCATAATAATAGTAATAATAATAACAGTAGTATAATAATAATAATAATATTTATAATAATAATAAGGGTAATAATAATGTTAACAATAATAATAGTAATAATAATATAATAATAATATTAAAGGGGGGTTTTGATGATATGATTTTTTTTAGCACAACGGTAAACGAGTAAAAATATTTAAACTAGCAATGACAAAATAATAGCTACTAAACATGGTAACGAAAGTGCAAATGAAATTAATTAATTCTAATGACATATCGAAATAGACAGAAATAGACCTTCGACCGTGCGAATGGCGACTAGATGTCTGCCTCAAAATAAACTCAGACAGTATACGATATCGACCGAGAATCGCATAATTCAACTATCCACGTTGAGCTTAAGACTCTTTATATCATAGGTAACTTATAATATATAAATAACTTTTAATATATAAAGGTATAGCAACTCTGAAAAAGCAAAAGTTCTTGAAATGAAAACAATCCACTCGTCTCTGCTCTTTTCAACTTTTATTTGCTCTCACAGTCATCATCTATGACTCACTATAGCTCGTTCTCTGCTCTCACTCTCAACAAAGATAAAAACGAAGCACAATTGAAAGCAACAGTACCTCTATTCTATTCGATCTCGGTCTCTCTCGCACAAACTCTCGGCTATACTCACCATCTAACACTCAATCTCTCTGAATCTCCTCAAGGTACGAAAACCTTTATTAATTCAAGATCAACAACAAACTTAATATAATATATATGGAAATCGAGTGTTTGACAAGTACTGAAATCAAAACAACAATGATGAAATTGACAGAAAACTATTTCTCTTCTAAACTGCTCTCTTACTCGAAACAACTCAGAAAACTAAAAGATGAATCTATAAGCCGATCTTGCCTCCTTTTATAGATGTGTGAGATGGATTTCCTTTTCCAACGCAGAGACATAGCGCCGGCTTTAGCACGCGTATGTGATCGTAAAAATCCTCCTTTAGCAGCGAATAAATCTTCGGCAGTCTTACGATAAGTCTTGTGGATTGTAGTTTCTTTTCCCTTGAGCTGTGTGTATGATCGTGACCTAGTTGCTTGATGTGAGATGTTCTGTCTTTTTCTTCTTTCTTTCTTCCTTGCACAGCCGTCCAAATGAGTTCCTTCTTATCCCTTATTGTCCACATATAATTAACAATATAAAACCCTATTGGACTATCTAAATTGGGCCTGAGCCACACATAATTAAGCTTCCAATATTTGCTCTAAGTAACCCATCTTCAAGGCCCACTTATGATGACCATGGCAACGTTCATTAGGCAGTGATGGATGTAAATAATCGCATGAATGAAGAATTTGCAACATTGTGTTCATAACTTCTTTGGATTCTTTCCACGTTTAGATATCCTCGGTTTTTTATGGTTTATTTTACTCCGATATCCTGTCAAATATGAAATATAAAAATATACTTATATCCGAGCAAATTTCGACCAAAAACACGCGTTAATGAGGTGTAAAATATCATACAATCGCATTTGTATCAACCGTTATCAAATTCCCCCACACTTATACAATGCTTGTCCTCAAGCATTTACGCGAGATAGAAGAATGCAAACATTCTAATCATGAGTTCTCCGACATACATTAATTTGCCCTAGAGATAACAGTTATTCATAACTTTTAGCACTAGACAATCATATCAATTTTCGACAATCTCAGTAAAGCCTGAACGCCACAAAAATCAACAACTCTCACAAGGATTCTCTCAATGAACTCGAAGTGTTTATGTGATATGTGTATACGCTCAAATCAACACTATGAAACGATATTACCATAAGCTTGCTAACATATCACATTGTATTCACATAACGACTATCGTGTACAAATCAGAAGGTCTTTCGTTGGGTTGTAATGGGGCTAGGGATTAGGTAGGATAATTTGGGAAAGTAGGTCAAAATTATCGGATCGGATGATTATTTAATCGCTAAATTCTACGCCTATCCCATGATGCACGACTACTTCTGGAACTACTCTGATCATACTAACTTGCTAAGACAACTCAAAACTTCCCAATAAAACTGACTAGCGCCTCGTAACTTTTTTTTTTTATTATATATAATTTTTTTTTCTTTTCTCTCTTTTTTTTCTTTTCTTTTTCTTTTCTTTTTCTTCTCTTTTTTTTTTGCAATCTTTTTTTTTTTTCGGGATGACCTTTTCTTTTCTTTTTTTTTTGCTATAACTATAGGACTCAATCTGGACTCATTTATTATCAATCTCAAAATCGTGGAATCTAAGCAATTAATAACTCATCCAATACGACAATGGGTTGAAACGAAGGCCAAAAGGATATATATGGGTAAATATAGTGGCTTAACTTCAACAAGAAAAATAAGGCTAAGGCTCAAGTTGGCTCACTAAGCGGATAATATTGAAGGTATGGTCAATGTGAGGCCAATGGCTTAATCCTAAATGCCTTAATCACTTTTGTACACAAAAAACCGCCAATGATATCAACATGTATAATAGAGCAAGTTCTGGAATATTCGAAACATGTGTGATGCTCTCACAAAAAAAACTGAGTATAGATAGTACTTTTTTTTTTAAGGCTCAAGTCTTACATATTTAAGTAGGCTTTGTGTCGACTCTTGCGCATTCGGTCTTTAAATCAACTGAAGAAAAAAGAATAATCATCCTAATACCAAACAATTATTCCTAATTGTTTCTCTCATGTTCTAATTAATGCACATCGGTTTGCTCGAGACAAGATATTTGTTCATCAACTATCATAATAAATCTCCCCCCACACCTAAACTCTGCATTGTCCTCAATGTAGAATCTAATGAAAATAGAAGCTAAAAATTAACGATTCCCACCCTAATTTTCATTTTAATATTTCAGAGTAGATGTGAAGAAGAGATAAAAGTAATACTGAAAATAAAACTTCCCTGACAGTGATAGAGTCGTCGAGAAATTCTGAGCGAGAGGATATTTGTTCCAGAGCCTAGTGAGATCTTGTAGCATACCGAGCCGAGAGAAAACCTGCTTAATCATCATTGAAAACATAGATAAAATGGAAATATTGCAATAACAAAACAAAATAGGATAATATTGGGTTGCCTCCCAATGAGCGCTTTTCTTTAACGTCTTTGGCTAGACGTAGTCTCCGCTCTTTGACGTCATGCATAAATCGGTGGGCGCAACTTGATCTCTTCGACGCAAGCCATAAAAGCATTCTCAAAATATGGTTTTAGCCTATGACCATTCACCTTGAAACACGTGTTAGTGGATATGCACTCAATTTCAATAACGCCGTTTAAAAAAATATTTTTAACAATATATGGTCCCATCCAACGAGATTTGAGCTTACCTGGCATGAATTTCAACCTTGAATTGTAAAGGAGAACTTTTTGACCTACCATGAATTCTTTTTTATGTAGGAGTTTGTCGTGAAATTGCTTCATCCGTTCCTTGTACATTCTCGCGTTCTCATAGGCTTCTAGGCGAATTTCTTCAAGCTCCTGTAGTCGAAATTTCCGTTCCTCACCCGCTTTTGTGGCCTCCATGTTGCACTGTTTAACTGCCCAAAAAGCACGATGTTCAATTTCAACAGGTAAATGACACATCTTACCGAAAACTAGGCTATATGGCGACATCCCAATTGGTGTTTTAAAAGCAGTTCGATATGCCCAAAGTGCGTCGTCTAGCCGCAAGCTCCAGTCCTTACGATTCGGGTTTACGGTTTTCTCCAAAATATTCTTGACCTCCCTATTTGAAACTTCAGCTTGTCCGTTTGATTGTGGATGATAAGTAGTGGCTAATCGATGATGGACTCCGTATTTGCGCATGAGTGCTTCCACCGTGCGATTGCAAAAATGTGTACCTTGGTCGCTTATAATTGCACGGGGAACTCCGAACCTACTAAAGATGTTTGATTTAAGAAATCCTACAACCACTTTAGAATCGTTAGTTCGGGTAGCCTTTGCTTCTACCCACTTCGACACATAATCAACGGCAAGCAAAATATAAAGAAAACCAAACGAACTTGGAAAAGGTCCCATAAAATCCATTCCCCATACATCGAAAATTTCACAAACTAAAATAGGATTTTGTGGCATCTCATCTCTAAAAGAAATTGTACCCGTTCTTTGACAATTAGGACAACTCTTGCAAAATAAGTAAGCATCTTTAAAAATAGTTTCCCAATAAAATCCACAGTCTAAAATTTTCCTAGCAGTTCGCTTAGGCCCGAAATGTCCTCCAGATGCATATGTATGACAATGAGTGAGTATACTATTAATTTCATCATTTGAAACACACCTGCGAATAATTTGATCCGAGCCAATTTTCCACAAATATGGCTCATCCCAAATATAGTATTTAGAATCACTCTTAATTTTATTTTTCCTTGAGGAGCTCAAATGTGAAGGTAACACACCACTTACCAAGTAATTAACTATATCGGCAAACCAGGGTTCTTGATATTCCTTACCTTGAAGGCGAAATAATTGCTCATCTGGAAACGTTTCAGAAATAGGCAGTGGCTCTTCGTCACGAATCAAACGGCTCAAGTGGTCTGCCACAGAGTTGTCCACGCCTTTGCGATCCTTAATCTCCCAATCAAACTCTTGAAGTAATAATATCCATCGTATTAGCCGCGGTTTTGACTCCTTCTTCGACAACAAATACTTAAGAGCTGCATGGTCAGAATAAACAATAACCTTAGATCCCAGTAAATAAGACCTAAATTTATCAAATGCAAAAACAATAGATAAAAGCTCTTTTTCAGTTGTGGTATAGTTGCATTGTGCCGAATCGAGAGTTTTTGACGCATAATAAATGACGTGGCTTTTTCGTCCGTCTTTTTGTCCAAGCACAGCCCCAACGGCGTATTTACTTGCATCACACATGAGCTCGAACGGCAGCTCCCAATTTGGGGGTTGGATTATCGGTGCAGTAGTTAGTAATAGCTTTAACTTATTAAACGCCTCTTTGCACTCATCTCCGAAATTGAACGGTACGTCATTTTGAAGTAGTCTTGACATTGGTTGAGCGATTTTTGAGAAATCCTTAATAAATCTCCTGTAAAAACCTGCATGACCAAGAAAGCTTCGAATTTCTCGAACATTAGTGGGGTATGACAAATTAGATATCAAATCGACCTTAGCCTTGTCTACCTCAATTCCTCGAGATGAAACTACATGACCTAGAACTATTCCTTCTTTAACCATAAAATGACATTTTTCATAGTTAAGTACAAGATTTTTATCGATGCAGCGTTTAAGAACTTCTACTAGATTATCAAGGCAATGATCAAATGAATCTCCATAAACAGTAAAATCATCCATGAATATTTCAATGCATGTTTCTATTAAATCAGAAAATATGCTCATCATGCATCGTTGAAATGTACCAGGAGCATTACATAAGCCAAAAGGCATGCGACGATATGCAAATGTGCCAAAGGGACATGTGAAAGTAGTTTTCTCTTGATCCTCGGGTGCCACGACAATTTGATAATAACCAGAAAATCCATCGAGGAAACAAAAGAAAGACTTACCTGCCAGTCTTTCTAGCATTTGATCAATGAAGGGTAGCGGAAAATGATCCTTTCGGGTAGCCGCATTTAACTTACGAAAATCAATGCACATGCGCCAACCCGTCTGTAATCTCATTGGTACCAATTCATTCTTATCATTTTTCACAAGTGAGAAACCAGATTTCTTAGGAACAACATGAACTGGACTTACCCATTGGCTATCGGATATTGGAAATATTATCCCCATATCTAATAATTTAATAATTTCTTTCATAACTACCTCTTTCATGGCCGGATTGAGTTTGCGTTGTGGCTCTCGTATCGGCTTAGAGTCGGGCTCAAGTAGAATTCTATGCATGCATATCGAGGGACTTATTCCCTTGATGTCGGCCAAGGTCCATCCTATCGCGCTCTTATACTCCTTCAAAACGCTTATCAATTTATCTTCTTGGATGGCGGTCAAGTCATTTGCAATAATGACTGGCAACGTTTCTTTATCTCCCAAATAGCAGTACTTGAGATGTTTTGGTAGATCCTTCAACTCCAATGTAGGTGCCTGTTCTATAGAAGGAACAATTTTTGCGTTAGAAATAGGTAGTGAAAAAGTGTTGTTACCTGATTGATCGTGAATTTCTGGAAGTGCATGTAATGTCATGAGTGCGTTTCTGATACCTTCATCCTCTTCAAAATGCACATCATTTTCTGTTCTGCTATTCTTAATCACATAGTCGAGTGTATCGCTAGTGAAATTACGCTCAAAATCATCTCGAACAAATGCATCAATCATACTAACACATTCGGGTTCATCATGATATTTCATAGCATCAAATACATTCATAGTAAGTTTTTCGCCATCAAACTCAAAAGTAAGAGTTCCTGAATCAACGTCTATCTTAGTTTTAGCCGTTTTCATGAATGATCGTCCTAATAAAATAACAGCAGAATCAAGCGCATGTTCATCACCCATGTCTACTATATAAAAATCAGCAGGAAAAATAAATTCACCACATTTTACCAACACATCTCCAACCAATCCTTCGGGATAAATAATGGACCTATTTGCTAATTGAATACAAATATCAGTGCACTTAAGAGGTCCCATACTCATCTCATTGAATAATGATAATGGCATAACATTGATAGAAGCTCCTAAATCTAACATGGCATTATTTATTTTTCTCGTCCCTATAGTAACCGTGATAGAAAACATACCTGGGTCCTTACATTTTTGGGGCAGTTTTCGTTGAAGCGCAGCGGAAACATTGTCACTTACTAGGATTTTTCCTTCGGCTTTGTGTTTCCTTTTGTTCGAACACATTTCCTTTAAAAATTTTGCGTAACGTGGAATCTGCTTGATAGCATCCAACAGTAATGTTGATTTCAACTTTGCCGAAGGTCTCCATTATGCTCTTTTCTTCTTCTTCTTGTTTTACCCTAGCAAACCTTCCAGGAAAAGGTGGAGGAATAACAATATTAGGTTTATTGATATTAGTGTTATTACTTACCTTCAATTCTTTATCTTTTTGCTTATCACTAGGAGTTTTTGAAGGGCCCTCGTCATGAGTTGTCGGTCCTACCTCTTTTCCGTTTCGAAGAGTCATTATACTTACATTTTCCCTTGGGTTGATCTCGACTTGTGCCGGCAGTTTTCCCTTCTCATTCTGTACTTGACTCAATTGTGTGGCCAACTGTGATACTTGCCTTTCTAAATTTTGCATGCTCGAGCGTGTTTCGTTAATGCTCGATCGAGTTTCCTGTTGAAAAATGGCAGTACTGGTTGCTAAATTCTTAACAATATCCTCCAAAGACATACCTGGCTTTGATGGTGCGGCTTGTTGAGGAGGATTTGGTGGTCTTGGTGCTTGCTGCGTAAAACCTGGCGGTCGATTTCCGTAACTCAAATTTGGGTGGTCACGCCATCCGGGATTGTATTGACTCGAGTATGGATCATAGCGTCTTTGAGATGGTCCTGTGTATCCTCCAATTGCATTGGCTTGCTCGCTAGGATCAAATTGAAGTGAAGGACAATTTGCTGTTGCATGTCCAGCAAATGTACATATACCACAAGCCTTTACCTGACTCGTTTTTCCGATCACAAGTTTTTCCACAAGAGACGTTAGCGAATCTAATTTTTGCTCAAATGAAGTAGTATTTACCTCGTTCATCCTGTGTTGGCCTACGTCTTGACGTGTTCCAAATTGTTGTGTATTTGTAGCCATGCTTGAGATAAGCCGACGTGCCTCGTCTGCAGTTTTATCGACCAGCGCTCCTCCACTTGCTGCATCAATCATGTTTCTTTCCATGGGTAGCAATCCTTCGTAGAAATATTGGATAAGCGCCAATTCTGAAATTTGGTGATATGGACAGCTTGCGCACAACCGCTTGAATCTTTCCCAGATTCGTGCAGAGTTCCTCCGATCATTTGTCGAATCCCGTAGATTTCCTTACGAATGTTTGCGGCACGAGATGCAGGGAAAAATTTTGCAAGAAATTGTTTTTTAAGTTCGGCCCACGTAGTAATTGAACCCGATGGTAAGTAGTATAACCAGTCTTTTGCATGATCCGCCAGCGAGAACGGAAATGCACGAAGACTTATCTGATCTTCCGTGACCCCGTTTGGCTTCATGGTTGAGCAAACCATGTGAAACTCCTTCAAGTGCTTGTGCGGATCTTCACCTGCGTTACCATGAAAAGTAGGAAGTAAATGAATTAACCCTGATTTTAATTCAAAAGGTGTTTGAAGATTAGGAAATTCAATGCAAAGCGGCCGTTGATTAACATCCGGTGTAGCCATATCCCTCGACGTAAGACGGAGTGGTTGCTGCTGTTCGGTTTCCTCCATGTCGCTTGTTGAAAATTCCTGTTCGGATTCCGTGCTAGAAATTGATACAGTCGAATCTTTTTGTCTTTTTGCCTTTCGATTTGCCCTTGCGGTCCTCTAGATTTCTGGATCGAATATTAATATACCTGTTCGAGAAGATCGGGGCATAAATTAGAACAAAGAAAATCGAATTAAAATAGAAGTAAATCAATAGACACCACCTTCCCCGGCAACGGCGCCAAAATTTGGTCGCGTCGTAAACGGCCAAAAATATAATTTATAACCTTATTCACTAAATATGAGTATAGCGAAAATAGGAATCGTCTCCACAGGAAAAATGGTTGATTTATTTCTAACTTCAAACTCGATCGATGATAATAATAATGATAATAATAGTAATAATAATAATAACAGTAGTATAATAATAATAATAATAATAATAGTAATAATAATAATAATATTTATAATAATAATAAGGGTAATAATAATGTTAACAATAATAATTGTAATAATAATATAATAATAATATTAAAGGGGGGTTTTGATGATATGATTTTTTTTAGCACAACGGTAAACGAGTAAAAATATTTAAACTAGCAATGACAAAATAATAGCTACTAAACATGGTAACTAAAGTGCAAATGAAATTAATTAATTCTAATGACATATCGAAATAGACAGAAATAAACCTTCGACCGTGCGAATGGCGACTAGATGTCTGCCTCAAAATAAACTCAGACAGTATACGATATCGACCGAGAATCGCATAATTCAACTATCCACGTTGAGCTTAAGACTCTTTATATCATAGGTAACTTATAATATATAAATAACTTTTAATATATAAACGTATAGCAACTCTGAAAAAGCAAAAGTTCTTGAAATGAAAACAATCCACTCGTCTCTGCTCTTTTCAACTTTTATTTGCTCTCACAGTCATCATCTATGACTCACTATAGCTCGTTCTCTGCTCTCACTCTCAATAAAGATAAAATCGAAAGCACAATTGAAAGCAACAGTACCTCTATTCTATTCGATCTCGGTCTCTCTCGCACAAACTCTCGGCTATACTCACATCATCTAACACTCAATCTCTCTGAATCTCCTCAAGGTACGAAAACCTTTATTAATTCAAGATCAACAACAAACTTAATATAATATATATGGAAATCGAGTGTTTGACAAGTACTGAAATCAAAACAACAATGATGAAAATTGACAGAAAACTATTTCTCTTCTAAACTGCTCTCTTACTCGAAACAACTCAGAAAACTAAAAGATGAATCTATAAGCCGATCTTGCCTCCTTTTATAGATGTGTGAGATGGATTTCCTTTTCCAACGCAGAGACATAGCGCCGGCTTTAGCACGCGTATGTGATCGTAAAAATCCTCCTTTAGCAGCGAATAAATCTTCGGCAGTCTTACGATAAGTCTTGTGGATTGTAGTTTCTTTCCCTTGAGCTGTGTGTATGATCGTGACCTAGTTGCTTGATGTGAGATGTTCTGTCTTTTTCTTCTTTCTTTCTTCCTTGCACAGCCGTCCAAATGAGTTCCTTCTTATCCCTTATTGTCCACATATAATTAACAATATAAAACCCTATTGGACTATCTAAATTGGGCCTGAGCCACACATAATTAAGCTTCCAATATTTGCTCTAAGTAACCCATCTTCAAGGCCCGCTTATGATGACCATGGCAACGTTCATTAGGCAGTGATGGATGTAAATAATCGCATGAATGAAGAATTTGCAACACTGTGTTCATAACTTCTTTGGATTCTTTCCACGTTTAGATATCCCCGGTTTTTTATGGTTTATTTTACTCCGATATCCTGTCAAATATGAAATATAAAAATATACTTATATCCGAGCAAATTTCGACCAAAAACACGCGTTAATGAGGTGTAAAATATCATACAATCGCATTTGTATCAACCGTTATCAGTGCTTTACTCCGCGGATTCAGCAGAGCATGCCTGGCGACAATTCCCGTACGCGTATATCCTCAACCTCTCCTGCATCAACCGGGCCGCCGCAGAGTACCTTGGTGAGACCGTTCCAGGGTACATGGACTGGTATGAGCGGCATTCTCACCCTCGCCTGTTTTCCTCGGTGGCCGGATCATCATCGGCCGGCATACCCCCACGCAGCCACGCCGACTACACACGTAGTTTAATCTTAGGTGGATTTTTCATATTTATATGTTTATTCATGATTTATATGTATTATTTCTATGTATAGTGGTATAGCTCGATGTACACCTTGAGTAGCGATATGCTCGCTAGGATGAGTCTTGACGGCAGCTCATCGACGGACGAGTTTAGAGAGCGACTCGAGGACATCAACGACCGGTGGCGCCATGCCCCTTGACCCTTCGTTATTTATATGTTCCTCTTATGTCGGACTTATTTTCTGTATGTTTGGATAATTTTTTTTCATATTTATTTCGTGTTTTAAATTTTTTTTGTGTTTGCATATTTATTTCGTGCCAACTTGCATAAATGATAATTATAATACATTAAGTCACAAATTATAACAACCTATTCTCACGCATGAGGTGCATCCAGTGATCGATCGAGACTGATATCTAAGTTCCCAACCGGCAAGTCGATGATCACGATACGTGAACCAATACTGATGCAAGACGGGCATAGGAAACTCAGGACATAAACTCAGTCTAATATAATGCTGGTAATCATTCCCAAGGTACGCCAAGAAGATCGTTCGGTTCGGTCCAGTAGCAGTCCGAGCGGCACGCAGCGGCAGTATCGTCACAGAATTCATATGGATGGTCGATCCATTGCCGTATCCGTAGAGGATAACTACAGCGTTCCAAATTGTCGCCACAGTCCACAGATCACACGGTGTCAACATCCAGTGGTTTGATCCACAAGGCCCCCTTCCCATCGTATATGATCCAACTGCATTTCCAGTGAATCGCCGTAGTACGTTGCCGAGTAACGATCCCAGTGGGCCTCGAGTTGGTTCGCTACGCTATTCCTTACGGTGATCCATTCGTTTTCGTTATTGTAAATATGGGAGGCGACAGCGCGAAATCCGCAGTTGCCGTCAGCGACCACATCCTTATAACTAACTATATACGGATGGATGACTGATGTTACGTGGTACTGCAAGCTGCTGTGGAGGAAGTTGGATTCACCTGTACGCATTTTACAAGATTAGAGGTGCGTCCATGTTTGAACGAATTTAGAAGTGAAAGATAGTAGTACCTGTCTCTGTAGTAGACGTACGAGAACGCTTCACAGACGACAATGACGTACGACCCTGGCTGCTACGACCCTGGCTACTACGACTGGTACTGCTGCGCCCTCCACTGCGTCCCCCCTTGGGATTGCGTACTTCCAAGCACTTCGATCACGCTTCTTCGAGTCTCTTTTCTTCGGCCGCCCTTTTACAGACGTCTTAACAACAGGCATCCAATCTTGGGCCGCGGGCCATAGATGTTCGTGAACGACTCGATGGAGGCCATGCATAACTCCAGGATCGCGGCTTTCAGCCTCACGCACGAGGTCGTATTATATAGTCACGATCAGAAATATCGGGCATTACTCCCTCGCCGATCGTAAGTGTCCTCCAGAAGTCGTGCAAGCATTCTGCAGGGACTGGGTAGTTATTGTCCACGTAACGCTGAACCTCGCAAGCACATGGGAGCTGGTGCTTACGTCATACCACACATCCGCACGTGGAGTAAACCTCATCCGACAACTCTTTGGCCCGCTTCAGCTCACTTCCCATTATCGATATTGCATGGTGTGAAACTCTGTACAATATCATGTGGAATGTGAAATCCTGACATCGGAATAGGTCGTTTCGAGCGGGACTCCTAAAGTGCCTGCATGTACAAATTATTAGATAAGGATTTCGTTTGACACGTAATAATAATTAATTTACCTTTCTGACGATTCAACTGGTTCCGAATCTGCTCGTGCACCTTCACCCATACGGTGTCAAGAGATCCAGTGGCCGAATTCAGCCATTGCTTCAGCTCGCTGTGAGCACTCTCCACAGGACATGTAGTGGTGTTCCCGAAATGAAGCACATGATTCGTCCAGGCTTTGGCGAACTTCTCCTTATGCACCAACCATGTCTGCTCAACGTACTATACGATGGGTGAGTCGGCTAACCAACGATTACGCATGTCAGTCACTGCCTCGTGGTATTCGTCTTCCGTTGGAGCTTCCACGACTGCTTTCCAGGACTTATGCGTGAAGCGAGCGGCGGTCTTTTTGCTCTTCCCCCGCCAGAAAATAAACTTTGTTCTCCATATCTTTATAAATATGCCAGGTGCACAGCAGATGGTGAGACTGCAGAAATACCATATGTACCGGTCGAAGAAGGCCCAACTCACGATCAGTCACAGCCGAAGGGTAGACACCTGGCCCTAGAATGTCCCTCATAGACTGCAGCATCCACCCGTAACTTCTCTCCGTCTCGTCCTCCATGACGGCAAACCCACACAGAAGTTGTGATTACGAGGAGTCATCCCTAAAATCTCAACTAGAAGCATCTTATATCTATTGGTCTTGTACGTCAATCCCAATAAAATACGAATATGTCATAAACAGTGCGAGTGAGTCCGGGTGTGCGAGGAAGACATGGATCAGCGCATTAGTCTCCTCGTCTCTCAGCGCTTCGACAAAATATCCGGCTTCTGTGGCCTGGTGCATCAACTGGCTCACCACGTCTCGGCCTTCAGAATATTCCCTCTTCAAACGATCTCCGTAATTATATATTTGGCGGATCGTCGCGTTATCTTCTGCGTGTCGAGCCCTCATAGCTGAGAGGATATGAGCCGGTTTCGCTTGCGCAGCGGTTATTTCCTCTACGACCTTCTTTGTCTGGCTGCTTAACCCACTCGTCTGGCGGTGTCCCTCGGGATAATGTATCAGAGGGTGATTGTGCATGGATTTCTCAGGTGGGCCCGTACGAATGTACCATTCCCTATTAACTGGATCTTCCTGGGCTATGACTAGAAACGGACACCTGCACTTGTTAGACTTCGACCGCCTCTCCAATTCATCCTCGTTGCCGTTCTCCGCGAGAGCATCTAATCAATTTTTTCGTACCGCATTTCTTATGCGACGAAATAATCACCTCGAAACCAAGTCTAATAGCGATGTCTTACGCCCAGTTAATGGCTTCCACGCCGGTCGCAAATTGTCCTTTTTGGCGAAAATGCTCACTGTATTTTATACCGTCGCCGATAAAATCCTCCGGGATCTCGACTTCACTCTCCAAGTCTGAAAAAAAATATTTTAAAAAAAAAGGCCGAAACATAACTTCGGCTGCCTGTAAAGGGGGCCGGAAAATATTTTCGGTTCGGTCTAAGGTGGCCGAAAAATTATTTCGGCCAACATTTCCGGCCAGGACAAATGTGGCAGAACAATAATTTCGGCCCCCTGCCACCACAAGGGGCGGCCGAAATTATGTTTCGGCTGCTCCTTGTGCTGGCCGAGATCATGGTTCCGTTGAGACGAATTTTTCGATGGAATCTGATCGATGTTCGATAATTCATCTACGTACGAGCAAATTTTAGGAGAATTTGCTTACCAGTCGTCCCAATAGACCCTTTCCTTTGCCCTTTTCCTTTCCCAGAAAAACGATCCATTGCGATTTGACTTTTTTTGTTATGTTTGACTTTGATTTGGATGTGTGATTGCGATATGAAAAGTGTTGTATGAAAAAGGACCTTAAAAAGAATTTATATTCAGGGCAAAATCGTCTTTTTTCAGCCCTTTAGGGGCGATAACAAGTAAAAAGAGGGCGGTAAATACTAATTCCCAAAGTTATTTACTTTGAGTTTAAATAGCCAATTTTTATAATATTTTATTTGACGATCCCTCAACCTCACATTGTATTAATATGAATTTTTTAATTCACATACGTAAATGAAATACTTGCGTACGTCGTCACAATCCCCAAATAAGTCATCCCACAAGACATCTTCGTCTTTCTGATTGCACTAATACAAACGATCATACATATATTATAATACACTATTATTATGCTTTTGGCGTGTAACACCGAGCATATTTCCATACCATAAAACTTCATTCTCAGCCGGCTTACCCTACCGTCATGTCTTAACACCAACAACAACGTTGCTCACCTGTAGTTATGTAATAACACAATAAATAAAAAAGGCATCAACGCATATTATATATTTCAAGCTAATTCAACATCACGAATATTTCAATAATAAGGCTTACGAGCTTTCCGCTCTCATCGAGGGTCATGGGATTCTGAACCACCACCGTCTGACTTTGAGATCGTGGCGGCCGCGGTGCGGTGGTGGACGTCAACGACGGCCTCGTTTCATCGAGGCTCGTAACGTTTGTAATGAAGTGGCAAACCGCGCACTTGACAGACGGTGCGCCCGCTGGGTAAACCAGCACTGTAAAACAGCTCCCGCAGCTGACGTGAGCGGCACCACTAGGTGGCGGTGGTGGTGGGGTCGCTGATGCACCTGCTACAAAACTCAAATATTAACCTAAATTGTAGTGACCATTTAAGACGTTAAGTTTAAAAATTATAGCAATTGGAGGACGAGTGCGCTAAAAAGCGTTGGAATTTATGGTAGTAAGTTTCAGAAAACCGGAGCGCATCATCCTCAAATTGCTTCAGTTTGGAAATTTACCATCTTCAAATTGCTTCAAGTTTCAAGCATAATGCCTAAAGATTCCAGCATTTAAATTATGCGTCCTCAAATTACTACGATTTTTAAACTTACTGTTCCTAAGGCTAGTTTTGACTTACAACCCCTAATTTATGCATCCCACAAATTTTGGAACTTATTGTTCTAAAATTACCACCGCTAATCTATGTGTCCAAAGAGCGCGACTTCCCACTGTGATAGCAGAATATTATCGAATGAGATTAGAATTTTTGTAAATTATACAACCTGGGACGAGGTTTACGGATTGACAGCAAGAGCATCTGACGCTGGTAGCCCCACGGGGATGCATGAGTAAGGTACGACAACCTCCACATATCAGCCGAGCCATGTCCATGACCCCTGCACATCATCATCCTGTTACTACGGAGATTTGTTTAGGAGATATTTATAAGAAAAGGTTCGTAAAAGGAAAGAAAGTGCTGAGGGAGGCATCTAATATCCCGTAAGTTTGGGGGAGAAGAAAGAGAAGACTTGTTGGACTTGTCCGACGAAGACAATAAATTGGTTTCACGGTATGGTATAGTCCTCGAATTCAACCTAATCCACTTATCAACCTCAAAACAGAATAGCCTCTAAAAAGGACTAGCTTAGCCACATAAATTTTCAAGTAAAAACTATAGCAATAAGCTTGTAACGATTTTCGAAAGGAACATCACCATTTGGCGCGACGGAAGTCACCGTATTGCAAACGGCGCAGCGGACAACGTTCGAAGCTCCTCTCAGGAAAAGAAGGAGCGTTCTGCATCCGCTGCAAACGACTTGGTCTTGCTGCTGCATACCTGCAACATCAAGAATCGAAAAGGATGTAAGAGGACAAGAAAATCGGCACTGCTCTTAACCCAAAATTTCTTAAACCAACGTAATATCTTGGACAGAGGAGGTAGCCATGTACATACCGAAATGGCAACGATAAAAAATATTGCACCAGGATGAGTTACTTCACATTTTAGGGCAGGGAATGTGTACGGACACATAAAATCAATCAATTCCTCCAAATTATAAATTCGATCCTCAAGCATACGCAACGAACCATATGAGCAATTAATTTTGAAATCAAAGCCAAAAGTTAAAGGTTATGAATTACAGCAAACCTGAAGATCCGACGTTGTCGACGACGGAAAGTGAATTACAGCTGAATCAGAGGATCGGTAGGGGATCAGACCTTCTACGTTGAGATTTACTCTAGGTTGAGCTTTCTAGAGATTAATCACCAACGAAGAAGACTTGTTTGAATAATCGTCCTTTCTTTCAATTGATGTAGTTCATCTTCTCGCCGACTCCAATTATTATTTATTTATTTATTTTAAATATCCACGAGCGTTTATATCAGGCAATTTGTTGTCTTTATCTTAAGGATTAAGGGGCCGATAATCAAGGTTTCAAGGCAAGAGTCAAGCTTATTGTCCCCACGTGGTCGAAGTAATTATTAGATAATTACAAAAAGAATATCAATTAAACAGCTGATTGATGGCTGGGAAAAAAACAAGATAATTATACATGCACTATATATAATTTATTCTGTATTTATATAGCATTGGGTTAACGAACCGAGCTGCGCGAGCTGATTATAGGGGGTTCGATAGCTCGTCGAGCTTATCGAGCAACATTAGCTTTTTATATTAATAATATATATTTTTTTAAGTGGGTGATATTATTATAATATAACAATTAGATATCTAAATTAACCCTAACACTAACTTAAAATGAACCCTCTCTGCCGCCACACACACTTCCCAAACTTCACCTCTCAAACTTCACACGCAAAAGAGATGGGCTAAAACCCTTTGCCCTATCAGAAGATCCGATTCTTTACAGTAGGCTGTTTTTGCTTCGTCGCTGTAAAGATTCGCCTTAATTCTGCTAATTTCACGCTCAGGCCGCTCACCATCAACGCACCCACGCAAAACTCGAGCTCCACTTGCCTATATACTGGTAATTTTAGGTTGATTAACTTCTAGAAAGTATTATCTATGGTCAACCGTTTCAAATTGAAATACTTCGTAAAGTAGAAGGCACAGCTTGCTATTGGTCACAATCATCAACACTCATTCACGCTATAAATACATTTCGGCTCATTTGTCCTTTTTCCATCCTTTGTTTTTATCTACTTTGTCCTCTTTTTTACCCCGCTGCAATCAATTTCTTGAGTATTTATCAGATATGCTTCGAATTTTGTGGTTCTGATTTTTTCATGTTGGTTCCTCTGATTTTTTGTGGTTCTGATTTTATTATGCAGGCCCTCAATTGTTTGAATATCATCTGCGATGGAACAATCATCTACTCCACTTACTATTGGAAGCGGTGTTGCTGAAAGCAATCAAGTCGATAATGAGCTACAAGGACAACATGAAGCAATGGAAAAGAATGGATGTGAATTCGGTTTGGGGCAAATACTAACAAACACAAGAGAACCCACAAGCATAACAAGAAAGGTTTCTTCAGATGCTTGGAACGATTTTGAGGTAGTGACAGTGGATGGAATTAAGAAGGGTAAATGTCACTATTGTCATGGGCACTATGCACTGCCCAAGTCGGGAGCTACGACAAGCCTTCTTAGGCATCGGAAGACATGTACAAAGAGAATAATTGCATTGCGTCAAAGTGCACAAAATTCAAAGTTAAACTTCATGCCGGTATCCGTCTCAATGCTTTCCTGTCGTGCACTCGGGAAACTTTGACATGGAGAAAAAGAGAGAGGCAGCCGCTCATTGGTTATGATGCATGGACATCCATTTACTATTTTGGATGAGGAGGAGTTAACTTGATGATGAAGACGGGGATGCCCGTTGGCAAAGAGTTTGACACGCTCAAATACTAGCAAGTGTACTAGGTCGTGCAAGTAGTATAAAACGGACGAAGTCCGAGTATTGATCCACGAAGATAGCTTGATTAATTCTAAGATATTAAACCTAATTCTAATTTAGACTAAGAAAATTTTTATGGTTTTAATGATTTAATTAAACGAGATAAAAGCGCAAATAATAAAATAGACGCAAATAAAATAGATGAGATAAATACCAATTAACGACGAGTGACCAAGGCACATGTTCAGCACAAATAATTCCTACGTCCTCATAAAATCTATCCTATCTAACCATCATGAATCTCAGTCAAGGTAAAATTTCCTAAGACAACCGCTACTCGTTTGTCTATAGGATTGTAGTTTCTACGCACGCAGTAAGTCTCTATGAAATTCCCCGAGCTTAAACGCTTTCGGCGCTTAAGGATTCGGAAACCACACATACGAAACCGAATTCCATCTCTGGTCGGTTTTACGTAGTGATGTTCGATGTTTATCGTTCTAACCGGTCTAATCACTTTGTCCGTCTCATAAACCAATCAAATAAACATGCATATGTTGATCAGGCATACACAAGCATTAAGCGCAAACATGGAACACATGACTCGATTCACAAGATCAAATAGGAAAAGAAAATATTAATACGTAGTCATTATTCGGCCTATCATGGCCTTAATCACAAAAGAATCTAAGCTAACATATTAATGAAATAAAAACGCAAAATATTCAATTCAGACATAATAGAGAAATAATATAAACTTCGCCTTTACGGAAGAAACGCCTCGCAAGCAGTCGATCGTCGCAGCTCTTTGTTTATTTCAGCCGTATGTCTCAATTCTCATTCGCTGTCAAAGCTCTTCTGCCGTCAGCCTTGTATTATTTTCTCTGTTCGGTCCTCCTTTATTATTCGCTGCCTCCAAGCTTTTATAGAAACAAGTTGGCCGACTTAAGATAGGATTGGTCGAATCTCTTTGAATAGTTGACTAGTTCTTGAATATTTTTCCTTAATATGCGTGATCCTTGGCATAGAATATCTTGTTTCCTTAAATTGCTCCCCACGTGATCTTAGCTGCAAAATTTAGTAAGTGTGGTAAAATTGCAAAGCTGCCCCAATTATAGAAAATTACAAGAAGATCTCCAAAGATTTAAATCGTTCCAAAAGTGGTCTTATTTTCCTTTTTTCGACTCGTTTGCTCGGCGATATATCGAACAATAAATCTAAACATGAATATAGGGTATTCGAGGCATTTTTTGGTAAATCATGATCGAAAATGCACTTTTATGGGTAAAGAAATTACGTAAAATCCTAACTTATCAACAACCCCCCAAACTAGCTTCGATCGTCCCTGATCGTAAAAGCGAAATAAAACCAAATCAAGTTAGGATTATAGAACATTAGTCAATGAAATTCTCCCGTTTCACCTCAGAACGTAAAAGTATATAAAGTCAAGATAATCATCAACTAATGAACGATCTAGTCAAGACACGAGGCATGAGGTAATAGGTCGCAATCTTATCATAGCATGAATGACATTTCTAGAATTATACCACGCATCAATCCACAACTCGCACAAGGATCGCTCAAGTCACTCGAAGTGTTTTCAAAGGGATCTGTATAAAGACGCTCAATGCACGACATGAAAAGATATTACTCTATGCTTGCAAATATATCATATCATAGTCACATAATAGAAGTCATGCACGAATCAAAGGGTCTTTCATTAAAGGTTGTAATGGGGCTCGGGTTTTCAAAGGTACGTCATATGGGAAAGTGAGCTAAAAATATCAAACGTGTCAATCATCGAATCGCTCTTCTAACGCCGTGCCTACTTTCACTCAACTCATCCTTTTTTTTTCTTTTCTAGCTTTCCTCTCTCGCCTTTTTTTTGGGCTTCACCATTTTTTTTTTCTTGTTTTTTTTCTCTCCTTTTTTTTTGAACCAGCCCCTTTCATCTTTTTTCTACGTCTTATCAAAGGGAGATATTTCTCGTCCGCTGCAATATTATGACGCGAGATCTATATCGTAGGACGAGTTCATAACTAACATGCATCGACGATCAGCTCCTTCTCAACCAACAAGCCACGATTCACGATATCGATAAATTGACACGTTGATGAGGGGTCGTATAGGCTAAATTTGAGGCAATTAGGCTAAATATCTGGGCTCCAAATAAACAAATAAGTCAAATAAGGCTCAAAGGGGCTCACTAAGTGGTAAATGCATAAGGTAGGAAAATATTTAGGCCAATGACTCATTCCTAGTGCCCTTCTCATTTTCGCACATAAAAATCCACTTAGTAACCATTGACATGCATAACAGAGCAAGTTCGAAAATATTCAGTCCATGCGTGTCACACAAGAATAAAAACCGAGCATAATGAGTTGCTTTGAATTTTTCTGAAGGCTCAAAAACTCACATATATAGCTGGGTTTGTGCTTCATGATACGCAATACTCTCCTAAAGCAGTCAATTTAGCCAAATAATCATGCTAATATCACGACAAAGCAACATGTAGGACTATCTCACTCAATTCATCGAATCATATCACGACACGGTAAAATTTTAAAATTTTTCATCATTGACAGGAGATTCCACAGATGACATTCAAATCGATACCAGCATATTAAATCTAGCATGTGTCACATCCCACCCCCAAACTAAATAGCACATTGTCCTCAATGTGTAAACTAAAAGTAAAGAGAGAGTAGAAGTGACACTGCCCTGAATTTTCCATTGATCGATGGAGAAGACTTTGTTGATTCGCAGTAAGCAAGCAGCCATCGTGAACGGACAACCCCCAAACTAGTTATGAGCCTGCGAAACAAATGACTAGGCGCACCGTGAAAGCGAGTTTTATTAGAAAAAAAATAACACTTAGAATAATAGGACTAAATATAATATATGCATCGATAATACTTGGGTTGCCTTCCAAGAAGCGCTGTTTTTAAAGTCGTTAGCTCGACTGTCGAGACGATCAGGGTGGCTTGGTGTCTAGGCTTGCTTTGGTGTTCTGGAGGTCCTTCAGCTCGCTGGTATTCTCTCCAGACGAGGTGTCCCTGAAAGGCACAGAACAACGTAAAGCAGGAATATTAGTAGCACTAGGTTCTTCAAGGAATACGAAGTTCGCTTTGCCCATTTCCCCGTCGTCGTAGAGTTTCAAGCGCTGGTCATTAACTGTGTGCTCGTCCTTCCCATTGATAAGGATTTGTACGGCCCCAGATGGAAATACTTTCTGTACTATGTAGGGGCCTACCCACTTACTCTTTAGCTTCCCTGGAAAGAGACGTAGCATTGAGTTGAATAGCAAGACCCGATCGCCGACTTTAAACTCCCTTTTTATGATCTTCTTGTCATGCCACTTCTTTGTTCGCTCCTTATATAGCTTGGCATTCTCGTATGATTGTTGACGAAACTCGTCCATCTCGTTCAACTGGAGCAACCTATTTTTACCTGCTTCAGACAAATCAAAGTTTAGCTTTTTAATAGCCCAATATGCACGGTGTTCACGGTGTTCTAATTCTACAGGTAAATGGCATGCTTTTCCAAAAACAAGACGAAACGGCGAAGTCCCTATCGGAGTTTTATATGCGGTGCGGTACGCCCATAGTGCGTCATCTAACTTGAGCGACCAATCTTTCCTTGAGGCGTTCACCGTCTTTTCCAAGATCTGCTTCAGCTCCCTATTCGAAACCTCTACCTGTCCACTAGTCTGTCTAACATTTGATCAATAAAGGGGAGGGGGAAATGATCCTTACGGGTGGCATCATTCAATTTCCTATAATCTATGCATACACGCCACCCCGTAACAGTCCTCGTGGGAATCAACTCATTAGAGGCATTTATTATAACGGTCATACCTCCCTTTTTAGGAACAACTTGGGTCGGACTGACCCATGCGCTATCAGAGATAGGGTAGATAATACCTGCGTCCAAAAGCTTAATTACCTCATTTTTCACCACTTCTTGCATCGCTGGGTTTAGGCGTCTCTGTGGTTGTGCGACCAGCTTGTAAGAATCTTCCATCTAAATCTTGTGCATGCAAATGGTCGGACTTACTCCCCTGATGTCAGCAACCTTCCATGCGAATGCTTGTTTGTGTTCTCTTAGCACCCTCACTAGCTTTTCTTCCATTAGATCTGTCAAAGTGGAAGAAATAATCACGGGTAAAGTATCAAGAGCGCCAAGATAAACATACTTGAGGTGACTAGGCAAAGGTTTAAGTTCTAAAATAGGAGGGTCCTCTATTGATGGTTGAGGTTGTGTGGCTAATGATCGATCGAGCCGCTCTACTTTTGGCTTGGCCGACCTCCGATGAGGTGGGTTCGCTTCTAAGCTTGCTACGATATCGGCCATCTCCTCGGTCTGGTCTCCGAGTAGGCATGCTTCCAAGTCTTCCTTATTCCTGAAAGTTTTAAAATACTCTAGAGCACATGCGTCAACACTATCAATAAAGGAACAAGAATCATCATCTGGAGGGTGCTTCATTGCTTTATAAACATCAAATATAACTTTCTCATCCCAACCTGTAGGATGAGCTTACCATTACCAACATCAATAAGAGCTCTTGCCGTATTCAGAAATGGTCTTCCTAGAATTAGGGGCATGTCGGTGTCTTCTTCCATGTCTAGCACTACGAAATCGCCTGGGAAGTAGTGCTCTCCAACCTTCACTAATACGTCCTCCAATATTCCTCGTGGGTATGTGATCGATCTATCCGCTAGTTGGAGGATCGTAGATGTAGGCTTTGGCTCACCAATCCCTAGCTTTTTCACAAGTGAAAAAGGTAACAAGTTAATACTCGCTCCTAAATCACAAAGAACATTAGTAAATGATAATGAGCCAATAGAACAAGGAATAGAAAAACTCCCCCTATCTTTGAGCTATGGTGGTAGCTTCCTTTGTAGCACCGCAGAGCATTCTTCATTAATGGCTATAGTGCCATATTGCTCTAGCTTGTTCCGATTTGATAGCAACTCTTTGAAAAATTTGGCCTACTTCGGAATCTGCAAGAGAGCTTCACAAAAAGGAATGTTAATTTCTAACTTCTTAAAAATATTAATAAAGCGCTCGAAGTGCTTATCCGGTTTTCCCCTTCGTAATGCAGCGGGATATGGAGGTCGAATCTTGACTGGTGGGAGTGGGTCGACCTTCTTTTCCACCGCGAGAGGATCCGGCTCGTCCTCGACTTCTTCGGCTCGCTGATCCTTCCTTTGGCCGTGATGAGCTGTGTCAGTGACCGTGATGTTTCTCCCATCGTCGTTTCTCGTCTCTTTTGCTTCCTCCACTTCCTCAGCCTCCTGAGTTGATTCTAGCGTCTTCCCACTCCTCAGCTTAATGGCCTTGACGTACTCTCGAGGGTTCTTTTCGGTGTCGCTTGGGAGTGTGCCTGGTTTGCGATCTGACACTGTGAGAGCTGTCCCATTTGCATTGTTAAGTCCTTTATTGCAGCCCGTATATCATGGAAACCTTCCTGAACTCTCCCTTCTAGACCCTGGAGTCTCTCCTCCGTCTTGCGATTTTGATCGCCTTGAACAACCGCCATTTTTTCCATGGCTATCTCCCAGTCGGCCTTTTGCTTTGTTGGTGGCTCAATTTGTTGATTCTGAACTCCTGGAGGCTTCAAGTAGTGCGAGTTGCCATACGACAAATTAGGATGGCTTCTCCAGTTCGGATCGTATGTGTTGGAGTATGCATTCCTCTGCCTATTGTGGATGTGATTGACCGTCTCAGGATCCTGGGAGTGTATCTGGTCTAGCCTTTTATGTATGGCTTCGAGCTGCGCCTCCAACGAGCTACTTATCTCATGTACCCCAGCCGTCCGTCGGTCCAGATCATGCTCAGTATATCTGGCTGGGTAGGCTGCGATTCGCTCGATGGCTTGGAGTGCTTCCTCGTCGCCTAACTCCATAAAATTTTGTGTGCACCCGCCATCGACGATTCTTTTATTTGGCGTGCTCAGCCCTGAAAAGAATGACTGCATCTGAACGCTCAGGGGTATGATGTGGTTCGGGCATTGTCTCAGAAGGCTCTTGTATCTGCTCCATGCATCGCTCAGAGATTCACCACCTTCTTGTTTGAAGTTTACTAGCTGGCTCCTAATCTCGCTGGTTCTTGACAGTGGGTAATATTTGCCCAGAAAGCACTCCACTAGTTGCTCCCAACTAGTGATAGATGCATGTGGCAATGATGAGAACCATTCAGAAGCCTTACCTGTCAAAGAAAAGGGAAAAAATGTCAGTTTTATCACTTCCATAGAGACGCCTGGATACTTAATAGTTCTGCAGATTTGAGTAAATTTCAAAATATGTGAATTTGCATCCTCGTTTGTAAGCCCATGAAACTGTGTTGAACCCGTCACCATCTGTATAGTAACGGGTTTAATCTCAAAATGATTATTTGGTCCTGGCGGGATGGCAATCGGGTCGCTGTCATCGAAAATTCCTGGAAGCGCTCGACTTAGTAAAGTGGGTCGTGGCGGAACCATCTGTTCTTCCTCGTGTTCTTGATTGTCCATTCTCAGTCTACGATTTCGATTGTTACGCTGACACGTCGCTTCGATTTCTGCGTCAAATAGCAATGGTACGTTTCTCGAGCTTCGTGTCATGCACTAATAGGAATTATCTGCAAAAAATGAAAAATCAGAGTAAGCGAATTAGAAAAAATGGTAATAAAAATAATAATAATAATAATAACCGAGAAATAAAACGCATAAACTAAAACTCAGAATAAATCCTAAAATTAATAATATAGCTATCCCCGGCAACGGCGCCAAAAACTTGACACGCTCAAATACTAGCAAGTGTACTAGGTCATGCAAGTAGTATAAAACGGACGAAGTCCGAGTATCGATCCACGAAGATAGCTTGATTAATTCTAAGATATTAAACCTAATTATAATTTAGACTAAGAAAATTTTTATGGTTTTAATGATTTAATTAAACGAGATAAAAGCGCAAATAATAAAATAGACGCAAATAAAATAGATGAGATAAATACCAATTAACGACGAGTGACCAAGGCACATGTTCAGCACAAATAATTCCTACGTCCTCATAAAATCTATCCTATCTAACCATCATGAATCTCAGTCAAGGTAAAATTTCCTAAGACAACCGCTACTCGTTTGTCCCGCAATAGCGATCCTACGCGATTGAGAACCAACCCGTATATGTCTATAGGATTGTAGTTTCTACGCACGCATTAAGTCTCTATGAAATTCCCCGAGCTTAAACGCTTTCGGTGCTTAAGGATTCGGAAACCACACATACGAGACTGAATTCCATCTCTGGTCGGTTTTACGTAGTGATGTTCGATGTTTATCGTTCTAACCGGTCTAATCACTTTGTCCGTCTCATAAACCAATCAAATAAACATGCATATGTTGATCAGGTATACACAAGCATTAAGCGCAAACATGGAACACATGACTCGATTCACAAGATCAAATAGGAAAAGAAAATATTAATACGTAGTCATTATTCGGCCTATCATGGCCTTAATCACAAAAGAATCTAAGCTAACATATTAATGAAATAAAAACGCAAAATATTCAATTCAGACATAATAGAGAAATAATATAAACTTCGCCTTTACGGAAGAAACGCCTCGCAAGCAGTCGATCGTCGCAGCTCTTTGTTTATTTCAGCCGTATGTCTCAATTCTCATTCGCTGTCAAAGCTCTTCTGCCGTCAGCCTTGTATTATTTTCTCTGTTCGGTCCTCCTTTATTATTCGCTGCCTCCAAGCTTTTATAGAAACAAGTTGGCCGACTTAAGATAGGATTGGTCGAATCTCTTTGAATAGTTGACTAGTTCTTGAATATTTTTCCTTAATATGCGTGATCCTTGGCATAGAATATCTTGTTTCCTTAAATTGCTCCCCACGTGATCTTAGCTGCAAAATTTAGTAAGTGTGGTAAAATTGCAAAGCTGCCCCAATTATAGAAAATTACAAGAAGATCTCCAAAGATTTAAATCGTTCCAAAAGTGGTCTTATTTTCCTTTTTTCGACTCGTTTGCTCGGCGATATATCGAACAATAAATCTAAACATGAATATAGGGTATTCGAGGCATTTTTTGGTAAATCATGATCGAAAATGCACTTTTATGGGTAAAGAAATTACGTAAAATCCTAACTTATCAGAGTTAGCAGAAACACGTGCAAATCTGATTGCGTGAAAGTTTATGAAGTTGAAAAGAAGGTAATGAAAAAGAGTCTTGAGGCTGTTGATCGGATTTCTTTGACGACTGATTGTTCGAAATCTAAAAATCAAAAGATCGAGTACATGATGGTGACAGGACATTGAGTTGATTCTAATTGGAAGCTTCAAAAGAGAGTCTTAAGCTTCATTAATATTCCACCACCTAGAGGAGGCAGTAAGATTTCCGATGCAATCTTCAAATGTATAAAAGAGTGGGGGATTGAAAACAAGGTCTTTACGGTTACAGTTGATAATGCTTCTAGCAACAACGTAGCTATTCAAAGAATGAAAGAAGCGGAATAAGCAGCTTCGCCACAAGTAACACCACTAGCATCGCAGCATTCGCCTCGCTCGTGTTCAAAGCTTTTTCGAACAAAACCAGAAGAACAATGTCTCAGATCATTATGTGTAATAACTAAATATTTGAGGACACTCATCATAAAGACATACCAAACGTAGTGGCCGCTTGACATAACAAGGTCGCGAATCTCCTCACCCGAATCCTTACCATCCTAACATATACAAGAAAAAAAAAGTCAAATTTTTGAAGTAGCATTTAAGGCCACAAGAACCCGTGGCCATACATACCTTTACCTCACACAACAGGACTTCGTCTTCCAGCGTGGCATTAACAACAGCTCGGAAAGTAAAAGACTTGTCACATTCATCTTCCTTAGCCTCAAAGGTTGGGCAGTACAACAAAGCCGAGATGAGATTGACCTTCGTAATCTTCACAAGTTTGAAATCTCTCCCCTGCATTGATCAAAGACATTGTAATTTTAAAGAAAATATATATATATATAATATAATATAAAACAATGATTTTATCCTCCACTCTATGTAGCTTTGCCAGAGGCCTTGGCCCTGTTGAAGGCATCCAAAGCTAATTTGACAACCTCTCCAAATGAATTATGATACATGTTCTCCAGGAATGTCTTTGATCCACCGATTTGGATACCTCGAGGCCGCACAAAAACATCACACATCTGGCAACAAAATAACATTATCCAAAAAAAAAAATCACCAATTAGATAGAACAAGAAGGAAAAAACATAAAAGAATGATAAATAGTAGAACAATCCCAATTACTTGGCGCATCAGTGACAACGATAAATTTTCCCTTTCCACATGGGGTCCGATGAAACAGACGTTCGGATCCTTCTGCAGGCAACAATTAATATATGATGGAGTAATATAGAACATGTAATCTTATAAGTGCATCACTGAGATCTCTTGCAATGAAATAAATAAAAAAATAACGAAATTGGCAATCTTACAATATCGTCCTCCCATCCGAATGGCATGTATCGTCGCATCATCGTGTTTGCCTGTCAGCAGATTAGGGTTAGATTTAGGGGCAAAGTGTTTTGTGGAGCTCTAAAATTCGTCTTTGGCTGCATTTACTTAATACCCAAATAAGAAAAGCCAAGATAACTGAAAATCCTGATAGAAACTCCAGATTTGCTTATGGATAGATCATTTCCTGTAGATATGCATTTCGAAATCGGTTTTAATCTGTTATTTCGATGAAATAATTCGAGACCAATTCAATCGTCAAGGCCCCAAAATCCGAGCTCAGGAAAATCCAAACAGCATGTAATTAAGAAAAACCCCAAACAGCATTAATTAAATCGGCGGCGAAAAAAAGAATTGTCAATACCTTAATCAATCGGCCGTTCCTTCCACCCACAGCGAAGCAAAACCGGCACGCAAAACTCTTTACCTTCTTTGTCAGCCTGTTGTTTCAGTCGATTGGCTGAATGCTAATCTTCGAGAACCAGGCGTGAAGGTTCGGTGATGTTGAAATTGTTTTCATGTTAATTTCTTCTAGTGTGAGCGAAAGCTACGTATTCTTACATTTTTTTAGCGTTGGAAAGCTTGGGCCTGAGCCCATTAATTAGCCCGCCCTGTCCGAAATGAAAAATCGGCTCGAGAGCGCTTCGTGCTTGCATTCAGATTCTTCAATTTTTAGCTTCTTCACTTGGGCCATTAAACTCCGCATTGATGCTTCTAATTGTTCAGAAATTTCATTAATAGTAGCATCGAAATTTCGTTGTCGCTCTTCAGCGTTACGGTCCTGTTCTATCGCCTTTTCGAGCGTTATCTCCCCGGCGGCTTTCTCCTTTTCAGGTGGAGCAAACCGCTCATTATGAAATTCTCGTGGCTCCTCGCAGTATGGATCCTCGTAGAATACGTCTGAATTCCAACTGTGATGTACACGACGTGTGGCTTGTGAGCGCTGAAAATTTATCTCGTCTATCCTCCGATGATGGTTTCCATTCAAGGAAGGAAGCATGCCAAGATGCAGCTATGAGTTAGCGGCTGAAGGACAGGGCTTTCCCCGCTCTTTGCTCTAGAAAGACTTAAGAGCAATAACAGCCGTCTTGTCACCTTAAGGTGTTTCTGTTATCATCTATGCTAACCTTGTCTAAGATGTCCTACATGTCTTTGTTTAGCTCTTGTTTAGGAATAGATTGCCTCAAACTTTGCTGCAATAATGTCGTTAACCTCATTTTCTCCATATATAGGTAGATCTGTCGCTGAAGAATAATAGAAATGATTGTACATGGCTAATGAAATTAATATATAATAATAATAGTATTAGTAATAATAATAACGATAATAATAATGATAATGATAATAATAATAATAATAATAATCAAGATAAAATATATATTTTATATAATATATATTTTTTAAACTGTTGTTTTATAGAAAATATTAATAAAAATAATAAAAAAATTTAGACTAAAACTCAGAATATATTTTAAAAATAATAATACTGCTATCCCCGGCAACGGCGCCAAAAACTTGACACGCTCGAATACTAGCAAGTATACTAGGTCGTGCAAGTAGTATAAAACGGACGTAAATCCGAGTATCGATCCACGAGGATAGCTCGATTAATTCTAAAATACAATTCTAACTTATATTAATAATTATATATTTTTTTTTCTTGAATTAAAGACACAAATAAGCAGCTATAAAACGATTACGAATATTAATTGACGACAAACGTGATTAAAGCACATATTTCGGCACGGATTATCCTACGTCTTCATGCAATCGACTTTATGAAATCAATATGATTTTAAGTTAAGGTAGAAATTCCTAGTATACGTGCTACCCGCTCTCGCGTGTATAGCAACCCTATGCGAGAGTGAACCAATCAACTATATCCCTATATGACTATAGTTACTTCGCACGCATTCGGTTTTATGAATTTCCCCGAGTTTAGGCGCTTTCGACGCCTAAAGTCTCGGAAACCTCACGGACGAAACCGATTCCATCTCTGGTCGGTTTTACGTCGTGGTGTTCAACACTTTAATTCCAATCGATCTAATCACCTCTCGGTCTCATAAACCAATCAATAAAACAAGCATATGGCGATCAATCATACGCAGGCATTAAACTCAGCGAAGAACACATAACTATTAGCACATATGATTAAATAAACCACGATAACATCAATACGAGTTCATAATCCGGCCTAATAAGGCCTTAACCACAAAACGACTTACGCTAACATATTAATTAACGAAAGCAACGAAGGTTTAAACATAAACATATTTAAAACACAGAAAAATGAAATATAGAATAAAACGCCCCTCACAGTACTTTTATCGAACGGGTGGTGGGCGACTAAGAAACGCCTTGGACCCTCGGCTCGTGTCTTGGCTCGTTCGCATCTGTCCAAAAATCGCCTCCTCGGTGTAAAAGGGTGCTCGCTGCCCCTCCTTAGAGAGTAAGTAGTGAGCGTTTCAGCCCTTCTTGCTCTTCGTTTGTACGGCCTAAGCTCAAGCGTGGGTTTGTTTATGGTGGGTTTGGTTCTTGGGCTGCGTGAGGGGTCGTTAAGTGGTCTGAGATGTGGATGCTTGTGATGAAATTGGGAGCTGCCTGGTTGTGGGTGAATCGTCCTGTGGTAGCGGGATGTGGTTTTTGGGTTTGAGGTGCTTAAGCGTCAGGTGCGTGCTTCCCTTAGAGCTGTCTGCTTTGCTTGATGGATGGTGGCAGCTTGACGAGGCTTCGATAGGTGAGTGCTCTGCCTTATTTCTTCGTGAACGTGGCCTTGAGCGTCAGAGATAAGTGAGTTATGTGCTTAGTGGTTTTCTTATGTGAATCTCAGCTCTCCTTTGTAAATGTATTTATAGAAATGAGGAGAAACACGATCCAACAAACCTCCCCAATTTTCTCTAGCTTTTCTCTTCCTTGTTTCGTGCGTTGCTTGTCGTGTTTGCTCAGCCGCGAAGATATTTCTTCTTTTCTTCCCTTTTCTCCGCGCGTGTGCTCTCATTTTCTTCAACAATGAAAAAGTTCGATCGTAGTCTCTAATTCTCATCCTTGTGTCTATCTATATTGTATGTATATGTGAGTTGGGCTATTGATGGGCTGCTTAGTGGGCTGGAATATTTGGGCTGATTTATTGTTTTTTTCTTGGCTTTGGGCTCATATAGTTTGGATTGATTTTTGGCCCAACTTCGTTCCCGATTTTTGGCCCTTTTAGCTCTGTTACCTGTCAAATATGAAAAGTAGCATTCGATAGAATATTTATGGACATTTAGACATATAATGATGGAATTACGCAATTTTTCGGGTCTAAGATGTTCGTAAAATCTTAACTTATCAACAACCCCCAAACTAGCTTCGATCGTCCTCGATCATAAAAGCGGATAAAAACTAAATCAAGTTAGGATTTTACACGTCACTAAATGAATTCTCATGTTTATTCTCAGAAAAGCAAAAGCACAATCGGTCGAAATCGTCATCAACTAATGAATGATTCAGTTAAACACGAGACATGAAATGATAGTTCGCAATCGTATCATAGCACAAAAATATTTCCAGATTGTAACACGTATCAAGTGACAACTCTCACATGGATCGCTCAATTCGCTCCAAGTGTTTTAGTGGGATCTGTATAAAAACGCTCAACTCACAACATAGAATGATATTATTCTAAGTTTGCAAATATATCACATCATATTCACATAGTAGATATCGTGAACGAATCAAAAGGTCTTTATCAAGGTTGTAATGGGGCTCGTGGTAATAAGGGTGTGATATGTGGGATGAGTGAGGTAATAAAGTCCCACGAGCTATTGCCACAAGGAAGCTTATTACAATAATCATAGTAAGGAGAAGGAGGAAGTAGCTGCCGTGATTTCTTGAGGGACAACTGCCTTAACATCATGTTCGCGGGGAGGGACGCCACGAGCTATTGCCTGACGTGGCTCTTCTGGCTAATCGGGAATCCCGTGTCGGCAGCCAAGATTTTGGAGGAGCTCGAGGCTAGAATTATTGCGAGCCCGGAGAAGAAATGGAGGTTCTTCAACGCCGAGGAATCGAAGGAGCTCGTGTACCTCACGGGGGCCATTCGAGAGTCACTTAGGTTGTTTCCTCCCGTGGCTTTGGAACACAAGTCCCCCGCGAGGCCCGATGTCTTGCCGAGCGGGCACTATCTGCCCGCTAATTCGAAGGTGATATTCTCGATCTACGCGGTGGGGAGGATGGAGTCGGTGTGGGGCGAGTCACTGCCTCGAGTTTAGGCCCGAGAGGTGGATCTCGGCCAAGGGGGGGCTCGTGCACGAACCCTCGTACAAGTTCCCGGTGTTCAACGTGGGCCCACGGGCTTGCCTCGGGAAGGAGATGGCTTACGTGGAGATGAAATTGCTTGCTGCTTTATTGTGTACCATTACGAGGTTAGGCTTGTGGAGGGCCACCAGGTTTGTCCTAATTCTTCCATTACCCTTGCGGCCAACTATGGTTTGAAGGTTAGGTTGTCTAAGAGGATGAACAAGCGACTGGTTACTTATGAGTTAGTTATGGTTTCTTCTTTTTGTTTGTGTATGAAATAAAAATTTAATCGAGCAAGATCTCGGATGTGTTATATTGTCGTCTTATTATATGTAATAATAGAAAGTGTACTCCAGTTAAGTTTTTCTAAAAAAATAGAAGAAGGTTTAATTAACTTTCTAATTCTTGTTTAGGAAAATTTTAAGGACATGTAAGGTAAGAGCTTATTATTTTACGAAAATGGACTATGGTTGTCATCACCAAAAGATGAGGGGGCACCAAAAGAAATATCATGTTACATTCCCGAAAAACATTTCTTAGTTACTAATCGAAACACACGCACACGACAATGATACATCTCTTCAACGTAACTTCAGTCACTCATTTCTAGCGGTAGAACCGGAATAAGCAGCTTCGCCACAAGTAACACCACTAGCATCGCAGCATTTGCCTCGCTCGTGTTCAAAGCTTTTTCGAACAAAACCAGAAGAACAATGTCTCAGATCATTATGTGTAATAACTAAATATTTGAGGACACTCATCATAAAGACATACCAAACGTAGTGGCCGCTTGACATAACATGGTCGCGAATCTCCTCACCCGAATCCTTACCATCCTAACATATACAAGAAAAAAAAAAGTCAAATTTTTGAAGTAGCATACAAGGCCACAAGAACCCGTGGCCATACATACCTTTATCTCACACAACAGGACTTCGTCTTCCAGCGTGGCATTAACAACAGCTCGGAAAGTAAAAGACTTGTCACATTCATCTTCCTTAGCCTCAAAGGTTGGGCAGTACAACAAAGCCGAGATGAGATTGACCTTCGTAATCTTCACAAGTTTGAAATCCCTCCCCTAAATTGATCAAAGACATTGTAATTTTAAAGAAAATATATATATATATATATATAATATTATATAATATAAAACAATGATTGTATCCTCCACTCTATGTAGATTTGCCAGAGACCTTGGCCCTGTTGAAGGCATCCAAAGCTAATTTGACAACCTCTCCAAATGAATTCATGTTCTCCAGGAATGTCTTTGATCCACCGATTTGGACACCTTGAGGCCGCACAAAAACATCACACATCTGGCAACAAAATAACATTATCCAAAAAAAGAAAAAAAATCACAATTAGATAGAACAAGAAGGAAAAAAAATAAAAGAATGATAAATAGTAGAACAATCCCAAATACTTGGCGCATCAGTGACAACGATAAATTTTCCCTTTCCACATGGGGTCCGATGAAACAGACGTTCGGATCCTTCTGCAGGCAACAATTAATATATGATGGAGTAATATAGAACATGTAATCTTATAAGTGCATCACTGAGATCTCTTGCAATGAAATAAATAAAAAAATAACGAAATTGGCAATCTTACAATATCGTCCTCCCATCCGAATGGCATGTATCGTCGCATCATCGTGTTTGCCTGTCAGCAGATTAGGGTTAGATTTAGGGGCAAAGTGTTTTGTGGAGCTCTAAAATTCGTCTTTGGCTGCATTTACTTAATACCCAAATAAGAAAAGCCAAGATAACTGAAAATCCTGATAGAAACTCCAGATTTGCTTATGGATAGATCATTTCCTGTAGATATGCATTTCGAAATCGGTTTTAATCTGTTATTTCGATGAAATAATTCGAGACCAATTCAATCGTCAAGGCCCCAAAATCCGAGCTCAGGAAAATCCAAACAGCATGTAATTAAGAAAAACCCCAAACAGCATTAATCGGCGGCGAAAAAAATAATTGTCAATACCTTAATCAATCGGCCGTTCCTTCCACCCACAGCGAAGCAAAACCAGCGCGCAAAACTCTCTGCGGCTAATTGATATATCTGAGAGCATCTCCAACGCAACGCATAAAAATACAGGTAATATTACACAATAATAAAGTTGCTATAGTGCTTTTACTCCAACCCACAAACTCTATTTTCTACACTAGTTTTCACTCCAATCCATTAACTCTATTTTTACACTAAAAATCAAATTTCTATATATTACTATCATAATTGACTTATTAAACTTTATTATATAAAATTAAAAAGTCAATATATTTTAATTATTAATATTTAAAAATTAAATAAATGATAAAATTAGCATATTATTTAATTTTAATTTTATTATATTAAATAAAATTATATTATTTTTAATTTTATTATTATAATAGTGTATCAAATATTTTAAATATAATAAAATATGTATTATTAAATAAATATAATAAATAGAATTAAAACTCTATTTTTCGTGTTAAAAATTGTGCGTACTCTAGATCTAGAGTTTCTCTGCTGATCAACACAATATTTGTGTTAAATATAAAGTCCCATTGGAGTAGAATAGTACTCTATTTTTGTGTTTTACACAAAAATAAAGTACCCGTTGGAGATGCTCTGAGCGCATGTGTTCTTACTTTTTTTAGCGTTGGAAAGCTTGGGCCTGAGCCCATTAATCAGCCCGCTTGGTCCAAAAGAAAAAACTCGAGTTTCGGCCTAGATTTGAGCAGCTCAAAACCTTAACGGTCTTTACGTAACCAGCCCATCAATTAAAAAGGCCCAAATTACTTCATCTTTCTAGTGGCATCGTCTTCATGTACAGCGGTTTAGGGTTTTAGTTAGAAACAGTCAGGGATTTCGTCGGTGACATCGATTTATCGCCCGCTACGTTCCGTGTTGGGCGAGATCTCTCCGAGATACCAATCTCGACGCGACAGAACAGACAACGCACCAGCCCGTATCTATGGCGCGGTGAGGGCTGATACGCTCCGGCTCGGCCGAGACGGACGAGATATCTCCGCGACGGTCAATGGCTGCAAATAGGTTAATCCGTTCTCTCTTTTCTCTGTTGTAGTTTTTTAAAATTTTTTGACAATCGAGCGGGTCAGTTCATGAGATAATTAGTTGCTGTTTTATAAATAGAAGTTTACTCACACGTGTTTGTATACACTCAGCTTAGCAGCTTAATGAAAAATCGATGTTTTCTTTAACAGTGACTTTAGAAGTACACTGCTTTCTCTCCTCCATCCCATTGATGCGGGTGAGGTCACCGATTTTTTTGTGTTGGATAGTTATCTCTCTCAAACGAGACATCAAGGGTCAACCTCAACCTGCCTATTTATTACTACCATTAACTGCCTGGAGATGATGTTGAGGATACTCGGTGTCAAAGTACCTGGTTGGGACGGAAACTATTATCTCGACATTTGCGATGGCTTGGACGAGTACTGGAAAAAATACCCTAAAGGTAATGGCATGGGACCATTTCACATGCATGAGTCAAGCTTATTGTCCCCACGTGGTCGAAGTAATTATTAGATAATTACAAAAAGAATATCAATTAAACAGCTGATTGATGGCTGGGAAAAAACAAGATAATTATACATGCACTGTATATAATTTATTCTGTATTTATATAGCATTGGGTTACATAGGGGTGTAAACGAACCGAGCTGCGCGAGTTGATTATAGGGGGTTCGATAGCTCGTCGAGCTTATCGAGCAACATTAGCTTTTTATATTAATAATATATATTTTTTTAAGTGGGCTTGATATTATTATAATATAACAATTAGATATCTAAATTAACCCTAACACTAACTTAAAATGAACCCTCTCTGCCGCCACACACACTTCCCAAACTTCACCTCTCAAACTTCGCACGCAAAAGAGATGGGCTAAAACCCTTTGCCCTATCAGAAGATCCGATTCTTTACAGTAGGCTGTTTTTGCTTCGTCGCTGTAAAGATTCGCCTTAATTCTGCTAATTTCACGCTCAGGCCGCTCACCATCAACGCACCCACGCAAAACTCGAGCTCCACTTGCCTATATACTGGTAATTTTAGGTTGATTAACTTCTAGAAAGTATTATCTATGGTCAACCGTTTCAAATTGAAATACTTCGTAAAGTAGAAGGCACAGCTTGCTATTGGTCACAATCATCAACACTCATTCACGCTATAAATACATTTCGGCTCATTTGTCCTTTTTCCATCCTTTGTTTTTATCTACTTTGTCCTCTTTTTTACCCCGCTGCAATCAATTTCTTGAGTATTTATCAGATATGCTTCGAATTTTGTGGTTCTGATTTTTTCATGTTGGTTCCTCTGATTTTTTGTGGTTCTGATTTTATTATGCAGGCCCTCAATTGTTTGAATATCATCTGCGATGGAACAATCATCTACTCCACTTACTATTGGAAGCGGTGTTGCTGAAAGCAATCAAGTCGATAATGAGCTACAAGGACAACATGAAGCAATGGAAAAGAATGGATGTGAATTCGGTTTGGGGCAAATACTAACAAACACAAGAGAACCCACAAGCATAATAAGAAAGGTTTCTGCAAATAAAAGAAAAAAAAGCTTCAGATGCTTGGAACGATTTTGAGGTAGTGACAGTGGATGGAATTAAGAAGGGTAAATGTCACTATTGTCATGGGCACTATGCACTGCCCAAGTCGGGAGCTACGACAAGCCTTCTTAGGCATCGGAAGACATGTACAAAGAGAATAATTGCATTGCGTCAAAGTGCACAAAATTCAAAGTTTAACTTCATGCCGGTATCCGTCTCAATGCTTTCCTGTCGTGCACTCGGAAAACTTTGACATGGAGAAAAAGAGAGAGGCAGCCGCTCATTGGGTTATGATGCATGGACATCCATTTACTATTTTGGATGAGGAGGGAATTAACTTGATGATGAAGACGGGGATGCCCGTTGGCAAAGAGTTAGCAGAAACACGTGCAAATCTGATTGCGTGAAAGTTTATGAAGTTGAAAAGAAGGTAATGAAAAAGAGTCTTGAGGCTGTTGCTCGGATTTCTTTGACGACTGATTGTTCGAAATCTAAAAATCAAAAGATCGAGTACATGATGGTGACGGGACATTGGGTTGATTCTAATTGGAAGCTTCAAAAGGGAGTCTTAAGCTTCATTAATATTCCACCACCTAGAGGAGCCAGTCAGATTTCCGATGCAATCTTCAAATGTATAAAAGAGTGGGGGATTGAAAACAAGGTCTTTACGGTTACAGTTGATAATGCTTCTAGCAACAACGTAGCTATTCAAAGAATGAAAGATACGATCAAGAAAACCAAAGCATTATCACGCGGAGGAAGTCTATTTCATGTTTGATGTTGTGCTCATGTTCTAAACCTCTGTGTCCAAGATGGACTTGGAGCAATTGAAGGCATTACTAGCAATGTTAAAGAAGTGTCGAGTATGTGAACCGTTCAGATGCAAAACGTATGCAATTCACAGAATGCGTGCAGCAATTGCAATTGAAAGACAAGAAGTTGATTCGTGATTGTAAAACTCGCTGGAATTCCACGTTTGAAATGTTGATTTGTGCGCTGAAATTCAAAGACGCGTTTTATATGTTCAAAGAGCGCGATCCATTTTACGATTGTTGTCCACAAGAGGAAGATTGGGAGAAAATTCAGAAGATCTGCTTGATTTTAGAGGGGTTTTGGACAGCCACACATATCATTCAGGTAGCGACTATCCTACTTCAAATTTGTTTCTTCAAGAAGTTTAGAAAATCAAGTCAAGATTGGATTTTTATGCTAATGCTGAAAACTTATCTGTTCGGGAATTGGTCCGAAAAATGAAAACAAAATTTGACAAATATTGGTCAGATTGTAATTTGTTGATGGCTATTGGGGCTGTGATTGATCCCAAAAAAAAATGCTTGCACTTGAGTTTTGATTCCCTAGGCTTTATTCTCATGGTGAAGCACAACAAAATCTTTTCAAAGTGAAGGAAGTTCTCAATAGTTTGTATGATGAATATGTCTTGGAATACGCTAGTAAAGGAGTTGTTACTTTGAACTCCGAGAGTACTGGTTCGTCTAGCGATGCGAGTAGTAGCCAACAAAACTCTATGTATAAATGGGATGATTTTGATGCATATCGTGTGGAAGTGGAGACTTCTGAGGTTAAAACATCATAATTGGTCGACTACTTGGGAAAAATCGTTTGAGGAAGGACGAAATTCCCAAAGATTTTTCTTGCTTATATTGGTGGAAGATGAATCGAATGCAATATCCAATATTGTCAAGGATGGCTGCTGATATTTTAGCCATACCTGTGAGCTCGGTGGCTTCGGAAGCAACATTTAGTGTCGGAACAAGAGTAATAGATTCTTATCGCGCATCGCTCCCCCCGGACACCATTCAGGTTCTACTTTGTGGAGGTGATTGGCTTCGACGTATGCATGGGGTGAAGAAAAAGATGAAAGTAAGTTGAATTAAGAATTTACCTTATTTTCTTAGCGCACTATTTTCGTTATAAATATAATACTGTTCTTTTGTATCATATCAAGTGATTAATCTTCATGGGACTACCTAACAAATGAGGTATAAAATTATATTCATTTATTTATGTGCCAAATGTTAATATTCACTTTTAATTGGTGGTAAATGCAGGTGATAAAGGAACTGTTCAACTTTGAGGGAACTGATTTTGGTTGTTTTTGGAATTGTGGAATTTTATTTCTCTATTGGATTGGAATTCTGTTGGGAACTTGGGAGTTGCAACATGGATTTTGGTTGATTTGAATTGTGGGATTTCATTTTCTCTATTTATTCTATTGGGAGCTGCATAAGTATTTTTTATGTATTATTTATTCAACAAATTAGGAGATAATCGAGCTCAAGGAGATGATTGATTCGAGCCGAGCTCAAGCATTTCAAATTATTTAATTTGATGTGATTCGAGCCTTATCGAGCCGAGCTCTAGCCTTGATTTTTAATGTTCAATCGAGCTCGAGCTCCTAACATATATTTTATCGAGTCGAGGTCGAGTGGGGCCATGTTCGTGCTCCGCTCGGCTCGTTCACAGCCCTAATTGGGTAAGCACCATCACATGTCAAAGTCCTTATAATTATGGAGGGAGTTACTTCATACATGTTCGAAAGCGCACGAGTCGAGGCGTGAGTTTTTATTATTTAATTTATTTTTAATCTAAATTTTGAATTTCGAGCTCAGCTCGTGAAGTCATTACGCGGCTCGTGCTTAATTATAGTTCGAGCTCAAAATTATATAATCCGTTCACTTTGAGCTCGATCATCCGACTTTGCTGTACAATGTCAATCAGAAAAAAACGAACGACACAATGGCGTCGATGAAGGTATCTGCCGCCCTCAATCGATGACTAAGTCAGTCTTATTTCTTTGAATATGTTCCGCCTTAAGAATGAGCATACGTACTTGGGGTATTCATAGATGTGGAAAAGGAAAGAACGTTGGATCATACTAGTGCCTTGGGAAATCTGTGACTATGACCAACCTTCCACTTAGCCCATAATCTCATTGTTAAGGTTGACTAGCTCAATGTTGACAATCTTGTGGAGGCCACATTCCAGTCCACATTGTTGGCTGAGAATTGGTCCACCTCTAGTTTTATCTTTCATGCCCAAAACCCTATTATTTCGGTAACGTGGCTATTCATAGTAATTTGCAGGACTAAGATAAAGATTGGAGCGGTTCAAACAGTGTGGAAAACGTGTGGAGCAATTAGGAGCAAATTAAGGAAGAAGCTTACTAAAAATAGGTGTCTTGGACCTCAAGTCAAGACTAAGCCATTTGGAACGGTTCAAGAAAACTTCCAACGACTATATTCAAGTTAGTGGACGTTAAGGAACAGAGTGGACGTTGTGGGAGTCTAAGAGAAGTCGAAGTATTTATTGTACGAGACTTCACTTCTACGGGTGAAGTGCGAAACAATATCAACCTTGAGTGAGAGCGACCACGAGAGTTCTTTTAGTGTTTAGCCTAGTATGCAGTTTGCAAAAGTCTTAGGACTTTGTAGATTTGCAGGATCATTTCGATTCGTAGTTTTCTAGGCTACTATCATTCGAAGTTGTTTTTGTAATCCATCGTTATAGTGGAATTTCGTCATGAGGCACGCAACAAGTTTCTAACTTGCTGCACAAAATTTACATCTCGTGTGTTTCGTATTTGCGTCACTAAGTTCTTAGTTTTATCCGCTGTGCGTCTGTGTGAGGTCGAGTGTTGTTCCCACATTACAGTCAACATATACATAAATAGTTTATTACTTTGCACTTTACGTCCATACCTGACGGGACCAACATCAAAGTGGTATCAGAGCCTTCGCTTGACGTTACTAAGCGCAAAGATTCATCTATATGGATGTTACAAGCTCAAATAATCTCGCCAAAGTCCCTGTGTTAGACGGCTCCAATTACGCCTATTGGAAAGTTCGTGTGCGGCAATGCATGAAGTCTATTGATACGCGTGCGTGGGAGGCTGTACTTAAAGGATATCAAGGCTATGAATGCCAAGGATGGGGCCATTTCCCCAACGAATGTGCAAATACCCTTCGCAAGCACGGAAAGGCGATGTGGATCGATCTCCCCGATAATGAAGAGGAAGAACAGTACACAAAGGAGACCAAGCAATCATCTGTGACCATTCAGTCCTTCTCAGACTGCGAAGACGGCGAGGATCAACAAATAGGCTTCACTGCGGTAACCAATGTTGAGGCAGCATCTGACTCAACATCTGAAAAACATATTATTTTTTATTATGATGACTCAAACTGTTTTGATGGGTTTTTGAGTTCTGATGACACAGATTCAGAAACAGAGGATTGTGCAACCATGAAGCTAATATCGGCGCAATATGAAATAGAAAAGGCGAAAAAGGCGCAACTCAAAGCCGCAGTAAAAGTGTTGTCCGAGGAGAATGAAAAGAACGAAAAAGTGATCGAAGGCCTCCTTGAAGCGATGAACAAACTGGAAGCTGTGCTAACACGAAAGGACAAAGAGATCGACCATCTACAGAAGCGAGTCATTGAGGCGGACGAGACGTTTGCGAGAACAAAAGTAAATCAACCCTTGATGAGGTATTGCCTCTAGGTATTTTTGATAAGCAAGGTCTAGGTTTCAATTCTGAGCCCATTAGTGAATTACCGAAACCTGTGACTCATGTTCAGCCTAAGATAGTCTTTGTTAAAGAAAAGTCGCATGTTTCGAATGATCATACTAAAACTGCGAGTCCTAAGCATGCTACTATTAAATCTAAGGATAGATCATTTAAATGTCATCACTGCATGCAACCTGGTCATATCAATTTTGTTAGAAATTGAAGGGGGAGATTTCTGCGAAGAAATCGATGTCGGCTGAAATGTCATCCAACATTTCGCTCAACATTGAGAAATCAGTGTTGAAAGGAGTGTCTGGAGAGATTTCGGCCGCCTCACCTTCAAATACTGATAGTCCTAATGCTGCTTCGTCATCTAAAAAGGTTTGGGTAAAGAAATATGTTCATAGATGCAATGTTGTGTATACCTCTTTGCGAGCTAGCGTGACAGGTTCTTGGTACTTCGATAGCGGGTGTTCCTGACATATGACGGGTACCAAGGAGTTTCTAAGTGACTACACACCTTTGAGTAGCGGGTCTGTGAAATTTGGAGGAGGTGCAAAGGGACGGATTCTAGGCCGCGGCAGATTGAATGTGGCCGACTTTCCTAGACTAAGCAATGTTCTTCATGTCGAGGGTCTTGTGGCTAACTTAATTAGCATAAGTCAGCTTTGCGACGACGACCTAGAGGTATGATTTAATAAAGAATGTTGTGAAGTTTTTAACAGCAATTGCGTTCGAGTGATGGCAGGTAAAAGATCGAGTGACAATTGCTATCTAGTCGGTGACAAATCCAGTCTAAAGGATGTATGCCAACTGTCGAAAGCCGAAGATGAAGTGATTCTTTGGCATTACAAGCTAGATCACGTCAACTACCGAACCCTGGAACAGCTTATCAAACACGAAGCGATCAGAGGCATTCCCAAGCTGAAGGAGTTTGGTAAGGTTGTATGCGAGTCATGCTTGAAGGGTAAGCAAGTGCATGCCAGTCATAATGTTGACCCACATTCTGCTCAACATTTTAAAACTGCCAACTGTTTTCAGTTGATATATATGGATTTGATGGGCCCGATGGAAGTAGATAGCATTGGTGGTAGGAAATATGCCTAAGTGCTTGTGGATGATTATTCTAGATATGCATGGATATTTTTTATTAGGGAAAAATCCTAGTCTTTCGATTTCTTTAAGAATTTTTGTGCCATGATTAAGAACATTTTTAGTGCTTCTATCTTTCGCATTAGGTCTGATCATGGTAGAGAATTTGATAATCAGTCATTCACTGAGTTTTGTGATAAGAAAGGCATCATTCATGAGTTTTCATCTCCTAAGACGCCCCTACAAAATGGGGTGGCCGAAAGGAAGAATAGGACTATGCAAGAAATGGCTCGTGTTATGCTGCAATCTAAGAATATTTCTAAGCATTTTTGGGCTGAAGCGTTGCATACCGCATGTCATATATCGAATCGTGTTTTCTTTAGGCATGGTACTAAGAAAACGTCTTATGAATTGTTGAATGGGAAGAAACCTACAGTCATGTATTTTCATGTGTTTGGGTGCTACTGTTATATGCTGAATGATCGTGAATACTTGACCAAATTTGATTCGAAAAGTGACAAGTGCATCTTTCTAGGTTATTCGTCTAATAGTCGTGCATATCGTGTGTATAACTTGCGCATGAAGTCTGTTCAGGAATCCGTTAATATTGTATTTGATGATGTTACTGATCTTAGCAAAGTGTCTCCACAAGTGGTTATTGCAGGTTCTGTCCAAGCTGTTGTGGAAACTGAGGCGGATGTGGACGCAAATGTTGAGCCAACATCAAAGTCAACATCAGCACCTGAACAGAATACAGAAGCTGGACCTAGCGAAGTTCGACGAGATCCGCGAGCCAAGATACAGAAGGACCATCCCATAGACTTAATCAAAGGTGATATGAACGAAGGAAGGAAAACCAGAGACAAACCGCGCAAAGATTACAAGTCTATGGTAAAAAAACGTATGCATGAACACGGTATATGCTGAGGTATGCTTTACTTGTTTTGTTTCTGAGATAGAACCCAAGAATGTCCTTGAAGCTCTTAAGGATAATTTTTGGATTAATGATGCAAGAGGAAATCTTGCAGTTCGAGAAAAACCAAGTTTGGACTTTGGTTCCACGACCGAAAGACATTAATGTCATAGGTACGAAGTGGATATTTAAGAATAAATCTAATGACATGATAAAGTTTTTAGGAACAAAGCACGTTTGGTAGCTCAAGGGTATACTCAAGTAGAAGGCATAGATTTTGATGAGACGTTTGCTCATGTGGCTAGGTTAGAATCAATTAAGTTGCTATTAGCTATTGCATGTTGGCTTAACATCACGTTACACAAAATGGATGTTAAGGGTGCGTTTTTAAATGGATATATTGATAAAGCTATCTATGTTGAACAGCCTAAGGGACTTGAGGATCCGTATTCTCCTAACCATGTTTATAAGTTGCAGAAAGCTTTGTATGGACTAAAGCAAGCGCCCCGAGCCTGGTATGGTAGATTAACCACGTTTTTACTTGAATTTGGGTTCGTACGAGGTGAGGCAGACCGTACTCTTTTTGTAAAAAGGGTCGGTTCTGACATTTTAATTGCCCAAATTTATGTTGATGATATTGTTTTTGGCTCGAGCTCATAGTCTATGCTAGATCAGTTTGTGCAGGCGATGAACACCACATTCGAAATGAGCATGATAGGGGAATTAACCTTTTTCTTGGGCTTGCAGATCAAGCAAAGTAATGATGGCATCTTTATGTCCCAAGCGAAGTACGCTAAGAATACTGTGAAGAAGTTCGGGTTAGACACGGCTAAGGTAATGAAAACTCCTATGGGTTCGTCACAAAAGGTATGTAAGGATATTGTTGGACAGAATGTTGACCCCACATTATATCGATCAATGATAGGGAGTTTGTAATATCTTTCAGCTAGCAGACCCGACATTATGTATAGCGTATGCGTATGTGTTAGATATCAATCTGAGCTTAAAGTGTCCCATTTAAATGCCGTAAAGCGTATTCTTCGATATGTGGGTGGAACTTGTAGCCTAGGATTGTGGTTCTCTAAAAATACTAATATGGGTCTTGTAGGCTACAGCGATGCTGATTGGGCAGGTGACGAGGATGATCGCAAGAGTACAAGTGGCGGCTGCTTCTTCTTAGGTAACAATCTAGTTGCATGGTACAGGTAAGAAGTAGGATAGTCTGTCTTTATCTACTGCTGAGTCTGAGTATGTTGCTGTGGGTTGTTGCTGTACACAATTAATGTGGTTGAATAGCATGTTGTGTGACTATGGGTTAGAGCGCGAGTCTGTCCTCGTGTATTGTGATAACCTTAGTGCCATCAACATATCTAAGAACCCTATCCAACATTCACGTACGAAGCATATAGATATTAGACATCATTTTCTGAGAGATGTGGTAGAGAAAGAATTAGTGCGCATTGAGCATATAGACCCTAAACATCAGTTAGCAGAGATATTTACGAAAGCATTGGATTCTGAAAGGTTTTCGGGCCTGAAGAAATCCATAGGTTTGCACATGTCAGTCTGAATGTTGGTCCAACATTTGGATCAACATAGCATATGTCAAATTTGATGGTTACCGCTTTAATGTTTGATTTAATATTTTGTTCTGTTTTCCTGTGAAATGACTTGATTCTTCTTGACTGGTCCCTAAATAAACCCAATTCCCTTTTTGATAGGCTCTTGGTAATACGTCCCTAGGTACACGGCATTCGCTCTGACGATGTACTCTTTGCGACAAAAAGCCAATCCTTGTTGCGCATAAGCATGCTCATAAACTCTTTGCTAGATATGTACTTGGTAATAAGTTTCCGTAGGTACACGGCATCCACGGTGATGATGTATACTATGCGACAGAAAGCCAAACCTTGAGGCTTAGGGTATAAGGGCAGTGTATGAATTTGGTTGGATAAATAAGGGGAAATGGTAATAAAGGGAACTGGTCTTGAGAAGGGTTGAGCAGAAAAGTCTAGGATTATGGAATTAGAATGTAGAGTCAAATGTTGGGGCAACATTTGTACCTGTCGATTTGATGTTGCTATATTTTTATGCTTTCGTTTATTTGCTTTAGCTTTTTGTCTTGTATTTGTTAGTTTCGTGTGTCTAGTTTAGTTATCTCTCAGAATTGCATTAGAACTCCTCGAAGAACAGCTTACTACGCTTGTCTCAAGTGCTCAGCATTGTCGCCTAAACGGTTAGTCTCGCTCGATTCTACTATGATTTTTGACTTGGTAATTTTTGGTTGAATCATAATCTGATGTGCTCCTATATTTTTGCATAACCGATTCTTCCATGTAGCTCTATATTTAGGCAGTTTTGATCTATCACGTTATGCTCTAATATGGCCTAATGAAGTTTCTTTAGTGGTTATATTTTTCCCCCCACCAAGCACGTTATGCTCCATGTACTGCGTGACAGTTTCTTTTGTGAACGTTAGAAGCTCCTTTATATGCGACCTTGGTTGAAATAATCTCTACTATTTTTCGCATATTTAGTCCACAATTCGAACCTCAAGCTTTAATTTTCCTCTGTTCTTGACTGCGTTTGGTATAATCTTGGGTCTATCATTCTGTTCATCATTTCATTTTCTTGGTTTTATTTCTTGATTTCACTAGAACTCACCAAGAAATGCAGACCGAAATGCTGACCCAATTTATGTGTCCGATCTTGACTACCCAGTGCCGATGGAAATTGATGTACCATCACTTGAAATCGTCGTCTATCAAGGACCTTTTCAGCCCTGGGTCGCGCCTTCTTAGCCTACACAATCAACTCCTCAAAATCGCGACGAAGCTGCTGAAGTTCCGACTACCCAGGCCGCACCGCACCCTAGCACCGACAAAGTTCCGGCCAAGAATCCATCCAAAAACCCTAGATCTGTCAAAAATGCCGGGTGGTTCTTCAAAAGGTGCAACTACTCCAAAACGCCGAAGCAATAGAATCCGAACCCAAGCTGCGAAGAACCCAACTTCAAATGCCGACTGCCCTGTTGAACTCTCAAGCGACTCCACAGATAAAATCATCGACTCGACCCCCTACTACAGTTCAGACTCACAGAGCGATGACGAAGACTTCCAAGACGCAGGGGAGATGTGCCGAGCTCCGAGTCAGAATCATTGACAGATACGCCTAACACTTCAGCAAGCAGTGAAGAACTCTTTGGTGAGTCTGTCCCTTTTAGAGTTGTGATCAATAGGTTGAAAAAACGGGCAGGAAAAAGGCCCATGGGTTCAGACGCAAGGCCCTCAAAAAAGGTTCGGAGTGGTGAGGCTTCCCAGACTGATGGTGACGGGCGCGACAGTCACTATGTTCACCTTGAGGTCCCTGCTGACGCCGATGCCAGTCCAACAATGGAAGCCACAACCTCTTCTGAAGAAGAAATCAGACAAGCAGAGGACTCGGACTGGGATCTCTCACTGCCCCCCAGGAAGTTTTATTCACAGCAGAACGAGGATATGGGACTCCATTAGCCAGTGCTCACTAAACATCGAACGGGTCGTAGATGCGGCAAGCTTTCGAAGGTATGGGGTTCTTCAATTCCTTGAGTCAAGACACCTGGTCAAATTTGTTCGATGTCTGGGCATTAACTGCGATGAAGCTGTAAGGGAGGTATACTATAATCTTTCAACTCGAGTGAATGAATTAAACACTAAGAAGTATGGGCGGGTCTTCTTTAGGTGTCAGATTTATGATTTTTCTGTGCATGCGGTTAATGAGTTTTTGGGGACCCCTGACGTTCAGTCTGATTATGATTGTGATTACGATGAAGTAGCTGTGTTTTTAACTGGCGGGATGAAGTCAAAACGGGGAGGGACTTTTGGCTCGAGGAATCTAACCTCGTTATATGCAGTGTTGTTTAAAGTCGGATTAGCAATTGGCTCCCCACGACTAATGATAGTCGGGTGACAAGGCCAATGGCTCAACTTCTTTATGCCCTAGGGAATAACCTACCGATCAATTGGGGCGAATTGATTCTAAATCAAATCGCATATCAAGCTGAGAAGAGCGGGAAAGGCCCTCTGCCCTTTCCCTTTCTCATTTGGTCGATGCTACTTCAAGGAGGGTACGAGCCAACACGCAGTGATGCAATCATCCGCCAGACTCAGCCATTCCCCATTCTTGGAAATCATCTCTCAGGACCTGAAAGACTTGTGGATCTACCCTGGGAAGGAGCTCAGAATGTTGGTTCTCCTGCTGCTTCAACATCCTCCGTCACAGTTCAGCTGGAAACTACCCTCAAGAACCTAGAGGCTTCTATTGCCGCGCTGATTGTTCATAGGGATGTTCTGAGGACTATACTTTCTTCCCAATAGGGGGAGAAGCAGAAGTGGGAGCTAACACGGAGGCTAATGCGGAGGAAGCAAGGCTGAGAGAAGATGAGGCTGGAACAAGTGGAGTTGGAGGGACCGCCGAACAGACGGGGGGAACAGGTTGAAGAAGGAGTTGCTGGAGAAGATGCGGGTGCTGATACGAGTCAGAGTCCAACGATTTAGACCAAAGAGGGTCTAGGTCGTTTTTGTGCGCATGCGCTTTTTGTGATTTTTGCATGCATGTCTTATTTGCGTTTTTAGTGCCTGTGTTTACTGATCTTTTGCCTATGGACCACTTTTTTTTTTGTTTTTGCAGATGTTAGTTCAGAACCTCTATGGCTATGTACTAAGTTCTTAGTACTTTGAATAGTTTATTTGCTACTCTATTTGTGTTTACTAACCATGTTTAACTCTTTTGTGGTTGAGTAGATATTGCCTTCAGGGGGAGTTTCGCTACGTATAACTTCTGCAGTGGTTTTGGGAAGAAAGATAAAAGGGGGGAGATTGTTAAGGTTGACTAGCTCAATGTTGACAATCATGTGGAAGCCACATTTCAGTCCACATTGTTGGCTGAGAATTGGTCCACCTCTAGTTTCATCTTTCATGCCAAAACCCTATTATTTCGGTAGCGTGGCTATTCATAGTAATTTTCAGGACTAAGATAAGGATTGGAGCGGTTCAAACAGTGTGGAAAACGTGTGGAGCAATTAGGAGCAAATTAAGGAAGAAGCTTACTAAAAATAGGTGTCTTGGACCTCAAGTCAAGACTAAGCCATTTGGAACGGTTCAAGAAAACTTCCAACGACTATATTCAAGTTAGTGGACGTTAAGGAACAGAGTGGACGTTGTGGGAGTCTAAGAGAAGTCGAAGTATTTATTATACGAGACTTCACTTCTACGGGTGAAGTGCGAAACAATATCAACCTTGAGTGAGAGCGACCACGAGAGTTCTTTTAGTGTTTAGCCTAGTATTCAGTTTGCAAAAGTCTTAGGACTTTGTAGGTTTGCAGGATTTTCGATTCGTAGTTTTCTAGGCTTGATTTTACTATCATTCGATATTGTTTTTGTAATCCATCGTTATAGTGGAATTTCGTCATGAGGCACGCAACAAGTTTCTAGCTTGCTGCACAAAATTTACATCTCGTGTGTTTCGTATTTGCGTCACTAAGTTCTTAGTTTTATCCGCTGTGCGTCTGTGTGAGGTCGAGTGCTGTTCCCACATTACAGTCAACATATATATAAACCGTTTCTTACTTCGCACTTTACATCCATTCCTGACGAGACCAACATCACTCATGTTTTCGTTCTAGACATCAATGCCTTCCAAATATTCTCGGCACAAAATTGTAAAGATATGTTTCGATGGAGATTCTCGGTCGAGCTCCTTTTACATGAGTTGGAGCTCCTCGAGCTTTTCGATTCAAAAAAATAAAGTGAAAAAAGTTCAAAAAAAAAAGCGAAGCAGGGCAGTCGTGATTGAGCTCGTGAACCGCCTCGTCTCATCTTTGACCCTCGATCGTTTTCTCAAGTAACCGTAATAAGTTGCCGGACTACTCCACCTATTATCAATTGGTTTTAGAATAGAACCCCATTAACTTGTGGGCCAACTTTCGTCATTAATTACCCGATGCTTGGCCCAACAATGAAAATCTAACCGTTGTTCGAGTATTAAGCTGATAATGTTCATTCACGCGATGCCTTTACCATGATTTCCAACTGGTAGGTTTTGCTGGATATTCTTACCTGACTTGTCTATTAATATCTTGAAATTCGTGGGATTATTATTATTATTATCTACAACTATAAGAGCAAAGTCTGTGCAATTAGCAATTTCAATTTTAAGTTATTCAATAGCGTGAAAGGTGTTTCTTAGAATGTGAAGTTATTTCTGGTAATTGTGTTTCTGCTAATTTCGTAAGGGGTAGGCAAAATTTGGTGTTTAGCTTGTAAATAGTAGTTTCGAAGTCACCTCCAAATAATAATCACTCTTTCTTCATCCTCTTTGTAACGCAAACTGCATGGCAAAAGCTTTTAGATAGTCTCAGCCTCAAAAGACACCCCTATAAAAACTTTCGAGCACCATCTCTTGCAAAATATTTTCCAGTATCACCACTACTTTTTTCCCTTTCACGAATTACAATAATAGCTACATTCGGATATTCTATTACTTCGTATATTAAGCTAATTGAAATTAAATATATTACTTGTAAGTTGTAAGCTAGGGTAACTCGCTCACGTGTCCCTTGATAAAAAGTTTACATGTATATGCGTATTTATTCGCACGGTACACGTATTGTTTTGTAGAATGATCGAAGACCTAATTATAAATTGTCATTTTCCAATGTTCCCATATCATCAATCACGAATTTTTTTTTATATATATAGTTAGTTCCGTAATCTTCTATCCTACCTACCGTATATATCTTGAAATTTTTTTTTAGTATTCTAGAAACTACTATAAAATAATCACAATTAATTTTCATTTTTGTCCACCTGGATACATACTGATTAAATTGAAACACAATTAAAAAGCTTTCACAATGTATAACTTTACAAGATGTTCTATTTCAGGAGAAACTTTCACCTCGGAAAACCCAGTCTCTAGGACCAAGTAAAACTTCCGAATATAACAACCTAATAACATGCCAACTAAATTAACCAAATTAACCACGTAATGTATACCATGTAAGTCTCCACATGTGACATTGACATTTGATTAGAAATTTGATAGTCAAGAGACATGAACACTGTACTTGAATACTTGATAGTCATTGAGATACAATAATATGGTATTTCACTTCACAAAAGATCTTACAAAGCCATCAACCTTAACAATCCCAGGAAATAGATTGGTATTGCAACATCTCATCCTTTAAAAATATACAAGAGCAAAAAAAAACTCCACATAAAATTATTACAGAAGCACACCACTTTATATATTCATCTACAGCAATTTCCTTACAATATGAGCAGTGACCAAAGCGAGGTCGTGCAAATCCCTATTCGCCTCACTCAACGGCGACTCATCGACGACGTCTTCGAACCCACTCTCGCAAATATCGGCTTCCCACGCCGCGTCTCTCATCCCTTCCTCGGAAAACTTCGGCACGCCTTTCACCAAACCCTCCACCGCCTGCGGCACGTCGCCTCTTACCACGGCGGCGTAAGTATACCGACACTGCTCGAGCTCGCCGGAGAGCTCTGGGTGGACCCTCTTCAGCCCTTCGACCTTCGCCAGCGCCTCCTCTGCCTTGGCCTTCACTGCGTCGACCAAGACGAGGCAGATTCCCTCGACGTCGCTGGCGCTTGCGCCGGCGGGGCTCGATCGAAGGGTGGTGACGCAGAGGTTATCGTTGGGCGTGTTCTTACAAGTCGATTCGATCAAGGGATTTTGGCGGTCGATGATGTTGTCTTTGAGATTCGTCATCGAATGAATGTTTAGGATTGTGAGGAGTAAGAGTGGGAGCTTCATTTTTTTTTTTTCTATTTGGTTTCTATTTGGGTTTTTGGCTTGGGGACTGTTTGTTGGAGTAATGGGGTTTGATGGTTTCTTATTTATATAGGCCGATTTGTAATATTTCCTAGTTTATCTAGTATGATCTATTGTATATATCTAGTATGATCTGTTGCCGTATTTATTGTTATTGAATTGTGTATATATTTTATAGTCGGATGGAAAATGATCGTTCATGAGTTAGCGACTAAAATGATGCCACTACTAGGTTTTCGTGGGGTCCTCGTCCGTGAGATTTAATATTACTTTTTATTCCACTTTTTCGACAGCGCAATAAGGATTCTATTTTGTGTAATAAAATAAAGAGGTAATGGGCATAGCTGGCATTACTTCTTAATCTATTGGTAAATTTGACGGCCATCATTTATTGTTCCCTACTACTAGTATATAATATAGTAATTGATTAATTTATTATTATGATTTTTTATCGGTCATCGTAGTGCGATTCTCCAGCTAAATTTAGTGAAACTCACTATGAGACGACAACTACAAAATAAAACTAAATCTATAATATATTATGCTAAATTTAGTGAAACTCACTATGAGACGACAACTTCCAAATAAACTAAATCTATAATATATTTATGTGATCTCCAAAATCAAAACAAATTCTTCTTCAACCACTATGCTGAAAGCCGTCGGCATTTATGATATATTGTTTTAAATACTTGAATCCACAATTCTTTTTATTATCTTTTCTTCATGAGATAAGGCTGTTTGAATTCTTGTTAAACGATAACGTGAAGGTGAATAAAATAGAGGCAAAATTGTAGAGTGGATGGATAGACACGTTTGATTGGAACGAAAGAAGTGAGTAAACCAAATCGAACTTGTGATATTTTAAATAATTTTATGAGTTTGAGTTATCCTGACACAGTAAATAACCTTATCATCAACACCAAGCTTTGTCCCACGCTCATGCTTTTAAAAGGGTCAAAATAGTATAATATGCTTACCATATGGACCAATTTAGCACTAAAGTTTCTCGTGGACTAATTCAGTCCCAGGTGTTGTCGAGTTTGGACCAAATTGATCCTGCCGTTAGATCTCCATCATTTTAGATGAAGAAACTGCATGTGTCGATATACGATTGGCAGACTTAAAATTCATAAATTAACATTAAAGAAGGAAAAAATTCCAAAAAGGAAACAAAATAAAAAAGACAAAACATACTAACAAATTAAAATAAAAAAATAAGGAGAGAATAAAAATTAAATTAAAAATTATAAACTAAATTCAAATAAGATAAAGGAAATTTATTAAATAATAAATAAAAAAAATAGAAAATAAAGATACAAAAACAAAATAAAGTTAATAAAAAATAAACAAAAAAAAGAGAGAGAAAATGGTAAAATAAAAGATAATAAATAAAATAAAATAATGAAAAAGATATTTATTTATTAAAAACTAAATTAAGTGAAAATGTAAATAAAGATAAAATGCCACTGGAAGTTTACGAGAATCCCCGACTCGGTCCATACCAAATTAACGTGGACGTAATTGTCCCAGTATTTTGTTAAAAAAAGGTTGAGAACTACGACGATTGTATCCTAGTTAACTTGGCACGGATGTGTTCGGAAATTTTCGTAAACTTTTTCAATCCTTATTTTCATTTTTAGTTTTTAATAAATAAATATTTTTATTTTTTTTCTTATTTTAAATTTCTATTTATTATTTTTATTTTTAGTCTACCCTCTCTCCTTTTTAGTTATTTTTAATGCATTTTTATTTCTCTTTTATTTTACTTTAATTTTAGTACTTCTTTTCGTCTCAATTTATTGATTATCTGATTTTCAAATATTTAAATTTTATTTTTTATTCTATCTTTTTTTTTGTATGAAGAAATTCCATTACCAACACACAATAACTCTCTTTATTTTTATGTAAGTTAGTTTATCATTATTTTTCTCTTTTTTGTTAAATTTTTTCATTTTTATTTTAATTTTCCTTTTTCTTTTAATTTTACGATTTTTAAAGTCATACCAACCGCATGTCGACACGTATTCAGTTTCCATCCAAATTAACGAAGATCTAATGGCAAGACCAATTTTGTTCAAATTCGACAACATCGGGGACTAAATTGGTCTACACGAAACATCGAGATCTAAATTGATCTATGTGGTAAACATCGGGACTATATTTTGGGTTTTCTCACCTTTTAAAATAAGACTATTTCGGACATTCTTTATGAAAAATGTCTCGACAATAGATAATCTTCCTAGGTTTAGAGACTGAATTAAAATATTACAAGCTCTATAATCTCAGAAAAGGAAGACGATAATCAGTCTATGTAATGTTGACGAAAAAAAGAGAGATAGTTGCAAGCAAATATGATACACAAACTCCTAGGGAGAAGTCATAGTTTTCTTCCACATGTATGACTTGTTTGTGAATACCGTCTTTGAATTAGACTTGAATTTCGAACTAATCTTATGGATCTATTTATTCATGTAATATATGAGTAGCAAAGTCAAGTTCCACTCCCTAGTTATGAATCGTTTATCTTTTCACATGCACAGTCATAATCGCCAACGAAAGAAAAAACAAAATAAAAAGATTTTCCATCCATCGTATCTTATATTGTGCACAGCTTTGGTGTTTGGACGTTAGCGAGTGAAATTTTCACTCTCACCCATAGTTTTGAAGTCGGACTGGTCAAAAACTCGGTCCGGTTCCGGTTCGGTCTTTATTAAACATAAAAAAGAAATTTTGGTTTTAAATAATTTATATAAAATAGGAAAATTAATAAATTAGTTTGGTCTAGTGGTTAAGTTGTTGGTATTTTATTTAATGGGCTTGAGTTCGAATTCACCTAACCCCCTAATTTTTATATTTAATAATTACTTTATTAACTCTATTTTATTTTCATTCAAATTTGACCACAACTCATAGATTTAATAATCGGCATACGATTAATTTATAACAAACCACGCAATTTATTTTTATTTAATTTTATCTCTTAATTTATATAATTATAGTTTGAAAAAAATTCATAAAAACATGTATATTTTCCATATTATTTGATTGATTCATATATAAAATATATAGTTATTATATTTAAGATACCGATTTTACTCCGATTTAATTCCAATTTTATACCGGTTAAACCACTAAACTTTAAAACCATTAAAATTTTGAGCCGTTCGAAAACCCGATTTCAGAACCTTGCTCTCACCAAATCAATAAGGTTTCCAATTTAAAGACTCGTCCTTTTTTGGCGTTTAAAATTCAAACATTCACGCTGATTAGATCCTTTATTTCGATTCAAAATCACAAACCAAAACGACTTTGCCATCATCTCTCAACTGAACTCACAAAGAAAGTGCAGATTAACTCATCCATCCGAAAAAAACATCAGCCCACTTTTTATTCACCTACAATCATTATTCATAGCCTTTGGACAGCAACCAAAGTACAAAATGAAATCAAATCTCAAAGTCCACCTTAAACCCTTTCCCCAAAGGCAAAAACAACTCACCAATCTCCAAAGACTCAAACCCATCATCATCCACAGAAACACCATCCTCAATCTTAATCCCCATTCTCCTCCTCCTCCTCCCCATAACACCTCCTCTCTTCAGCCCAACAACACTCACCTTCTCCACGAACCACCCTCGACCCAAAGCGAACCCACCGTTCACAACCTTCGACTCAACAACGAGCCTATCGCCGCCCTCGCCAACCCGCCCTTCAAACCTAACCAAGCTCCACGCCCCGCCTTCGTTTCCCATCTCAAAACCCTCACCATCATCCACGAACAACTCCCCATAACCCACACCGCTCCCATTCAAAGCAATCAAAAGCTCGAACGGCGTTTCCCTCGCCTTACTCACAGTCATGGCCTTCCCCTGCAAGGCGAGTACGCTCCCTTCGAATAAGTGCACGTTGATGTGGTCTTTCGGCGCGTCGAGCGTGAAAAACCTACCTTTCTCTGCTGCGCTGATCACTGTGTTCGAATAGTTGAGTAGGTCGAACCAATTTCCTCTTGGGAAGTAGGCGTCCACCGTCGTTTTCCCGGGGCGGAGCACGGGGGATACGAGCACCCCTCTGCCGAGGAGGAATTGGGTATTTATGTCGTAGGTTTTGGGTCGTCCGGGAAGGTGAAGAATAGGGGACGGGCGATGGGCGTGCCCCTTTTGTGGGCTTCGTAGTTGAGCGTGTAGAGGTATGGAAGGAGTCTGTAGCGTAGGCCGAGGGCTTTTCGGGCGGCGGCGGCCACCGATTCCCAGCGGTAGAGCTCTTGTGGGATGCTTGCCGCCTTGTCCGAATGGTCTCGGGAAAATGGATAGAATGCGCCCAACTGCGTTGGAAAAAGAAAAACATTTTGATGGAAAAAAGAGATTGTAAATTGTTGGGCACTGAGTATGAAATTTCAGCTGTTAAATTCCTGAAGAAAGTGTTGAATATCGTAGATTTAGCTTAATAGCTATTTTTGTGGTAGGTTCTTTATTTATTCGTGTTCAAGAACGTGTATCTTGTTTTCTGTCGTTTTTTTTTTTGTTTGGTTGTATCGTGCTCTGTGTGAGCCTTCGTTTCTCTTCCGGATCGATGTTAGCGGAGAGACCTCTTGAGCTATTTAGCCCTTGTACCTTTGTTTATGAATTAAGCTATCGTTTCGAAAAAAAAATTTCTTGAATTCTTGGTATGAATACCGTTGAGGATTAAGAATTATTCTAGTATTGAATGTTCGGGGACGGCGGCATTATAAGGACAACTACATTAAAGGGTGACGATTTAAAATATTTAAATTCGAAGCAATTTGAGGACAATTTAGCTGGAAACCAAATTTTAATCAGGAATTAACACACGTGATCCTCAGGAGACAATTAATTTGGGGAAAAATCTATGTGACGCTGGAAAAAACTCGGCTCAAATTAGCATCTTTGACAAATTGAAGCAATTTGAGGACAATTAATGCAGAAATCTTTATTTCAGCACGGAATTCACTCACGTGACAATTAATTTGGGGAAAATCCTACGAGGCGTCGGATAAAACGATCGAAATCACCATCTCCAACGCCACATAAAATTTTCTACAAATTCAACGACTCACGTGTTTCAAATTTCCATGTTGAAATTAACTTTCCAGCGTTAATTGTCTTCAAATCTTTTTTCAATTTTAAAACTTACGGTCCTAAAATGGTCACCATTTAATCAAGTGTCCGTATAACGCCACCACCTCAAACATAAAGAACAAAAAAAGATAAGAAAGCCTACGATTGAATCACTCACCTGAATCCATCGCCTGCAGAGTTCCTCCGTAGTATTCCCCGAAAACCCGCAAATATCGGCGCCGACCATCGGAATCCCGAAAATCCCGAAGTTCAAAATTCCCGTGATCGAATAACCCAAGTCGTTCCAAGTAGCCGCATTATCTCCCGTCCAATGCGCAGCGTACTTCCCCGACCCAACAAAGGTAGACCTACTCAGCACGAAGGGCCTCTTAGACCTCACCTTAGTCAGGGCAAAATTCGTCGCCTTCGCTTCCAAAAAGCCGTAGAGGTTATGAACGTCGTACTCCTTCATATCCCCGTAATGAACCGCCGAAGCAGGGACGGTTTTTGCGAGGATGCTCCGCCCACCATTGTCGATCTTATAAGGAGGATCGTCGACGGTCGAATTAGGGTTCGCCGGCGATGTTATGAAGTTCGATAGCTCGTTCATGTCTATCCATAGCCCGTCGACTGGGAGGACAAGATCGTGGAATGTTTTTATTTCGTTCGCCCAGAATTTTTCTGACATTGGGTTCAGAAAATCTGGGTAGTATGTCGGCCCTGGCCAGACTTTTCCTAGGTAGGGAACGCCGTTGCGCTTTATGTAGATGTCAGCTTGTAATCCTCTTTTGTACGTAGCGTAAGTTTCGTTTACTTGGATACCTGGGATTTATTATATTACGCACGATATAAGATAAGCCCTTCTTAGAAGCAAAGGTAAATACTTTTCGAACATAGACAAGAAAGAAACGCAAGACTTTGAGCTAGCTATTACCAGGATCTACAATGACCACATACTTGATGTTATGTTACACACCAAACATGCCCTTCTTAGAAGCAAACGTTATGGTTCGATTCGAACATGGACAAGAAAGAATGCAAGAATTTGAGAGCTAGCTAGTTATTACCAGGATCTATGATGACAACATATTTCTGGCCATTTTTGTGAAGTCGATCGACGAACTTCTTCATTCGATCGACGGGGAAGTTATTTGGATCGAGGGTGAAATCCTTGTAGCCGTCCATGTAATCGATATCGGTCCACATAACCTCGAGTGGGATTTGCGCTTTGCTGTAATTAGCTACTACAGCTTCAAGCTCATCGACGTTTTTGTAGCCATACTTACATTGGTGGAACCCTAACTCACACAACAGATGGTTGAATCACACTACTGCAATCAATTGAAGATGAAGATTGGGTAATTTTGTAAATGGTGGCTCACCAAAGGACCAATAAGGCATTGGGGCTGGTCGGCCGATGAGCTCTGTATACTGCTCCATGACAAGCTCAGGCGTCGGCCCAGAGAAGAAATACAGATCGATGATTCCGCCGATGATTTTGTAAGTAATCCTATCTCCGCTGTAGATGACGTCCATCCCATTGCTGTTCATCAGCAATACCCCATGGGCAGACCCGTTTCTTAGATCCATGTAAAACGGGTGCGATCCGTACAGGTTGACGTCGGGGTTTGCGCTGCCGACGTCGGCGTTCCATAGGGTGAGAGGTTTGCCGTCAGATTGGAGTTTGAAGGAGCTCTTTGTGTGCTCGCCGATTCCGTAGAGGTTAGAAGTCTGAGGTGGGAAGGAGGAGGAGATTTGGAGGTATTGGTCTTTGAAGATGAGTAGTGTCGTGGGGTCGTTTTGGTTTGGGGTGGTGCTGAAGAGCGGCGGCGTGGCGGTGGTGTCGTGGCGGCGCGTGACGGTGAAGGAGAAGGGTGTGGTGGTGGTGGTGGCGTAGAGGGTGAAGATGAGGTCTGAGTTGGGGTCTGATATTACTGATTTAGGCGGCGGCGGAGGAGTGTGGCGTGCGCGGTGGGTGGTTGAGGTTGTGAACTGCGGCGGTGGCTGGCGGGGGAGGACGGTGGTGGGGACTTCGTAACGAGGGTTGACGGCGTCTGTTATGCGGACGCGGAGACGGTCTTTTGTTTCGAAGCTGGTGGTGGTCACGAGAAAGGAGGAAAAGTTAACGGCGTTAGAGGGTGTCCCGTTAGTTCATTAATCTCGGAATCAAGCGTAATCATTAAAACATCAAATTGAGATTAAAGAATAACTATTGCGAAATAATTAGTATTGTTTTAAACTTAATTTTGAAATTATAATATGTTTAGTAGATGAAATATAATAAATATATATAAGGAAAATAATGATTTGGGGTATAAGATAACTAAAAATTGAGGGTTAAATTTGATAGTTATTTAGTTAATGAAATTAGAAATATAGATGTTAAATTGTAAATACTTTACAGACCAAATTAGCAGTCAATAATCACCCATCACCCTTAATATAATAGTATAGTATAGATGATACTGCATTTTATTTAGAAGAAACTTGTTACGCATTAAGATTTTCATATTGTAGATTTTAAAATGATAGACTTAATTTATTGTATTTTAAATTTTAATATTGTTTTTTTCTCCCGGAAGTTTCGGTATTTAATATTGTGATTTATTTATAAATAGCTACTGGTGTTTTAAATTGTAGCTAGAGAGTTACTTATCTTTCTAAGTTATATAGTTATACAATTCTTGAGAATATAATAGTTTAATATTCATGATAAATAGGGATTTTCCTCTTTTTTATGTTATTTACGATTTTTGGTATCTTCAATTTGGATTTACTATAAGGGCATGTTTACGCTTTATGTGACACATGTTATGTATTGATCTGTAGCGTAAACATGCAACATCATCGTCTGATATGTCGACCAATGACCCCTATAATATGTTAATTAGTGTTACGTATCATCTGACGTTGATGTGGCTTGTCGACATGGCACGAATCAGTGCCACATCGACAGGTCCACGTAAGGTGCTCACATAAGGTGAACACCATAAAATTCCTCGTTATATTGTATTACATATATATATATATATGTATATATATATATAAATAGTGATAAAACTATGATTTTAAGTATTAAGGCATTTTTTGAAGTAGTTTAACGAGGAAAATTAGCCTTGCATTAAGGCTACTTACGAAAATAAATTTATAAAAACAAAAAGTAAAAACTTATTTGAAAGGGAATAATAGTAGGGAAACTTCAACTTTATTCTTTAGAATATTTTACAAGAGAGATAAAGAAAATGTAAGTGCAAGCGTAAGGTAAAGCGTACAAAGCATATGACTTAAGGTCATATTTAAAGATAAAGACAAAACTTACATCAATTAGTAGGCTAAGAATTTCTTCGCCATTTGTTCTTTTTGCTTTATTAACTGGCTCCGTCTTCTTTAAAGATTTGTCGTTCATTGAGCATCTTTTGAGAAGTGGACAATTACTTCTTGTCCTATTCTTTATTAAAGTTGTTAACTTTGCCTTGAAAGTCTTTGATCTAATCCTTACCTGTATTAAAGCGAATAGTGCCATTTCGTTATCATTTCGTAATCTTTTCCTTTTTTCCTTTGTCTTCAGCTCTTTCTTGGATAATTCTGAGCACATTTGCGTTGATGACCTCGATATCTTTTTTAATGAGATCAAAATAAATATCAAATTCATCAAGATTAATATCTTTCGAATTTTCCGGATCTTGTCCTCACCTGCAAAGGCAAGCTTCATCATCTTTTGAAGACGGGACTTGAAATGTTAGTGGAGATTTCAATGCCTAAATTTTTTGAAATATCTTTTTTCATCTCTTCAAAATAAGCTTCAATGATGTCTTCATAATTTGTCCCCTTTTGAATATTAACTTCTTGAGATGACTTCAAATGGGCTAGGGGCCTCTCACTGTTGTCGATTATAACTGATTCTTTATACGCAGAAATTTTCTCTCGATCATATCGATCGTCTACTGACTTTCGTATTCTCCAGTAGCATCTTTACGAACCATCTTTTTCCAGAATTTTATATAAAAAGTTCTTTTAAGACACGGAATTTTTTTGGGTATAACCCACTTATGGAGTCCATCTTCAAATCCAAGGAATACCAAATTCGATATAAAAATGTAAAGATGCCATACCTTCGATACATTCTTTTTTGTGCTCCGCTTCTATTTGATTTGGAGAAGCTTTAATCCATTCTTGATATAATTCAAATAAGGGTTCTTTATGAATATCAATCGAGGCTCCATATGAAACCCGCAATTGATAAAACCAATTTGGAATATCAGACTTATAAACATTCGAGCAAATTTCAATCCACCAAGAATGTTTTTTATTCTCATTCTGATAATTTATAAAATGCATCGATATAATCCCAATAATAAAGCGAATCAATATTTTTGATTCAAGATGGATATATTCTCTATCTTTCATGGAACAATTAGCTCATTTTTCATCCGAAAAAATTTGCTAAAACTAATTTTACTAAAGGTATAACCTCTTTTAAGGCAGCTATGGAATTCCCGCGGTAAAATGCTCAAAATCACACGTTCCAGTGGATTTGAGAATATTTTAGTAATTGCCACGATTTTTATAAAAAGTGGAAGGATATGATGCCTTTTCTAGGTACCTGTCATCGTACTCATTTAGCACCTACGTGATTTCTTTCATAAATTTTGCAGAAATGTCCCAATATGGGAGGAATTTCCCCTCTAATAGAGGTGGAAGAGGTGGCAAGAACGTTATTGATCAAATGGGCAATAAAAGCTCGTCAAAGAGAATCTCCTTGCTTCCTCAAGTAATACCTTGAGCAAGGAAGACGATAAGATTTTTAAGGAGTTTCTTGAATTTTAGAAACAAAAATCTAAGCCTCAAAGTGAAAGTACTTCTTACGCAAAGTTATTGTGGATGAAGAAGATAATATCTATTAAGAGAAAATTTCTCATTCCTGAGGTAATTATATTACTCAAATTTAGATCTTACAATGGTCTGATGAACCTTGGACTTTGATGACAAGGTACGAATAAGCATCATATGCTGCCATTTTCCTTATAAAAATTGTGACAATTACGAAAATATTCTCAAATCCACTAGAGCGTGTGATTTTGAGCATTTTACTGTGGGAAATTCTCAAGCTGCCTTAAAAAGATGTTATACCTTTAGTAGAATTATTTTTAAGCAAATTATTTCGCCTGAAAAATGAGCTATTCATCCCATGAAGGATAGGGAATATATCCATCCTGAATAAAAAATATTGATTTGATTTAATTATTGGGATTATATCGATGCATTTTATAAAATATTTTTATATCAGAATGAGAATAAAAAACATTCTTGGTGGATCAAAATGTGCTCGAATGTTTAATAAGTATGATATTCTAAATTGGTTTTATAAATGGTGGCTTTCATATGGAGCCTCGATTGATATTCTTAAAGAACCCTTCTTTGGATCATATCAAGAATGGGTTAAAGTTTCTCCAAACCTAATAGAAGCGGAGCACAAAAAAGAATATATCGAAGGTATGGCTTCTTTACATTTTTATTTCATATGTAGTATTCCTTGGATTTGGATACGGACTCCACAAGTGGGTTATACCAAAAAAAAAATCCCTGTCTTAAAAGAAATTTTATATAAAATTCTGGAAAAAGATTGTTTGTAAAGCGGCTACTGAAGAATACGAAAGTCAGCAAACGATCGATATGATCGAGAGAAAAAATTCTCAGTATAAAGAATCGAGTAATGATCGGCAATAGAGAGAGGCCCCTGGCCCATTTGAAGTCATCTCAAGAAGACTTAATATTCAAAAGGGCAAGACGAAACATGAAGACATCGTTGAAGCTTATTTAGAAGAAATGAAAAAAGATATTTCAAACATTTTAGGCAGTGAAATCTCCACTGACATTTCAATGTGAACGTCTTCAAAAGATGATGAAGCATGCCTTGCTGGTGAAGGATTTGATGTTCATTTTGATCTCATTAAAAAAGATGCCGAGGTCATCAGTCAGATGTGCTCAGAATTATCCAAGAAAGAGCTGAAGACAAAGGGAAAAGGAAAATGCTGAAGTGATAACGTCATGGCACTATTCGCTTTAATAAAGGCAAGGATTGGATCGAAGACTTTCAAGGTAAAGTTAGCAACTTTAATAAAGACTAGGACAAGCGTAATTGTCCACTTCTCAAAAGATGCTTAATGAACGGCAAAGCTTTAAAGAAGGTGAACCAGCTAATAAAGTAAAAAGAACAAGTGACGAAGAAATTCTTAGCCTAATAATTGATGTACATTATGTCTTTATCTTTACCTTACGCTTGCACTACATTTTCTTCTCTCTTGTAATTCTCTCTTCTAAGGAATAAACTTGTGGTTTCCCTACAATTCCCTTTCAAGTAAGTTTACTATTTATGCAATGCTATTTTCCCCCCGTTAAACTACACCAAATGCCTTAATACCTAAAATCATAGTTTTACATAATTATATATAATATATATATATATATATAATATAATATTTTCCTTTTGGAAAAACATTTTAAAAGCGATTGAAAGTATTAATTTGGATAAAGGTTATGATAGAATTTGATTTTGATTAATTCTGTACCGGCACTTGGTGTTGCCCGTGTTGCCGAATAATGGCGTTTGAGGGCGTTACCAATTTTGAAATAAAAAGTTAAAACAATATTTTTCTTTTTATAATTTTTAATTTTTAAATATTAATAATTATAATGTATTGACTTTTTAATCATTAAAATATAAAGTTTAATAACTCACTTATGATATTAAAAAATATATGAATTTGATTATTATTTAAAAAATAGAGTTAGTTGGAGTCAAATTAGTGTAAAATAGAGTTTATGATTGGAGTAAAATCACTTTAGCAAATGTATTATTGCGTAGTATTATTTGTATTTTTACGCTCTGATTGAAGATGTTCTAAAACTTGATTTTCGTCTTGAATTGGAATAGTGACAATATATCCAAAAGAATAAGGGAACTTTACACGTAAATACCATTTGCATAAAAACTTATAATTCAGTACCCTATCAATATTTTTTTTATATGTAGGTATCTAAGAATAAATGTTTTGCAAATAGGTACCTGATCCGCCGCAGGTACGCCATATAACACATTTAGGTACCATATCAACGTATTGTGCTACGTAATACGTTGATAAAATGGTACGTCATATAACACATTCAAAGGTACCATATAGAACCGTATATGATACCGTATAAACGCGTGACGTGGTACGCAATACACACATAAAAAGGTAAGTCAAGACCGAGAAAATTGGTACAAACAGTAAAATGGGTGCTTATCTGTAAAAATTTCTGATATAGGTAATGATTTGTAGAGTTTTTATTCAATTGGGTATGTTTTATAGATGTCACAAAGAATAACTACAAAGATCTTTTTCTTTTAAGGGGCTTTTACAATTCAGGCCCCATCACATAGTTTCATTTAGGTTTCCGACCCCTATCAGAAAAAATTTATAGTTTTAAGGATCCGATTTCTGTAGAATCACTTCATTGTTTTGCATACCACTTCATTGTTCTACAATACTACGTCATTGTCCCACGGTATCATTTCATTGTTCTGCAGTACACTTCATGTTTTTAGTACCACTTCATTGTTCCGAAATAACACAAAACGATCATCCGATACCAGTTCATATACACTTTATAACACTTGCGTAATTTAAGATCCTTATCTCTAAATTTTTAAAAAAATTAGGTCCTTTAAACAATAATTTTTTCTTACAGGGTCTGAAACCTATTTAAAACTTGAAATGGGGCCTGAAACTTAATTACCACGTTTTTTAATCTTACTCAAATTGTCCGCACAACAGGGACGGACGTGAACTGTAACTAATTTATCTCAAATTGTGCAAAAGAACAGAAAACAGACGTAGTCCTTACGGGACTTGCAAAGACGATTTTCACATATAAAACAATATACAATAATATTATAATAACTACAAATCATTTTCAAGTACAGCTATATTAATTAATATAATACTCAAACAAAGTACCCTTTCTGTTTTGCACGGTCTCAAGGCATTTCGGACTAAAATAGGTGTAAAATAAATTTGAGTTTCATCGTTACCACGAGTTTTTTTTTTTTTTGGAAAACAAGGATTTCATTTCATCAATCCAGAGAGGCATAACCAAAATGTTACTAACATAATTGGAAATATTCTCTTGACTGTTTTATTCATACGTATTCAATCTCTATGAGATATTTTCAAGAAATAAAAATTATATATAAAAAAAGCGGTAGAGGACGAACGAGAGCCAATCATTGAACACACCATGGACGATACTACTTAATCTAACAGTTTGATTTGCTGAATGCACATCAAATTATTTCCGATCTGTTAAATTATTTCTTGCTATAATCACATCAGAAAATAATACGATGGCATAAAAGATATATAAAAGAGCAGAAAATAAGATAAAATGAGTTTTACCTCGCCGAGAGAGTGAGCCGTGGAATGTCAGGCCCATAGACGGCGGAGCTCTTTATTAGCTGAAGCTGAGCGGTCAACGCTCTTCCGTTCGAGTCAACGCTCGCTGTCCGTACATTGTAGCCATATCCAATCTGCTCATTTTCTTCTTGTGAAGACGAAGACGAACAAAAACAACATATTGATCGGCTCAGTAACACATAACAACATATCAACGGAAAGTAACTGTAGATGTTATTTCTCTTTATTGTTGTCATTGTGTAAATACTAAATAATATTTGTGGGGAGGCTGAGGAGATTTATTTATATTGCTTCATAGCAGGTGTTGTTATGTGAGAGTTGCTTTCGTTACTCCACAGCGTTGAAAATGCTGTACTCTAATCTAACTCATGTGGTGCGTGGGACTTGAAGAATTAGAAATTGCTCAAAATCGTGATTTTCTTCTTCTTAGGTTAGAGCTTAATGGTGGATTTATATAGGATGTTTTCTGTAATGGGCCTTTGTTCATCATCTGATTAATTTATTTTTTTAAGTGGTCTTTGAGTCTTGGGCCAACTGAAATGAGATGGGCAATGTTGATGAGGTGGGAATGGGTAATTATGGGTAGTTATGGGTATTTTAGCGCATGAGATCCTCTAGTCCACTAACGTGTCCCAGTATATATTCAAACTTCATAAAATTAATATTATATATATTCACTTATTCATCATTTATTACATTAAATTAATTATATTAATATTCTTAAGTTAACCTAAACTAAAAAATAGAAAATTCTTCCGTCTTTGTTCATCGCCGGTCATCACCACTCTCCACATCTCCACATCTGTCGGGTTCAGGGTCAGGGTTTAGAGATCAGGATTTAGGGTTTAGAATTTAGGGTTCAGAGTAGGGTTTAGGGTTAGAATTTAGGGTTCGGGGTTTATAAGTTAGGGCTCAAGGTTCAGGGTTCAGGATTTAGGGTTCAGGGTAGGGTTTATGGTTCAGGGTTCACGATTTAGATTTTAGAATTTAGGGTTCATGGTTTAGGGTTTAGAATTGGATAGAGTTTATAGTTCAGAGTTTAGGGTTGAGAAAAACGGCAAAGACCGAGGGGTGGGTGGCGACGGCTGATGACGAACGAATATGGAAAACTAGGCCTCATTTTTTAACAAATTTTTGCAGATTTTTAGCTAACGAGGGGTAACATCGAGAGAGTGCGATCGCGGCGAGTGTTGGTGGTGAAGACGAGACGAACGGCGATGGAAGAATTTTCTATTTTTTATTTAGATTAATTTAGGAATATTAATACAATTAATTTAATAATGTAATAAATGATGAATAAGATAAAGGAAAATATATATAATATTGATTTTATCAAGTTGGAATATCTAGTGAACACATTAATGGAATAGAGGATCCCAAACGATATTTAGAGCATGACTCCACAACTCACGGGAAAAAATGCTACGTTTGCACAAAAAATAGCGTTGTTATGTTACTTTTTCTCCAACTCATTACTGCTGCTATTCTAATTTTTAACTTCAACACACAAGAGCATCTCCAACCCGCAACATAAAAGCACAGTTAAACCTGCACAATTTTACAGTTGCTACAGTGCTTTTACTCTAACTCACACTCTATTTTCTACACTAAGTTTTACTCCGACCCATTAACTCTAATTTCTACGCTAAAAAACGAATTCCTATATTAACTTTATATTATAAAATTAAAAATTTAATAAATTATAATATATATAAATAATTAAATTATAAAATTGCATATTATTTAATTATAGTTTTATTAAATTTAAAGGAAAATAACAATAAATAAAAGGACATTAACATTGTTTTACTTTTATTATTATAAAATATCAAATATTTAAATATAATTAAAATATTTTTATTAAATAAACACAAAAAATAGAAATACATCGCAAAATATTTGTGTTGAAAATTGTGTGTACTCTACATCTAGAGTATCTCCACTAATCAAAATAATATTGATATTAGATATGGAGTCTCATTGGAGTAGAGACGTACTTTACAAAAAAAAATAAGTACCCTTTGGAGATGCTCTAACTCTATTTTCTGCACTAAAGATGGTATTTCTTATTTAATATATAGACTTTAATTATAGTAATTGAAAATTCATTATATAATATTAATATTTATTATTATTATTATGTTACTATAAATAGGTAGCTTATTGTATGTATTTTGATCATGATTTCCTTAAGTTTCAAATGAAAAGAGGCATGTTAGTTTTAGTATATTATTCTAATATTATAAATTATTTAAAGATAATTAAAATAAGTTCTAAAATAAAGAATAAAAATAATAGATAAAATTAAAATAATATTTTAGTATTGAAAATGAAGTGCACTCTGAAACTAGAATATCACTACCTTTCAACACCTGCTAAAATAGAATTACATTAGAAATAGACATATTAATTTTGTATTCCACCCAAAATAAGGGGCTTTTACAATTCAGGCGCCATCATAAGTTTCATTTACGTTTCAGGCCCCTGTCAGAAAATTTTTAGTTTTAAGGATCCGATTTCTGCGGTACCTCTTCGTTGTTCTGCAGTACGACCTCGTTATTCTTAGTATCGCTTCGTTGTTCTGCAGTACGACTTAATTGTTCTGCACTACCACTTCATTTGTTCTGCAGTACCACTTCATTTATCTGCAGAAACAATGAAGTGATAGAGAAAGAACAACGAAGTGGTACTGAAGAACAACGAATTGGTACTGCAGAACAACGAAGTGGTGCTGCAGAACAATGAAGTGGTATTGCAGAAATCGGATCCGTAAAACTAAAAAATTTCTGACCAGGTGGCATGACTCCGATTTTAAAACTTAAATGGGCCTGAATCAAATTAACACGGAAACAAAAAAAAAATAGAGTATACTTTGGAGATGGTCATGTGACGCAACCATTACTCACCAAAGTCCTATGTAGGTAATTCAGACCAAAATAGACTTATTTATAACAAAAAATACTTGGTAGTTAAAAGCCAAATATTTCCTCGTGTTTATACGTTATTCGTCATCACTAATCAGCGTACAATTTATTAATTATTAAATTTGACTCTGCTTTACTACAATGAAAGATTGTCCTGAGTAGTGGCCACTAAGTTTTAATTCGGTGGGTCAGCAATAGAGAGTTAGGTCATAAGACTGACTGGTTGGTAATAAAACGTTACAAACGCATCACATTGGATTGGGCACACGTTTAAATAAAATGAGATAAAGATAAAATTACCCCGAGTTACAAAACACCGGGTAAATGTTAAAATCATCAATAATGGAATAAATATTGCTGGTATCTAAAAAATAAAATAAAAAAAATATCTTATATAATGGCCACATGTATGTGCGTATATAATATATATGATATATTTATGGTATCTCAAACACCACTATAGTCCTCAATTATCAATTCAATTGGATTTGAATTACTCTTGGAACTTCATTATCTACTATGAATAAATGGAACTAAATCGGTGCCCAATCCTTTTAGTGAGTCAAAATATACGTCCACTAACACACACACGGCCATTGCCACGAATCGTCTTACAATGAAAAAAAAATATTTGTTTTAGTATGAAATTAAATAAGCTACACGCGGCACTCGTCTAAAATTATGGACGCAGATTAAAGGTGGATTGTATATATGAACATGAGAATAATGAAGCAGTCCTCTGACCTCATCAGCCCAAATTGACGAAGGATAATAAATAAAATATACCATAAAAGAACAGTTTGGTGATTTTTATTATTTCTCGTTACCCAGGCTGTTCCATAATTTCTTCAAAAAAATTTAAGATACGCTGTGGTGCCAATCTTAGCAATTTATTATTTACCATCATTCTATATGTAAACCCAAAAGAAAATGAGAATTTCCATTTTTGTCACAACAACGACTTTACAAAAACACAAGTTCCACTTCAAGACAAAATCCTTCTAGACATCGTCGGCCAGCCTCGCAAGACTTGCTTATTCTCAAATCAGTTTTTAAAATTTTTTTATAGAATCCACCCACGAACTATCACCCCTAGTTTGAACCATTTACACATTAAGCAAAATACAGCATATATTTAATTAGGTTAAGTGATCAATCATATTTCGTTATTTAGGTCATGAATACAAAAATTCCACCTCAATTCTTGACTGCATAGTCGATGCCGACTTAGGCCTCTATACACATAATAAACAAGATAAATTAGTCTCGTCGAAAGGTAATAACAAAATCATTAAAATCCCCTTGGATTCTTGATTATCATGAACTAAAAATTCCATTTAATTCGCCTCATACTAAACTTATACGGATCATGGACTAAGGTGCAATAACAAAAAAAAAAATCATTAATCAGTTTTAATTATGATTCCAGCTAGCATAAGCTTGTGCGCCACTTGTTCGACCCACTGCATATATTGTCTGAGATTCTTGCGTATTAGAAAAAACATCAGTGCTGCCCAAATCGCAATCATGTTTTTACTGCAAAGCAATTTCCACATTCTAAGTCATTAGTTTCAAACTAATATTAGCCCCATGTTAAGATATCCGTCTATTCTTGACTAAATGGCGCACTGAGATTGTTATAAATAGATAAACCCCACTTTCATTCTTTTCCCATACACACACAAAAAAAAAAAAACCCAAAGAGCTCAAAAGAGAAAAAAAAAACTCATAAATAACCATGGAGCTTCTTCTCTCACTCTCCCTCATAGCCCTAACCCTCGCCCTAACCTCTCTCCTCCGCCGGCGTGCCCGAGCAAATAAGAACCTGCCACTGGCACCTTCGGCTGGCCCGTCTTCGGCGAATCTATAGAATTCCTCTTCGGAAAGCCCGAGAAATTCGTCGGGGATCGAATGAAGAAGTACGGCTCCGAAATATTCAAGACGAAAATCCTCGGCGAGAAAACCGCCGTGGTATGCGGGCCCAACGGCCACAAATTCCTCTTCTCAAACGAGGAGAAGCTATTCACCGCTTTCCGACCCCATCCCATGCAGCACCTGTTCCGTTCCTACCACAAAAAGGACGGCCCGAAGCCCGCCCCGCAGGAGAGCGAGGCGAAGGTCATAAGGCAGCCGGGCTTTCTCAAGCCCGAAGCCCTCATGAGGTTCTTGGGCCCTATCGACGCCATCACTCAGAGGCAAATCAAGCACACTGCTCAAACAAGGCCGAGGACGTCACAGTCCTCGTCCACCCCATGGCCAAAACGCTAACCCTAACCCTAGCATGCCAGTTCTTCCTCGGGATCAACAATCCCGAGAGGATCGCCAGGCTCGTGGGATACTTCGATGACGTAACGGTGGGGATGCACTGCCTTATGATCGACCTCCCCGGGACGATTTTCCGGCGGGCGAACGCGGCGGCCGCCGCCATAAGGAGGGAGCTCGTGGAGGTCATTACGGAGAAGAAGAAGGCCATGGAAAAGGAAAATGGATCGACGCGCGATATTCTCTCGCACATGATCGCGGCCGTGGACCCCACGAGCGGGAAATCGATGCCCGAGGCCGAGATTGCGGATAAGATGATGGGGATACTGACAGCCGGGTACAGCACGGTGGCGACGACGATGACTTTCTTGGCGAAGTACGTAGGGTGAATCCCGAGGTTTACGAGAGGGTTCGGGCAGGTAATTTTTTTTTCTTTTTTTAATATTTATTCTTGTTAATTTGTTTTCGGACGGGGTTTTTTAATGCGAGCAGAGCAAATGGAGATCGCGGGATCGAAGAAGGCCGGGGAGTTGTTGGAGTGGGAAGACATGTCGAGGATGAAGTATTCGTGGAACGTAGTTTGCGAGACGATGAGGCTCGTCCGCCCCTCCAGGGCACGTTTAGGGATGTCCTGACGGAGTTTACCTACGCCGGCTACACTATTCCGAAGGGATGGAAGGTAAATTACCTAACATATACTGAACGAACACTTCATCTAAAAGGTTTAGTTAGTAGGAGGTGCATCATTTTTTAAATTTCATATATAATACTTCCTACACGCCTCATTTTAGGCTGTTTCTTGGTGTAATTTTCTAAATGCGTGGTCGTGAGGATACAGACCCAAGACTCATTTGATCACTGAATTGTGATACCATGATGAATGATCATGTTACCTAAAAGTTTAAGCTTGTAAATGTATTATTAATACACTTTTCTATATGCATTTGATAATGTTTAGTATCATAATTATAAAGGTTTATTGGACGGTGAGCACTACGAACACGAACCCAGAGTATTTCAAGGAGCCAGAAAAGTTCAACCCGTCGAGGTACGACGAGGATAAATCGGTGCCGTACACTTACGTGCCCTTCGGGGGAGGGCCGAGGACATGCCCGGGGAAAGAATATGCGAGGCTAGCAATATTAGCCTTTCTTCACAACATGGTCAAGAATTACAAGTGGGATGTGATTGATCCCAATGAGAAGGTGGTGGGTGATATGATGCCTGAGCCTCAAAAGGGTCTCCCCATTCGCTTGTATCGTGTTTAGTTTCCATTCCATTAATGATGTGTTGACATATATTGTGGCTATAAGCCGGCCAAAGTTGAAAAATGCTTCGTTTCATTAAATATAAGCGTGGAGTCAACGAAAGATGCTGCTTTTGTTTCATTTTTGCTTTTGAATTATTGTATGATATGTACTAATTATTAGTTGAAGGCTACGCGGAATATTTATTAGGTTGACAAATTTGATGGGTATGTATGTTTGGTTATTCATATACGTAACGTAACCGGGAAAAATAAAAAATAAATAACCGATTGTGTATATATTTGACTATTAGTTATGAGACATTGTTTTGTTGGGTCCATGTCCATCATGCCCATGGCCTATTTGTCAAAGAAAAAAATAGCTTTGGTCGTAAAACGTAATGGGCTTTTAAATTTAACGAGCTTAATAATAAAGCCCATTCAATTCAACAATTTAAATTAAAAAAACGGTTTCGCACGTGCGAGCCAAGTCTCTCTCTCTCATTATGTACACTGATAATTTTTATCTTGATTTAAATTCATCTCCTTCGACATCCAAGATCTGATCTTCCCAGGTGGAAATCAAAAGATCATTCGCAGAAAAAGAAGTGCGAAAAAATTCGGAATATATAGGAATGGCTGGGGGACCAGATCCTTTGTTTGGATTGAGGAACAACTTCTACTTGGGTGCTTATCAGGCCGCCATAAACAACAGCGAAATTCCCAATCTGTCCGGCGACGATGTCGTTGAGCGCGACTCCCTCGTTTATCGATCGTACATTGCCCTCGGCAGCTATCAGGTTTGCGTCGGCCAAGCACCCGTACTTGTTTATTGCTCTCAGCTGATCATGATCAGCAGCAGCTAGCGATGCTCGATCTGCGATCCTTTGTTTGGATCGCTTTTTCGTTTGTTTATTTTGTTTTTTTAATGGTGTGTTTCAGCTTGTGATCAGTGAGATTGATTCGTCTGCGGCGACGCCATTACAAGCTGTGAAATTGCTGGCTCTCTATCTATCCAGTTCAGAAAACAAGGTTGGATTCAAACCTGCTAATCAAATTGCTTTCCACTAATGTTACCTACTTTCTGATTTTTTTTTATTATTATGGTTATGAATGTTGTTTTTGAGGATCTGGTCCTGCGATGAATCTTATCGTGAGCACAACTTGAGCAAAGGTTGCTTTAGCAAGCTATTTGGACGCTTATGTATCAGTTGGTAATTGCGGGCAATAGATGAATTGAAATAGTAAATACCATAATCTTTTTTCGTTGTATCTTGTGTAGGAAACAGTGATCTCAAATCTTCGTGAGTGGTTGGGGGATTCAGCCATTGGAAACAACCCGACACTACGTCTTATTGCAGGTATCATATTCACGCATGAGCAGGATTATAATGAAGCTCTGAAGCATACAAATTCCGGGGTACAATGGAGCTGTAAGTTCTTTTATTCAGTGCTCCATTTCTAGACTGCTTTGGGTTGTTGCAATGAATTTTGAATCCCTCTTTTTTTTTTTTTTTTATATCATTACTGCTATACAGACACGCATTGAACGTTCAGATATTCCTCAAGATGCACCGGTCAGATTATGCCGAGAAACAACTGAGAGTGATGCAAGAATTGACGAAGATCACACACTAACTCAGCTTGCCAATGCATGGCTGAACTTGTCCGTGGTTAGTTCCATTTCACAAGCTAAGCTACACCGTTTCTTAATCAGAATTGAAGATTTGTTGACCATTCATGTCATTTTTATAGGGCGGTGCAAAGATCCAGGAAGCTTATCTCATATTCCAAGACTTCTCTGAAAAATATCCAATGACAAACTTGATCCTCAATGGCAAGGCAGTTTGTTGCATGCACAAGGGAGAATTCGATGAAGCTGAACTAATGTTGCTCGAGGCCTTAAACAAGGTTGTCCTCGCTAGCTTACTCATTTACGTTATCCAATCTTTGGTAGACTAGAAAATATCTCATAATAACCATTGTCTAAAATTCAGGATGCAAAGGACCCAGAGACTCTTGCCAATCTGATTGTCTGCAGTCTTCACCTTGGAAGTCATCTTCTCGCTACCTCAGGTAAGATCTTTCCTACTTTAATGAAACAAAAAATATCAGTTGCCATTCATTCTTTATTTCCTTGATTATTGGGCAGCCAACTAAAACTGTTCAACCCCGATCACCTACTCGTCAAACGCCTATCCTCCGCCGAAGAAAATTTCGACAGAGCCCTCCAAGCAGTCGCATGAATGACGATAGCGTGAGAAAAAATCAAGTTTCCTTTCAGTCTTTATTTTTTGTCCTTTCAACATCTTTGAGTATGATTGATGATGCCTTGGATTTTGACTCATGTTTGCCTTTCTCTTCTTCGCAAATCTTACAAGAGAATAGTGATAATAAAACCCCTCTGCCATTAAAGTAAAGTTATATCTCCTTCATTCCTAAGCTCCCCAATAAGACTATCTAACATGTAATAAATCTCAGATGCCCGAGGATGCCTCTTATCCGCAGCAGAAAACAAATGGGACGACGAACCATTCGCTTCGATCCAACTAAAGCCCGTCACCTTCTGCACCCCTCTTTCCTTCATGACGCTGCGTACCTCATCCGCCCGGGCCCACATACCCGAACCCGCGTGAAGGTTCGCCATCAGCACATAATATCCCGAATTTTCAGGATCCAAAATCAACAGTTTCCCCAAAGCTTCTTCCGCCATCTCCACCTCATTATGAACCCTACACGCCCCCAACAACGTCCCCCACATCCCAGCATCTGCCTCGAATGGCATTTCATCAATCATCTTGCGAGCTTCCCTCAAATGGCCCGCCCTACCATACGCATCTATCAAGCAAGCATAATGCTCCATCCTTGGAGCTATCTCATAGTCTCGGGCCATGCTTTCGAAGTGGGCCTCCGTCTCCTCGACCCGACCCGCGTGCCCGCAGGCGGATAATACTGTTAGAAAAGTGACGTGGTCGGGCTTGACCCATCGACCTTCATCTGCAGTAGTAGATCCACGCATTGGCTAACTTTACCGTGGTTCCCGTGGGCAGCTATGATGCTATTCCAAGAAACTTCGTCTTGGCTTCCATCGCGTTAAAAGCCGTCGGGCCGAGCCCAAATCCCCGCACTTTGCGTACATATCTATCAGGGTACTGCTGGAGAAAACGTCGGTGTTGAAATCGCTTCTTATCATGAAAGCGTGGATCTCTTTCCCACGGTGGAGATGGGAAAGATCGGCGCAAGAAGAGAGGGCGGCGGATATGGTTACGCAGTCGTGCTTGGCTTTTTCGTCCTTTCCCATTTGGGAGAATAAGTCCATTGCTAACTCGGGTTTGCCGTTTTGACTGCAATTAGTAATCATCGAGTTCCAACAAACGGAGTCTTTCTCGGGCGTACGGGCGAAGACTCGATAGCCCAAGTCTAAGTTTCCGCACTTACAGTACATGTCCGTCAAAGCACTGGCTACGTAGCTTCGCCCTTCGAAACCCTGCGAATTGAGAAAGCGTGCAGCTCTTTTCCCAAAGAAATCGAAGCTAGGGCAGCACATGCGGGCAAAACGCTGGCTAGGGTTACGGCGTTGGGCTTCATTTCGCCTCCATAGATAAGCGGAAGGTTCTTAAAGCGTCGGAATTCATACCGTTGAGGACGAGCCCTGAGATCACGGCCGTGAAGACGACTATGTCTGTATGAGGGCTTTCGCGGAAGACTTTGATAGCCGATTTAACATCCTCGGACTTGAAGTACATGTCGATGAGGGCGTTCCTTACGAATAGGTCGAATACTACGCCGTGCCTTATGATGTAACAGTGCATTTCCTTGCCGAGATGGAAGCGGCCCAGCTCGGAGATTGACGGGATTAAGCTTGCGAAGGTTATTGAGTCTGGCATGACGTGTAATGATACCATTCGTTGGAAGAGTTCCAACGCTTCGTTCATGGAACCGTTCTGTACGTATCCTCCGATCATTACATTCCATGCGATGGTATCGTCTTGGGGAAAAAAGTCGAAGAGCTTCCTCGCGTCGATTAGTCGGTGGGATTTGGCGTACATTGAGACCAATGAGTTTCGAACCTGAGAATTCGTCTCTAAACCGCATTTCACCGCCAAGCCATGGACTTGAGAGCCGACCCTAACCATGGACTTGGAAGCGCATGAGGTGAGTACGCAGGCGTATGTGGCTGAGTCTGGCTCGACTTCTCCTCTCATGGTGTTGAACAGCGCAATAATGTTACCCGCCGAGTCTTCGCTCTTTAAGAAACAGTTGAGCATCGCGTTCCAAAGAACGATGTCTCTCTGCGGCATTTTGTCGAATAGTTTCATCGCATCTCCCAAACACTCGTTCTCTGCGTAGAACTTGAGCAAGGCGCTGCCCACGTACACATCAAGCTCGAACCCAAGATTTGCAGCCATTTCATGGACGTATTTGACTAATTGAACTGAGCCCAATAGGCCGCCGCAAGCCTTGATTACGTATGGGAATGTGTATTTATCGGGATAGTACCAGAAACAAGCATCTTGAAGTAGAACAAAAGGGCTTGATCGTAGAAGCCGATGGTAGTTAGCCCTCTAATCATCCAATTCCATGGGGCGGCGCAGCGCAGATCCAATTGGGTGAATAATCTATTGACTTGGAGGTAATTGCGGTTAGATAATAGGTACAAACCCAATATTCTCGTGGCCAAGATGCCCATGCGGCGGAGGCCATTGACTGTGATCTGAGCGTGGATTTGCTTAGTCTTTTGTAGGGTTGGAGGAGAAAATGGAGAGCCCTTTTGCTGCTGTAGAAGCGTAGCGATGTGAGATGCTAAGACGTTCTCAGTGTAGCGGAAATGAGATGATTGCTTGGTCAAGGAATGAATAGGTGAATCGAAAGAGTGATTGCTGGAGAGTTGTAATTCCTGCGATGCCACTGTTGAGATTCTCCTATACATTTAATAGAGGAAAACCAAGAACATACAGCCAATGAAGGAGGAAAGAATCGATGACTTCAATGTTATCATATAGCAAGCATGACATAAGGGAGGCAACCTAGAACCAATTGAATGAAGAAGCTATATCAAGATCAAATTTTGACGACTGCCAAAGAAAAGGGAATGAATAGTAGTTAAATAGTAGAGAACTACACTGAGCTCAGGAAAACATATATGCTGTATGTTTGTATGCCATTTACTAAGAGACATGTCATTTATGATCACGGCTCGTGTAATTAAATACTCAATCAACAAAAGAACAGTTGATCTCATGTCTATTAGGGGCCAAAAGATTAGTCAGCCCTGTTCATAAGCTCGATTAGTCGGCTCGAATGAAACTGAGCTCGAGCTCGTGAAACTCGAGCTCGAACACATAACTATAGATCTCAAATCGAGCTGGCTCGAGAGTGATTTAAAGCTCACGTTTTCTTTCACTGTTTATTTTCTAAAAAAAAATTTATACCTATCGAGTTCGAGCTCAGCTCGAACTTGAGCTTAAAGAACCTATAATAGAGCTCGAGACCCGAGAGAAAAAAAGCTCGTCGAACAAAAATATCTCGAGCTTGAAGTCGAGCCCAAAACAATAAACGAGCCTGGCTCGAGCTCGACTCATTTACGGTACAAGCCTAGTATATTTATAGTTCATGTTATCAAATTGTTCTATTTTATTATGTTTCATGGCCTCGTAGAAACTGTCATGATATGTCAACTTTAATTTTATAGTAGAATAACCATTATGCTTTTTCTTTTTCATTATCCATTTCTTAAGTTTACATATTCTCTTCTCCAAGGAGATATTGTCGTGATGTCTTTTTGTTAAAAAATAGCATATGATGGTTTTGGTAACTAAAATATAAAATGAATATTAATTATTATAAAAAATTCTACCCACTATATAAGTTGAATAAACTGTTTTTGGCTTCAAAAGTATATTAATTGCACACTCAGGTGTGCAAGGGTGACTAAGTATGTAACTGTTTCTACACTAATTTTTACTTCAACCCATAAAATCTAATTTTTACTCCAACCCATTAACTCTATTTTTTAGATTTTTATTACTATCATAACTGAGTTATGAAACATTATATTATAGTGATTAACAAATTATTTCAAATTAAATAAATTATAAAATTAGCATATTATTTAATTATAATTTTATTAAATTAAAAAGAAAATATCATCAAATAAAGAAAATTAGTATTATTTTTTCTTTTATTATTCTAAGAATATGAAATATTTTTAAATATAATTAAACATATTTTATTATATAAATATAAATAAATAGAAATTACAACTCTATTTTAGAGTTGAAAATTATGTGTATTCTACAACTAAAGTATCTTCTGTTGATCAACACAATATTAATGTTAAATATAGTCTCATTGGAGTAGTGACGTGCTCCATTTTTTTTGTATTTTACACAAAAATAAAATATCTATCCGAGATTCTCTAATTAGAACACTTTTGAAGGCCAATTTAGGCATTTATTAAACGTGGGACTATAGGAGCACATCACAAATTTCCGCGAGTCGGGGAGCAGAACAAGAGTTGTAGAGAACTTGGAGGATCAATTTACAATTACCATAAAAAGCTAAAGACGCTACTCCGTTCCGTAGCTATCCATCTCTTTCAACGAGTTCTTCGGAGAACTGAGCAATACTCTAGTTTTTTATTCTGTATTTATTTTCTCGCAATTGGGTCTTCGATTTAAACGTTCCGCTTTCAAGGTTATAGCTTGTTTGCGTGGTGAAAATTTCAGATATTGCTGCACATTCGAAGAATCGATTTCCAAATCAGCTCAGTGCGAATTGTCGCCGTTGTTGATGAAGATGAAGAACACAGTGTAACTCATGTTGGCAACTAACGGAAAGCTATTCTTAGAGAAGCAGTAGAATTTCCGTCATCTCATAAGCTATTGATCCCAATAAGCCTGCCCTGATCTCTATCCATGGCAGTAAAACCCAAGTCCCATACAGTCCTCGAACCCCTAGCTGAAACCACCGTCGATTCCAACGGTTCGCCGGTCAACTCCATCGCGCTGTCCAGATCGCCGGACGATCACGTGTTAATTTACGTCGGCACCAGCTCGGGCTCGCTGTTGCTCTACAAGCTCGAAATTTCCGAAAATGCCCCTCCCAAAATAGTTTTCCTCCGCCGCATTTTTCTACCTGCTAGTTCGGTGATTTGTATTCAGCCGCTTATGGGCGTGCTGAAAATAATTGTGCTTTCAGGGGGTTTATTGCATTTAGTCGACTCGGGTTTAGTGGAGCCTGCGAAAAAGCTCAGTCTTTTCAAAGGAGTTACTGCGTTCTCGCGTAAAATTGGAAGCGATGATCGAGCAGACGGTGGGAATGGCGTTGATGGCAGAAATTTCTTCGCTGTAGGGACTGGTAAAAAGTTGGTGTTGGCGGAGTTGATACTGAGTGGATCGTTAGTGATCATAAAGGAGATTCAAGGGGTCTTTGATGGCACTGTAATGAGTGTTCTGTGGGTGGATGATTCTGTCTTTTTGGGTACGAAATCGGGGTATTATTTGTATAACTTCGTTAGTGGTAAATGTGGTATTATTTTTTCATTACCAGATGGTTCTGGTGTGCCGAGGTTGAAGTTTCTTGTTAGAGATTCCAGGGTTTTGTTGATGGTTGATAATGTGGGCATTGTTGTTGATATAAACAGCCAGCCCATAGAGGAAGTTTGGTGTTTATGGATGCCCCAGAATCGATAGGCGAAATTGGGAGTTTTGTGGCTGCTGCGAAAAATTCACATTTGGAATTGTATCATAAGAAAATGGGACGCTGTGTACAGAGTTTCAAGATTAATGTGGATGGAGAAGTGGGGTCGTGTGTCTTGTCTGATGAGGAGAATGGGAGTGGGAAGCATGTTATTGTCGCAGTGAATTTAAAGGTGTGTTTTGATAATTGCATAAATGTTTGCCTTCTCTTCCAACTTTTAAGGTGCATATAAACGTTTGAGAATGTATTCGTTGAGTTATGTCATGTTTTGAGTGATACTTTTTGCCTACAAATCGGGGCAAATTTGGATGACCAAGTGCTGAAAGGTCCACCAGCGTTTGCGTCTATTTGCATTCGTTATTACCAGATAAAATAAATGAAAACCAAAATTGCTCTGGAACCAGAGGTTTGGTAAATATGAGATATCATCATCTTTACTTAATGTCAGGGATATTGTTTTGATTTTGAGTTTGATAGTGTATGGAATTTATTTGAATTATTTCAATTGACTTTAATAACAAAAAACATTGCTTTCTCTAATTGAAGCTGATCTGTTATGGAAAAGTTGCTGGAGAGGAGCAGATAAAGGATCTACTACGGAAAAGAAGTTATAAGGAAGCTATCTCATTGGTTGAAGAGCTTGAGAATGAAGGTGAGGTGACACAAGATATGGTTTCATTTTTTCATGCACAGGTGGGATTCCTCTTGCTCTTCGATCTGCACTTCAAGGAGGCTGTAGATCATTTCTTGCTCTCTGAAACAATGCAACCTTCTGAAATTTTTCCATTCATCATGAGGGACCCAAATCGCTGGACCCTGTTGGTACGTTCGTAAATCAATTGACTTTCTTGTGTTGTTGTTTTGTAGGTGTGCAAATATTTGACTTGTCATTGGCATAAAGCAGTAAGCACGATGACATACAGATTACTTCTGTGAAGATTTGTATTCCAATTTTACATCCTTAGTTAATAATATAGGTGCCTTCCTTGCGTGACTGGTTTGTTTCTTACTGCCTACCTCAATTTTTTATTTTATTTTTTTCTTTTTTCACGTTTTTCAGGTTCCAAGGAATAGGTATTGGGGTTTGCATCCTCCTCCTACACTTCTTGAAAATGTTATTGACAATGGGTTGACAGCTCTTCAAAGAACAGTTTTTCTTAAGAAAGCAGGCGTGGAGACTGCAGTGGACGATGACTTTCTCCTAAAACCCCCAACTAGAGCTGCTCTCTTAGAGTCTGCTATAGAAAACATGATAAGGTGTTTCTTGATCTTGCAATGCTGTTGTTCCATCAGTGTGCATGGTTTCCGGCTTTTCTCCCAGCAAGTTTAGCTGCATAAACCACTAACTTGTTTTTTTTTCTTCTGAAACTTGTTTGTAGATATTTGCAAGCTTGTCGCGAAAGAGATCTGGCTATATTAGTGAAGGAAGGAGTTGATACCCTTCTCATGTACCTGTACAGAGCTCTTAACCGCATTGAAGACATGGAAAAACTTGCATCTTCTGAGAATAGCTGTATAGTGGTATGAGTCTCACCGTCTTTGTGAACTGCTGAACTTTATTGGCATGTTTTCTCTTTCCTTTCTTGGGTGTGGAATGCCTATGAAAAAATGGAACCGAGTAATGATTATATAGAGCAGATTGAATGGTTCTAAACAATGCTCTAATTTCTTGTTAATTGAAAGTGATGACTTGTTCATATTTCTGACTTCTAAACTAATCTTGTTTTGCGTGGATATCTGTGTGAGAAGTTTAATGGCGACGTGAACCATTTAAATATAGAACTTTAGTAATGGTGATGATAAACTTGTCGAAACAATGATCATGAAATACAATGGCAGTGCAGGACGAACTAGAAGCATTACTTAATGAGTCTGGACATTTACGAGTATTAGCTTTCCTGTATGCTGGTAAGGGGATGGATGAAAAGGCCCTCTCAATCTGGCGCATGCTTGCGAGAAATTATTCATCAAACAGTTACCATAAAGATAAAGAAATGGAGAATGAGTTAAAAGACCCCTCTAAAAGATTAGCCTTTGCTCGGGAGACTGCAGCAGCAGAAGCATCGAAAATTTTGGAAGAGTCCTCTGATCAGGATCTGATACTTCAACACCTTGGATGGGTTTGTTTCTGAAACTTATATATATGTATATATATATATATATATATATATATATATATATATATTTCGTTTTTAAAAATCTTTATAATTCTAAACGATTAGTTTATAATTCAATCTCTAAGATTTGAAACATCTGGTGGTGATGTGCTGTTGGTATAATTTCAGATTGCAGATATTAATCAGGTACTTGCTGTAAGAAGTCTGATATCGGAAAAAAGAGAGAATCAATTATCACCAGGCAAGATTCTCAGTCATGGAAATACTGCTTCAATCATTGCATTACCATTGTTTTGCCTGGTCGTTTGTTGTTTGTTTGGCTCTTCATAGATATCTAGTTTAAAAGTAATGAAGTTGGCTAGATCTGTCTTGCAATGTTTATATGATTGTTACATCGCAGTTCTTATAATCCAAGTTATACAGTTCATAAACTTGTTTTTAAGCCGATTCAGCCCAGTTGAATCAGAAACCGCTGTATATGGTGGACGTGTTGCATCCTAAGGGTCTGTATTTGCTCTTCTAAATTTGGTCGTTATATATTGACGAATTCTTTGGTTACAGATGACGTTATTGCTGCAATTGATCCCAAGAAAGTGGAAATTCTTCAAAGGTAAAGAGCTGTGCAGCCGTGCTCCCCAGTTTTTGTTGGTATTGATCATTTCTTTTGCAAAGGAGGAGAGGATATAAACTGGCCTCTTAAGGCCTAATGTAGCTTTTTGCCTGAGTTTATGGAGTCATACTTTATCAGCACAAGTTTCCATTGTTTTGGTCTTATCTATTTGGTTTTCCATGATCTCCTGCATCGGTCACTGTTTCGATCTGACTCCCAACGTACTACCTATCTCCATTAGATCTTGAAAGTTGCATTTGATTGAATAAATTTCATAACATATTTATCAAAAAGCGACCATTTTTCTTATCTTTCAACATTGATATCATTGCATTTATTGCTTTAACTTATATCAAACTCGTCTCTGTTCTAATGCAGATATCTTCAATGGTTAATTGAAGACCACGATTCTGATGACCCTCAGTTTCATACAGCATATGCCCTTTTGCTTGCTAAGTCAGCACTTGAAACTTATGGAGCAGAACTTGGTGTACTGCATAAGGATATGGAATCTGAACTCACCAAGAATTCGATTTTTGAAACTCCTGTTCGGGAAAGGCTTCAGATTTTCTTAGAGTCATCAGAACTGTATGATGCAGAAGAGGTTCTATATGTGATTGAAGAATCAGAATTGTGGCTCGAAAAGGTACATGAACTTTTCAGCTTTAATTTGTGGTTCTTTTTCAATATAAAGTCAGTTACAGTTATTTTGTTGTTGGCAGGCTATTCTTTACAGAAGGCTTGGCCATGAAACACTCGTGCTTCAGATTTTGGCCCTGTAAGTTTATGATGTCATGCAAGACTTTTAATTTCTTTGCTTGTGCATTCTTAATTTTCTCTAGGCCATCAAGTAATCATTCGCTTTTCCATTATCCTGGGTATTGTCAACCTTTTTATGTCTATGCATCTCTCAGTTGCCAATCTGTTATGTTTAGAACCGTGGGAATTTTCTTGTAGTAACTTCATTTGTCTGTGCTAGCTAGATGTTGTACTATCATGATGTTTACATAATTCTTTTATCCTATGACTTAAGGAAGCTGGGAAACTGTGATGCTGCTGAAGAATATTGCGCTGAGATTGGTAGACCAGATGCATATATGCAGTGAGTTATTATTTTCAATCCATAAATGATAGCATGAAAGTTGTTGATTCGTTGGCTAATATAGCAGTGTTCCGCTCAAGTCATCTCGTTTTAGAATTGTTTGCATGCTTTGATGCCCCAACAGGTTACTTCAAATGTATCTGGATCCTGAAGACGGGCGACCTCCCATGTTCAGAGCTTCTTCACGTCTTCTCCATAACCATGGAGAAATGCTAGACCCCCTTCAAGTGCTAGAGGTATAACTTAATTTATTTTTTCTTCTTCTATTTGAGAGATGCTCTTCGGCCTGACAAGAGAGTTTATTCTTTTTTTATCAAGACGGGTCCCTTGCTTAATGTACTCTTTGTATAACGAAGAAATTGGATCCAAATTGACAGTTGGCCCATCGTTATATATGTTTTGTCGACAGTCTGAGCTTCTGGTCATTGAGCGTTCGATAGTAGTGCAATTGCCTCTTTTTCAATTCCAGAGTATTATGTGTTTTCAATTTAACTTAAGAGTTATGATGTCAGAGATTGTCCCCTGAGATGCCTTTAGACCTTGCCTCAGAAACAATATTAAGAATTTGAGAGCGCGGCATCACCACCATCGTCAAGGACAAGTATGTTCTGCAACTTCTAACTGTTACCATTTCTCTTGCTTTACAAAATGCCACCTTTTCATTGTCAAGTGTAAACAGTATCATCTCTTGCGTGATGTGTTGGTCGTTATGTGTCCCTTTTTTCTCCCAAGGTTGTGCGTAGCCTATCCCGTGCTCTAAATGTGAACGATAGCTTGGCTAGATTGGAAGAAAGATCTCGCCACGTGCTGATTAATGAGGAGAGCATATGTGATTCTTGCCGTGCACGTCTTGGCACCAAACTGTTTGCAATGTACCCAGATGATACTGTTGTCTGTTATAAGGTTTGTGATGCTCCCTTTCTAGTCATTTTCATTTGAATTAAGTTGCAAACTTGAATCTCCCTCTTCCCCAGATCTAGAATTCGTAGAATTGATTAAGAAACTTAGGATTTTTCTTTGGCTCATTATTTATTAATACCTGTAACCCACCTCCTTGATCAATTCAATGAGCGATGCATGCCCTTAGGGAACAAATAGTCTGATGCTAATTGATTTATTCTGTGCAATTTGGATTTGAATATTTCTAACCCAAAATGGCTAAACTACGCTGCAGTGTTTTCGCCGTCAGGGGGACTCAACTTCAGTCACTGGTCGTGATTTTAAGAAGGATATGTTAGTTAAGCCTGGTTGGTTGGTGACTCGGTGACAAATGTAGACGTTTGTATGATATAAATGGCGAAGGTAATGTTAATCTGGCGAGCACTTGCTTTGCATCTCAGACGAACAATTATGAAAACTGTATTTAACGGCGAAACAAATCCAATTCATCGTTTTCTCACAAGGCCATGAATTAAACTTGCTCATGTTTGTCATTGCCATCAGTTTCTGCTATTACTCCTTTTGTAAACTGTTATAAAGTATAGATATCAGAAATTCTCTTGAATGGATATACGATAGATGTGATAATATAAATCTCTATTACATGCCTTTTGCTGATTCATCAGCAGCGAGTATACTACACCTACTGTTTCTCCAGATTATCGACTGCAGCCCTGGCCGCACTAATAGCCACCCCAACCTCGTGATTCTGCTTCTTCATATCCAAGTGCCCACGATCGCCCTCGTGGAACAGTTTCTGACAGCTCAACACCTCGACGTATGCTTTCTTCAGGTGAGCATCAGAGACGTTGCCTGCATTAGAATCCATTGCACGGTTCATATCCTCCATGTTGCGTACAGCATAGTAGTAATGTTGCAGGCAAGAATCGTATATCGTCTTCGATTTTCTGTTGTGGGTTTCTTTGTCTTTGGCAAGGAACAATCCCCTGACTAGAAAAGTCATCTCAGAACCAACCTTAACTGCTGTCTGAGCTAGCGATTTGGCGTCCCTTTCTGTTGCGTGTATGCCCATTAGGAACGTCTGGCATTGCTCTGCGTATTCGGTGCTGTAGCACATTTCCTCGACGTCTTTTTTGGTTATTCTGTTGTTATATGCGTGAGAAGTGAGTGTCGTTGCAGTGATGGATATGATGAGGAGGAAAACAGAGGATGGTGCTATTGAGATGGCCATGCTCTGTTTTTCTTTTCTTGGTGCTTTGGTTTGTGTATGAGCTGCACGTGATCTTAAAGGCTTGTGTGGGGCGCATTATATAGGAATGTGAAAAATGAGCGAAAAGGCTAGGAGCATTGTTTGTGATTTTCTAGTTTTAGTTTATTGGGAAAGTTTTATTAATTGGGAAGTGATGATTTTGCATAGATGAGAGGTGTTACTGAACTTTTCCATTGCTGCACTAATTAATGCTGTCTGCAGATAGAGTCAAGCTAGAACAGAGTAAGAAGACAATAAATTGTACTTTCTCACAATCATTTTTGAACAGTCGAAGGATTAAGGATTTCCGCCGATATATATCAGAATATGCGAGAATTGCAAACCTGTTGTATTCAAGAAACAGAGTGGTTTGTGCCTTGCAACATTGGTAACATATGAATCATAATTGTATTGATCTGAAGAGACCCATTTCGTTTCTGTATGTTTTACAAGGACTAATGCCAAGAGAGAAAAATACCAAAAATGTATGAACTTCGAAAATCAGACAACATTGACAAGAAATTTGAAGATCAACCAACATAGAGCAGCAAGCTTACAATATGCAAGCTCGGGCCTCATACGCATTGATCATTGTGGCATTCTCCTTTCTAGCTTCAATCAAATCTGCACTGCAATGCATCACTATGCCTTTACAAAACAAAATGGAGCGCTTCCCTTCGATCTTTCCCACTTCGTTTCAATCGCACCCCATATATTGCGCATCCTCCATATCTTCAAAGGATTCAACCTTCCTTACCTTCAGAAAGAGGATAAGATAAATCTGAGAAACCTCTCTGAATATTTCACTGAATCGTCCTCGTCAACTTGCACTTGGAAATGAACATGGTATCAGAATAATTAAGACGACAGAGCTTCAACAGCTCCGCCGCTCGTTGCTTGAGCTTCGAATCGCAACCACTTTGTATAACCAAAAGAAGCTTCGCAGCTATCCCAGAGTCAATAGCTTTTGAAGAACACTCGTCGGGCGAGAGACTGCAAACAGCCCACAGTATCGAAAGCGCATGATCATTGCAGCTCTCAGAGGTTCTCATGAGCAGTTTCACCGTGTTAGGTATGGTTTTAGGACAACGTCTCAGAGCTTGTCTCCCCTCGGGCAGACAAGACAGCTTCTCCAAGACAAACATGGCCAGCTCCAAGCATTCTTGGTTCATTTCGGGCAATAATTCGACTAACTGAGGTATCGCCCCAACGCTAACTATCAAACTACGAACCTCCTCGTGCATGGAGATCATCATCTTCAAGAGCCCAAGTCCCTTACAACGACCGTTAGAGTTCCTTCTATCCCTCACCAGCCTCATCAAAGCAGCCAACAATGAATGGCTTGATATGATTTCCGCCCTAAAACCCTTTTCTTTCATCAGCGTTTCGATCAGCTCTATGCAGTTGAGTTTAGTCTCCATCGACCCTTCGTTGAATACATCTGCGACGGAAGATACCTTGGCCGGCTGCATAAGATTGGCCTTACACTCTGAACTAAGAGTCAACTTCACAAGAATGGCTACCACTTCGCACCCCACCGAATAAGAGGTTAATGGGCCTAAAAGGGACGTAAGATAAGCGACCCCGCCTTCTTCGACGATGGCATTTCGAGCTGTGGCGTGAGTTAACACCATTTGTTTCAGCTCCTTGAGCGTTTGAATCCTCGCCTGACCCTTGACTCTCTTTAAGGTTGTAAGAAACTCGACTGCCCTTCCATGAGCATCTTCGCTTCGTTTCTTCATCTGCAAGTGCTTCTGGGAAAACCAAGCGTAGATCAGCTGATAGAGAGTTTGTTGGGCGTGATGGCATCGTCCCAAAGGTCTTGCATGGTAGTGGGACAAGTGTAGTGTCCTAAGCTAAACCATTTGAGGATGTTCGACTTTTCGTAGGTTTGTCCAGTGCAAAGAGTGACGGGCTCCTGCATTGGTTCGAGGGAGATGGGGCAGATGAACACAGATGGAATCTCAGACAAGTTTAGCTCATCGATCATATCTTTTAGTTCCAATTTCTCATCCACAAAAGAGACTATCTTGACATCTCCCAAGATCCCACCTATTACAGCAGCATCAAGATCTTTCTTTGAAGGTTGGAACATGGGCATTTTCGAAGCTCTCCCTTTCTTTTTTTTCTACTACTAATTTCGAAGCAGAAAACTGCCCAATAGGTAAAAGTAGCACAAATCCCTTGTCAGAGAAGACTCAGCAACAGAGAAAACCCCACAAAACACAGACTTTCAACAAAGCAATACGCATTCGCACCACCTCTACACACACATGCGTGGTATGGGAAAAGGTTAAAGAAGATTGAAATTTTCCTCCAGGAATTTCACTTTCATTGACATTAACAAGAAACAGCTCCTTCTTTCAATGGGGAATGGGACGCCTTTTCTTTCCTTTTCTTTTTCTTTCTTGTTTTCAACCTCTCTCTTTCTATCTCTTTCTTTCCACTTTATCCTATTAATCTCCTCTTCTTCTTTTTCACTCTGGTCAAAAGACTTAGCTCAATCATCAACACGATTCCATCATAAAGCGTTCGTAATCAAACACTCTCCCCCATAAATCAGATTGATTCGTCTCCATTCTCATTCAAGCCTCAAAAAAGTGAAGAATCAGCAAAGTGAGTGGACACACGACCAAGCAGATATACTTGAAGAAATAAAGGAAAGAGACAAAAAGATTCAATCTTTGAAAAATTAACAGTGATGGATAAAATAAACAATCAAGACCCAGATAATAAGAACCTGAAAGCTCGACAAATCAATGGCAAATACTGGGATGAAGGAATTAGAGTTTGAGATGTGTGAGAAAGAACATCTATGCTAAACAGTAACCAGCGAAAGCTCCACTGCTAAGCTCTTAATTCGTTTCTTTTATCCTTTTAATTTCTTATTTTCTTCTTTTTATTATATTATAATTAAGCATCTAATCTTGAGGTTAGATAATGGAAAATCGTAAACCATCTCGAAATAGGCAAAAATACGAATTTCAATATAATATTTTATGTTTAACGAGATGGGAATTGGGAACTCAGAGAGATAAATATATTATATATTAGAGAAAGAAAGTAAATGACGATTTTTTGTAATAGAAAAATGAGATCTTGACCGCCGTGACAGTGTTGCTTTGACTGTACTCCTCGCTTTTCCCGTGTGCCTTTGACTGCTTTTGCTTCCACTCAAAGCCAATCGTTGCTTGACACGTAACTAGATATATTTCCACAATGTTATATTGATTTTTTTTTTTTTGGTCCCGAGGTATCCCCACACTGCCCGGCTATGGGCTAATCGCCACACACTCCAGAGGTGGGACTAATCCCCGGGGTCAGATGAATACATCCCAAACCCACCCAACAACGATAGTCATGGGCCTAAGCCAATGGGGACTTTCCAAAGTCATGTGGGAGGTGGGGTTCGAACCCCTGACCTCCTAATCACATGAACTTTGGATGCCTCAGCTTGGCCCCTAGAGCCAAGCCTCATTGGCCAAAATGTTATATTGATTATAATTTGAGATATAACCATATGTTTGTTTTATTTGTTACGGTTCATTAACAATCCTAAATCCTTTTCATTGGTTTGACATATCGAATCGAAACTATATAGTAATTAATGTACATTAGAGTTTACCATATTATTTATACTGATGAATAGTCCAAAATGATACCAAAGAGAAAATTGGAATCCATTGACCGTTGAATTTTGTCTAGATTGCACGCATATGGAATTAGTCCTACTGAAAATCAGAATCAATTCGACTAAATAGAGAATTCAATTCGCCTAAATAAGACTGCATTTATAATTAAGGTCTAAACTCTAAAGTCTAGCTCCTGGAAAATGACATAAAGATTTTAGACAGAAAAAATAATTGTATTTAGCATAGATCAGGGTGTAAAAGAAAAATCGTGTGTAGTTTATTACAGCAATTATTAAAGCAACTGATGGTACATGATCATGTAATAACATAATAATTATTAAAATAATATATGTTCCTGAAAACGAGAAATAGTTTATGGTTGGTGCACTCGGCATTAAAATAAAGGAAAATACAATTATAAATAAAAACAGTGAATTAACTTTGACCGTATGCTCTCGAGTTTCACTACGGCTTGAAAGTTGATCATGATTCATCTTTAACTGCTTTCTTTTTTTTTTCTTTGTCATTTATATTTTGCCATCTGATTCCAGTCTAAACTTACGCGGATCGGATTATAAATCCTGTTGGCATAATAAAAAAAGTTATATTTATTGATATTAGTAAACTTTGATCTCGATAATATATTTTTGCCCGAAAAATGACGATAATAAATAAAATATACGAAAATAAATTTGGACAGTAAATGCAAAAATTTACGTGGCGGTCAAAATGATCTACGTCCACGGGCATTAGGGTAGAACTTCTTTACTATGTGGAGTGACTACAAATAAGTACACCTCGTAAGGAGAATATGTCGAGCTACAAAGACTGTAAGAATTAAATTGAGCGGACTGACAGAAGATCTATTATGTTATGGTGATTTTTCTTCTGCCTCGTCTAATGCCTATTTATAGGCGAGCCTCTATATGAAAGTCTCATATGAACATAAGAAAATTGCAGCTATTCCTTTTTGAAATATTACATCGGCGCCTTACATTGCTTTTCTTCGTTTACTTTTCTTTGTCACAAGTGAGTTCCCTTCTCAATTTTATGTGACGTATTTGTTGAATGGTCAAAGACCATTATTTGGGCCCAATGGTCACTTCAACAAATCTTCACATTGACATTTGGTCCGTAAATAACTCCACATTGATTAGTAATACCCTTGTCTCCCTTCGACCTTATTTCTGAAACACCAATCAAGTCCAAGCAATGCTTGAACTTGGAAACCGGAAGAGTCATCGTTAACATATCCGCAGAATTATCCTTCGTGTTGATCTTTCTGGTCTTTCGCGTGCAAACAAACCTTCTATCTGGCTACCACTTGTTCCTCCCGTTATATCCCTTTCTATCTGTTCTTCAATTGCAATGCAGATTTGACACTAGCATATGATATCGTATCTTTCCCGTATATTATAGTGTCATGAAAATGCTTTAAAGATGAGTGAAGGGAACAAAACAATATTATGGCCCAATCTTCGTCAGTCACTTCGACTTCTACGTCGTCAAATCAATAATGATGGAATTAAAATTTATCGAAATACGAGAGATTAGAAGTATCTTCCGCCAATTTCATACTGTAAAGTTTTTGCTAAAGCCGATTCTCCTTAGTATTCTTCATGTAGATAGCTTTTAACGCATCCGACATACCCATTGTTGTCGTCTCCTTGGCGACTTCTTGTAAAACCTCGTAAGAGAGATTTAATATAATAGCCGATCTGGCTTTCTTGTCCAATTCATTAAATTGAGCGTCTTTCATTTCCGTCAGTTTCTTCTTTTCTCCTTCAAGCGCGCACCTCACAACCGTCTTGAATGAGTATGAGCTCCATCTTGAGACTCCACATTTTAAGATGATATTTCTGTCGAACTTTTCAATTGACATTATTTTTGTTATCGTCATGGTGGCTAAAAAAATTAAATCGGGTTGGCTCTGATACCAATTTGTTAGGAAAATTTGATCTCCGATATATATTCGCCCGAAAATGATGATAATAAATAAAAGAGACGAAAATAAATTTGGACAATGAACACAAGAATTTACGTGGTTCGGTCTAAATGACATACGTCCACGGGCCGGAGGGTAGAACTTCTTTATTATGTGGAGTGATTACAAACGTACACCCGTAAGTAGGATATGTTGAAAAGCAGCTACAACAACTGTAAGAATAAAATTGAGCGGACTGACAGAAGATCTATTGTGTTATGGTGATTTTTCTTCTGCCTCGTCTAATGCCTATTTATAGGCGAGCGTCTATATGATTGAACATAAGAAAAGTGCAGCCATTCCTTTTTGAAATATTACATCGGCGCGTGACATCACTTTTCTTCATTGCTTTTCTTTGTCCCACGTGAAGTTCCCTTAAGGGTGACAGTGGGCGGGTTTGGGGCCGGTGGACCATCCCCATACTAAATTCTCATTCTTAATACCATCCCCATTAATTCACCGTTTAGGATGAATTGATTCAGGGATGGGTAATCACCGGTCGGTGATCGGGTTCACCGTGGGGTATTCGGGTTCTCAATTCATGTATATCCAATAAATTATTATTACTTTTTTGCAACAAACACATAAAATAAGTAATATAGACAAATTAATATGTAAAATATGATATTAAAGTATAAAAAAATGATATAATATGTGATTGAAATATGCGTGTGTTTGAGAGTTGAATTTGTTTTTTCTTCTAATTACGATCTTGAATATAAAACGATTTATCTATGAAATTCTTTATTCAAATTAGTTTTTAATATTTTTTATTTTCGGGGACTGGTGAATCACCGTTTGACTCACGGGGCGGGTTGGGGGACGGGATGGGTGGGAAACATGATTACCATCCCCGTCCCATCCCTATTTTTCACCGACGGGGAATCATCGTCAACTCCCAATCCCCATTTTGACCGTGGATTCCCCGTCCCAATAGCCTCGGGTCCAAAGGGGATGGTTCACGATGGGAATTTTGCCACCCCAAGTTCCCTTCACAAATTTATGAGTCGTGTTTTTGAATGGTCAAGGACCATATTGTGCACAAAGGTCACTTCAACGATTGATAATTGATTTTTTTTTCGTTATTGAATTAGGATAACATATTATATGGGGTTTTTTCCAAGTTATGGGGTTTATATACAAAATAATAAATATGTTCGATATCGGAATAAAGTCTATGGGGTGACATTGCGACATTGAAATTGTACCAACAAAGTATGTAATTTCTTGAATTTGAAATATTAAAGACATCTGTAACTAAAAAATTCGAGAATACCATCTGTTTTGCCATCAAACTATTATGAATTTGAAACTCTCTAGAAAACATTGATAATGATCTTGTACATATTGTTTATTGTTAGAAAGGATTTACCTTGGCTTGTATTGCTTCATATTTAATGTGGAGGCAAACTCAAATAGCAGACTTACAGTGTAGAGAAATAATCAAGTCATAAGAACCTGGAAGCAGAGCTGAAGAAACGTCGAGGCTGTAAGCGATACTTTCACTTATGGAGTTGCTACTGTGAATGACGACTTCAAGAGAAGAGGAAGAAGTCTGTTGCTATCGGTTGACCGAAAATAAAACAGAAAACACGCTAAGGAAGGAGCGTGGGAAAAAAAGCACACTTCAGCTGAACATATTATCGATCATCTTCTTCGTTGACAAGTTTTGGCTTGAGCTGTAAAATTACTACTGTAATCTGTGAGACCTCAATAAGATCGACTTTACCTTTGGCCGTGGACGTAGATCTATCAAAGATCGAACCACGTATATCGCTTGTGTCTTCTTTCATTGTTGATCGTTCGATTACAAATTCAACGTAGGAATTCGTCTGAGGAAATCGTTTCTTCAACAAAGAGATCTAAGATCGCAAGATTCTCTACAATTGGTGCGGCGAGCCGTGGAATTAAGACACGGGAAGGATGAATTCAACCAAATTTGATATCGACAAGTTCACGGGCTCAAACGATTTTGGGCTATGGCGGATGAAGATGGAGGCATTGCTCGTCCATCAGGGTTTGGAAGAAGCTATCAAGGGAAAAGAAAATCTTCCAGCAACCATGGATGAAAGTGCGAAGACGGCGCTGGTAAAGAAGGCTCATAGTGTTATTATATTGAGTCTTGGAGATAAGGTATTGAGGAAGGTCTCAAAGGAGAAGAGTGCGAAGGATTTGTGGGAGAAACTTGAGAAGCTCTACATGACCAAATCTTTGGCGAATAGACTGTATCTTAAACAAGCACTGTACTCGTTTAGGATGGCTGAAGAGAAATCGATCGAAGAACAGATTGATACCTTCAACAAACTTATTCTTGATCTTGAGAATATTGGAGTTAAGCTGGAAGATGAGGACCAAGCTTTACTCCTTCTGTGTTCACTACCAAAGAGCTATACAACGTTTAAGGAATCACTGTTGTATGGAAGAGATGCAGTAACTCTCGATGATGTTCAGTCTGCCATATGTTCAAAGGTGCTAAGCAGCAAAAGTGAGCTGAAAGTAGAGATGGCGGAGGGGCTGAAGGTGCGAGGAAGATCAGCGAAGAGAGAGCAGAAAACTTGGAGAAAATCGAGTAGATCAAAATCAAGAAGTAAGGCGATAAAGTGGTTCCACTGTCATGAGGAAGGTCACTTCAAAAGAGCCTGTCCCAACAGGTTTAAGGACTCCGGAAACAAGGGAAAAAGCGCAGCCGAGGCATCTATCATGATGGATGGATACGAATCGGCAGAGGTGTTGACAGTTGGAAAGGGTTCCTCAGAAACATCGTGGATATTATACTCGGGCTGCTCTTTTCATATGAGCAGCAATAAGGCGTGGTTCCGGGGTTTCAGGAAGGTTGATGGAGGCTCGGTTCTATTAGGAGATGATAATCCACTTGACGTTCAAGGTATGGGTGATATAGTACTGACATTACATGATGGCTGTGAGGCAATCTTGAAGGATGTAAGGTATGTACCCGGCTTGAAAAGGAATCTTATCTCAGTTGGGATGTTTGATGAAAAGGGATATATAATCAAGGTGGAGTCGGGCCACATTCGGGTAAATAAGGGTTCAAGAATGGGAACAAGAAAGAACGGAATCTATTTTCTTCAGGGTTCGACGGCAACTGCCATGGTTTCTGCTGTGAGGATTGATGAAAATGCAGAATTGTGGCATCAGAGATTAGCCCATTTAAGCGAGAAGGGGCTTGTGGAATTGTCCAAACAAGGCTTGCTAGGAAAGGGGCAGATAAAGGGTATTGATTTCTGTGAGAATTGTACCCTTGGAAAATCTCACAGAGTGAAATTTGCTTCAGGAAGGAAGATTGCGGCGCACATTCTGGACTATGTTCATGCGGACCTGTGGGGGCCTTCGAGGGTGGAGTCTTTATCTGGTGGCAGGTATTTTATGTCCTTGATTGACGATCATTCGAGGAAGGTTTGGGTGAAGATTCTGAAGTCCAAAGATGAAGCCTTAAACCAGTTCAAATCTTGGAAAAAATTAGTAGAAACTGAGACAGGGAGGAAGATCAAGACGCTGCGAACTGACAACGGACTTGAGTTCTGCTCGAAAGAGTTTGATGAATTCTGTAAGTCTGAAGGATTGTCTAGACATAGGACGATACCCTACACCCCACAACAAAACGGGTTAGCAGAGCGATACAATAGAATGCTGCTAGAACGAACTCGTCGTATGATGTGAGCTGCAGGATTAACTAAGAAGTTCTGGGCAGAGGCTGTTGTTACAGCGGCATATTTGGTAAATAGAAGTCCTTCTGCGGCAATTGGGCTGAAGACACCTGAGGAGATTTGGACAGAGCATCCACCAAGCTTGCAGCATCTGAGGGTATTCGGTTGTACAGCTTATGCACACATAAAAAGGGACAAGCTCGATGCGCGGGCAGTTCGGTGCATTTTTATTGGATATCCTGAAGGAGTAAAGGGTTACAAGCTATGGTGTTTGGAACCTGGTATGAAGAGGTGTATAATCAGCAGGGATGTTGTGTTTAATGAGAAAGAAATGACAGGTAAAACACAGAATAAATCAAGTTCAGGAAATAAAATTGCAGAAGGGGCTGGTTTTTTGGAAATGGAGGTGGAGCAACAAACGCCTGTGGATGACACAAATCGTAAAACAGCGGACGAAGCTAATACTAGGCAAGCTGATGATGGGGAGGAACCTGATGAGGAAGAAGACTCAGCAGATTATAACCTAGTCAGAGACAGGTCAAGGAGACAAACCAAACCTCCAGATCGGTTCGGCTATGCTGATATGATAGCATATGCATTTATTAGGGCTGAGCAAAAATATCCGAAAATCGGATTCCGATCCGGTATCCGATTTTCAAAACCCGAAAAAACGGATATCCGATTTTAAAAACCGGATCGGACATCCGATCCGATTTATTTTAAAATAAACTGGATCGGATACGGATGGTGGTTTGTCTAAAATTCGGATATCCGGTATCCGATTTCATATTTAAAAAAAAAATAATAAAAAATAAGAAAAATAGCTCAAAATGAAAAAATGAAGGTAAAAAAAGGAAAAAAATCGTCCAAGTGGAAATATTTATTGCCAAAACATTTGTAAATAAAAAAGAAAAACAAAAACATCTAGATGCAAGTTAAAAAATTAATGTGAATTTGTGGTACTGTGTTAATTATTTATTATGTAATTTTGAATCATAAAATTCACATATTGTGTTAATTACTATGTGTAGAAATTTTTATATGAAAAAAAATATTTTTTTATTTTGATAAGAAATAAAAAAATGATTTTGAAAAGAAAATATTAAAAAATATAAAAAAAAAATAAATATAAAAACCGGATGCGGATATCCGATTTAAATATCCGAATAAAGCGGATATCCGATTTTCGGATATCCGATTAAAACCGGACCGGATACGGATATCATTTTTTGATATCCGAAAATCCGGATATCCAAAATTCGGATATCCGAAAATCCGGATATCCAGTTTTGCTCACCCTAGCATTTATGGCTGCAGAGGATCCTGACTTGGGTGAACCATGTTCTTACCATGAAGCTGTAAAAGGGAAGGAGAGTAAGAAATGGAAGGAGGCCATGGACGACGAGATGAACTCCTTAAGAAAAAATGAAACCTGGGATCTCGTTGATAGACCAAAGAACAAGAAAATTATTGGCTGCAAATGGATCTTCAAGAAGAAAATTGATTCGGGCAAAGGAAATTCAGTGAGATACAAAGCACGGTTAGTTGCTAAGGGTTTCACGCAAAGAGAGGGTGTCGACTACAACGAGATATTCGCTCCCGTGGTGAAACACAGATCTATAAGGCTGGTTCTTTCCCTTGCAAATCAACTTGATATGCACCTTGAGCAACTTGATGTTAAAACAGCGTTTCTGTACGGCGAGCTTGATGAGGTGATCTATATGAATCAACCTGAGGGATACATCAAAGCTGAGGACAGGGAAAAGGTATGTCTGCTCAAGAGGTCTTTGTATGGCCTGAAACAATCACCTAGGCAATGGAAAAAACGATTTGATAGGTCATGAGAGAAAATCAGTTTACTCGAAGCAAATATGATGCATGCGTATACTTTAAGGTGTGCACAGGTGGATGTTGGATGTATCTGCTATTATATGTAGACGACATGATAATTGCTTGTCAGGACATGAAGCAGATACAGGGATTAAAGGACTCACTCAAGACACAATTCGACATGAAGGACTTAGGTGCAGCCGGGAAGATACTTGGGATTGATATCATTCGAAACAGAAATCAGAGAATGTTGTGTCTGTCCCAGAAAATGTATCTGCAAAGCATGTTGAAGCGTTTCCAGATGACTGAGTGCAAGAAGGCTATGACACCTATAGCTTCACACTTCAAGCTGAGTCTAGGCGCAGAGGAAATGCCAGAAGAAGAAGCTGAATATATGAAGAAAATCCCATATGCAAGTGTGATCGGTTCTATCATGTATGCTATGGTATGTACGAGGCCTGACCTCTCATATGCTGTTAGCCTACTCAGCAGATATATGACAAATCCTAGAAGACTTCACTGGACAGCCTTAAAGTGGGTTTTGAGATATATTAAGGGAACTCTAAATAGGGGACTGATTTTCAAACACGAGGAAACAGAGCAAGGCTGTGGTCAAGTGAGCGGGTTTGTAGATTCAGATTTCGCAGGTTGTCGAGACTCAAGGAAATCCTTGACTGGGTATGTATTCACATCCTTTGGAACTGCTATTAGCTGGAAAGCAAACCTGCAAAGGATCGTGGCGCTATCATCAACCAAGGCAGAATATATAGCACTCACAGAGGCTATAAAAGAAGCTTTATGGCTGCGTGGCATAGTGAATGAGCTAGGCGTAGATCAGGCTTACATTGATGTTTTACTGTGACAACCAGGGAGCAATTCAGCTATCCAAGAACAGCGTGTACCACGAGCGCACGAAGCACGTCGATATTAGATTTCATTTCATCAGGGACGTGGTAGAAAAGGGAGCTGTTAAGGTTCTGAAAATCAGTACAGAATTCAATGCTGCAGATATGATAACCAAGCCACTTTCTAGCACAAAGTTTGAATTGTGCTTGAAACTGATTGGTTGTTTTGATCCACCTTGATCTTAAGGGAAATAAAGCCAAAGGTAAAGAAGGACGATTTGATTTTGAGGTGGAGATTTATGGAGGCAAACTCAAATAGCAGACTTACAGTGTAGAGAAATAATCAAGTCATAAGAACCTGGAAGCAGAGCTGAAGAAAACGTCGAGGCTGTAAGCGATACTTTCACTTATGGAGTTGCTACTGTGACGACTTCAAGAGAAGAGGAAGAAGTCTGTTGCTATCGGTTGACCGAAAATAAAACAGAAAACACGCTAAAAGGAAGGAGCGTGGGAAAAAAGCACACTTCAGCTGAACATATTATCGATCATCTTCTTCGTTGAGAAGTTTTGGCTTGAGCTGTAAAATTACTAATGTAATCTGTGAGACCTCAATAAGATCGACTTTACCTTTGGCCGTGGACGTAGATCTATCAAAGATCGTACCACGTATATCGCTTGTGTCTTCTTTCATTGTTTATCGTTCGATTACAAATTCAACGTAGGAATTCGTCCGAGGAAATCGTTTCTTCAACAAAGAGATCTAAGATCGCAAGATTCTCTACATTTAAAATCAAGAAGCAACTACTACATTTTGGAACGTTATATGATGATAAAAGCATTTCGACATTGCCCATTTATAATTATTTCTTGAAACATATGGCCCGTACCGTAGTATTAACTTGGAAATATTTATTTTATATATGAAATTCTGTTCTTGGAGGCCCAAAGTATTTGCAGAATTCCATTAAAGCCCACACGTAACAAGTGAACTCAATAACATGAATAATAGGAATAGCTCATATCAAATATAGAAAGTGGTGGATAAGGACACTTGTGACTTCTACTCTACCTACCTTCTTAGCTATTATTATATCATATTGTTTCTTTGAGATCGAATAAATATCAATTTCTATGTATTTCATATCATCTTGATCTTCCCCCACAATTTACATTCTCAAGACCCCACCTTGAAATAAATATAATAATGTACTGCAATTTGAAAGGACGAAATAAATATTATAATGTACTGCAATTTGAAAGGACAAATGGTTCGCACCATGTGCACTCTTTTAGCCAAATGCGTTACATTATAAATCGATTTTCACACAATTTTTATAATTTATAATAACGTGAAAGAGGGTTAGGTTTCTTGTCTTTCTCAATAATCTCGAACTAATTCCAACACTATACATTAGTAGTAGTTTTAATAGAATATCAAATGAAATAAATAAAATATGTAAATCAACTGTGGCTTCATAGTATATTAAGTTTGCGATTAACGCATCTACTATTCAACACGCTTAACAAGAAGTCTCACTTTAGGACAGTCGATCAACGAAGAGAATATTCGGAAAAAAAGAATAAGAAATAGAAAGATATAACGTGCGCATGCTCACCACACATATGCGCACTTCACATATTATTTTGTTATTAATATTATAATTTGCTTGTGGGATGTTTGTCTGCACATGCTTTGTTTTGGAATGAGATAAGTGGGGTTGGAATTGACAGTGTTTGGTCCTCCCACCATGAGAAATTATGAAATTGGCCCATTCGTATCCAAAGTTTCTCTTTACAACTTGGATCTTCGGGGTATGCATTTATATTTTTTAAATATCACTTTTATTTTCCAAAAATTTTATATTCATGCTAGAAAAACCAGAAAGCTTTGGCACGAAGCAATAGCTTTAAATGTCTAAAGTTTATATCCAAAAGTTCAACGACCAACTGCTACGTATTGGACAAATGTTCAATCCATGTCGACGAACTTAAGAGCATTCGTTCGGTGACGATTTTTTTAGTTATTTGAATTTGAAAGTGAAAACCGTTTGCATGAGAAAATTCAAATCATTCATGAACTTTGAGTTTTAGTCCAGTATGTTTTACTAGGTGAATTTTTTGGATACTTAATTTAATGGTGGCATTGGCAATTTTAGTCCTCTAAATATCAAAATTAAAACATCACTATAGTTAAAGTTAGGAATCTACGTCCGGAATTTATTAACAAGGAGCTGAAGATAATGAATTGGACTAAAGTTATATTCTCCATCATCCTATTAAGTCCAACCTAATAGTCCAAGTTAGCGTATGTGACATCACATGTATAAATTTCGAGCTGAAATGTGATTTTCTGACTTTAATTGTTCTAAAACAACTTTAATTCTGGTACTTACTAAGCTTGATCTTTTTACTCCAATTAAGCTCCGTTTTCTTTTTTTTTTGTTTTTACATGTGACGTAATGCTTAATTGGACGAAAGAGAAAATAAATTTAGTATATGTCAAAATCTTCGGCGCCACTCGTATAATTTTCGGGCAGAAATATTATTTCTGGATTTGGAAGTCCCCAAATTGCTTCAATTTTTATACTCCCTCCGTCCCAAACGGTTTTGGACATTTGGGGTATGACACGATTTTTAGTACAATTAAAAGGTGAAAAGTGTATACTTTGACACGTCTTTTAAGAATATTTAATAGTATTATATTGATTGTTTGTATTAGTTTTTTGCTATAAAAGGAAATGTCCAAAACGGTTGGGAACGCCCGATATAGTAAATTGTCCAAAACGGTTTGGGACGGAGGTAGTACTTGTAAGACTGAAATTACCACCAACATCTTAGGTGTTCTTAAATTGCTACAATTTTGGTACTTACAGGAATATAATCGCCACCCTATATTTTAGTGCCCTTAAAACGCAACCTACTCAAACAAACATGGATGACTAACAATATAATTAAGCCCAATCAATATAATGGAAACATATATACACCTATATAATTGGGTTAGAGTGATTATAAACTGTCAAATTTGGTCTCTCCACTTATTTATAATTTCGTCCTTCTATTTGTAATTTAATTAATTGAATACTTTTCATATAACTTCTAATTTTTCTATTTATTGTACTTATACCCTTAAAATTTATTTTTCTACTCTTATATTTAAAAATTATGTGTCATCTTAAACACTAAATTTAATAATCAAAATTGTAAATAAAATAAAATAATATTTTAAGCACAAGCATAGAGTGTGCGAAAATGTACCAGTAAGGATAATCGGAGTAATGAACTATCAAATTACAAGCTCGGCACCATATCTATTGTTGTTTGACAAGTATAAATTCATGTAAGAGATCCTTGGTGAAAAGTAGGGGTGTTCGTTCGGTACAAACCAAACCGAACCGAAATTTCGGTTCTCCTATTTCCGAAACCGAATACCGAACCGAATTTCTCGGTTCGGTATTCGGTTATTACCAAAATTTTTTCAGTTAATTTGGTTTTTACCGAATTTACCGAATTTTCAATAAAAAAGAATTTCTAATAATATTTAAATTAATATATGTATATATTAATATATTTTTTTTGTTTTTATCAAAGAAGTAATGTTAAATATTAATTTAAATATTACTGGAAATTCTTTTTTTAATATATAATTTAATATAATTATATTTATGTTTTTATTATTAAAATATGTTATATTTTAATTTAATATTTCAGTAATTCGGTATACCGAATTTACCGAAATCCAAAACCTATACCGAACCGAATTACCGAGTTTTTGTAATAACCGAATACCGAACCGAATTTTTCAGTTCGGTTCCATTTTGTACGAATTTTCGGTATTTCGGTTATTCCGCTCGGTTAACCAAATAACGCACGCCCCTAGCAAAAAGAGTAGCTAAGAATATTGAGAGTTTCGACAAGCACTTCATCTTCTTTTCTATTGCTCTTTATTGTCCTTCCATTTTTGGAATTCTCACTCAATCAGACCAACAAATAATATTTAGTCATCGAATGAAATAATATTTGTATGTTATCGGGCACATTGTACGAATTAAAGTTTCTCATTTCATCATTTCACACTCATCCATGACTTGGAACTTTAGTTGTCAGAGTAAGAAAAAGATGTCATGACGAACTCTTCGCATGACGCATCTAAATACGTGAAATAAGACGCATCTCTCAGACTCTTACTGTAAAAAGAATGACAAAAGAATAGACACTTCAGTATTAAATTTCGTTATTTGTATTGTATAGTATGTTGTGTTGCAGTGCTCAGTGGAACTGGACAATTTCGTATTACGTGGATGTGTATTTAATGATGTGCTTATTTAATCTACTTTCTGCTTTTCCAGAGTAATTTGTTGTCATACTTCCTATGTCACGTTTATTTGTGGACATTTGAGATTTGCAAGCAAATTAAAAAACTTAATATTTTAATAATATAGTACAATTAAAAGGTAAAAAAAATGAATATTTTGACAGTCTTTTAAGAATGTTTAATATAATTAATTGATTATTTATGATAGTTTTTTGCTAAAGAAAGAAATGTATAAAAGATAGCGGGACGCCCGATATAGTAAATGTACAAAAACTATTGGGACAGAGGGAGTATTATTTATTACTCGACTATTTGAGAATTGAGAACACGGACAAGCCAAGTCAGTAGATAGAATCAACGAAAGGAGAAGAACTCGTATAAACACTTGGTGAAGTGTAGTCTTGCCCGCACTAGGGCTTAGTTAAATGTAAGTAGCCTTAGTTTTAGATGGGTAATTCTATTGGCACCCCCCTCAGTTCTATTTATACCCCCTAATTAATCTGTAAGCAAATTATAACATACTTACCAATTAAAAATTAATTATTTTAAACCATTAAATACTTACCAATTTTAAAATATTACAAATACACAGAAGTCCAGTGTCTTTGTGGCTGGAGTGTCTTCTAATACCAGGGACCAGATTTTGCAGACCACTGGGTTTCAGCTGGGAAGGTTTCCTATGAGGTACCTAGGTGTACCTATTTCACCCACCAAATGGAGTAGAAGCACATGCCAAGCTTTGGTGGAGAGGATTACATTAAGAATGAACTGCTGGTCCACTAGAAATCTGTCATATGCAGGCAGATTATATCTGACCTACTCAATCCTTCTAGCCATACATGGATTCTGGGGAGCCATATTCCTCCTCCCGAAGGCAGTCACTAAGGAGATTGATAGATTATGTAAGGCAAAACTATTCCTCTTGTGAATTGGGACCAAATCTGTTGCTCTAAATTCAGAGGAGGTCTGAACCTTCGAGATTGTGTTACATGGAATCAAGCCCTGGCTGGTAAACAGATATCGGATATAACATTGGATGTAGATTCACTGTGGATAAAATTGATTAATGTAGTCTACTTGAAAGGTGTCAGTTTCTGGGAATTCAAGCCTGCGACAGATTCGAGTTGGCACTGGAAAAAGTTGCATCGGCTTAAGGAGAGATTTCGGGCTGGCTATGAGGGCAGAAAAAGTTGCATCGGCTTAAGGAGAGATTTCGGGCTGGCTATGAGGGCAGAACTTGGAAGCTGACTAGTGATGGTGGATATTCAACCAGTTCAGGGTACGATTGGCTTAAGGGGGACATGCCTCAGTTTCTGCTTAGCAAAGCTGTTTGGAACAGACTTAATTTCCCTAAACATTCATTTATGATGTGGCTTCTGGTGCAGAAAAGATTGTTAACATACGATAGATTGGCCAGCTGGGGGATTGTAGTTGTGAACAAATTCTGCAAATTATGTGGAGATATGGAAGAATCTACTGGCCACCTGTTTGTGGACTGTCATTTTAGCCAGCAGTTAGCTTTGCATGTTGTTGAATGGTTAAACATAGGTGTGCCATTCCGAGACTTTGAGGACATGATTTCTATGCTGCAGAGGATGGGGGGCAGAAAGCAGGTGCATGCTCGTATTACTATTGCCTGCTACGTTTCTATGTTTTATCATATTTGGAGGGAGAGAAATAGACGTGTTCATGATTTGGGTGCACAGACAGTGGAGCACATTATTCACACTATGGCGCAAGAAATGAAATGGAGGCTTCGTTCGATTTGTCATTTGAAGAGTTCAAGTGGAGTTGATTTTTTTGTCTCGTATTTGCTTGTATTCTTTTAAGCTGTAGGCTGTGTTCAATGTAACGTGATATTTGGGCAGTGGTAAATGAAAGATAATCATTTTACCAAAAAAAAATTAAAATATTAGATAATTATAAAGAAACAATAGATACTCCCACATATCGATCAGGAAACGAAATAGACTATTCTTTCCAGTAATGCTTATTGATCTTTCCTCAGCTCCCCCGACCTCTCACGTCAAGTGCACACATGGCATATACAATTATCACCATATTTGAAACTCACGTACATAAATTGGATAACTTAAAAGAAAAGGTTGTAAAAGATCATTAAACAAGACTAATTTACTTAAATTCAACAAGAAAAAATACCTTACGTGGTGGAAGATCCAATCAATAGGAAAATTACCTTACGATGGGGGATTCTAACCAAGTTTGGAGCATGCCCCAATAGCATAAATAGGAGCTCGACCATCGCTTTTGAAAACATTGCAATGCATACAAGAGCCAACGAGTTCTAATGAAAGAATTCAATGTACGTAGTTGGAGCCGTATGTTATATTTCTTTCAAGGTAGAAGGTGATGCGAGACATGTTCGGTCGCTGATTTGAGTTATCTCCTTTGTCCCAATAGACACAAAGCCTATTCAACGCTAACATGATGTCGGTAATTGATAACTTAGCAATTGAATTTATAGTATTTTTTATCTCGTTAAATATATTCTTATTTATTTTATTATTTATTTTCTTACATATTTCTTGTGCATATTTAGGTTAACGACATTTACGAAATAATCGAAGATGATGAACATAGAGCAAGTGATGATACAAATGCTGACGTTGGGATGGTTTATGGGTGTGGCCAAACCCGACTCATACCCGCCCCTATGCGATCCCGAGTCATATACAATATACGATCCTACATTACGGGTTTCTTACTTTATTTAATCGTGGCCATAGTGACAATTGTCCCCATTTACGGGTGCTAACTGCTAATCGTATAAACTCCAAACTTCATAGATTTTATGAACCATCCCGATAGTCTTGATTTATTAAATAATAAACATCATGATTGTGGGTTTTACCATTTCGTAAAGTTCAAGTTTCAGGATTTTGTTCTAGTTTTATTTACTTGATTTTTTCTTCATTAACAAATAATCAAATCTACAAATATCTGTTACGGTTGTAGATGAGTTAAATCCTACTCAACGGACCCAAATATCTATACGATCCAAATATGCCTTGTCATAGATATAGACATTGAAGAAGCCAATGCATTTTATAAGAAACGTTTAGTTCTTCGTATAACCATTAAAATGTTTTTTTTATATATATATTTTAGCATATTTATTACATATTGTTATCAATGACAAAATGATACATTGTAACTTAGGTATCTTCAAAATGTCTTATATACGTTTTGCATAGATGTTATTACATAGATGAAAATTAATTCCATATTGTAATCAATAATATGAGTTATAACTTTGTAAACAAAATAATAAAAACAACAAGCTCTTTGTAAATCTCAATGTGTGTTATATGGTTTTTCATAACATATTACATATACAAGAAGAAATATAACATATTATAACAATGACATAATAAGGGATTATAACTTGGGAGAGCCGAAAAATGCTTTCAAAATGACGATTGCATAACATGTGTTTTTTATATATGAAAATAAATTTTATTTTAGTTAAGATTCAATTATTGAACATAATTCAAAATGACAAAATGTAAGTATACGTCTTTTTTTCTAAAATCATGGCTAGATTATTTAATCTTTTTAAATAAAATTACTGTAAATATTATTTATGAATATAAATCATCATAGAATTTGTTATACTTACTTCACCATATCGTTGAACGTGTCGTGCATCAACCGCTATGGCTACGGTTGACGTGCTAAGGCCTTATCGCGACATCGTCACTCGGGATGCACCCGTAGTCGTCGATCTTGATCACGTTTGCCCCACCACAAAATTCAACAGAATAAAATTCAAAACCTACACATCAATTTATCAATCATAGGATGCAGCAAGGAAGATGCCAAATCAATCAAAATAAATACTTACAATAAGAAATATAGAATATTATAAAATCAGAGATTATAACTTGGGAGAGCCGAAATATGTTTTCAAAATGACGTTTTCATAACATGTGTATTTTATATATGAAAATAAATTTTATTTAGTTAAGATTCAAATTATTGAACATAATTCAAAATGACAAAATGTAAGTATACGTCTTTTTACTAAAATTATTGCTAGATTATTTAATCTCTTTTAAATAAAATTATTGTTAATATTACAAAATATACGATGAAATCATAATAAACGTCTAATTCTTCGTATAATCGTTAAATTACTTTTTTTATATATTTTTAGCATATTGATTACATATTGTTATTATGACAAAATGATACATTGTAACTTAGGAATCTTCCAAGTGTCTTATATATGTTTGCATAGATGTTTATTACATAGATGAAAATTAATTGCATATTGTAATCAATAATATGAGTTAAAATTTGTAAACAAAATAATAAAAACGACAAGCTCTTTGTAAATCTCAATGTGTCTTATATGATTTTTCATAACATATATTACATATACAAGAAGAAATATAACATATTATAACAGTGACATAATCATAGATTATAACTTGGGAGAGCCGAAATATGCTTTCAAAATGACGTTTTCATAACATGTGTATTATATATATGAAAATAAATATTATTTTAGTTAAGATTCAAATTATTAAACATAATTCAAAATGACAAAATGTAAGTATACGTCTTTTTACTAAAATCATGGCTAGATTATTTAATCTTTTTTTTAAATAAAATTATTGTTATATTATTTATGAATATTATTCATTTATTTACTTGATGTTTTTCTTCATTAACAAATAATCAAATCTACAAATACCAGTTACGGTTGAAGATGGTTAAATCCTACTCAACGGACCCAAATATGTATACGATCCAGATATGCACTTGTCATAAAATAGACATGAAGAAGCCAACGCATTTTATAAGAATATGAGATATCCAGGATTCTGACAAAAATTCAAATGCAGAAGAAGATCGAAGAGAAAATGTACATAAAAGTTCAAATAATAACAGGAAAAGAAGCGTCGGAGTATTCCCCTATAAGTCCACCGAGTGTGGACGTATCGACCTGCAATTGCATGTACCCTTCCTCACCCCAAGAAGCTCCCCAGGAGTTCTTGAGGATCAGGTACATTTTCCTGTCGGTCGTGCTCTCATAGCCAACCGCAAGCATCTCGCGGTTTAGGTGACGGTCGTGCGGCTCCACCAGCTCCCATACCCTACAAAGTACAAAATGACTCATAAACTCGATGAGTCTTCTCGACTAAAGCTCGCTTGAGCTCATGAAAAATGTTTAAACAAAATAATACGAAAGATTATGTCCGTGGTAAAATTGTGAAGATATCTTGTACACGTTTTACATAATGTGTTTATTATATACCTGAAAATTGCATATCGTAATTAATGAAGAAACGATAAATTTAGAACAAAGTATACGATGAAATCTTAAGAAACGTCTAGTTCTTCGTATAATCGTTAAAATGTTTTTTTATATTTTTAGCATATTATTACATATTGCTATCAAATACAAAATGATACATTATAACTTAGAAATCTTCAAAGTGTCTTATATACGTTTTGCATAGATGTTTATTACATAGATGAAAATTAATTCCATATTGTAATCAATAATATGAGTTATAACTTTGTAAACATAATAAAAACGACAAGCTCTTTGTAAATCTCAATGTGTCTTATACGTTTTTTCATAACATATATTACATATACAAGAAGAAATATAACATATTATAACAGTGACATAATCAGAGATTATAAGTTTGGAGAGCCGAAAAATGCTTTTAAAATGACGCTTTAATAACATGTGTATTTTATATATGAAAATAAATTTTAAGTTAGTTAAGATTCAAATTATTTCACATAATTCAAAATGACAAAATGTAAGTATACTTCTTTTTACAAAAATCATGGCTAGATTATTTAATCTTTTATAAATAAAATTATTGTTATTAGTTTTGAATATAATTCATTATAAAATTTGTTTTACTTACTTCATCATATCGTTGAACGTGTCATGCATCAACCGCTATGGCTAGCGATTGACGTGATAAGACCTTAAAAAAGCTCGCGACATCATCGCTTGGGATGCACCCGTAGCCGTCGATCTTGATCACGTTTTGCCCCGTTCTGAAATATATTATTAATAATAAAATTATTAAAAATATTAAAATTAAAAAAAAATTGAAATTAAATTTCTTACCAGACGTTGGTAAGGTCCACGCCCTATGCGTAGGGATAGTCCCGCTCCTCGTATAATCCGTTCGCAATGACGAACGGATATGCCCTAATGGTGCAGGTATTTACAACGGTGGAGAGTCTCGCAAGCAGAAGTCCGACACAATCTCGTATTTGCTGGACGGACAGCTTGACGAGCTTTCCGTGCACTATCATGTGGATCGTCTCGATTGCACCGGTAGCCGTCAATGCCCAGCAATCTTATTACATGAAACAAGTGTCGTGAAAGTAAACTATATATTACCATCCTAAGGATTGTATATATCATATTTTTCATAAAGAAAGAAAAAAGAAATTAATGGGTGTTTCAAAGATATTACCGCAATCGTTTTGGAAGCCGACTTGCGTGATTGCGCCCGCGACCCTCCAGTCAATTGCTGGGGGTATCGCCCTTTAACAAAATGTGCAGAGAAAACAACAGATCAATATGTTAAAAAGCATCACAACCTCCAGAGCTTGTTCAAATGCGCGAGCGAAACATTGCATCGGATTTCATAGTATACATGCTATTATTTCTTCATATTCTACTTACCAGAATGGAAAACAAATTTTATTTACCAGAACTTGATGCCGGTAAGCTTGCTGTGCATTTTCCTTTTCATCGTCGTCGTCCTTAACAAAATGTGCAGAGAAAGCAACAGATTAAGATGTTAAACATCATATCGAATTGTCATTGCTATTAATAAAAAAATAAACCCACTAACTCCATTTACTATATTTTAGTCATTTAGTATTTTGTGTTAAAAACTATTATATCTTTAATCTTATAATTTTTGTATATGTCATTAAATTTAAATTATAAACCAATTAATTATTTAAATCAATGCAATATTATATATTTATAAATTATAGCACACACGTTAGAGTATGCAAGGAGACTAGTATTATTTATTACTCGACTATTTGAGAATTCAGAACACGAACTAAGCCAAGTTAGTAGATAGAATCAACGAAAGGAGAAGAAATCGTATAAACACTTGAAGTATAGTGTTGCCCGCATATCAAATTTAGGGCTTAGTGAATATAAGTAGCCTTAGTTTTAGACCAAAAAAAATTTGTCCCATTAAGTACATCTGTCTTAATTTAATATCATTATATTTGTACAATGGAGGAGCCCAAATTGATCCGGCCACATAGAGTTATTGACATATTTTCCAATTCCAATATGTAATATCATCTCCAATTATGCTCCAAAATCCGAAAAATAAATTCTCCAACCCTCCTGCAAAGTAAACCCTAAGTGGGATTTCATTTTCTCTCTCTTCATTATGACGCAAAGAATGCGTTTTTAGGTTTCAATATGCGTTCAATTGTGAAACGAACATGCTGGACCATCTCCAACCATATTGCAAAACCCCAAAAAAAATCATAAAATCACTCCAATCGAATCCAAAAACAAATTCCAAATTGGGTTTTGTACTTTCTCTCTCCTCCACTAAACGCATAGATGCGATTGAACGCATAATATACATTCTATATTTAGTATTCAATTAATAGTCCTTTTATTTGGTTAAATAAATAAAGTATCCTTATAAAAATAAAAATAAATTAACATATATAAAAAAGTAATTAGAAAGTTTTTATAATTATAAAATTTACCAACAATATTTTTTTATTTATTTCGTTTAATATGTTACTAATATATTATTTTATTTTTTGAAGTTATGAAATATCTGGCAGTATTGAAAAATTGTAAATGTTGGTCTCGAAGTAATATTTCAAAAATAATTCTTTTGAGTTTTAAAATGAGTTTATCGGTTGGGGATAATTACTGCATTTTGCGTTTGAGAATGTGTTTGAGTTTGCGATTGAATTTATCGGTTGGAGACGGCTATACTGCATAACTCAAAAAATGGAGTAAAATTAGTCCAACCGTACCAAAATATAACCCAAGATGCGTTTCTCATATAACCTCCAATCGAAAAATCCATTTTCAAACTCATCTCAGTCTCAAACTAAAATGCAGTAATTCTTCTCCAACCGACAACAAATTCTCAAACACAAAAGACCATTCTTGTAATATTCTCTTCTACCTGATTTTTAACATTACCCGTGTAATTTACAACTTACGAATTAGACCACACTATTATTTTAAATTTGATTGAAAAATAACATTTCACAAAATTAGTAATAAACTCAATATTTCTTCATATAAAAAACGTAGAAAAAAATAATTATTAATAAGAGGAGTCTATTTATATATTTCATTATATTTTATTTTTATATGCGTAATGTAATAATTAAAATAAGAAAAGGGTATATATTGTAATTTTAAAACATACGCATCTTTTGGGATATCTCATTCCAAAACGTTTAAAACAGGAGAGAGAGTATGAAAAAGCATTTCGAGTTTGCATTTGGTGTACGGTTGAATAACTTTTAGTATTTATTTGGGTTTTCGGGTATCGATTGGAGATGCTCTTAGTTTATCTCTCTTCATTCTAATACATATATGTGTTCCACCATTCAAGATGTGTTTGTATTTTAATATTTGCATATAAATCCTTTTTTTATTTTAATTGTTAAATGATTCACATAAATAAAAACTAATAATAAAACTATATAGACAGTTGTGTTTATTTGTATCCAAGCCCATGAATTTGTTTTATTTGTTCAAAATTGCACATAAAATTTTTAATTTGTTTTTCGATTTGTTATATGATAATAATAATAATAATAACAATAATTTATTGAAAATGTTATAAATAAGTGGATAGTATTGAAAAGTTGTAAAAATTGTATAAATGAATATTTCGAAAGTTTGTTAGGATTATTTTATTGTGTTCAATTAAATTAGGTTATCTTAATCTTGTAATAATTTAAGTGAACTGGGCTTTAATGTTATAGAGCCCAGTGATTTTATTCTTGTAATGGGCTTACAAGGGCCCAAGTATTATATACCAACTTGTGGTATAAATACTAAAACCCTAACACATAGTCACGTGTGTCTTGTGTATTAAAATTATAGAGAGAATTTTGTGAAGTCACCAACCTTCAAACACACACACACACCCCACGTTGAAGCAATTCTTCCATCGTAAATCGTGGTAAATTCGTTCTAGATTAGTATTGTTGGATCAAATAGGGACCAACAAGTGGTATCAGAGCAAACACGTTTGGATTTGAGTGAGATTTCTGAAATTTTTGGGTATTTTTTTCTGGGTTCGAATTTCTGCTATTTCCTGAGTTTTTGAGTTGATTTTACTGATTTTGTAAGCTCAAGAGGTAATTAGGTTGTTTTCGAGTGATTTGAAGTGATTACCCAACTTTTTTCAGTTGATTTGGGTGAGTTTTGGGTAGAAACCGATCTGTTTTTGTCAGTTTTCAGTCTAGATTGCTACAGTGCCTTATTCTTGGCATTTTTATCCAGTTTCGGGCGTCTTCATTCAGTTTCGGGCGTTTTTTTTCAGTTTCGGGCGAAACTGACTGGTCAAACCCGAAACTGGACTGGTCAACACCCGAAAGCAGACTGATTTTTTTATAAAAAAAATTCACTGTAGCAGTTTTGCCCGAAACACTGTAGCAAGTCAATCTAATCGGCCGATTGCAAATTTTCACTGTAGCAGTTTCGCCCGAACCACTGTAGCACTTCACTGTAGCACCCGAAACACTGTAGCAATTCAATCTAATCGCCCGATTGCAAATGATTTTCACAAATTAACTGTAGCAAATTCGTCATTCTCACTGTAGCAATTCACCCGAAATGCTACAGTACCCGAAACTGCTACAGTGCCCATACAGTACCCGATTTAAAAAAAAAAAAACTTCTTTCAAAATTTTCTGAATTTTTTTTATCATTGGTAGAAACACAAAAAATTAAATTAAAATTAATAATATATATATGTATATATATATAAAATTTCTGAATCCAACGGACACAGCCTCTTTTAAAACTTTTTCGAAATTTTCTAAATAAATTTTTTTGGGTCAAAAATTTTCGGTGTAGACGACATTTTCGTAAAATTCTTTTTTTTTTAAAGCATATCCACAAATCGTGTCAACGATCATTTATATCCAACAATCAACTTAGGACATCATTGACAAATTATAGAGAAAGTTTTGGTAATCTTCACGAAGGTTTCGAAATTATCTCAAAATTTTTAGGTGCACACCAAAAAATTTGCGACACTGACTTTCTTCGATACTTCACGATACTTCTCAAGTAAACCAAACTTTTCGAAACAGAACTTCCAAAAGCCAATTTGTTTTAAACAAAAAAATTAATTAGTAATATTATATTAATAAAAATGGATGCTCAAGCTAGGAAAATTGAGGAATTAGAAGCAAGACTTGCTAATAATTACTCTGTGCTGCTTAAGCAACAAGAAAAAACCTAGCATATGCTAATGAAGATTTGACCATTGCAAAGTCCAAGATCATTAGCTTAGAAACTAAGTTAGAAGATAGTGAAAAGAGGGTCTGCGAGATGAGTAATAGTTTACGTTTTTGCGAAGCTGAGCGAAATGAAGTCTCATCAAAATATGTGACTGTCTTAGAGGAACATCGTATGCTTTACTCTACGATTAAACGGTTAGAGACTGATATTTCGAATTTAGGTCCAACAAACAAAAACTCTCCTTCTAACTTAATTTCTATCGGGGAAAATAATTTACATTATCAAAAACCTACTTCTTTTGGGAAATTTCAGAGGTTGCTAGTAAAATTTCGGAATTGAACGCAATCTTGGAATCTGAAAGAGTAGGTTTCCACGCTGAAAATGAAAAACTCTCAAAAGAGATTTTACTTCTAAAAATTTCCCCATCTTTATCTGTTTCCAATGATTTTTCAAGTAATATATCTTCCTCAAAACAGTTAAAGAAAACAAAACCAAAAACCAGCATCTTCGTTCCTAAAACTGAAAAGGCTTTTACTAATCATTCTAAGTCAATTTTGACTGAAGCTGAAACGTTAAGTAAAAGCAAAGCGCTAAAAATAGCTAAGGAACAAATATAGATTAGGAAGGAGAAAGGAAAATCAGTATTATATTCCAAAATTAAAGCCGAGAATATTCAAGGTTTTTCCTCTCCCATTCCTATCAAAAAGGGAAGCGTGCAACGAAGAAATTCCAAGCTTACGTAGACGAACCTCTCAAATCCCGCACACTCATCATTATAAAGTTAATGATGTGAAATCTTGTAGGCAACATGATTCATCATCCAATGACGCATATAGCGCCATAAGCTCATATTGCTACTTGAAATATCCAGTCCAGATTCATTCTACAAAGCATCTTATGCGACTGGCTAGGGAGAAAATCTTTAGGTCATCTACACCTAGGCACACATTTACCGGCGCTGAATTGTCATTTCCCTCTAAGGTTCACCAAACCTGGATTCCTGAATCACAAATCAAATTGGATAGGACTTTAAAGAATGATTTAGGATCAATATCTCAACAAAATGTGCTTAACTTGTTTTCTACTAATAAGGGAAGACCCATCCAAAAATGGGTACCAAAATCCTGATAAAGTTTTTACAGAATCCCAGCATGGGTAGGTACAAGAGAGCTGCTCCACACCCATGACTGGTATGCGATGAGAGCAGCTGTGGCGACCCTCGTTTTCTAATTAAGGTTAGTGGCGGATTTTCGCAACGAAAGTCGCGGAAGACCCGTCTAATAAAAACTTTTTCCTAAAAGATAATATATTACAACAAAATATTATCTACAAGGTCAAGTCTACACAAAGGCCGTAACCCAAAACGTACATAAACAAAACCCTATTATCGCTCCACAGGTCTTCATCCATGTACCGCCCCGCCCTCAAAAGTCCGTGGAGCACCGCCACCAGCCGCCTTAGTCTTGACGCGCGTCGGCGTCAGACTCAGTACCTACAACACGTAAACACTGAGCGATTTGCCCAGTAGGTGAATAAAAATGCATGTATGCACGTGAACGCTCATTCCCAATCCCAATATCTCACATGCAATGTTCACTCTTTCTTTTCCCACAATCCTATCTCAAATCATACAACACAGGGCCCTAGGTCAGACTCGACACCTCGCGCGCCCATAATAAAAACATACGGAAGCTTACACTAGCAGCGTTTTGACGATCACGCAACTGCCCTGCTAGGCCGCTCTTCCGTAAGCGGTAGCCTACGCCGACAGCGTTTTGACGATCACGCAACTGCCCTGTCAGGTCGCTCCCTTCGCTGAAAATATAATCACGACGGTTTTGCACCTCGGGACGTTCACGCCCGAGTAGACAGATCGATCACGCCTGTCTGCCGTCAGGTGTCATACGAGTACCAACCTCGACTCCTCAACGAGTCATCAACAAAAATCACAAACATCTCATTCTACCCCACTCGACAATATCTCAAATCAACCGTCTCAATACGGTGTAAATATCGCACCCCTGTGATATGATATGCATGTGCCATGCATATAAACGTGATAACATATGAATTCGTGATTTCACATGAAATATACGTAAAGCACATAATTCACGTAAATCATTGAAGCACATAAAAACACGTAATTCAGATAAGTGTTTAAGCATTGTAGATGAATAATTCACCTACCTGTCCTCTTGCTAAAATCAGTCGACAATTCTGGCGAATTCCTTACAGTTCGAATCTCTGAGCATAAAAAATTATTATGTCAGTATATTTACTAAGTCGCCTAATTTCGAATTTTCCAAACTCTAAGTCTCAAAACCCTAAAATTATCAAAACTCTCAAAATCACGAAACCCTAAAATACCGAAAACCCTAAATTTATAGAAAACCTTAAAATAAATGATATCGTAAGCTTTTGAAGTAATACTGAGAACCTTCATTAATTCTAAGTTGTAAAGATCCATTTATATGTAGGTTCCATTAATATATATGCATATATATATATATATATATATATATATATATATATATATGTATATACACCCACACAGAATCATCCGTAGGTGTAGTTCTTATAAATGGTGATGTATATTAAAGTATTTAACAATAGTATATACACACACACATCGTTAAGGTTCTAAGTAAAACTATACTAGTTATACTCAAAATAGCATATAACTACCACGTGTACTTTTAGGTTCTTTGATGGCTATTTTAATTGGTAAACACGTGTGTGTATAATTAGGAAATTGGTAGGTCTAATCATTGCAAGTGGTCTAAAACTTTGTTAAGTAATTAAATGTCGAGATGTTGATATATCATGAAGTATAGATCTCGAGATGCTTAATAGTTAAATGTCGAAATCTTCATCTCGAGATCTTATATTATTATATTTCGAAATTCCTCTATGATACATTATCGAGATTTTGCCTTATATTATACCTCGAATTCTTTCCATGCCACGTCTCGAATTTGTGTCTTGTTACATCTCGAACTTCAACTCACGAATATCATATATTTCGAAAACTATTAAGACTTAACCTACAAACCCTGAATTACCAAGAACTCTAATTATTCTAAAGTCGCCAGAATATATATATTACTAGGATCATTAAAATAAACCTCCCTATCTCTAGATAATGGTACACTCTAAACACTAAACTCGCATGAACTCATATACTTTGAAAATTATAAGATTCATATGATATAATTGCTATGAGTAGAAATGAAATTCAAGAATCTAGGGTTTTCTGTGCATGATGACCTTTCACAACCTCCTACTCGTTGCCTACCCTAAAAAAAATTTCATACATATACTCATCGAAATAATCTAAGAATACAATAGTTAAGGAATGGTGTTCATACCTTGCTTCGAAAGTTTGTAGTTTGGATTTGGTAAAATTTCTACAAGTTCTATCTTGCGTCTTGATATGTCGACTTCTCCTTCTTTTTGTTTATCAAAGTCCTTCTTTCTTAAGCATTGTTACTATTAGATATACATGTTTACTTGGTGTAAGGATTGCTAGTAGGTGACGTATTTTTCCCTTCAACCTAAGTAATATAATTATCTTATCCTCTTACATTAAATCTTGGGCCTTGTACATGTAATAAAACTAACCCATCAATTTATGTTCCTATATTAGTATCTAGTCAATGATGATTTAATTTTGTAAGTCTCTATATTAGTATTTCCACATAATTCTTAGCCAAGTTTTGCTATTAATTTGAAACTGTATAAAAAGAAAATCCATATTATCGTTTTAAGACTTCAAATTATTTTATCCCATTCTTAATTCACGAGACTACAATTTAATTAATCAAACCCCGTATTAAAATTTACAGGTATTACATCCTCTCCCCCTTAAAAGAATTTCGTCCCCGAAATTACGCCGACTGGAATAATTCGGGATAACGAACTCTCATATCGTCCTCACGCTCCCACGTGGCTTCCTCAACTGATTGATTCCGCCACAAAACCTTAACTAACGGAATAGTTTTATTCCGAAGTTGTCTCATTTCGTACATCAAAATCTCTACAGGCTTCTCTTCGTAACTCAAGTTAGGCTTGAGTTGTCGATAAAGAAGTTCGTTCTGGATCACATGGCTTGGGTCCGTGACGTATTTTCGTAATGCCGATACGTGAAATACGTCGTGAACTTGTGGTAATGAAGCTGGCAACTCTAATTGGTACGCTACTTCGCCGACTCGTCTGATAATTCTACACGGGCCTATGTATCTGGGACTCAGCTTGCCCTTTCTCCCGAAACGCTTTACTCCTTTCATCGGTGAAATTTTTAGGAACACTTGGTCATTTTCTGCAAATTCCAATTGTCGTCGTCGATGATCTGCGTAACTCTTCTGACGACTCTGTGCGGTTCGCATCCTTTCCCGAATCTTCGTCACAGCTTCTGTCATTTCTCGGATCATATCGGGTCCTAACAGTGTTCGTTCACCGATTTCGTCCCAATGGACTGGGGATCGGCATTTGCGCCCGTATAACGCCTCGTATGGCGCCATTTCGATTGTAGCGTGGAAACTGTTGTTGTATGAAAATTCTATGAGTGGCAAGTACTTACTCCAGTTTCCTTTGAAATCGAGCACACATGCCCGTAGCATATCCTCGAGAGTCTGAATCGTTCGTTCAGACTGCCCATCGGTCTGGGGATGGTAAGCAGTACTGAACGAGAGCTTAGTACCCATTGCTTTCTGCAGGCTCTGCCAAAAGTTTGACAAAAATCTCGAATCTCGATCCGAGACTATAGAAATTGGAATTCCATGGAGGCGGATAATTTCCTGGATATATAATTCAGCGTAGCGTTCCATGGAAAAAGTGGAACTGATTGGAAGGAAATGAGCCGATTTAGTTAGGCGATCTACAATCACCCAGATAGCATCATGGCCTTTCGTTGTTTTGGGTAAACCAACGACGAAATCCATCGTGATATGATCCCACTTCCATTCCGGAATGGGTAGAGGCTGTAGGGTTCCACCGGGTCGCTGGTGTTCCGCTTTAATCAATTCCGCCCTGCTTCGACTTGCTGATGAAGTAGCACTCACCAAACTTGACGGACGCATGGATTATAAGTTCTCATGGTTCAGTCAGACCAAACTGAACCTAGCCCCGGAACGTAGCCGAGTGTTAGTGAAGATTTCAAGTCCATAAGCCACATTCCCATTTGGCAATTCTTGACAAGACCGAAGAGTAGACGTTTCACATATCGCTCAACTCACAAAACATTCGGGCCATTCCATATAGGTGCAGGAGCTGATTTTTATCAGCTCCTGGGTAGAAGTCGCCTCATTTGGTCCAATGGCGCATGCATAACCGAGCCTTAGCCACTCATCGATCTCCCAATAGACCGATGTTTCATAAAATCACGGGGAGCCGCATAATCTATCACCGTTTCACTTGAAAGCGGGAAATATTGAATTAAGTGGTAGTTAGCCCCACACCACTGAACTTTCTTGAACACGTCGAGTCTAGGTGTCCTCACTTCCTAAAAGTTTTATATTTTTTTGGGACACATACACCTTTTCTCATCTGGACTTTGTGACCAGATCTGAACTTCCGTAGACATGTCACTCTAAGACATGCTTCGATGATCGGAAGGAAGTCCTGCCGTTGCAATTTCAAAACAACAGCGGTCTCAGGCCATCGTCTGCGAGCTACGCTCCTGGATTGATGTTAACGGAACGCCTATGTGGCTCCGGCTCTAAGCCCTGTCCTCACAGGCCGCGTCTCAGAGTTTAACTCTGAACTCGTGTCGATGGATTGCCTTAGTGGCTCCGTCTGGTTATTACCCACACCGACCTGTCGTTTGTGTATTTCTTCAACTCCTATACAAGCATTCCGATCTCATTAACACGAATCGCCATGAGGGGGAAAAGGGGATACGTATAAACAAACAGGTCGGACTACCCACCAACTTCCGCCGTGCGTACCACTATGAAGTCGGGCTCTCCTGCACTCAAACGTCAATTCAAAAGGAGCCTTGGCACATTTTATAACACATCCCATGCTCACCATCAATATTCCGCCGCGCTTACTACGATGAAGCTGAACTCCACTGGAACCACCATCTGTCCCATTCCAAATGAGCTTTGGCACATGTTAAAAGACACCACACGCATACCTTCTTCTGGAGCTAGAGAAGCTTCCTCGAGGCCGAACCAGACAACTTCCTTCGAAAAAGACCAATCTGGCGCCGAGAAGAAGAGTTCCCGTGAGTACCAATCAACTCGACTTCTTGTCCTGACGACGCAATCTTCTTGCCAAAGACAATGCCCCATTTTGATCGATCGCATGACGATCTCCCCAACTCGATCCTCATGAGGGGGAGTAGCACTAAAGCAAAATGGGAGCAATACTACGACAAAGTGCAAGATATATCAGAAAATGGTGAATTTCAAGCGCTTTCAGATAATCAAGCAAACACCACAGACTTCAAAGATCAAAGTTTCCGCCTCGTGTACAGCTCTCCCCATTTAAAGAGAACTTCCCAATTCCAACACAAGGTTGAACAAATGTAGGGGGAGTCGCGACTATTGAAGGGAGAGCCAGAACACAAGAAGTGAAGATCCGCCTCCATTACGCCTCTCCAAATTTAAAGAGAACTCCCCAATTCCAACTAAAGGTTGACCAAAAGTAGAGGGAGTTGTAATAATTGAAGGGAGAGATCGAATATAAAGAGACGATCTGGCAAGCAGCTTCGTGAAGAGATGTTCATAACATGGTGAGCTTGGATCTCCTAAAGAAGATGTCACAAGACAAGATAAAGGAGGAGGAGATTGAAGAAGAACACGCACGCACACGCTTCCGCCGCAACTTTGATACGTATTCTTTGAGGACTCAGGATAATTACAAGACCAAGATGACAAGCGCTAAATTGCAAATTGAACACAAAGGGGGAGATTGTTAGGATTATTTTATTGTGTTCAATTAAATTAGGTTATCTTAATCTTGTAATTAATTTAGGTGAACTGGGCTTTAATGTTTTAGAGCCCAGTGATTTTATTCTTGTAATGGGCTTACAAGGGCCCAAGTATTATATACCAACTTGTGGTATACATACTAAAACCCTAACACATAGTCATGTGTGTCTTGTGAGTTAAAATTATAGCGAGAGAATTTTGTGAAGCCACCAACCTTCAAACACACACACGCACCCCATGTTGAAGCAATTCTTCCATCTTAAATCGTGGTAAATTCGTTCTAGATTAGTATTGTTGGATCAAATAGGGACCAACAAAGTTTGAGAATGAGCTTAACGGTTGGAGACGAATTGCTCCATTTTGAGTTTGAGAATGAGTTTGATTTGAGAATGTGTTTTTCGGTTCGAGATGGTCTTAAGTCCTCTTCTAGTTGATTTATTTATTTTTTATTCTCATGTACTTTGTCATGCATTTTCTTTTATGTCCTTTTGACATTTTTTATTCTTTTGAAAATTGCATTGAAATCCTTTTTATATTTATTTAGTTTAAATAATTTTATTATATAATTCATCAAACCTCATTCTAAATAATATTGTTGTCTAATACATGAACTTATAAAATATGTTATTATATCTAAAAGTTGTAAAAGTTTTTGTGTAAGAAAATATTGAAAAAAATATCTTTTGAGTTTGAGAATGGATTTAATGGTTGGAGAAGAATTGCTGCATTTGGAGTTTGAGAATGAATTTGAGTGAAAGAATTGGTTTTTCGGTTGAAGATGACCTAATCAAAATCAACATGCTTAGTGACAAAGAGTATAAACTAGCTTAGTTAAACATAATAATATTTTTAATGGGGTTTGAAATTTTGTCATAGTAAAGTGAATTTAATCGTTTGTGGTAGCTCATATATTGTAATTAATCATCACTCATCGGCTCCTAGTCCTAGTTCCCATAAACTTCAATCGTTGGAACCATCTTTTCCTAGGAAACTAAGAAAAGATTGAATTATGAAATTAAAACGGATTACTCAATCAATCAAGCCAAGAAAGAAATAACTTTCCAATTTGGTTGATGTAGATACTTGCATGTATATTTTAATAGATAATTCAAAAGTGAAATTCTTAGTGCAGCCTCGATTTTTTATCCGTAGGAATTCCTTTATCCATGCTTATCTGTATGTACATTATCATATACACCTACATATAAATACACACACGCATCAACATAACTACAAAAAAAAAAACGCAGATTCGTATACATTAATAAAACTTGGTTAATAAAAAAATTTCTTTCTTGAAGTTCCCAAAAGATTCATATGTGTCTTTCATATGATTTGGCCTTTTACCTTCTTGTCCATTTCTCATACGAATAATGTCACCCTCCAAGTCATGTACTAAATAATTTCAACACAAACAAATTACTTAATCCCTCTCTAATCATTCTCTCACCGTTGAAAAAACATTCCAAAACCCGTCAAAAAACCTGCCCCTTGTCTTCTTTCACTTCGTGTTCACACCACTCCAAAGAATTATTTCCAAGAAACAAAAAAAAAATAATATAAAATGAAAAATGCTAGGAAACTGTGATGAGGATAGAAGATGGTGACTTCCAATTTCTTCAACTAGCACTATAACGAATGGTCACAGGTTGGTTCTCTCTCACTCTCACAACGTCGTGTCAGTTATTACAAATGCATAGCATTGCCCCATTCTTTTGTTTCTTAGCTCTTGTCTTAGAATATTCACCTTCGTGTTGTTGATTTTTTCACCCTAATTATAGCCAATATCTAAAGCTATAGCTACGCTAATTACCACCACCACCCCATCCCTCAAATCCCTTTATTTTCCCATCATATCTTCTCTCTTCGTTTGTCGGTACAAAACAAGATTATACGATAGTAGATGATCACAGCAAAAGGTTAATTAGTCATTCATGGCCTCATCATCAAGCAAATCTATGGTCGTTGTCGGAAAGCCAAGCCAAGAACCCCTTAGATGTCCTCGCTGTGATTCTTCAAACACAAAGTTCTGCTATTACAACAATTACAGTTTGTCTCAGCCTCGCCACTTTTGCAAGGCCTGCAAGCGTTACTGGACGAGGGGTGGGACGCTGAGGAATGTTCCCGTCGGCGGAGGTTGCCGGAAAAACAAGAGGGTGAAGCGTCCGCTGCCGTCCAACGGCGGAGGGGTTGTTTACAAGGCGGTGGAAAAGGCTAAGGCGGCGGCGGCAGTGGGAAACCCTAGCTTTCTTCAGCCACGTGTAGATCTGTATAGTCTCCCCACTGCTAATAACGTTAATCCTACCCTTGACTTTCGTTATCCCTTTTCTGGCTTAACTCCGACGAAGGTTTCGTCCGATGATAATCACGGCGGCGCTGGGTTATTATCTGATCTTCAGCCTCCTCAAGTGATGAGCAGTGATAATCTAGGACTAGGGTTTTCAACGTCGACGACGTCGAAGATCTTTGAGATAAATGGTGAGTTTTCATCTTCACCTTCTTCACCATTTCTCAATCCTTTATTTGGATCTTCATCGTTATCAACAGCTTTTGCCACTTCCTCGTCAATAACGCCAATGGCTGCTTCTCTTTTTGGTCAAACCATTAACCATTATCACAACTACTACGGTAACAGAGGTGAAGGTGATATGAAGGATGCTGAAAGAATAAGTAGTTTTCAGGGTTTGATGCAATATTATCATGAAGACAACAGTGCGCCGAAGAACTCAAATCCCTTTCAAAATTCGCAGATGAACTCTTCTGATGATCCTAACTCGTCTCTCTTATGGAACACAAGCAATATCAGCAGTGCTAGTTGGTTTGATCCTTCAAACAACGCGGGATCTTCAGTTCCTTCTCTGATCTAGCAAAAATCTCAGCTTTTCTTTTTTATTTTTCCTTTGGAATTTTTTTCGTGTACGAAAAACATGGGCCCGAGTTGTTTTTTCACGAGGGTCTTCTTGCTTGTTTCCTTTCTTTCTTTTTCCTCTTTTAACTTCTTTTCGCAGCAGATTCAGACAGTAAGCGTGGAAAAGAAAAATTATTACACATCCATAACTCTTGATGGACAAGGTTGTAATATGGATATGAGTGATAATGTCAGAAGGAGAAATCATCAGCAAGGGATTTTGGGCGAGGATGATCGTCAACAAGTTTGAACTAAGAGGAACCTTAGACCCTCTTCTCATCGGCTAAGGTTTCGTCATCAACCGCACATTGATTAAAAGGTGAATATCTTGTTCTAGTGATGATTGGTTGATGATATATAAGTTATGATACACATATATATAGATATATGTATATTTAGTTCATCATGGCATGGTCTTTGTGTTGACTTTGAGTTTGTTTAATTGTATGAGAGCTTTTCGATTTACCATGGATGGATGATTTGCTAGTTCTTCAAGAAACTCTAGTATAGCGATTAATAAACCATATCAGTTTTCTTTTCTTTATAAGTTGTATTTTAAGGATTGGGTATAGAGTTAAATGAACATATACCATATTGGTTGTTTTATATCACTGCAAATTTGTTTGATATATTATAATGCATTGTCTTGCATAGACTGCATATCTCGGATAATTAACATAATGGCGTTCATAGTCACCTGGTATATGAGGTAATATGATTTAACCAGCAATCAATTGATTTTGCTACCTCTGCCCTTGCTTTGTCATTTACTATTAGACAAATTAATGTCGATGGTAGAGTAGAGCACTATTATACACAATTTTATGTTGTCTTATTAATACAATGGAATTAATTTGATGAAAGTCTTCCCATGAAAAAAGGTATCCTCGTAGAGCAAATCCCGTAATGTTAAATCAGTTAGAGGCATTTATTTAGTACATCCAATTGAAAGTAGTGCTTGTTTTTCAAATTTAAATTTAATTTGATTTCGCATTGTGTTTAACATTGAATAAAGTCCATATATATATAAACCAAAATTTCACAATTTCAATTTTGTGTGCTAGTAGACATCATATGCCAAATCTTATGGCCATGAAAATTAGAATATTTATGCTTCCATTAATATATAATTTTACTTTCCTTCTGAACATTATTATATATTTCGGTTGTTAGCGTCGTTCTACATATTATTTTGTTCGTTAAAAGGATGTCGTTTTGGTTTTTTCAAAAAAAAATATGTAGATTTCCAGATTTGACCCTCGTATTAAATAACAACACAAAGTTCTATAAAAAACAAACTACACCAATGTAATATGCACGAAAAAGTCGTTTGAGGGATTAAGAGACATTTTAACATATTTCTTAATATGTGGGAAAAAATCTGAAACTGACATTTAAGGGAACAGATGGAGTATTAATTAATACTTATAAGTGTATGGGTAAAATGAACATAATCTACTGCATAGGGATAACTATTACAGTAAAACCTCTATAAATGAATAACATTGGGACCACTAAATTTTATTATTTTAAAGAGATTAATATATCGATTAATTAATATTTTATTAATTAAAAGAATTTTTTTAAACCCAACTATCTCTTAGTTCATGTCAGTGGGTGACTGAATTATATGAAAGCATGTGTGGGTATACTATCTTCATAGTACATACAATTATATGATGTACATAATTTATCAATAATAATATTGGTCATTTTATTTGTTGTAATGATAATGACATGGTGTCCATGGCAAATATTTTATAGTTGTACTATTTTTAGAAAATTATCATTATAATTAATCGTAATATTTTATAAATATTAATTTAGAATTTTGATGGAACCTTATGCGAAGCAAGCACAAATAATCTGAGAAGAACCACTGTCTATAGGAGAACGGTGCATTAACTACTTCACTCACATATATTTTATAATATATGTGTTATAGTAATTACTATTTTTTTAAAATTTTATTTAAGTACATATCAATTTTATTTTCATGTTTCGGTTGTATTTACCTAGAGAGATACTTACTTTCCATGTTTTGGTTTGACAACAAACGAGATGCAACATTTTCATGTTTTATTTTCATTTTCATGTTTAATTTTTGCCATTTTAGAAATTTAAGATTTTTTGTTTAATTAACTTGCATGTTTTATAATGTTTTTACTTGTCTAAGCACTATATAATTAATGAACAAACCAACCAGAGTTGATCCAAGTGGTAAATGGCTTGGTATAGATTAAGCAAGGTCTCGGGTTCAAATATTTGTGTTCAAATATTTGTGTATGAACGAACTTCTTTCTTGTGTGAATACAATATCATCTTAGTAACCATTGAATACTTGAAATATAATGGTTGTCGTGTGAATTTTTTTATTTGACGAAGAAATGGATGGATGTGAAGTAAGACTACAGGACAAGACACCATCGTTCATCTCTGCCTTCTGAATGGCGTAATGAATCAACTGACTCATCGTAGATTGAACATGAAGAACATCCGTATTAGAACTTGGGAACTAACGAATCAGAATCAAGTTGGAGGTTTGTGGTTATCTTGTTATAGTGTCAATTAGATTATGTAATGAGTGGGGCAAGGCAAATTTATCATCTCTCGCAAGTTTGCAATGAATGCAAATTCCGATGGTTCAAGAAGAAATATCTTTCTTAGATGTATCGACTATATGTTGTTCGATTCAAGTAAAGAAACAACAGTATTGATGCGCATATCATTTTGAAACGACAAGTTATAGGTAGAAGTCTAACTTGTTGACACATTTTCAATTTTTAATTTTACTTCATATCTATATGAAAATTTTAGTTCTTGAATTATCCTCGTTGAATATTATTTGTTGAAATCTAAAATGTTTAAATAATGAATTAAATTATTAAATCTTTTGTTCTTAATAGAAAAAAAAACATGGGCATTTATGGTTGCGCGGCAATAAATTTTTAATATATATAATATAATATTTATATATATAATCAGCATAAAATGGGATTTTTTATTGATCTATAACCTCCACATGGGATTAGTGAACCCGGGGGTTGATTTGGCATGTTGACGTGGCACAAAAAAATGGCACACAATAGGGGCCCACGGATGGTGCTCACCCAGCTATTGTGTGCCATTTTCTTGTGCCACGTCAACATGCCAAATCAACCTCGGGTTAACTAATCGCATGTGTAGGTTATAAATCAATAAAAAATTCCATTGTATGCTGATTTGGGGTGTTGATGTAGTTGTTGCTCACGAAGGTGCTCACACAATATATATATATATATATATATATATATGGCAAATCTACACATAAATCCCCCTACCCCAAACTATACATCAACTTACTCCCCCTTCTTAATTCATTTATCACTAAACTCCCCCTTTCAAACTATTATATCACATAGCTACCTAATGGACAAAAATACCCCTGTAAAACATAAATATTGCAAAATAACCTTGTGAATTCACTTACAGAGACAACGACGACGAACAGACGACGAAAAGCAGAACGAATCTCAGCTTCACCTTCACAACGAGCAGCGAATGAGATTCTTAGGGCTTCACACCTTTATTCGACTTGTAAGAACGGTATACTGTAAAAACGGCCTCTTGACACCGTTTTTTTTTACTTTAATTTTTCGTTTTTTGTGGCGTTTTGAGTTAATGTAGAGATTAGGGCTTTCATAGTTGCATTTCCTGAAGGATTTAATGTCGGGCTGTGTTTAATTTTGTGATTACGGCTCGAATTTGGGGTTTATGGCAAAATTAGGGTTTAACTATTTTGTTCTTCAAATTAGGAACTTGGTATTATTCAAATTAGGGTTTTTTTAGCTTCTAATTTCGCTGCTAGATGTAAAGGTACATTGTGACTATCTTGGTATGAGTCTCGGTTGCTTTTGCGTACGATAATTGAATTGGTGCTTGTATATGTTTTTTGGTACCGTATGACATAGTTAATTGGTACCGTAATTTCATTATTTGATTTTCTCGTTTTTGTCGCATGCAGAAATGGCATCGAAGTTGAAAAAACCCACCGGCTCAAGAAAATCGAGAAAGAATTACGAGATGACATCACGATGTTTGAGTCCACGAGGGAGCAGAATCTGGAGGGCGTGGATTGCGGGGTACAAAATGCACTGTCCATGGATCGATACACGTCGGACTGGTAGCACGTGCGAGGTATCTTGATGAAGTCGACGTTGAATTGTATCGTGGCTTCATGGCTGCCACGATACTTACGGACGATTTTAGTTGCACGCTCCACCTGTTTGAGTGTTATGTATGTGTGTTTTGGGACTGATATGCTGTTGATCTTGAGTTCTCTGATTTGTTTGTTTCTGTTCCAGTTTTTTTTGTAGTACCTGAACTAACATGTTTGTAGTACCTAGATGACGACAGTTGTAGTACCATAGTATATGCTTTCGTAGTACCATAATTAGGTCTTTTGTAGTACCTTTTATGTGCCGTGCGAGCGGCTTGAAAATACGCCAAATCTAATTTGTCGTACCAGTACACAGACCTTTGTAGTACCTAGATGTGGTTGGTTGCAGTACCATAGTATATGCTTTCGTAGTACCATAATTAGGTCGTTTGTAGTACCTTTTCTGTGTCGTGCGAGCGGCTTCAAAATACGTCAAATCTAATTTGTCGTACCAATACATAGACGTTTGTAGTACCTAGATGTGGTTGGTTGCAGTACCATAGTGTATGCTTTCGTGGTACCATATTTAGGTCGTTTGTAGTACCTTTTATGTGCCATGCGAGCGCTTCAAAATACGCCAAATCTAATTTGTGATACCATTACATAGACGTTTGTAGTACCTAGATGTGAATAGTTGTAGTATACACAAAATCTTTCCGTGCCGTGCGAGCGGCTTCGATATACGCAAAATCTAATTTGTGGTACCAATACATAGCGTTTGTAGTACCTAGATGTGGACGATTGCGGTACCATAGTATATGCTTTTGTAGTACTGTAACTTGGTCGTTTGTAGTACCTTTTCCGTGCCGTGCGAGCGGCTTCGAAATACGCCAAATCTAATTTGCCGTACCAATACATAGACGTTTATAGTTCCTAGATGTGGTTGGTTGCAGTACCATAGTGTATGCTTTCGTGGTACCATAGTTAGGTCTTTCGTAGTACCTTTTCCGTGCCCATCGTTCGGTTGTCGAAAACACGTAGAATCTTGAGCGTTAAGGATTTAGAGCTTACATAATGCGGCAAATAACAAGATTTAAATATATGGCAACGTGAAATCTTGACTATGTGGTAAGATATTGTTACTAGCATCATGTAAGTAGAAAGAAAGTTGGAATTTCAATGTAACAATCCTTGATTGTAAATGTTAACCCGCCTTTTTTGATACCAAATGATCAATGTAGTAGCGTTAACTATCGTAACGCACTCACGGACCAAAAAATAACCCAAACGACGTCGAAATACGCCAACTCTAATTTGTAGTATCAATATAAACACGTTTGTAGTATCTAGATGTGGACGTTTACAGTACCATACTATACGCTTCCGTAGTACCATAACTAGGTCGTTTGTAATACCTTTTCTATGCCGTGCGAGCGGCTTCGAAATACGCAAAATATAATTTATGGTACCAATACATAGTGTTTGTAGTACCTAAATGTGGACGGTTGCGGTACCATATTATATGCTTTGTAAGTACCTTAATTAGGTCGTTTGTAGTACCTTTTCTGTGCCGTGCGAGCGGCTTCGAAATACGCCAATCTAATTTGCCGTACCAATACATAGACGTTTATAGTTCCTAGATATGGTTGGTTGCAGTACCATAGTGTATGCTTTCGTGGTACCGTAATTAGGTCTTTTGTAGTACCTTTTCCGTGCCCATCGTTCGATTGTCGAAAACACGTAGAATCTTGAGCGTTAAGAATTTAGAGCTTACATAATGCGGCAAATAACAAGATTTAAATATATGGCAACGTGAAATCTTGACTATGTGGTAAGATATTGTTACTAGCATCATGTAAGTAGAAAGAAAGTTGGAATTTCAATGTAACAATCTTGATTGTAAATGTTAACCCGCCTTTTTTGATACCAAATGATCAATGTAGTAGCGTTAACTATCGTAACGCACTCACGGACCGAAAAATAACCCGAACGACGTCGAAATACGCCAACTCTAATTTGTAGTATCAATATAAACACGTTTGTAGTACCTAAATGTGGACGTTTACAGTACCATACTATACGCTTCCGTAGTACCATAATTAGGTCGTTTGTAATACCTTTTCTGTGCCGTGCGAGCGGCTTCGAAAAATATAATTTATGGTACCAATACATAGTGTTTGTAGTACCTAGATGTGGACAGTTGCGGTACCATATTTTATGCTTTGTAAGTACCTTAATTAGGTCGTTTGTAGTACCTTTTCTGTGCCGTGCGAGCGGCTTCGAAATACGCCAAATCTAATTTGCCGTACCAATACATAGACGTTTATAGTTCCTAGATGTGGTTGGTTGCAGTACCATAGTGTATGCTTTCGTGGTACCAAAGTTAGGTCTTTTGTAGTACCTTTTCCATGCCCATCGTTCGGTTGTCGAAAACACGTAGAATCTTGAGCATTAAGGATTTAGAGCTTACATAATGCGGCAAATAACAAGATTTAAATATATGGCAACGTGAAATCTTGACTATGTGGTAAGATATTGTTACTAGCATCATGTAAGTAGAAAGAAAGTTGGAATTTCAATGTAACAATCCCTGATTGTAAATGTTAACCCGCATTTTTTGATACCAAATGATCAACGTAGTAGCGTTAACTATCGTAACGCACTCACGGACCAAAAAGTAACCAGAACGACGTCGAAATACGCCAACTCTAATTTGTAGTATCAATATAAACACATTTGTGGTATCTAGATGTGGACTTTTGCTGTACCATACTATAAGCTTTCGTGGTACCATAATTAGGTCGTTTGTAGTACCTTTTCTGTGTCGAACGAGCGCTTCGAAATACGCCAAATTTAATCTGTCGTACCAATACATAGACGTTTGTAGTACCTAGTGCGGATTGTTGCAGTACCATAGATTATGCTTTCGTGGTACCATAATTAGGTCGTTTATAGTACCTTTTCCGTGCCCATCATTCGATTGTCGAAAACACGTAGAATCTTGAGCACTAAGGATTTAGAGCTTACATAATGCGGCAAATAGCAAAATTAAATATATGGCAACGTGAAATCTTGACAATGTGGTAAGATATTGTTACTAGCATCAAGTAAGTAGAAAGAATAACCCGAACGACGCCCCTCACGGACTAGCATCTTGACTATTTGATATTGTTACTAGCATCTTGACTATTTGATACAAAATGATCAACTTAGTAGCATTAACTATCGTAACGCACTCACGGACCAAAAAAAACCCGAACTACGTCGAAAAATTCCTATCCGAATTTGTAGTATCAATATACATATATTTGTACTACCAATATATATACGTTCGTCGTACCGTATCGTATGTTAGTGTAGTACCATGCATAGGTTACTTGTAGTATCTTTTTCGTACCACGTTTTTAATAGTCGAAATTCCTATCCTGATTTGTAGTACCACCATACATATATTTGTAGTGCCAATATATAGATATTCGTGGTACCATATTATAAGCTAGTTTGTACCATGAGTAGGTTACCTGTAGTATCTTTTCCGTACCACGTTTTAACTAATGAAATTCCTACGCAAATTGTAGTATCAATATACATATATTTGTGGTGCCAATACATAGATGTTTGTGGTACCGTATCATAAGCTAGTGTAGTACCATATGTATGTTACTTGTAGTATCTTTTTCGTACCACGTTTCTAGCAATCGAAATTCCTACCCAAATTTGTAGTACCAATATAATTATGTTTGTAGTTCCAATATATAGATGTTCGTAGTATCAGTACCTACCATAGTGTAGTACCAAACGTATGTTACTTGTGGTATCTTTTTCGTACCACGTTTCTAGCAATTGAAATTCCTACCCAAATTTGTAGTACCAATATGCATATGTTTGTAGTTCTAATATATAGATGTTCGTGGTACCGTACCCTATCATAGTGTAGTACTATACATATGTTACTTGTAGTATCTTTTTCGTACCACGTTTCTAGCAATCGAAATTCCTGCCCAAATTTGTAGTTCCAATATACATATGTTTGTAGTTCCAATATATAGATGTCAATAGTGCCATACCCTACGATAGTGTAGTACCATATGTATGTTACTTGTAGTAGCTTTTTCGTACCACGTTTCTAACAATAGGAATTCCTGCCCCAGTTTGTAGTATCAATATACAGATATTTGTAGTACCATATATAGATATTTATAGTACCATAGCTTATGATAATGTATTACCGTGGGTAGGTTACTTGTAGTATCTTTTGCGTACCACGTTTTTAATTATCGAAAACACGTGTAGTACCATACTATACGCTTCCGTAGTACCATAACATATGCTATCGCAGTACTATCTCTAGGTTGTTTGTAGTATCTTTTACGTACCGGGCGAACAACGTTGAAATACTTCAAAACTAATTTGTGGTACCAATATAAACACGTTTGGGGTACCTACATATGAACTTTTGTGGTAACATTACTTATGCTATTGTAGAACAATCCGTAGGTTGTTTGTAGTACCTTCGCCGTACCATTATTTTGATTGTCGAAAACACGTAGATTCTTGAGCAATTAACGCCTGAGAGCCTACATAATGTGGCAAATAACAAAAATTAACATATGACAACATAAAACATACACTAACTTCCAACATACGAAAAATATTCACTATGGAGTAAGATATTGTAACTAGCATCATTTAAGTAGAAGGAAAGTTGGCATTTCAATGTGATAATCCTTGATTCTAAATGTCAACCCGCCAATTATGATACCAAATGATCATCTTACTATATTTAACCATGGTAACGTACTCACAGACCTAAAAATAACCCAAAATACCATAGCTCTAATTGTGGTACCAATATAAACACATTTGAAGTACCGTGACTTATGCCATTGTAGTACCACTGGTAGGTTGTTTGTAGTATCTTTGTCGTACCCCTCAGTTGATTGTCAAAAACACGTCGAAATACGCCCTCTAATCGTTGTACCAATGTAAACACTTTTGTAGTACCTATATATGGACTACTGTAGTACCATAACATATGATATCGTAGTACCATCTGTATGTTGTTTGTAGTATCTTTCACGTAGTACCATAATATATGCTAGTGTATTACCATCCGTAGGTTACTTGTAGTATCTTTGTCGTACTAGGTTTTTAATTATCGAAAACACGTAGATTATTGTGCAATAAGCCATGTAAACTTCCAAAATACGGCACACAATAAAAATTAAACACACGGTGACATCGAAATACGCTCTCTAATTTGTAGTACCAATATATACGTCTGCAGTACCACGACATGGTTCTTTGCAGTACCATAAACGTCTCTATTGAAGTACCCTTGGTTGGTAGTTTGTAGTATCTTTTACGTATTGGGCGAACGGCGTCGAAATACGCTAGCCCTGATTTTTGCTACCAATATATAGACATTTGAAGTACCAACATGTGGATGATTGCAGTACCATAACTTAGGCTATTGTAGTACCAGACGATCAACTTAGTATATTTAACCATGGTAACGTACTCACGGACCAAAAAATAATCCGAACGACGTTGAAATACGCTCTCTAATTTGTAGTACCAATATATACACGTTTACAATACCACAACATGGTTGTTTGCAGTACCATAAACATCTATGTTGTAGTACACTTCGTAGGTAATTTGTAGTACCTTTTACGTACCTGGCGAACGGCGTCGAAATACGCTAGCTCTAGTTTGTGGTGCCAATATAAAGACGTTTGCAATACCAACATGTGGACGTTTGTAGTACCAAAAAATACAGCAACTGAGTCACGATGACAATATATACAGTAAACCCACTGAATCATAAAAACTGCATTAGCACCAAAAGATAAAGGAATACAGTACCTATGTTGGTTTTTTACAGTACCTATATTTATTTTTTTGTAGTACCAAAACATGTTTCAACACTTGAACAGTTATTAGAAAACATGTTTCAACACTTGAACAGTACCAAATAATCACCTCTTATCTGAAGTTGCCAACTAAATGAAGTTAGTAAGAGTGGACCGACGAGTCGTGAGCAAGCGAGCACAGATGGGCACACGCAGTGAGCCTGCTGATGAGGATCGACTCGTTGCGAATGGAGGACTCTGATTCTTGCATCGTTCTGTGTAGCGCTTGCTTGTAATCTCCTGCTCTGACGAAGGCGGACATTATCGAGCTCAATGAGACGATTTTCTTTCAGGCATTTCGTCGAACAACTCCTTCGCTTTCTTTAGGTTTCCAGTTTTGCCATACCCATCGACCACATAAGTCCACAGCACGACGTCCCTTTGAGGTCAAATAGCTTCTGTGCTTGGCCCATGTCGAGATTCAACTCCGTTTGATCGAGCTCAAGTCCGTAAGCTCGAGTCAAGAACCTCGACGAGTAACCATCGGTGGAAAAAAAACAGAAAACTTACCTAAGCTTACCTGGACCGAGAAACCCACTGTGATTGGATAGGCTAGGAGCTTTTCCGGCGAGGAGCTGAAGACGAATGGGACAAAAACAGGGTGACGAGGTCTGAGAACGTTGGGCAAAGTGGGTGTCGTCGATTGAATTGGAGAAGAAAAGATTTAAAAAATTATAAATGAGGGGCAAATTCGTCCATTCAGTAAAATGGGTAGTGTTGTGTATGAATGTTTTGAATTAGGGAGTTTTATAATAAATTAAATGAGATGGGGAGTTAGTTGATGAAAAGTTTGGAAAGAGGGATTTAATTGAGGTTGCCCCTATATATATATGCGTGTGCAAGTGCATAATTGCTGCAACACTTTCGAATTACGCAATCCCACGTTGGAACCTTTTAGATTGAAAACGACGACTGAGCTTTCTTGCCTCTTGCTTGCTAGGTCCATTTGAAAATTCTTTGACATGTATGACTACTATTCATGTAATAATAATAATAATCGTAATAACAACGAAAACAGTTCTAATTCACTAAAACTAATTATTGCGATTATTCATGACCCGTAGGGTTCAAGATAATGGACTATGCCGTATCTCCCTAACCTAGATTTTAAAAAATAATAATAATCAAATAACATCATCGTCGATATATGACAAAGTATGATGAAGAAAGAGTTAAATGAAGATAATTTGACGCCAATACACGTGGAAGCAATACAATATGTCATGTTACGGTCAACTTAAACAGTCAAAGTATATAGCTATGATCATTTCTCTTTAGGAACAAGTGTTGAGTAATCTTTCTTCTCTTTTTTTTTAACATAAATATTGGCCATACCGAATAATAATCATTGAACCGAATCGAATTGAGCTAAAGACCGACGACCTAATGATGATGGTGCACTAGAGAGAGCTTTATCTATTAATTCTCAATCATTTTTTTATCAAATGCAATTTTTTATTATAATAAAAATGGAAATCGAATGGTTAGGTGAAATCGAGTAAATGTCGCTTTTAAGATAAAAATCATTTTATCCGCCTACGTGTCTGTCTATTAAAAATACCGCTCTTCGCACAAGTCATATACTATATAGTTATGTCAACCCAAAATCCAAATGTTACTTCATCTGATATCAACTAGTTTTCGTGATCGATTATTAATGTGAAATTCGTTAAATTCACCCACTTTTTTTAAATATTTTTGTGATGAAAATAAATGGAACGATCAATTCATATATATGTATATATATTGTTTGTGTAACCCTTATTGATCAGATTTGGGACACTATTTTCTGCATGCCATGAAATAGTAGGAAAAAGAAAAAGGAAGACTCGGAATCCAATGACACGCACCCATTGTACATGGCGTGGTTGTGATAAAGCGAGACAATGGCTTGTTATTGCACGTACTTGTCAACTATCCTATGGAAGCATTGTGCAAGAAATGAGATTTAAATATGTTGAGTAAAGAAAAAGTAGGATTTATTGCCGACGATCATATCGATTTCATGCTTTATCTTTTATTCGAGCATTATTGATATGTCCCATTTGTTAGCTAAGGTCCTTTCTTGATTTCACATTCATCGATTGATTTTATCTTCTTTTTATTTTTTATGTATTGCGTACGTTAACTACTTCGACTATGTGACCATGAGAAGCGCTTTTTGATATTTTTGACAATGAGCTTGGAAATTATCTTTAACGGTTGAGATTAGAAGTAGGATAATATGTTAGAGAAGTGGTTGGTCGTAGTCAAAAGATTTAATGGTACGGATGTGTATACCCTAACAAAACCAATGAAATAATGATGTCTCGCAAGTTAACATTTGATTAAAAAAAATGTTCTATATATGTATATATTATGGCAATATTGCATGAATTAGAAGGTCAACTCAAATTTGAAATTTTAATTTGAAGATTCATCTTCTTTTTTTTTTTTTGAAATGTCGTTTTTTTTTTGTATTGATATTAACAAGCACTTGTTTTGGAATTTCAAACGAAGTCTATGTTTGTTTACTGACCAAATATCTTAATTGCTTGCGCTGCTAGTGCTACTTCAACGAACCTCGAATAAAATATCGTCAATTTCACCTGTGAAAAATTGAAATTTTAATATGATATGGCCTTCTCATGCTTATTATTATACACATACACATAAATAAAGATATTTCTCATCGGACTTGTCATTGTTTAAGTAATTAACTTTCACATTGTCTCTCTATCTACGTAAAGGTAACATCTGCAACATAAATTGACGTTCTTTAAAGTAGTATATATTTCGTAGAATAACTGCATGAACATCTCTGTAGTACTCTTGTTAAGAAGGAAAAACATTAACCAAAATTCGTATAAATAAATCATGGGAACACATGGATTTACAGATATTTATTTAATGATTCAATTAAAATTCATTACACTATTTAAACCGTCGGTCGAATTAGAGATCAATTACGTGCACAGTCAAATTATGTTCATCAGCTTTTAGCTTTATCCTGACTTTATTAGCTCTCATTACATGCATATTACTATTACTTTATCCTTTTCATCTCTTTATTAATAATGGCTTTGCTCACTCTTCGAAGAAAACCCCTACTCAGAGATAACGCTAGCATTGCACAAATCGCTCTAACATGTAACTGAAAAACTCTGTACATACATCGAAAGCAAACGTTTGATACTTTCTACACCCAAAGCAATGAAAAGCAAAAGAGCACATCATAAACCAAAACTGGACATATTGGTCACTTTTATCTGAAAAAAGTTGTTTGTAATAAAGAAGACAACTCAAACTTAATCCTCTATAAGAAGCTTACAGACATCAAATTTATAAACCTGCAGTATACCAAAACCCATAAGTTATTACAGAAAATGATAAAAACCTTATAACCATTCCATCACTCTCTTGTCTGACGTATAATGTATTCCCTTTAATAAACATTTCAAAGAGAAGGGTCAAAACCCTGATTTTTATCATCAGTACTGTTACTATCTGACCAACGATTCAGATTATTACTCGATGAATAAGTACTCGCCTGATTTCCACTGCTGCCTACAACACTCGCCGGCGGCCCACTGTTCCAAAAGCTCGCCGTCGCCGGCCTTGAAGTAGCAGTAAACGATGCTGCAACTGTGTTGTTGATGAACCCTTGAGCCCAAGAATTCAAAGCAGGCCTCTGTTGAATAAGCTGAGACCCGACAAATGTACGATGATGATGATCGGTGTCTTGCATCTCGGAACTAGTCACCATTGGTCGATGTGCACCACTCATCGTCTCATGGCCGCCGCCAGAAGAAGGTTTCAGATTCTGAAAGTTCATTCCGTGAAAAAGCGCCGGCGGCGACATATTAGAACCATCAAACTGTGAAGGCATCAAAGGCTGAGGGGTAACCATGGCCGCCAAAGGAGCGAAGAATCCACCAGCAGTTGATGATGAAGGATACAGAGATGGAATTATACTATTATTACCACCGCCGCCCAATAACGGATCTCCTGCCCTAATTAAGTTCTGATTACTGAACAAACCGCCGTAGCTCTGAGGTAAGAAACAAGGCGCTGCTGAAGATGACGGTGATAGAGATGAATTATTAGCTGCCATAGCAGATTGAATATTCGGTCTTGGTGGTACTGTCGCCGCCGCCGTCGTCGAAGAAGATGAAGAGGGTTTCGACGGCCGCTTGCTCTTTCTGCAGCCACCGCCGACGGGGACGTTCCTTAGGTTTCCGCCCTGAGTCCAGTACCTTCGACAAGCCTTGCAGAAGTAACGAGGCTGAGAGAGGCTGTAGTTGTTGTAATAACAGAACTTTGTGTTGTTCGAATCGCAGCGAGGGCACTTTTGGGGCGCCGGCGGCTGTTGGGAAGTAATTTGATCATTGGTTGTGTTCTCTTGATTCTGCTTCATTACACGGCGATTGTTGCCGTAGTTAGGTTGTTGCTGGTAATTATTCTGAAGATGATGATGATGATGATGATCGCTGTCCATCGTGTGTATTGCTATTTGCTTGTCTACTACTGTGTGTAGAGAGAGAGAGAGAGAGAGAGAGAGAGAGAGAGAGAGAGAGAGAGAGACGGGCTGGTGAGATGTCAAAGAAAACCTAGAAATTAAATGAGGTCTTTAATTGGCGTGGTAAGGAAATAATAATTCAACGCTGTGGATATGAATGTAATCCCCACTTGTCTGATTTATTTGGATTACGAGAATGAGATCAACTTCGATTTATTTCTTCCACGCCATAGCTAGCTAGCAAAAGAAAACAAGGGTTTTTGTTCTTAGGAGCATTCTAATCGACAGGGAAAAAAAAAAGGACATGAGAGAGAGAGAGTGAAGAGGGATAAAGTGGAGAAAGAAGATGACGAAGAATTTATGACAATAAGTGCCACCTGCCCAATTTCTTCTTCTATCATAGAATCATCTTAACGATTAAGAAAAAATAAGAGAGAGAGAGAGAGAGAATAAACGAGGGACTTCTATTAGTTCATGAAGGACGGAGGAAGAACACACAAATCAAACGCAGATATGTATGTATTTGTATATATCAAAAAAGAAAAAGAAAATAAAAGAAAAGTCTCTCTTGTTTGCTGTGTGTGTCAACGATGGCTAATTTGATTAAATGTATACATTCCGAGGCTAATAAAGCAGACATGCATATGATATATATACGCACTGGGAATAAAGTTAAAAAGTAAAAATCTGACCTCGAATCAGAATGTAATAAATTTAGGGCCAATTGTATTTCAGGCCCTACTAAGAGTTTTAAGCAGGAATCAGGCCCTCTTTACATTTTAAGTAGGGAGAAGGACCTAAACAATATTTTGGTTAGGGATAAAGACCCATTCAGACGGAAAAGACTTTTGTACCCTTATTTTTTTCTGAAATTACATCAAATCGATTTCAGTACCAGAAATCCTAAAATCAGTTTCCCCCTTTCATCGAGAAAAGCAGACGAAACTTCAGGCCCTCTTTACACCCTTAATCGACGAATCTTGCGATGGCGAAGAAGAAACCCGTTAATCGCCAAGAAATTGGCCGGAAGAAGGTTGCTGGGAAGAAGAAAGTTGATGGGAAGAAGCGCGGCGTCGATCGCGGAGGAATTGGCCGGAAGAAGGAGAATATAGTTGCTGGGAAGAAGAAAGTCGATGAATCGAGTGAACGGCGTCCAGCAGGCATAAGAAGTCGATGAATCGAGTGTTTAGCACAGTTGGTGTTTCGAATGATGGCTTAGCTTTTGGAAGGATGTTAACAGTTCAGGTCATCTGCTTCTGTTTTTACTGTAGCGTTTTGAACTAGTTCTATTTCATACCACATCACAGTTAAATTATACCGCATAAGTTTAATTTGGTACCACATCACATATAAATTATATCACTTAAGTATATTATGATACCAATATATACTCCACTCGTACCAAAAAATAAGAACATTACAGAAACTTATATGGCCGGAAAAATAATTTTTTTACACAATACCACATCACATGTAAACTATACCACTTCATTATAATATGGTACCAATATATACTCCACTCGTACCAAAAAATAAAAACATTACAGAAACTTATATGGCCTGGAAAATAATTTATTTACACAATACCACATCGCATGTAAATTATACCACTTCATTGTAATATGGTACCAATATATACTCCACTCGTACCAAAAAATAAGAACATTACAGAAACTTATATGGCCGGAAAAATAGTTTCTTTACATAATACCGCATCACATGTAAATTATACCACTTAGTTATAACATGTAAACTGTACCACTTCAGCATGATTTAATAGCAATTTATACTCCTTTCATACCAAAATATAAGAATATTCCAGAAGCTACATGGGCCAACAGTGAATATGCCTCTCCATCTTTATATAATACCACATCACGTGTAAACTGTACCACTTCAGCATGATTTCGTACCAATTTATACTCCTTTCATACCAAAATATAAGAACATTCCAGAAGCTACATGGGCCGACAGTGAATATGCCTCTCCATCTTTATATGATACCACATCACGTGTAAACTGTACCACTTCAGCATGATTTTGTACCAATTTATACTCCTTTCATACCAAAATATAAAGAACATTCCAGAAGCTACATGGACCAACAGTGAATATGCCTCTCCATTTTTATATGATACCACATTACGTGTAACATGTACCACTTCAGCATGATTTAGTACCAATTTATACTCCTTCCATACCAATATATAAGAACATTCCAGAAGCTACATGGCCGACGGTGAATATGCCTCTCCATCTTTATATGATACCACATCACGTGAAAACTATACCACTTCAGCATGATTTAATACCAATTTATACTCCTTTCATACCAAAATATAAAGAACATTCCAGAAGCTTCATGATCCGTCAATGAATATGGATCAATATTTGTACCATACCAAAACACGTGTAAAACATACCACTTCATCGTAATGTCGTACCAATTTATACGCCATTCATAACAGAAAATAAAGAACATTCCAGAAGCTTCATGATCCGTCAATGAATATGGTCTCACCATCTTTATATGATACCACATCACATGTAAATTATACCACTTGATAATATTTTGGTAACATTTTATACTATCCTGGTAACAATACATTATGAAATGATACCACATTAAGTCGTACTGATACTAGATAATATGTTATCTGTACCATATTAATGGATCGAATAATTTCGTAAATAAAAGTTGTTTTTCTCGGTTGTGGAGGAATAAAAATCATGGAAATATATGATTTGATGTATAATCCACGAAGTTCCTTGATTTTGTTACGTTTTATGCAAATATGATATAAGTAGTCAAGTAATGATGTTTTGATCATGTGAATTGTATACCAATGCAAATCGTAGACAACTATATTTACATCACATTGATATATACCATTATGAATTACAACGAATGTATCCTAAACAACATTATACAACAATCATAGAACAAATCTTACGACAATAAACCTTTAATCGTAACCCCGAAACAGTTTACCCTAAGATCCGATACTCTATACCAAAAAACTGGAAACCCTAGCGCGTAAACCGCAATCTGTAACACATAAAGTGTTTCTGGTACCACATTATTACAGGAATATATACTACATAAAAGTTTCTGGTTAAACAGTACCACTACCTCCCCAAATGGTACCACTACCTCTCCAAATCGTACCACTTACTCCCCAAATGGTACCAGTTCCTCCCCAAATGATACCAGATCCTCGCCAAATCATACCACTTCCTCCCCAACGGATACCATAACCTGCCGAAATGAAGAATATTCCACAACCTTCCAAATGACATATACTCTGAAAATAAATGCTATCCCTTCCCATTCGCACCCTGCCAAATGACATATATGCTCTGAAAATAAAGAACATTCCAGAAGCTTCATGATCCGTCAATGAATATGGATCAATATTTGTACCATACCAAGACACATGTAAAATATACCACTTCAGCATAATGTCGTACCAGTTTATACTCCATTCATAACAAAAATAAGGAACATTCCAGAAGCTTCATGATCCGTCAATGAATATGGTCTCACCATTTTTATATGATACCACATCACATGTAAATTATACCACTTGTAAATATTTTGGTAACCATTTATACTATCCTGGTAACAATACATTACGAAACGATACCACATTAAGTCGTACTGATACTAGATAATATGTTATCTGTACCATATTAATGGTTCGAATAATTTCGTAAATAAAAGTTGCTTTTCTCGGTTGTAGAAGAATAAAAATCATGGAAATATATTATTTGATGTATTAAACCACCAAGTTCCTTGATTTTGTTAGCAAATAAGATGCAACTAGTCAAGTAATGAGGTTTTGATCATGTAAATATACACCAATGCGTAAACAGTAATCTGTAACACATCTTACATTTCTGGTACCACATTATTACATGAATATATACTACATAAATGTTCCCACCCAAAATAATACTAAGATTCAGCTTTCCCGCCCAAAACGGCGTGACTTGCTATACCAGTTTACGCCTCTATTATACCACTTTACTCTGTTTTAGTACCACATCTTATAAAACTAATACCAAATGAGAATAAGTAATAGTTATCGTCGCTATACCACTTTACGCCTCTATTATACCACTTGACGCTATTTTTGTACTACATCTTATAAAATTAATACCAAAATGAGAATAAGTAATATATCGTACCAGTTCGAGTGAGTAAAGCTTCTTATCGTTGCGATACCACTTTACGCTTCTATTATACCTTTTTACTCTGTTTTAGTACCTCATTATATAAAATTAATACCAAATTAGAATAATATCTCGTACCAGTTTGAGTAACGCTTCTTATCGTAACTATACCACTTTACGCCACTACTGTACCGAACCTTATGGAAACTATACCACTTACGCCTTTCTGATACCACATAACGAACACTCATTTAAACTACTGGCGATTTCACTTTCATTTCGTTAATCTTGATGGACGAACGATTGAGGGACCACTAAGGCGCGACGTAATTTTCAAGGTATGGGTCTCTCGAATTTATGCATATTAGCTTTAATTTCGAACATGCTCGATTTATGTAATTTGCGTAAATGAATTTCTAAATTATTCCTCACGGATCTTAAATCTGACGACGTAAATATCATTGAGATCATCGAGTACACATCAAACTTGATTTTGTGCCCGTATGCTCGAAAATTTACGGCAAATCGATCATTGAAATAGTTTTATCGATTGATACCATTTGAATAACATCTCGTAACAGAATAATAGCAATACATACCTTTTTATATAACACCTAAAAGGACATTTTCGTCAAATCATACTTTATGCCCTTTAATTTGAATTTTATCTAAAGTTGGTCCTTAAACCTATATTTCATCTGAGGAGGGCCTGAACTCAAAAGCAAAGTTTTGATGGGGCCTGATTTGGAAACGCCCCATAAATTTATGAATGGTTGCAAACAAGTGGCGCATATCAGATCATGAGCTACCTGTAGGTTTTAGCTAAACTATAATTAGAAGAGATGACCAGCGCAGGTTTTCCGGCGGCTGAGCTACGGCGGCGGTAGTGTGTGGTCCGATGGCTGGGTTATCAGCGTATATATATATATATATAATACATATATATTCTTTCATTTCCGTTCAATCTTGTTTTCAACTTTTTTATTGTGTTGTTTATGAGCGAGAGTTCTATTTATTGCATTCTATATTTTTTACTCAACAAAAAAGGTGAATTAGAAAAATCGAAATGATTCTTCATGGTGGGGGTCACATTTGGAAGGCCGACCTAAAAAACTTGGTTTCGACGGAAAAGACAGGAATGCCCCTATGTAGCTTGTCATTTTAACCATGTCAAGACATGCAATTTTAACTAAAATACGACATAATAATTAAATATAAAGAAAAAAAAGTGTGCTCTTTTGTCGCATGTAATACGAAGTAAGTTTGGACGTTGCAACTGCTTCATTCGTCATTACATGGCTTTTGTCCTGGTTCCGCTCTGCGTTTCTTATTGGGTTGGGAAATGGGCCTTACTAGTTGGGCTTTTAGTCATTAGGCCAACCAATCAAAAATAGACTTCTAATATAGTATTCCCATAATACGAGAGTATATATTATCAAATATTACGTGGATGTAGCTAATTGCTATGTATATAGCATTATTGATAAGGAAGTAGTAAATTGTAGATCTATATTATTGTGCTGAAGTTATACAAGACTGTGTAAGATGAGAATATAAATTAGATGTTATTGAAATATGACTGTTGTAGTATTTTATTTTGTGGTTATGATTTGATGTATTTGCATATGAATAAGCATTGAGTTGCATTGTAAAACATATCAAGATTTTGAAATTCATTCATATTTATCTCTCTAAATATTTCTCCATAGTAATATAAGCATAACAAATTCAGTAAGAATAAATCCATCGTCTTATTATCCGTGCCGAAACGTTGGACATTTCTACAGCTCTTATGGTCGCTAGCTATGAAACATCATCAACTATTTTCTTCCTACACAGATTCGGAATCGAAAGATCTCAACTTGTGTCATATTTTACCAACAAGAGGACTTGTTCCAAAATCCTACACAAGAACGTTCTAATTTTCAAAGCACACTCTGGACTCTTATTTAAAGTTTGGAACATCAATATATTTTAATTTACACACACACACATACTATATATTTATCAATTATTGGAGAATTCGAAAAACCGATGTATGTTATCCATTGTTGCAAAACTCGGTCTAGGCGGCCGAGTAGGCGCCGCCTAGGCGCTCGGCGGGCCTGATCGAGGCGAGTACCACCTAATCGGCCAGTTTAGGCGTCGGAACTGCCTACTCGGGCTAAGCGGCCGGTTAGTCGGCCTAGACGGCCGATTAGTCGGCCTAGGCGGTCAGGTTATTTTTTTTCTATTTTTTAATTTTTATATCAAAAAATATTATTAAGGATATTATTCCTATAGATGAATAACTCAAATATATATTTCTTTGGTAATATTAGCATATAAAATAAAAAAATAAAAAATGAGTATACCGCCTAGAAACCGCCTACTCCCCGCCTAGGCCGCCGCCTTTCCAAAAAGCCCCTTTCTAAAAAATGATATGACATGTAAACGCCCCCCACTTTCCTAAAAGCTCATGTACTTCTCCAAGAAAAGTATGAATAAAAATGCAAAAACAAAAAATGGTCCCCAATTACCCTCTAGACCAATTTAGTCCCCGATGTTTCGCGATGACCAATTTAGTCGCCGATGTTATCGAATTTGAACCAAATTGTTCCCCGTCGTTAAATAGCCGTTAATTTGGATGGAAGTTGACACGTGTCGATATGCGATTGGTTAGACTTAAAAATCATAAATTAAACATTAAGAAAGGGGGAAAATAAAAAAAGAAAAAGAAAATTACTAATAAATTAAATAAAAAATAGATAAATAATAAAAATTAAAATTTAAAAATACTAAATTAAAATCAAATACATAAGAAAGAGAGAATGAAAATATATTAAAATAATAAATGAAACATTAAAAAAGAGAAAATTCAAAAAAGGGAAAAAAGAAAAGAAAAAACCTGTAAGTTAAAAAATCCAAAAAAGGAAAAAAAATTTAAAAAAGAAAAGAAAAACTAATAAATTAAATAAAAGTAAAAATAAAGGAAGAATTAAATTAAATTACAAATAAATTAAATTCAACTGAAAATAAAATGATAATACAAATGTATTAAAATATAAATTAAAATATATCAAAATAGAAAATTAAGATAACTTCCGTAAAAAATAAACAAAAAAGAGAGATAAAATGTTAAAAAATAATAAATAAGAAAAATAGGATAAAAATGTCACTGAAAATTGACGAGAATTCTCGATGTCATCTCTGTTAACGGGGATGCAATCGTCTCAGCATATCTGTTAAAAAAAATCGAGAACAGGATTATTATCTCCTCATTAACTTGGTAGGTACGGTCTTCATAAAACTTTTACAGGGGCATTTTTTATCATTAATTTTGTTTTTCCTTTTTATTTAGTTTTTAATAAATAATTACATTTTTATTTTTTACTTTTTTTTAAATCTTAATTTTTTATTTTCCATTTTTATTTTAATCTGATCTCCCTATTTATTTTTTATTTTTCTCTTGTATTTTTTATTTGTTTAATTTATTAGTTTTAATATATTTCATTCTCTCTTTCTTTTTTATTTGATTTTAATTTATTATTGTTAAATTTATTTTTTATTATTAGTTATTTTTTATTTAATTTAATATTAATTTTCTTTTTTTTTTTACTCTATTTTTAGAATTTTTTTTCCTTTTTTAGAATTTTTCCTCATTTTTTAATGTTTAATTTATGATTTTTAAGTCTGGTCAATCGCTTCGACACGTGTCAACTTCCATCCAAATTAACTGCTATTTAACAGCGGACGATTATGTCTAGGATGTTTAGTAATTTTTTGGAAGTCCTTTAACTTGTAGTTTATTAGCGGTTAAGCCCCTGTCTCTGAAAAACCCTACAATAAACCTTGAGAACAGAAGCTTGCATAGTCCACACCATCGTCCTCAGCAGATTAATCTGCGCCGAAGATGCAATCGAACATTCAATCTCTGAAATCCATAGTCAGATTGTACGCAATCAGCAGAAGAACATACTACTCCAAGAGCAAAACGAAGAACAATCCATCGCTGTACTCCAAAATCAGCCCCTTGGGAAACCCTGGCGTCGATGTAACTCAAGAGCTCGATAAATGGGTGGAAAGTGGAAAGAAGATCCGATTCGCCGAGCTCCAACGCATAATTCTCGATCTTCGCAAGCGAAAACGATTCACTCAAGCACTGCAGGTTAGCACAAAGCATTACTCTTCTCCAATTTCTGATTTCCTCGCCGTTGAATTGAACTTTACCCACTACTTCGCAGTAATTGGAATATTTTGAACTACCATTTTGTTTCTCTTAGAAAGCAATCACAGATGTTTGTAGCCTGAATTCTGATATCAATCAATTTACACTGTGTTGGAGGTTTCTGAGTGGACGAAAAGCAGCGGTAATTACACATGTACGCCTTCCCAGCACGCCGTGCAATTAGATCTCACTGGCAAAGTCCATGGATTTAAAGCAGCTGAAAGCTATTTCAATAGCTTGAGCCAGGAAGACAAGACTGAGAAAGCATACGGTGCTCTACTCCATTGCTACGTTCGACAGTGCCAGACCAAGCTAGCAATGGAGCATCTCAAGGAAATGAAGGAGAAGGCCTTTCCTTAACCTCAGTAGCTTTCAACGACATCATGTGCCTTTACACCGACACGGGCGAGATCGAAAAGGTCCCTCATGTCCTAAACAAGATGAAAGAGCACAACGTTCGTCCAGATAATCTGAGCTATCGCATATGCCTCAATTCTTACGGAGTGAGGTCTGATATCGAAGGATTGGAAAGGGTTCTGATGGAAATGGAGAATGATGAAAGTATTACGATGGATTGGAACACTTACGCAGTAGTTGCGAATTTCTACATAAAGGCTGACCTCTTATATAAGGCGAACATCGTCCTCAAGAAAGCAGAACAAACGCTGGACTGTAATAAGCAAAAGGATGGTTTAAGCTACAACCATCTTATTTCGCTCCACGCCCGTATAGGGAACAGAGACGACGTGTGTAGGCTATGGGTTCTTGAAAAGAATGCGTGTAAGAGATGCCTCAATAAGGACTACGTAAACCTGATGGAGTCTTTGGTGAGGCTCGGCGAGCTCGAACGAGCCCATAGAGTGTTTAAGGAGTGGGAGTCGTCTGATAATTGCTACGATTTTCGAGTGCCCAATGTGTTGATCAGTGGATATGTAGACAAGGGCCTTTGCGAGAAAGCTGAGGAGATGCTCGAATATTTAATGGAGAAGGGCATGGCAGTAACTTCAAGCGTTCGGGCCAAGTTAGCCGTTGGGTACATGGAGAAAGGCGAGATAGCGAAGTCTTTGGATTGTCTGAAACTAGCAATTTCGTTGAACGATGCAGATAAGTCTATAACGCTCAAGGTTAAGATGAAGATGTTGAGACTCGTTGGTAAGAATGGGTCTATTGATGAAGCTATGGAAGTTGTAACCATGTTGAAGTCAGTCAAGCCACTCACAGTACAGATGTACGGCGAGTTGCTCGAATCTTATGTTGAAACTGGTAAGGACGTACAGAGACTGTTGGAAACCTTGAAGTCTAATGGCTGCGAAGTTTATGAAGAAGCACTTAAGATTATTTCCGCTGAGAAGGATCAGGTGGAAGTGAATATGTAACAAGACCATTGTGAACATAAAAGTGCATCATTTTTCAGAAACACCAAATATAAATAACACCGAGTGTAAAATACCAAATGAAAAAGAGACCAAAGCTCAACATGATAAGATTTACTCTGATAAGGTTTCCTTAAGCTCCCCATTATCACGCAGCTCCATCACAATATCGCATCCACCAATCAACTCCCCTTTGTAATACAGCTGAGGAAAAGTAGGCCAGTTCGAGTAAGTCTTCAGCCCTTGCCTTACTTCCTCATCAGTGAGAATGTCGAAAGAACCAAACTCAACGCCCGCTTCTTTCAAAGCCCCAACCACCTTCGAGCTAAAGCCACACAGAGGAGTATCCGGCTTGCCCTTCATGAAGAGCATCGTGGGCTTAGAGTTTATTAGCTGTTTCAACCGATCTTCAACGGTGCCAAAAGAGATACCTTTCTCCGCCAAAACCTTCTTGAGCTCGCCGCTCTTTTGCATCTCAAGTAAGATGTCTGATCCACCGATGAGTTCCCCTTTTATGTACAGCTGCGGATAGCTCGACCAGTTGGAGTACAGTTTCAGGCCCTGGCGAACTTCATCGTCTGTAAGAATGTCGAAGCTCTTGAATTCGACTTTTTCTTGTCTAAGTATGTCGACTACCTTGCGGCTAAACCCACACCTTGGCTCGTCTGGTTTCCCCTTCATGAACAGCATGACTGGGCTGGATTCAATCAAGCCCTTCAAACGTTCGGTTGAAGCTGAACTCAGGCCCGAAGGATCGACGATCCCACCAGTTTTAGTATCTTTTTCGTTAAGCTGATTCGCATCAGAATCAAGCAGTTCGACGCCTTGGTCTCTGAAAACCTCCTTAAGTTCTCCACTTTCATGCATAGCTATGGCAATGTCACAACCACCGAGCAGTTCCCCTTTACAGTAAAGCTGGGGAAAAGTTGGCCAGTTGGAGAACTTCTTCAGCCCTTCGCGAACTTCATAATCTGATAGTATGTCGAAACTTCCAAACTTAACCTTCTCCTTATTCAGGAGATCGACCACTTTCCGACTGAAGCCGCAATTTGGCGATTCGGGGCTCCCTTTCATGAAAAGCATAACGGGCTGAGAGCTAACAAGCTGTTGCAGTCTTGTTTTTAGCTTATCTTCAGCAGTAGCAGAAGTTGGTTGATTAGATTCCTTCGAAAGCTCTCTAACTGTTTCAAGAACGGCGGGCCCAGCAGCCATGCCTAGGCTGGCCGGAGCAGCGGGTTCCCCAGGGGTGATCGCTCCGGCGACTTTGGCGACCTTATTGGCCAAACTAGATGGATCTGCACCTTCCAACGTATCGACTGCCTTGCCGTCCTGACATATATTTGTTAAGGAAAAAAGAAGTGTAGCAAATGGCTTGAAGTTAACTTAGTACACGTTTGGCATGAAGGAGTGAATTGTATGTAAGATAGTGTACCTTGAAAAAGACAAAGTAAGGTACCGCAGAAACCGAGTATTTCTCAGAAATTTCAGGTTGTTCTTCAGCTTCCACCTATAAAGTCAGCAAGGATTGAAGTTCAAATAGGTTAGAAACTACTATAGTATGTTTAGGGCTAACTGTATTGCAATTACAAACTGCAAACGAGCAATATAGGGGTTAAATGCACAAAATAGAATCCACATAGAAAAATAAAACCCTAATTTTACGATTGCACGCAAATCACAAGCAAAACAACTATTAGAACCAAATAGCAAGCTGGATAAGCTGCGTTTTCCGCTCAATTCTAAAGAAACTATGAACAAACACCGATGCACGGAAACACGCAACACAAGGGAGACGAAAGAAGTAGTATAGCGAATATACCCTTAGGAAATTAGCGAGAGGGAAGTCAGTGGAAAGATGAGAGAAGACTTGGTCCATGTTCTTTGAGGCCTCGCACCACGACGCCCAGAAGTGCAGAATCGCCGGTTTTCCCTCTCCCACGGCGCCGTCGAGCTCCGCCTTAGACTTGACTTCCTTCACTGCTCCGCCGCCGCCGTTCGCAGATGCCATCGTCTCAGTTGCAGATTGGAACTTACACAAGACAAAAAACCTATTCCCTTTCGTATGGTATCTTCTTTAATCTTAATCTGAAAACCTGGGGAATCAATCACTTTGTGCGGATTCGTGACAAACAAGTTTACTGTTCCAGAAATTGGGCCTTTCAAGATGGGCCTCTGAAAGACGCCCATAATGACATTGTTTACTAATTAATGGGCCTATTGTTTGGGTTGATCAATAGCACCTAAAAGCTATTAATTAAAACAACATAATCTCAAATGTCGATGTGGGCTGTTGAAGTGGCACGAATCAGTGTCAAATCAATAGGTGCCTACATTATGTTAGCACCATAAAATTTCTCTCTCTCTCTATATATCTATATATATATATATTAATAGTCTTGTAAGTTAAATCATGTGAAAGTTACCTACAATTTACAATTTAAACTTTATTAAAAGGATAAAGCGGTCTACTCCCGCATGAAATCATCAGTCTCATAATTACTGTCTTCCTCTATGACCCAAATGATCCTATCCGTTGAATTTCTGGTTCAAAATTTTCTTTTTTATTTATTAATTCCTTTAATTCTATATTCTACCAAATCATAAAATCTTCGTTATTTCATGTAATTTACAAGATAAAAATTGATGAACACATCCAATTTATTCCTTGTTTAATGATGATCAATTTGATATCCATATCATATATTTTTTAATAATCATAAGAATTATTTTAGCAAGGTGAGACAGGAAATGAGACAGAGATTGTGGGACGGATGATTTCAATCGATTTCTTTACGTGGAAGGAAGATAAGAGTTCAATTCTTAGTGAATTTTTTTTTATTATCGCAGTCTGTATGGACTTGTGGCGATACAATGGACATTTATAAGTATATATAGCTTTTTTACATTAAAATCTTCAATTTTTAAGTGGTCCTGCATGAAATTGGGAGAGTGGGGCATTGAGTTTGTCAAGAGGATATACATTCCACTTATTATTATTACAACATTAGTAGAGTGTATATTTGCCCAAACGCAAAAATATGCACTCGAAACACAAACTACCTACAACACAAAAATGAAAGCAAAAATATAGAGATGCACATTCGAAGGCAAATTTACTTGGGAGAAAATTTCGAACGAGAATAATAAGCATGAGAAAACATAGAAGATATAACGTGAGCTAATCCCAAGACGATCTCAGCCATTACTTGTCCCCTTCTTGGAATCGAACGGCTATGCTCCAGCCTCTTCCATGAATCCGCCATATTCATCATCTCTCTTCGTCTTTCTTCCATGTATGTTTATCTTTATGGTAATGTTTTTGAAATGAAACGCTAGTTGTGTCAACTATATATATATATATGTGTGTGTGTGTATGTATGTATGTATGTATTAGGAATCCTTTTCGAATGTGAACACTCGCTTTGTGGAGGGAGGGTAATGAGTGTATAATTGGTTTCTTTACAGAAAGCTAAGTGTGAACAAGAATTTAAATTTGGCAAGTGGAGCTTTTGGTAAATAGATTTGCAAAAAGATCATGTGGACTAATTTTGAGCCTTAAGAAAATTCTTCTTTTCTTTTTTTTTTTTTATTTCTTAGCACCAGTTGGCCATAATGGAGTAAAAGTTACAATTTTTCTTAATTTTTGCCGCGCCTACACAAATTCGTTTAATTAAATAAAACCTGCGAGCTGTCCGTTGACGTAAACGTGCAATGCGTGGCCCATCGATCCTACCGTTATTGTTGGCTTTTGTCCGCCGCGGAGAAACGATTCTGTCGAACCAACATCGACACTGAATTGCAAAAAACAAAAAAGCAATTAATTTAGTGAGTTTTTATTACAGGACTGCTAATCATAGGAGATTCGAATATGGGAGGCATGTAGCTTTATTCCCAATATACTGTTTCTTATAGATTAATTCTATTACAAGTGGTCTTGGAATCTAAAAGAGCAGTACTGAATAATCAAATCTCTAAGAAGTTTGAATTGTGGTTGACTCATGGTTGAAAAGGTTTCAATATCGATCTAAAGAATATATCTTATAAAAGATTGTAGAAAAGTACACCTCCTATGACATGAGAGCCAAACAAAGTTGTGAACATCTTAATATTTTTATTTTGAACAAATGTCATATTCAACATTTGGTAATAACATCCAAGTAAATAATTGCAAAGATTGACTTACAATTATTGGATTTTGAGACCAGATCTTGACCACGCACGCACATGGGTCTCTTAGCAAGTGATTGCTATCTAACACTCTCAGTTCGAAATTCTAATGGGCCGCACAAAAAGGGTCAGGCCCATTTTGCTTCATGCAATTATAAATGGGATAGTACCCTATAATAGGCCCAATTATATGGGTAAAACTAACATGTATCACGACGGTCTGAACCCAGCTCACGTTTCTGGGTGAAAAATCCAACACTTGGTGAATTCTGCTTCACAATTTTTTTCTTTAATTTCAGGAGTGATTGAGATTTTAGAGAGTTGTTATAAACCAAACCCCCTACGGTCATGCGTTCAACACCCAATGACTAACGTTGTTTGTGGGGCCCATCACTTTGACTAGAGATGATTAGTCCCATCAGAAGTAGAGGTCATCCCACAACAGCGATAATAAAGTTTAAATTCGTTTCAGACTGAACTTAGTCAGAGTGTAAGGAATATATGAAGTGAAATAAAAAAAATCTAAAGCAATACTCTCTCTTTCCCCCCTCTTCTCCCTCCACTCTCTAAAACCCTACATCCTCACAGACGCCGCCACCCTTCTTCTCCCTCCTCCCCTCCTCCCCCTCCTCCATTAATGGAGGTAGGGGAAACATGGAGGTAGGGGAGCTATTTTCTGTGATTTCTTTCTGTTTTTTTTTAAAAAATTCTATCGCCCACCACCGCTCTTCCACCCCGACGCCGACCTCCGCCTACGCCAGCCGAGCCCGAGTCCATCTCCGCCTCCGCCGCCTCCTGCCGCGTTCACAGGCCCCTTTTTTCCACCTTGACGCTCGGCTCGGCTGGCGCTTGTCGCTCCACCCACCGCTCGGCCGTTTGTGTCGGGCGGGTTCTCATCGGGGAGACTAGGGTTGTCAGTGGGGCGGGGATTCCCCGTCCCTGCGGGGATCCGCCCCGAATAGGACGGGGAATCCCCGCTATTCTATCCCCGCGGGGCGGGGACGGGGGAATATTTTTCCCCGCGGATATCCCCGCCCCGGTCCCCGCCCCGTCCCCGAAATTAAAATAATAATTATTATATTCAATTAATATTATTATAAGATAAATAATATGAAAATGTACTTTGAATAATATTAAAATAATATAAATATGATTAAAATATAGTTTAAATAATTTAATTAATATTAAAATATAGTTTAAATAATTTAGTTAATATTAAAATATAGTTTAAATAATATTAAAATAATAAAAATTGAAATTTTTTTTTAAATATTGACGGGGCGGGGAATCCCCGTGGGGACGGGGACGGGGACGATTTCGTCCCCGTTTGCCTCGCGGGGCGGGGACGGGGATTAGATCCCCGCCCCGTTGACAACCCTAGGGGAGACACTTTTTTAGAGTTTTCTCCCCTTTGTAGGAGTTTGTGCTCCCCTCGTGGGAGCCTATCTATCCCCTCGTGGGAGTCCTTTGGGGTTTTTTCCCCGTCTTTAAGGCTTTGAAAACGGATATTGTGCTATCACCGGTTATTTTACCCAATAGAAATAGTCAATTATGTTGTAAATTTTAGTTATTGTTCTATTGTATCTTTGTATCCTTTTGGACTAATGAATGAAAACCTTTTTTTTTAAAAAAAAAAAAAACAAATCAGTTGGAACCTCAACTTGACACATGACATGAGTATATGCATATGCATTAATGGAGAACATGTCGAAACTATTGCGACAACGCGCTTGGAAATGCAACAATCGATTTCAAGAAAACAAACTAATAATAACATGCTTGCTGCCAGATTTTTCACTATATTATATATATATATTTTATATATGTATATATATATATTAATTCATATTTTATTGGGTCCTACTATTCACACCCCCTCTACTATTTACACCCTCATTTTACACCCCCAAACACTTGAAATTTGTTACCTAATCACATGAATTTAACAATAATTATTTTTTATTATTTTTTATATAATTCAACAACATTAATTGCATAATTTATTCAACAATCTTAATTTAACTTATTTTATCCAATGATATAACAATACAATATTTAATTTACTTATTATTGTATCTTATAATAGCCTCACACTTTTTTTAACTTTAAAATATTAAATTTTGAAAAAGAATTTATCAATACACATATTTCATTTATTTCAATAAAAATATTCATATAGAATAAATATTACTTATTATTTATGCAAAACTAAACAGATCATTAATAATACCAATCAACTAAATATTATCTTCTTTTAATCAATTCAATATAAAATAATCTTAAGGTTAATTTTCTTGTTAAAGCTTAAGTAAATAATGATTATCTTAATTTTTTTTTAAGTTATTCAGTTCATATATATGTGACTTTCGGACGTGGTGAGTTGACCGGAAATTGGAGAGGCTGGGAAAGCTAATATGTAAGCATTAAGGCATTTATTGCAGTACTTGTGGTTAGTTTCAATTAGATCGATATTTAGGGGTAAGGTATAATTTAATGGTAATTATATAATAGTTTAAAGTTGGTAAGCATTTAATGTTTCTAACATAATTACTTTGGTAAGTATTTGATAATTTAATTACACATTAATTAAGGGGGTGTAAATAGAAAAGAGGAGGGTGCCAATAGAATTACCCTATTTTATTTTATTTTTTCTTAATTTGGGTTCAGCAATATTTTCGAGAAGTGGCTGGCCCTCCTCAATTAGTGGTTCTGATTCTCTTCTCATGCATGGAAACATTAGTACAGCTGATATCAGAAATATCAATTCGATGTATATATATGTCATATGTGTGTATATGCAGATGTCGTTCGACCTTATCGCAAATATCTAACACATTTGCCAACCCTTACAGCATTACTTTTGACTTTAGGCCGATCTGCACATGTAATGTATTGATTTAAATTATTTAAAATACAGAGATGTACATTTTGTGTCATTTTAGAAATCCATCAACCTTTATAGTGTTTGTGTGGGTGGATATAAAGCTATATATTCTACAATGTGTGTGTGTAAATATATATATATATATATATATATATATATATATCCCCACAACCACGCACTAGCATCTAAACATTGGTCCATGTATCCCAATATCATAATAGAGCGATCCATAACCTATTGAGGGTACTAATTATTCCTTACTCAAATGATCCTATATTCCGCGAATTATCACATCATTGGACTATAAAAAATAAAGGGAGAAAAATTAAAAATAGTCCCCGTTGTTTACGCCATGGACCAATTTAGTCACTTATGTTTCGCATGGACCTATTTAGTCATCGATGTTAATTTTGAACCAATTTAGTCCCTCCTTTAATTTTGACGGAAAATGTCATGTGTCAGCATGTGATTAGCCAGACTAAAAAAATCATAAATTACTATAAAAAAAAGGAATAAATTACTGAAATACATATAATATATGATTTGTATGAAAATTGCTACATGTCATCATGTGATTAGCCAGACTATAAAATCATATATTATAGGTATTCAGTAATTTTTTCCTCTTTTTTGATAGATTTATGATTTTTTTAGTCCGGCTAATCATATGCTGACATGTAGCAATTTTCGTAAAAATTTATGGTCAAACTAACGGAAGAATTAGATTGGCTCAAAATTAACGTGTCGGTTTGGGATCTCCCCCAAAAATAAAAGGATACGCCTCTTTGAATTTCTCTTATGTGTGCCCGTTTTGATGTGGATTGAATTTGAAACATAGAGTAAACGACTAAACTCTAATAATGTAGGTAACAAACTTTTTAATCCTATAGATGTGGATTGAATTTGATGCTCCAATTAGTTTATAATAATAAGTGATAGTTAGGCTAGGCATACACCGGGTATTATTGAAGAGTAATGACATAGGCATAACAAGCATTAATTTACATTCCTGCAAAAACAAACGGAAACGTAGCATTAACGGTGTTGGTTTAGTGCATGCATATTTGTGTAAGTATAATATATAAGCATGCAATAACTGCGCCCAAACCTACCCAATACCCTATCCTCAAAAACAAAAATTATAGTAAAAAACCCTCAAAAGTCTCATCGCTTCAACTTCCATCTACTCTTTAAGCACACACATTACAAAACATTCAATACCTTTCACACACCCAACTTCACTTGAAGTTTAAAGTACATCAAATCAAATCGCCCGAAATTATATTATCATATAATAATCTCTATTTTGGAAAAAAAAAATATAATAATCTCTATTTATATATACATATATAAGAGCACTTCCCAGTTCACATTTTTCTTCATTCTCCGCTCTATCGAACACCCAAAAAAAATCATGAAATCCCTTACTCTTATTAGCCTCCTAATAACCTCCCTCATACTCTCATTATGCATAGCCCTATCCATCTCGACCCGGCCCGAACCCGACCGCGCACTGAAATCCTCCAAAGATAACAAAGGAGCCAACAATAACAACCCTAATAACGACCCGACTTCTGGAATTCCAGGGTTTTCCGGGCCGGGTTTCGGCGGCATACCCGGTTTTGGTCCAGGTTGGGGAGGTGGATACGGGTCCGGGTTCGGGGGCCCGAAGGGTGGGTACTCGAAAGGAGGCGTCGTTAGGCCCACCGTCGTGTGCAAAGATCAAGGGCCGTGCTATGGTAAGAAGCTGAGGTGTCCGGCGAAGTGCTTCAATTCTTACAGCAGATCTGGGAAAGGCTTCGGCGGCGGCGGCGGTGGCGGTGGGTGTACTATGGACTGTCAGACCAAGTGTACTGCTTTTTGCTGATTAAATCGTAATATTACATCATATAATTAAGTGTGGTGTGACTAGTAAATAAGTGGAAGTACAAGTGTTTATAAGGTTAGTAATGGTAATTTATTGCTGTTACTAACTGCTTTCTAAGTTTGGTGGTGGCTGGGATTTGATGGGTTTTATAGTTTTACTGGTACTCTATGCTTGTTTTCATGCCACGGTAAGCTTTCGTTGCTTTGAAGACTTTGGTTTGATTTGCTTTAATTTAAGGTTTGATCTATTATGGCGATTATGATGTGTGTTCGTGTGTCTGTTAGTGTTTGAGTAATTCTTACGAGTGGGTTTTGTTCTTTTTTTATTTTCCTTTCTGTTCAATTTTATCACGTTTAGCTGTTGGAAAGTAAAACCTGATCAGAAATTAGTTCGATTGAAAAATAATTGAACTATATCGTTCACTGACGTGCTCAATCAAAAAGAAAAAAATAAATAAGAATGATACGCGCGCGCTTGGATAATGATGATTTGAACGAAGCAATAAAAACCTTAATTAAGCAGTAAAAATCTTAATTAATCAAAAGAAATATCTATTAATAAGAAGGAAATAATTACTCGGTTAGAAGTCTCCAACGAAATTAGCCGTCGAGAACTCGATTCAAGCAAAAATTACTACTCCCTCTTATTATAAAATCAAGTAGTTTAAGGAAATTGCACGCGTATTAAGAAATAAAATGAAATCTCTGCGTTAATTAATTATGTTACCTCATTTAATCTAATTACTTTGTTTAATATAAGGGGTAAATTTGGTATTATTCAAGATATATATATATTTTGGAAACAGTAATACGACTTTCTTTTAGAGAAAAATACAATACCCTAAAATGACTTCTTAATGCAGCATTACCTTGTGGTATAAAGTTTTGCCAACCGGCCCAAAACCCGCCCGGACTTTTTGTATATAAATAATGTACACTTATGATAATATACAGTTATTATAATATGATGGTGGTCCCGTCAGAAATGGATGTAAAAACACTAAGTAATAAAACTGATGTTGGATGAAATGTTGGGTTAACACTTTCTAACTCTCAAAGCGCACAGCGGAAATGATGATTACTTAGTGACGAAATGAAGCGAACACGAGATGTAATTTTGTGCAGCAAGTTCTTCAACTTGCTGCGTGCCTCAAGGCGAAATTCCACTACGATGATGTACACAATAACTATCAAACGATAGTAAAAATAAGCCTAGAAAAACTACGAATCGAAGCGATCCTGAAATACTACAAAGTCCTAAGACTTTTGAAAACTCAATACTAGGCTAAAATAAACTCCCGTGATACAAAGTCGCTCGACATTCACTCTCGATAAAGCGTCATACGCGAAATGGTGAAGTCCCTTGCTATTTATATGTCTTCGACTTCTATAGGACTTCTCCAACGACTTGGTACTTGTCCACTAACTTCCACAACGTCCACTAAGTGGATGTGATCGTTGGGAGTCAGTTGGATTAGCTCAAACGACTTGGTCTCCATCTCTTGCTCTAAGCTTCCTATATTTAGTAAGCTACTTTCCAATTTTCGCTCTAGCTTATCCACACTCTTTTGATTCATTCCAGCACTTATCCATATCCTAAAAATCATTAGAAAAGTTCCACATCATCAATAAAATATGTTTTGAGCATGAAAGATAAACAGAGATAGGAACATTCTCGGCCAACAAATGTTGACTAGAATGCTACCCCAACATTGACAATGTTGAAGACTCAACATTAACATAATATAGCTTTGAATCAAAGAGCTTTGTGGCCCAATTAGGGGTGTGAGTAATTCGGTATACCGACCGAATTTACCAAAAATTCGGTACAAACGAAAAATTCGGTTCGGTATTCTGTTCGTAAAAAAACATTCGGTAAATTCATTGTACTGAATTACCGAAATTTAAAATTAATATATATTTTATTATATTAATATTGAAAATAAAATTATAATTATATTAATTATACATATTAATTTAAACATTACTGAAATTTTTATTATTATAATTTAAAATTCGGTAAATTCGGTAAAAACCGAATACCGAACCGAGAAATTTGGTTCGCTATTCGGTATCTAAAATAGGGGTACCGAAATTTCGGTTCGGTTCGGTACGGTATGTACTGAACGAACACCCCTAGGCCCAATGGCTACGTCCTATGAGTTAGAGAACACGGATTCAATTCCTACACCAAGTAAGAAATTGTTAAAATGTCTCTTTTATCCCTCATTAATTATTTGTCATGTCATCATTATCCTCTTTTTTCCTTATTTAATATGAGGGGCAAATATGGAAATTACACATAATTTTTCTTTTTGAAAACCCAAACGACATCCTTTAAGGAAAAAAAATTGGTAGAACGACATTCATATTGGAGCAGAGGGAGTATTAAACAATCTTTACCTTAAAAAATGTCACAATTAAGGAAGTTAAAATATAAATATAACATGCCGTGTCTGACTTGGGGCGGGGCGGGGCGGTTCTAGACCCTATTCGGGGCAGACTGAGTCTCCGGACCTGCACAAACTAGCCGGGTCGGGTCTCGGCCCGGCCAAAAACCGGCCCCATATTCGACTTGCCATCCTTAGTACCCAGGTTAGATCTCGTTGCACCCGAGATTCCCCAAAACTATAAATTCTCGGCCTAATTTTTAAACTTCTTAAAATCGAATATTTGATTGTTAGCTATATACTTTATACATTACCAAATAGCGGAAATACATAATTATTTAAAAAAAATTTAAATCTATAAACACGCAAAACATTTTTTTACTTACAAACTAGTTTATTACCCGTGCATTGCACGGGTTAACTATCTATAACTATTTTATATTAATAAATAACTATCTATTATATTTTTAAAATATATTATAATTAATTATTATGGGACACGTGGCAGCATACGAGGACATGTACATTTCTTTAGTAATTATATATAAGATAAGATTTGAGTTATAAGCCGTTGTATACAAAAACAAAAGCAATATAATACTCCGGGCCTGATATCCCGCGACCAGTCGGGCTTGGGCCGAATCCTACAAATAAGCACCTCAACTCGTTCGTGGAACTGATTCTGCATGCCCTCATATAAATTAGCAGCTGATAGCTAGGGTTTTGAGTTAAGCTCTCTATCAGAAGTTTGGTGCAACTCTAAGGTTCCATCTTCTTCGTTACGTACGTGAAATTGATTTGTTTTATTCTCCCAATTCGTTGTGATTCCTCTCTCTCTCTCTCTCTCTCTCTCTTAATTTATTTTCTGTACTCGTATGATTCCCTTGTGCGGCTGACTCTTTTTATTTTCGATTCGTCTGATAAATGTGATGATGTTTCCACCACTGAATCTGATACGCATAGCTGCCGCTGCTTGCTTTCTCGTGATCTGTATCGGTTGATGAAATTGCATCTCTTTGATTTGGGTGGTGGCTGATAGATTGTTTGACCTGCCCACCAGATTTGTTTCCAGTCTATAGTTCTTAATAGACATACACAACTGACCTTGTGTTTTATATATCTTATTTGTGTTACTGAGATTTCTTCAAATGCGGTGTAGTTTTTATTGTGATGGCTTCTGTTATATATAACATAAATTACTGGCTTTGTGCACACCGATTTCGCATCCATACTGTTTGTTATGATGCTTTTATTTTCTTTTTCTTCGTGTCATATGAAGATTCAGTTTTTTCTTTTCCTCTCTCAAGTCATGTATGGCCTTTGTTCTGCACCGTTGCGTCGATCATCGTCCTTTCGATGTATCATCAGCTGTATCAAACCGATCTATGGAAAAACTTCAGCAATTTTGGACGGAGGCTGCTGCTACCCCTCCCAACCTCTCCTGCAAAGCAGCGTGTTAGGAGGTAATTATTACTATTATTATTATTAATAATAATTACTCAAATCACTGGAAATACGACTAAACAGCCCGCGAATACTGCTACTATTCGGAAACTGATGATAAACCATTCTCTGAGAGGCGGATGGACCGTCACCAAGAGGAGAAGATGTACCACCGTTTTAATAAGGAGGATAAAGTTAGCCCCCCCGGCCAGGAGAATCTTCTCCCCTTCGATGAATACATGATATCAATTGGCCGCGCTCATGATTTGGAAGCATTGGAGAGGGGCACTGACTATGCCGTACCAAAAATAAAACAAGTTGAGTACTCAGCCGACGATTTAACGTCGGAGGAGAAACTGATGAACCTCTTTGAGAGGTGGATGGAGCATTATGGCAAGCATTACAAGAGCCACAAGGAGAAGATGAGAAGGCTGAACTTTTTTAGGGACAAATTAAAGGATGTAGTTCATGACAATGAAGTTAACCCTCACTCTACGAAGGGATTGAACGGCCTTAGTGATCTCAGCCCGCATGAGTTCAGGACCACCTGCCTGGGCTACATAAACACAAAAGAGTTCACTGGGACTGGCCGGAATGCTCGGCAGAAGAACAAAAAGAACTGAAGAAGAAGAGTTCCTATAATTATTAAGAAGAGTTTCCAGACTACAATACATCTTCATCCCATCGTTTATCCATCCTTGCTTTATATTACATAATATATATGTATCCTCTCTGACCGTAGTGAAGTCGAACCAACTCTTTCTTGTTTATATATATGGTGTTCCGTTAAATATTGTCGTTATTTTTGTTACTATTGTTATTTGTTACTCCCTCCGTCCCAATAGTTTTTGTGCATTTTATTATATCGGGCGTCTGGTTATCTTTTGTACATTTCTTATTTTAGAAAAAAACTATTCCAAATAATCAATATAATAATATTAGATACTCTTAAAAGACGTGTTAAAAGACATTTTTTAACCTTTTAATCGTACTATATTATTAAAATATTCACTTTCTTAAAAACCGTAGCATACCCCAAATGTCCAAAAGCAAATGTGACAGAGGAAGTATTATTATTATTATTATTATTATTATTATTATTATTATTATTATTATTCGGCTATCCCCACACTCAATCGGCTATGCCACGCCGACGCGGACGCCATACACCCCCTGAAGGGTTGGATTAATGCTCAGGGTAGTGAGTATAGGTTTCAAATTCACCTACCATGATAATCATGGGATTTGAACCAATAGTGTGCTAACTTCACCTTCTACAAGTGTTTTGACTGTAGTTTATTTTATATAGTATGAGGCCCATGTTCTCTACCCAGAGAATAGCTTCCTCATTCCCAGTCATTATGACGACGTATTCTATTCTTGTATCTGCGTGGCTGGGCACGAAGTTGTTCACAGTTTTGATCCTTAGTGTAGGTTGTATGTGGGGCTTTGTTCGCTCTACTTCTCTTAGTATATAGCCTCTAAGTACGGAGGGGTAAGCAAAATAAATCCAAACATTCTTAAGACTATATTTATCCATGACCCGAACAAGCGGTCGTCATAATAAAATATTAATTTCTCTCTCCTCCACATACACAACCTACACCTCAATAATTTTCATACTTTATCAACAACCCAATACAACCCATGAATATAAATTATGAGAGATTATTGGAAAAATAATTTGAAATTGTAAAATGTATCAAAATTAGTCTCTATTTATAGAGAAAAAAAAACTTACATTTTGGTAAAAAAATCAAAATTTTAATAGATAATTAAATATAACATGAAATTAATAAAATCAGAAAAACAGTTTATCGAAAACTGTGCACAACCGGTTGGTGAACCAGGTTGGTCCACCAACCGGGTTGTGGGAGGTTTTGGTAAATAATTACTTGTTTGATTTATTTTATTTAGTTTTAATCCACAACCGGTTGTCCGGGTCATGGATAAACATAGTCTAAATACTAATTTCAATTCAATACCACAACATCACTTAGGATTTGAGTTAAAGATCAATTGATGTAATAATCTCTTAACAAGGCTAAACACAACGGTAAAAAAAAAACTATCCATCTCTAAGGCAATCCTCTTCCCCGAAATACATCTTCCGACCCACCGTATCAAACACGAACCTAGTATTCGCCTGTTGCAGCGCCCCGAGCACAACGCTCCCGTCGTCCTCCCATCCCGGAATCATCCCCAGACAAAACGACCGGCGGGCCCCACCTCGACCTCCATGATCCAAAAAAACCGCCTCGGGCCGAACCACGAGCTCGACCCCGCCCTCAAAATGAAACGCAACGCTCGGAAGTTCACTAATCGATTGCCTCCTCAAAAATCGAAAGCACAAATCCAACTCCCCGAGACCCTCAACCACCTCCCCGTTCCCCTTCAAAAAACCCCCGACCAACGCCGACCTCAGAGCCCCGTAAATTCCGAACGGCAATATACTGACCGAACTGCCCGAATCCACCATGCACCCGCCCGATACATCGATCCTCTTATTCCCGACGCTGATTCCCTTCAAATTTACCGAATAAGCAGCATAGTCGCGGCTCTTCAACAAAGGCGTAACACTCAAGCCCTTCCTCCTCGGAACGTCCGACCCAAAACGCAAGTAAACGCTCTTATTATTAGTACTACGGTCCCACGGAGGAAGGCAGTAGGAAAACGTCCCGCGCGTAACTTCCTTCTTCTGGCGCAAAAACGAAGACCTACCAAACCCTAGACCGAAATTTCCCGCAACAACGTTCGTCCTCGATGACTCGACGAAACCCCGGTTATCTATTCCGCACCCGAAAACCACGTCCTCTAAAATGACCGTTTTGCCCCTCGGCCCGATGAACGAGAAGGATTCTCGGGCGAGGTAGCCTAGGGTTTGCGCCCCGTCGCCGTAAACTACGGCGTAGGCGCAAATACCGTCGGTGCACTTCCCGGGGGTGCAGAGAGGGTGTTTGTCGCACGGAAGGGGGCGATAGGTGAGGGACGTTTTCGCCGGGTATAGGGGCGGGCTTTGTAGGAAGCAATGGCCCGTCTTTTTTTCCTTGCAATCTTCGCATTGGAGCCATGTCGTATCGGCCCCGGTGTCCATGTGGAGGAAGTACTTCATGTAATGATGGTGATTTTTCTTCTTTTTGAAGGTGCCTATGCCTACCTCGACGACGTACATTAGGCCTTCGTTGAGGACCCTCGGGCGGAGGGTTAGTAGATTCTCGGCGTAGGTTTTGGATAGGAGGACGTTCCGCCGGATTCTTTCGATGCGGTTGGTTTTTCCGGCGAAGTATGGGGATTCCGGCGAGTCTCTTTGGATGAGCTTAATGGTAAGGCCGTGGGGAGGGGCGGTGGTGGTAATTGCGGCGTCGAGGAGGGGGGAGAACTGTAGAGAGATTAAGGATGCAAGAAGAAAACTAAAAGATAATAATACATTGATGAAGATTCTTCTTCTTCCCATGGTTTATGTGGGATTTTTTTTTTGTTTTCTGGTGAGTAGCTGTTAAGTGTTGTGTATTGTGCTTTTGGGAGGTTTTATGGAATGGTTTTTGCTTTTGGTTTACACTAATCCGAACATAAAAGATTCGCAAAATACGATTAATGGACGCAATACTAAATGAGGATGGCCATTTATACATATGATGGAGAAGATAAGTAAATGTCATTTTCTACATTTGAATTTAAAGAACTCCTAATTAAAACTTTAATATGTTGTGTTACCCACTGGTACGCTAGCTAGTACAGAATTTAAAGCTAAGAGAAGCCAAACAAAATGTTATTTTTTAGAAGACAAACCACAAAGTTAACCCCAGGAAAACTGGTAAGAAACTAGGAAACTACTTGATCCAACAAAAGCTGTTGGATCTGTAATAACATACATATATATATATATATATACATATATATATATATATATTATGCAATCTTCAAGAGCTTTTGGACAATCTCAGACATAGGTGGCCTAAACTCAGGCTCGGGCTGTAGCATAAACGAACGTAAACATTGTATCAGCGGACGTTTTCGTCGTGATATTACGTAAATTCCAAAAAACAAAAAGGTAATGAGTTACCTGAATGCAGAGCGAAATTATATCTGCGACCCTCGACAGAGATTTCGATGGGTAAGCCCCTTTAAGGGAAGGATCGACCATCCTCGACAATGCATCGATATCGTGAAGCCTCGACAATGCCCATCTGACTAAATGTTGCTCCCCTCGAGCACGAGACCTAATTAAAACAGCACAAAGATTCCGCTGAACTGATTCCCAATAACGTAAGGGGAAAAACATTCTTACCTGTCGTAAGATTTTCGCCCGGTAAGAAGCTGTAAGAGAACGACTCCGAAGCTATAAACATCGCTCTGACACGAGTAGTTTCCCGACTCAAGCTCTGGCGCACCATAGCCAGAACTTTGCAGCTGTTACAGAGAAAAAAGGTTTAATTTGACGTACAGAAAAAGAAGGGTCGAACTTATGAAGGGAAGAAATGATATTACTTGTGTCATCGAATGAGGTGGTAATAAGGGAGCCAAACCGCAATCAGAAACTTGTACGGTGAGATCATCGTTCAACAGAATGTTAGAGGATTTAAAGTTCCTATGCATCACTGATGGCTGACACACTTCGTGCAAGTATCTAACAGAAAGAAGAAAGAAAAATGAGACGATTCTTGTGAAGTTGACTTGTGAATAAGATTATTACGAAGAACTACTTACTCGAGGGCTCGAGCAGCTTGAAGGGCCATGCGCATACGAATATTCCAAGAGAGCTTGTGATTGATCTCATCGTTTACGTTCAGTGCTTCATCGAGAGTTCCATTCTTACAGTAACTGTAGACAAGCAGGCGTTGCCCGTGCTCTAAGCAGTAGCCAGTGAGCTCGACAATATTCGAATGCCTAAGTTTAGCAATGCTCGATACTATTTCGAGGAAATCTCGATCTGTTATACAAGCTGATGCTGCTTTATCGAGTTTCTTGACAGCCATGGCCTGAAAAAATTAGACATCATTAACTCTTAGCATAACGGTGATAGCTCTCTCATCATGCAAAGGGTTACAATAGAGATTGCTTACCTTGCCATCGGAGAGTTGGGCTCTGTACACAGTGCCAAGCGTTCCTTTCCCGATAATATTATCCTGAGAGAAGCTATCAGTGAACTGCTGAAGAGATGCGATCGTGAAAAATTTCGCAGATTCGATGGTTTTCGTAGTAGGGTTTGCCCTGTTTACAGTCACGGGAGAAAAAGTAGGATCCTTGACGATTCTTTGGGCGGGCAGAAGTGAGAAAGGAGGTGCTTTACTAACGTCCAATTTCGTAATATCTACGCTGTGATCTTTCTCGGGTTTTAATTGGGCCTTCGACTGACTACCTCCAACAACGCTCGGCTGCAAATCCACCTTATTACCAGGTGCTAAGGTGCCTGAAAAACAAACGATTTTCCATCAACCGTTGAAGTTAGAAAAAAGGAGGAAGGTTGCTATTACAAACCTTTCTCTTCAATGCGTTTGTGAGGAGGTGCTGAAAAGGCATCAAGGTTCTTTTCAGTTTTATCTCTCGACCTCTTCTTACGGAATCTAGACATCGAAAGGCATATGCCCAAGAGAAGCGCTATGACTATGAACAGCCCAGCGATGGCTAACCATGTGACCTTATTACTCTTTGTGTTTTTCTTTACGTTCTTGTCTGAATGTGTTGTTAGTGGGGAAAACGATGGTTGATTTGAAGGCGTTAGTTGAGGTAAAGGTGCCATGGAAGGAGATGAAGATGATGAAGAAGAAGGTGGAGATTCAAGAACGCTTGTGTTGAATGGATTCCCAACTCTCCTGAGATTACAGTGCAATCGGTTACTTTTCGATAGATATATGAAGAGTCGAAATGCCATTGAAGATTGAAAATTCCCAAGAAACCTGAAATTTGGAATGTTGAGCAGTTTGGTGGGAATGGGGCCGGAGAAAAGGTTGTTCTCTATGTTCCTGAACATCATCGAACAAAAAGTAAGCAAAAATCTTGTCGAATTTGGAACGAAATATTGATTTCGAAAGGCCAAAAAAACAAGTACAAATCAGCGAGAGGTAGGTCTTGAAGAACGTCGAGCAACCCCGTTAGCTGATTGTTCTGCAAATGCCTACAAAAAACGATAGAAAGCACCAAAATGCAGAGATGTGTGAGTTCTAACAACTCAATGTCAATGGAAGAAGCATTACATCACATCTAAGGTTAACTTACAATGTGGTCAGAGACGATAAGTATCCCATAGATGGCGGAAGCTCACCAGTCAAAGTGTTCCCAGATAAATCCCTGTGTAATTGAAGATCGAAGGATTAAAATAAAAACTTCTTTTATCAAGAATTGTAGATAAACAAAAGCCTTACATGTTGATTAGACTCTTCAGTGACTCAAAAGCATCAGGGATCTTCCCAGACAACTGATTGGCATTTAGAGACCTGTCGAAAGTGTGTTTTCAAAATAAAAAACGTTAAACGATAAACTGCAAAAGAAAAAAAAATATCGTGACAGAGGAATAGAACTTACAAATCTGTCAATTGGCCCAACGAAGAAATGTCGGGGATGACACCAGTGAACACATTTCCAGACAGAAAACTGAGATTCATACATCAACATAGAGAATGTTTTCGCTCGTATGGAAAGCAATGCTATTACAAGTTTTTAATGAATGTGAAAAACGTACAGGCCTTGAAGGGTAATGGGCAAATTCGAAGGAATGGTTCCACCTATTTGGTTATCACTCAAATCTCTGCTTGCAAATAGATCAAAATCATTAGGTGAAAAAAAAAGCTAACGATACAGAGCATACGATTTTAACGGGCTTACATTTGCATAACCGAGGCGAAATATCCTACGGTATCGCTCAACGTTCCACCCAAATATGCACCGCTCAACCTTCTGATGCGAGAAAAGAACAGTATCAAAAAGGACTAACGTCGTCCCTCAACAACTTTCGCCAAACGAAGCCTTAATTCGTATACAGACAAAAGGGATATACAATGTAAAAATCCTTACATTGCAGTTATGTTAGCATTCACACATTCGACTCCTTGCCAACTAGGAGGACCACAAGGGTCTCCTCCAAATGGAATCCACCCATTGAGTAAAGGGAAGCCCAAAGAAGTATGCAACTGATTTATTGCATAAACTGTAGATTTTGAAAAAACAATATATCACATGAAGACAGCAAGAAAGTCCTTAAATAGATTAAAAAAAAAAAACATTAGTCTTTAGCAATGTGTAGGAGAAGCAGATAAGCATAAATCACAAACAGACAAGATTGAGACACAATAAAATGCACAAAATAAAAAAGGGATCCTCATCTTTACCGTCACGAGGATCAGTATATCCGTATGCTGATCGAATTGCAGAGAAGATAACCAACGAAACTAAAACCCATATGACCTTCTTCATCGTTTGCTGCACAGAGAAAAAAAAAGCAGCAAAGATGACTTTTTTTTTAAATAATTTTTTGGTGGGCTCCTTTTTTACACCGAAAGCTCTAATGAATCTGACGTACAGATGCAAAAAAAAAAAACACCTACAAATTGAAAAAAGAAGTACCGTTAGCGAGAACTTGAATGGAAGCTGTAATAATTCTCAAGCAGCTTCGCTCAGTAGAGGTATCTATAGACACAAAAACTCGGTACTTTTTAAAAAGAAGAGTCAAGCACAAGCACTCAGTAAGTATGGAAGTTCAAAAGGCTTAAAGGTGACATCTTTAACTCGACAAAAAAGAAATAATTAATGTTGACAGATCATCCAAATTATTTCTTCTAACAAGAAAACTAAGTGATATCAAAATTTAACCCGAGTGACAAGAAACATACAGAGAGATTCTCAAGGGTTCTAATTGAGGGAGATGTCTAGCCAAAGGGTATTAAAATACTCTGTTAATTTCCTTTTGAGATAAACAAGACTTTTAATTTCCAATGGCGAACTAATGCAACTTTCCCTAAAGCAAAAGATTACCAATCCGAGATAATTATTATTTTAACTATTAATATGTTTTTGTAAGAGGTAATTATGATGAGGTGTCCACGCTTGGAAGTGTTTTTCATAGATTTATTTTAAATTATTTTGAAATTTTTTACGTGAGTGTACCGTTAGGCGGTGTGAAAACTCGTTTCGAGCCTTAAATATAAGGCCCAATAGTTTAATTCTCTTGGTCTTGGGTCTGTAATTCCATTAACACGTGTTTAATTTCCTTTTTTTTCCTTTGGAGTTTGGTTAGACCCCTTAAATTCTATTTAGACCCTCTATCGTTTATCACATAATTAATTACAGCTTTAAAATTATGTTGTTGATCAAATATTAATTAACTAAAATTTTGGAGGAATTTTTATATTCTGAACGTGTATGACGAACTAACTTACTTAATTCTTAAATCTTTTATTATAACTAAATCATCACAAATTAATTTTTTACGTGTAAAGAATTTGTCATTTCATTCATCTATTGTTTTATTTATTATAATTACAAACAACAAATCATTTTTCCTCTTACATATTTAACAATAACATTTCATCAAACATTATAAATTTTAAATGTGTTCTCTTATGTAATATTTAACTTAATAATTGTCAATATTATCTCAACTTCTCATAAATGTAATATTTATTAGTTTGGATTCGCAAAAATGTAAATATGTCAACGTTACATATTTGTTTACGATATTGTTATGTGAAGATTTCATTATTACATACCGGTGTATGTTATATGAATTGTATTAACAATTTGTTAAAGGAACAGCTCTGACTTGCCACCGATAGTGTTATATTGCAATGATGCAGATAATATTAATATTACCTAATGATTACTATTTATATGTTCATTCATATTAATATTTATAAATTTGAATATAATAATATTTTTAAGATGTGGACTGTAGATAGTTTAAAATAAGAATTAATAGTGCTTTGAATTCAACGAGTTAATAAAAAATTAAGTAGTAAATAAAAACTAATGCTTGAAGACGAGTTAATACAAAAATATTAGTACCCTTTAACTAAATTAATCAAATTTGAGCTTCATTAATCACCTATTGGACAACCTAGGGCTTTTAAGGGGTCCCTACTATGTGTCTCAACATTGAGCCTAAACTAACATTAACTTCAAGGAGAAAAAGTTTAATCGAACTCATAACCTCCTTGTGTAGCGTCGTTTGTTTGATTTGAATAGTCTAAATAACTTAGGCTACGACATATCAAAAAATATAAATGCAGGATTAATGGTTTCAATTTATTTTGGAGGAATGTTTGAGTTCAAACCTCATGAGTTACGCTATTGGTGAATTGAAACATTTTCACATGATCACAAATCAGCTTTCATCCTCGGAGTGTATGTTTCAGCACATAGTCGATTGAGGTGAGAATGGCCTCGGCATACAAGAAATGGAAAAAAGAAAAAAATTAACAAGGTCTAATAGTAAAAGTAATATATTCCTTACTATTAACAAGAAAAATATCAAGTGACTTACAACATATCTGAAAGTGGAGGCAAAAGAAGCCGTAGAGGCATGTGGGTCTCTGTGACTCGCGATACTGCTAAGAGAGCCACGATGATTCGACGTGGCGGCGCTGCCCCTCAAAAGGAGGAGCCGCTGGGTTTCATCAGAGGGCTGCAAAAATCAGGCGGGTCAGTGGGGATCTGGGGGCCGCTGCTGTCTTCTCTGTCGTTGCCATCGTCGGTACCCTCGGCCATTTGTGCCGAGGCGTTTCTCCTCGGGGGAGTTCCTCCTTCTTGGAGTTTCTCCCCTTCGTAGGTGTTTTTCTCCCCTTTGTGGGAGTTTTTCTTCTCCCCTTGTGGGAGCTTTTCCCTCCCAATGTGGCGGGGCTCTTTCCTCATTTTTTGGGGCTTTGAGAACGGACATTTGTGCTTTCACCGGTCTAGTACGCAATAGACATTGTTGGTTGTGTTGTAACACTTGGCATTTGCTCTATTGTATCTTTATGTCCATCTGATTTGATGAATGAAATCATCCTTTCAAAAAAAAAAAACATATCTGAAAGTGGATCACTATTCAAATAATGTGAAATCGCCAAAAGTAATTTTATATGGCTTTTTTTTATGACAAATGTTGTGCATACTGCATATCGTTGAAATTATCATTATTAAGGAATCAAATCGAAAGACTACAAAAAGATGAGGAAAAAGAAAAGCAATATAACATGCCATTTTTCTTTTCAAAAAAGGTTATATGTCACGGTCATTATTTATCGGTTTTACAGAAAGCTTTTAAGAGGATTTAGCTCGAAACAGATTGGTTAGACCATATAACCTGTATACGATTCATTTATATCAATATATTTCATTTGCAATAATGAATTTAATTAAGTCAACCTATACTATGCTGGTAGAAATTCGGGTCGGGCCTCCGGTAATTTATCCGTTAACGAGGCCACGCACATGCGCCACACGGATGATCGGTGCCCGGTATAAGCTTGATGGGATTCCTTCTTAAAACCAATTGGTATTAAGAGAAATAATCCATCAAGCTTATAAACCAATTTACTTTCTTTGTGTGTTTCTGGGTGGGACTCCATCGCCTCACACAGTGATATACTTCAACAATGCCAAATTGGCAAATTCCCATTTTAACGTTTACTCATTTCATTTTTGGCAATTGGATATTGGTGAGACCTAAATAAACACAAACATTATTGATTGGCCCTGAGATGTCTTCTTTATCGGTTTTCACACTCTTTTAAAAGCATAAGCGCAGCTGAAAAAAGAGATCAATCAAGAAAAGCAACAACCGAATAATAATATCCATTCACATGCAATTTGTAAGAAAGTTGGCCCCTAAGATACGTAGAAAGAAAAATGACGGAATACATTTTATTTTTATATCTAGTTAGCCACAAATCCGACACCTTGTCTATTTTTTATTTTTTTAAATTTGTTTTAAATAACTCCGACCATCATCCCAAACGATTTCTATACTTGGTGCAATAAACCTTACATGAATGATTTAATAAAGACGATGATGATTGAAGTGGACAAGGGCTCTTAGCACCCCTTTGATCTTTTACTATTTTCGAAGCAAAGATGGACAAATCGTAAGGAAAACGAAATCTCAAAATTAAACAGAAACTAAACAACCAACTAAACAGAGCTTCATTTCATCACAATTAGGTTTGGCAAAGGAATATGAATTATCTACTTCAGGCAAAAACAGTCCCACCTCACATTGTCAAAGCATAATCACAATTAACACAACACAACACAATCAATTCCCAATAAAAAATCTTTATCAACACCTATCAATCAACCACTTGAGAATATCCCCACGAACAATCTCAACGTTCTCATCAGTCTCCCCAAACAACAAAGAATGCATCATACCATCGTAGATCTTTATCACCTTATCCTCACTCTTAGCAACCTCGTAAAGCTCTCTGCTCACCTGAGGATCGGTGACCACGTCAGCACTTCCGTGAACCACTAGAAAAGGAATGTCCACGTCACACATCTTGCTGGTGACGTAATCAGTGACCCTCAGCAAGTCCAAGACGGTCCCAAGCCTAGGTTTCCCGTTATACCTCAGCGGATTCATGGCTGCAATGACCTTCTTCTGTGGGACCCTCACCGATTTCTCCATCAGATCGGCCGTTGGGACGATGGGCAGAGTAGGCAAGAACTTTCCGACCGCCGACAGAATCTGAGGAATCGGCCACTTCGGCCGGACTTTGTCGGAGATCTTACACATGGGCGCCACCAAGACCGCGCCTTTGAAGAAATCCCTCTTCTTGAAGCTGATCAGCAGGCATATCGCGCCGCCCATCGACTCGCCGTAGAGGAACATAGGGACGCCGTTGAAGATCGGATCTTTGGCGGCGGCGGAGGTGAAGAAGGAGACGCAGTCGTCGACGACTAGGTCAACGCTTGGGACGAAGGCTTTGAGGCCCTGCGATCGGCCGTGGCCTTCGAGGTCGACGGCGAAGCAGGCGAAGCCGTTCTGAGCGAGGAAGATGGGCGTGGCTTGGAAGGTCCAGCTTACGTCGTTGCCGTAGCCGTGGACCATACAGATGACGCCACGTGGAGGGCCTGGGTTCGATGGCTGCCATGTTCTTGTGAAGAGGGATAGTCCCCTCGGCGAAGTGTAATAGGAATTCGTTGATTTGATGCCCCTTTGCTTGTAATATTCTTGCTCAGATGTGTTTCCCCAGTAATGTGATTGTGTGTGGTGGCTGAGGTTTTCTTGATCCTCCATTTCTCTTTTTTTCTGAATTTTATCTAAATCTTTGGAGTTTTTGTACATTGGTTCAGTTCATTTCATTGGGTGGGAATCAAATGTTTTCTGTGAAATTGGGCTTTGTTACTTTTTTTTTTCGTTCTCTAAATATGCACTTGGATCAAATCTTAAGGCCTGGCCTGCTATGCTACTATGGACCCAAACGTTGTAGTAAACAAACATGTAATAAATAAATGTATTCTTATAAGATCCATGAATTTTCTTCTTGGTGTTAAGACAACCTCGCACGTTACGTTCCAATTATAACAAGGTTGGCTGATCATATAATTCCTTGCATTGCAGCTCCTCGAAGCCGCACGGGGATAAAATATAAATTTCACTAAACGCTATTAATTAAGTGCATATCTCGCATGTAATCTATTTGGTCAAAGGGGACATTGCTTCGTAAAGCTGGTGTGGAATGGAATAATAAATAATCCTCACTTTCAAAAATAGATCCTTACTGTTTCGTTCTAAGATGCACTTTTGACTAGTTAAATAATTAACTGAGTAGAAAATGATATGAACTTATCCATTAGCATTTCGAAGACTAAGGATCATCTGGGTAGCCATTTAAAGGAGACTCGTTGAGCTTGCTTTATCACCTTATAACTTTTTGGACTAGTAAATGTAAGGATATTATTTGAGTATTATTTAATTGGTCATTAGATTCTTATCAAAAAGCAATGCATGTTTGAGCTTTATGTCACTTAAAGAACATAAAAATGGGTCTTAAAAAAGCATCAATATGGGCATGAATTTAGTCCTAAAATGATATGAAAATGATGCTTGAATGACCATGGTTAAGAAGCTTGAATGACCATGAAATGACTCTTATGAGAGACCCTTGAGTTGCTTGATCACCTCTGTAAATACTCAATTTTTCTTGTTCTGTTGGGATCGGGGTATGTGTTTAGAGGTGGTGAATAAACACTCGATGATCTTAATGTATATTTTTCGATTTTGGTCTCGTTAAAGATCAATACCGGTGCTTGATATTTATGTGTGTTGACTGGTCCGGAAGAAACCGGTCGGTTTTTGTGACTTCCGGGGCCGATGAGGGCGGGGAGTGATTGCCGGTGCCAGAGAGGTGCACGGACAAGGAGCGGCTCCTGGCAGGCTTCTAGGCGAAGGGGTCCATGAACGAACCGATCCGACACCCGAATGAAAGGGGATCCTGAGACTGACAACGTATGGGCGTGTCAGGCTAAGAATCGTATAAGAGAATCGATAGTACTACTCATATCACCAAGGTCGCTGCCTTTTCGGGAGTCCATCTATAGAAACTCCGAAGTTAAGTGTGCTTGACTTGGAGCAATCTAGGGATGTGTGACCCCCTGGGAAGTTTGCCCAGGGTGCGTGTGAGCGAGGACGAAGCACGCTGAAAGGTTAAATGATGGTGCAGTGGAGCCATACTATCAGTCGGAGTGTGGTGGGCCCAACCCCACTGGTCCCGGTAGGGACCGATGCTACAGTGACACCCGGTATGGGACGGGACGTTACAGTTTTGGACCAATACCGGATGTGAGCGTGGTGTGTATGTGATATTGCGGTACAAACAGAGTTTGTTTCTGGAAGTTCGTAGCTAAAACCTCCCAGGTCTCCCCTTCTTCCCGGTTAGGAAGGTACCCACTAGAAGCCTCGGTTTATAACACTTTGTCGTACAACCTCCTTATCTGACTCAATATGACCCTCACAGCTATATTTTGCTAACTAAACTCCTAGATCACTCTAAACGGCTTTTTACAGTCCGTCTCTTTCAAGAGCTTTTTACAGTCCCTTGAGAAAATTACCCACTAACCGTTCTGGTGCAGTGCAGTAATGACAACGCCTAATTCTTTCTTCGCTTAAAGAACTCTGCGATTTGAAAGATTGAGCTGATTTTCTCGTTCTAAAAATTCAAAGTTGGTGAAGTGGTTTCTTCACCTTGCATCCCTCCTATAGTTGAGTTGAAGTTGAAGCTCGTTGTGGGATAGCTCATGTATCGGAAAGAGCATTTATTAGTTTTACCCAAAATGGGTGTGTCCGGTCTTGCAGCAGTCCACGTTGTGCCTTTGCTTTATTTCTTATTCAGCTTGGCTTGACTTCAAGTGGCTCTAGCTGGCAGCCTTGTATTTAATGATCGTCAGAAGTCTTCAAATTGTCGTGCCTTGATTTGAATTTGTCCAGCGTGGCACTTCCGGTACCATGTAGTTCGGTCTTCAGTGTACCTCCGGTATGCAATCTTGATCCGGTTTTATTTTGCGTTGTTGATCTGTTGGCTTGTTCCGGTTTCATCCTTTGTCTAACCGGTAATCTTATTTAAATTAAATTCAATCACCGAAACTATTAATCTGAATATTATGATTTCTAGCATGTTCGCATGAACACTACAACATACGTGGTTCTTGGAACAGGTTGTTGAATCCTTGAAAGCTACAAGAAAGTTCTTGAAATAGTTTTTTAGGGAGTTGAATCTTCACGCCTCAACCTTTGTGTTTGTAATCCGTCGTCGTTCTTAGAGAAATAATACTACACAATATATCACTGTTTTTTTCTTTTGGACTCGTACCTAAATTTTTGTCTGAACGAAGTTAACTGTCCAAATATTCTTCCAAAAGAGTAAGTTTATTAATCATGTTTCATCGTATTACAAGTGAGCATTCAGTTATGATATTCCACTATTTTCTCGCAAAAAAAAAAGATCGAAAAACTTAAAAATTTGTTCGGACATATAGGGGGTGTTTGTTTCGGGTGATCCAACATTACGGTGATACGCATATCACGGTGATGTGAGTATATATCACTTGAATGTGGATCAAGGTGATATGTCATCAGTGTGTTTGTTTTAAGGTGATATTTCGTTTTGCAGATCAACGTGATATGAAAGTATTCTGTTTGTTTAATCACTGTGTAGGGTGACGTATAAATATCATATTTGACCCTATACATATGATTTAAATAATGTGTTTAAGGTGATATTTTATGTGATAAACATTAATATATTAAAATTTACATATTTATAAGCATTATTTATATTTATACTTTTTTAAAATATAATTCAAATATTTTTAAATAACTGAAATATTTTAAGATTTAATCATGTAATTAAAATATTTATAATGTCATATAAAGTAATAATGTTAAAATATGAGGGGTATTTTCGCCAATTAAAACGTTAACTAGATCACCCCATCAACGTGATGTTGGATCACTTAGGTTTTTTTGGAGTGGTCTGAAATATAAATGTGAGGAAATGGACACCTCTCGAATGAGGATTCAATGTATATTTAGTTTATGCAAGTGTTAAGGATCGATTTGAGCATAGACGAGCTCAATCGAAGCTTGAAATCGCAACACACACACACACACTTGTATAGAGACAGATTTACGTGGTTCGGCCCAAAGTTTGGCCTACATCCACGGATCAACCGAGCTCCGATTCTTATCGATCACAACACGAAAGTTACACTTTGCCGTGCCCTCTACACTTTTCGTGTTTACACTTCACTCAGATTCTCACTTATAAGAACTTATGGACGCTCAAATATAGCTAGTCGAAACTCGCAAACTGATATTTATAGCTTCAGTACATGAATAAAGCATGTCTCGCACTTCATCTGTGCCGTTCATCCCATCTGATCAGACGCACCAGAACTTGCCACGTGTCCGTTGTATTTCACGTGAAGAAGCTTAAAACGTGTGACACCTTTATAAGTGAAACCTCACTTTTAACATCACCCGTCCGATTTCCATCTAACGGCTTAGATCCGTTATCCGCGTCATCTTTCTTAAATCGATCTGAGCCATTGAATGATTTCGCGCGCCATCCAACGAACGAGGTTAAATCATCTATCTTCAAATCCAGGCCCTTCGATCAGGCGCCAAGATGATCCGACGGTGACTGCTAATCGTGACCTCTCAACGGCTTTCATCTTCAGTTCTTCAACTCCAGTTCGACCAGCTCCATCTCCGGCGGATTCCGGCGATCTCCGGCGAGTCTCAGGCTCTCCACTCCCGACAAACTCCACCTCGAGACTGTAGACTCGCAATCCCAACTCCCGGAACCCTCATTGCAGCCCTAACCATGCCAGAAAAATCGCCCAAACATCACAGGAAAAACAGCATACCTCTGTTTTTCAGCTTCTGAGAATCATCCTTTGTGAGCTTCGAAATCCCTCCAAAGCTCCACCTCGATCAATACGCTCTTTCTCGGTTGATCAATCAGCTCCCCTAGGAGCTGCAAGCCTCAAGAGTGAACTTGTCGACCCCAAGTAGGATTGAAATTTCCCACTTGGAATCGACTCGTACTCTTGAGCTCACTTCCTTCGTTCGGCTCGAAGAATCCTCCACCCTAGCCTCTTGAGCTACCTCATGAACTCTTCCCCAGCTAGGAAACATCTTCTTCTTGCCCTTCCTCGCGTCCACAACCTCAGCTACTCGAAAATCTGCAAAACAGTTTTCATCATAATTTTCAGAAACTGGTTTATCAGTCGACTTTGCCGTCGAGTTTCCGCCGTTTTCTTCCACAGAGCTTGAGCCGTTCTCCACCTCAAATCCATCCCCGCCATGTGTACTTGAGGTAACTTCATCCCTTGGCACAAATAGCTCCATCTCGGGCTCAGAAACATCGTCCAAAGTCACCATCTCGGCCAGCCTGGTTTCATCAGTAGCAGGTTTCAAAACTGCTGTCGCGAGCTTCACTTTTGAGCCGCCTGTTTCTACCTCGTCTCGAGCTTTCTTGGGCAGCTCTTCCACACCGTTTGAACCGCCACATTTCCTAATTTCATGGCGTGCCTTTGCCTCCACAGAACAACCCTCGAGCACGTAGATACAGCGTCGTCTTCGGCCCTGCAGAATCAGCCTGTTCTGCTTTTTCACTTGAATTTTCCCGGCTGCGATACTTGTGTTGAATCCTCTCCTATCCAAAGCTCCGATGGATATTAGGTTCCTCCTCAACTCAGGGACATACCTAACGTCTTTGAGGACACTCAACACCCCATTAGCAAGCCCCATTCTAACCGCACCATAACCATATACATCGAAACTCTTACCATCACCTACCTTAACCGTTTTACCTCTTAGCTCCTTGAAGTCATGCAACCACTCTCTTTTGCACGTTATATGGAAGCTAGAGCCTGAGTCTAATCCATTCTTCCCTCCTCTCCTCCTCGGAAATGGCTAACACCTCGGCATACTCAAAGCCATCGTCAACGTGGCTAGTTTGGTTGGAACTTCCCCGAACTTGCAACTTTGGGCAATTCCTCTTGAAATGACCCACCTCATTGCAGTTGAAGCACCTCTTAGGCGCAGCAACCTCCTTCCCCTTGCTCTTCTTCCACCTCGGATTGGACTTATGTTGCACGTTGAGCATCTCGGCCGAATTTGGCTCAACCTTTGGAATGATCCTTGTGTTGAGTTGCTTAGTGCTTAGAGCTGCCATCACATCCTCCATGCTAAGCTTCTCTCTTCCATAAAGAAGGGCCTCCTTGAAGTAATCATGGCTCTTAGGCAACGAGCATAAAAGCAACAACGCTTGATCCTCATCCTTGATCTCCTCTCCAACATTTTGCAAATCCAATATGAGCTTTTGAAAATGGTTAATCTGCTCCTCAATAGCAGATTCTTCCCCCATTTGAAACCTATAAAGAGCTTGCTTGAGGTAGAGCCGTCGTGCTAGGGACTTGGTCATGTAATGAGCTTCCAACTTCTTCCATAGCGCCTCCGCCGAGGTCTCACTTGCCACCTTACGAAGCACACCATCCGAGAGGCAGAGGATCATGGCCGAGAACGCCTTCTCCTTGATCTTCTTCTTTTGAGCTTCGGTTAACGTCGATGGCTCCATTTCGGCATCCGGTTTCAAGGCTTCCTCCAAGCCTTTCTCCACGAGCACGGCCTTCATTTTGAGCTTCCACAGCCCAAAATCATTCGCCCCATTGAACACCTCCATCTCGAGCTTGGTCATCGTGGCCATTTCCCGGGGATCCGAGCTCTCGTCCACGCTCACCGCACCACTTGTGAGGAAATGGACACCTCTCGAACGAAGATTCAATGTATATTGCAAGTGTTAAGGATCGATTTGAGCATAGACGAGCTTAATCGAAGCTTGAAATCGCAACACACACACACACTTGTATAGAGACAGATTTACGTGGTTCGGCCCAAAGTTTGGCCTACATCCACGGATCAACCGAGCTCCGATTCTTATCGATCACAACACGAAAGTTACACTTTGCCGTGCCCTCTACACTTTTCGTGTTTACACTTCACTCAGATTCTCACTCTATAAGAACTTATGGACGCTCAAAGATAGCTAGTCGAAACTCGCAAACTGATATTTATAGCTTCAGTACATGAATAAAGCATGTCTCGCACTTCATCTGTGCCGTTCATCCCATCTGATCAGACGCACCAGAACTTGCCACGTGTCCGTTGTATTTCACTTGAAGAAGCTTAAAACGTGTGACACCTTTATAAGTGAAACCTCACTTTTAACATCACCCGTCCGATTTCCATCTAACGGCTTAGATCCGTTATCCGCGTCATCTTTCTTAAATCGATCTGAGCCATTGAATGATTTCGCGCGCCATCCAACGAACGAGGTTAAATCATCTATCTTCAAATCCAGGCCCTTCGATCAGGCGCCAAGATGATCCGACGGTGACTGCTAATCGTGACCTCTCAACGGCTTTCATCTTCAGTTCTTCAACTCCAGTTCGACCAGCTCCATCTCCGGCGGATTCCGGCGATCTCCGGCGAGTCTCAGGCTCGCCACTCCCGACAATAAAATATCACCCCATTTTCATCACCTAGGTGATCCAACATTCCGGTGATGACTCATCACCTAGATTAAACAAACACAGTGATAAGTGGTAAACGAGAGGATCACGGTGATGTTTTGGAACATCACCCAAACAATCCCATAAGGTGTTGTTAGACCTGCAATATCAAGTATAGCGATCCTAAATAAGTAAATAATAGAAGAGTATAATTAGTGGCCGATATCTATATGCTCACACGTGACATTTATCTCAAAATAATTTACCTCGAATCTAAGCCAAATAGCGCTTTACATAATTAAGTCTTGAGCATGGGAACTTGGTTTTTACAAAAAAAAAAAAATAAAATAAAATAAATCTCTATTTGTTCTAGCTAGATTTAATGGATTCTTACTGCTATACGCTACGGACTGCAATGGACCATGGTTCAGTTAAGTCCCTTGTGAAGTCAGATGATTTCAATTCAAGAGAATACGTGCATACTTTTCTAAATCAACTATGGAGTCCAAAAAGACTTATTTTGCCACTGATTATATAATCATCATCATTATGCTGTCCACCTACGCTTCAACCACCAAGTAATCTTTGACTGTCAGCCATATACGAATCAGATTTTTTCTTAACCATATCGCATTATTATTCATTAGTTTGAAGACTCTAAGGAAGGAGTTCCATTTCATCTTAAAATATGATGCTATGATGTGGCTTAAAATAATATCTCTATGTACATGCACATTGTTTACATCATTTGATCTTACAAGTGCCCTTTACCGATCATTGCTTTAGACTATGCATTATGCAAGAATGGTGGGATTTTCTGACTTATGAGAGTGCGTACCTAATCATGCCAATATGATATAAGATTAGTATACGGCATATATTTTAATTATTTCACCTTTCCCTATTTGATCAGTATAGCATGTCCAACTCACTCAGAAACCTAAATTTTTCTTATGTAAATTGTGGGTAAATTCATTTATGGGCGATTTTCATTTCATTTCACGCCTCATGTCAAGTTTCATTTAGCTTTTACGACCCAATCAGAATTCATAGTTTTAAGGACCCGATTTGCGCAGAAACAGTTTATTGTTCTGCAATACCACTCATTGTTCTTTAGTACCACTTCATGGATCTGCAGTATCACTTCAGTGTTCTGCAGTACCACTTCACTGTTCTGTAGTACCACTTCATTATTTTTCAGTACCACTTCAACATGCTGAAATAACAGAAAACGATCATTTGATACCAGTTCATATACACTGCGTAAAGTTGCGTACCTTTAGGTCCCTATCTCTAAATTTTATTAAAATTGGGTCCTTAAAACTAATTTTTCTCCGACAAGGGCCTGTACACTAAAATAAAACCCTGATTGGGGCCCGAAACTCAATTTGCCGTTCATTTATTTACGTAAAAACTAGTTTTGTATGTTAGTGATGGGATTGTTCAACTAAACCAAGAGTTGAAATCCATGTCATAAGTCGCACTACATAGTTGGCTTATGGCTACCATTAACTCATATACTATCTGAGGAATAAATAAATAGAGCGCACAAACCTTGAAGTTTCGCCACAATACAATAACGACTTTCTTTGATATGATGATGAGATTCCAAAAGGACATTTCAAAACGTTATCTGCAATAAAAATTCATACACCATTAATCTATGGGATTGGAATATATGCCCAACCCATAAAGAAGACACAGCACGTTATAGTTGTTAAAAACAAATCGGTTCTGCTTCAAATCTGAACGTCTCGTTATTACACAGTACTTTTTTTATGTCACAACAAAAGTTAGGTATTTCAGAGTTGAAAGATGATGTCATATTCCAACATAAAGGAATGGTTCATATTGATTACGTTGACTATGTTAGAAAGCAACCAATGATGCTATAGTCCAGGTAATGTATGTAATAGTACAAGGATAACTTTGTTTTTTGCTTTCTAGAAAAAAAAAAGGGAAACATAATAATATTTGCTATGAGTTTACTTTGACATAGGCTTTAGTAATTATAAAGTCAGCTCGCCATGCTAGGATATCCATCTGGTTAGCAAGATTGAGACATAGTGTGGTGGGCAAGAGTTTATGTTAATATTGATAATCTAGTTTGATGATTCAAAGCGTCTATTTTTTATGTATAATTTAAATAATCATTTCTATTTTCATCCCAAATCTGAGTAACCATGCTTAAGGTTTTGTGCTACCTATCGGCCTATAATATCATGCTTTAAATTCTACCACATTCTAGTCCAAGCAACTATTAATAAATTAAACGAAAGGAAACATGCTTATCCATAATCATAAAGCTTTAATACGAATGTTGACTCATAAAATCTACATTTAGGTCATCAAAATGGATAGCAAATTTAACTTTTCACTTTTTAACACAAAGTATTCCTCATATTTGCATGTGATTCTGATCCAACTACCCACAAACTAATGGAGACTCCACTGTTAATGCATCACCACTTTGCCGGTAGGTCCTAACAAATGTCGAATTTTTCATTCACGTGTCATTACAAACAATGCTGATCAAATTACGCCACCTATTAGGGACATTTTCACAAGAGGACAAATAACGAAATTTAGACCAATGATTTTCTACTCCAATTGATTTGCTCTCTACTTGTATATATAGATAGAGCCATGCTTGTCTTTGCATGCTTCGTATCATAGAGCCAATAACCATTTCTTGCCGTACTTTCGGAATTAATAAATGGATATTATTGTATCTAAAAATCTCTTTCTCCTCTCCTCGATAATTGTATTACACATTGAGCTACGACCACTAATAGCAGAAGGTGCTAGAAACAAGGATGATTATTGGTCTAACCTAAAAATACCTAATAATATTGGGTCCACTCATGAGGATCTTGTCACTAACCTTCCAGGCCAACCTAGTAATGTTAATTTCTTACATTACGCTGGTTATGTTACGGTCAACGAAACGAATGGGAGGACTCTCTTTTACTGGTTTTACGAAGCTTCGAGCCTTGCTGATGAAAAACCTCTTGTTCTTTGGCTTAATGGAGGTAAGAGAAGTTATATATCACTCAAAGTGTTATTAGGAGTTATTATTATTCGCTGATGTCTATATCTAAGAGCATGCAATAACTATGCAAACAGTGCATGATGTGTGCAAAATGTAATAATAATCCGTGGTTATTAATTATTATACAAGTTTAACTTTTTGTCAACGGAATGGGATGCCACGTTTGAAAAATCCATTCAATTTATTCTAATCCTCGCGTTTTTGTTTCTTCTTATTATGTTTGTCTGCGTAGTGGGCATATGGGGTTTTCTTTATTCCCTTAAATTATTGTTTTTTTATTTGGAGAACAACCTTCGGATACACTATTTGGTTCGTGCTTAGGTTTGTGTTGTTCACCCTTGAGGCGACAAATAAAGCTGCTTTTTTTATTATTATTATTATTATTGCATGTAGGCCCAGGTTGTTCTTCTGTGGGGTATGGAGCAACACAAGAGATTGGTCCTTTCCTTGTTGACACACAAGGGCGTGCCTTGAAATTAAACCCTTTCTCATGGAACACAGGTTAATCTATAATGTTTCTATTATACATATACATAATTAAAGCACAAACAATGAATCCATAATCATGTGATGATGCTATCTACAGAAGCCAACTTACTGTTCTTGGAGTCTCCTATTGGAGTTGGCTTTTCTTACTCGAATGTTAGCGGGGATTATGACAATCTTGGCGATGACTTTACAGGCAAATGAATTCTATCCCTTTCTTTGTATTTCATTGCAACGATCACATTATGTAATATACACCTCACCAAATACTACTGACCATAGTATTGACCAGCAGCAAACGATGCTTACGCTTTCTTGCACAAGTGGTTCCTCAAGTTTCCATCATATCGCAAAAGGGCGTTTTATATTGCAGGGGAGAGTTACGCTGGTAATAATTTCTATGGCTAATATTACCAACCATAAGTGTGTTTTAACATAAACATAAGTTTTTTATGGGGTTTTTGATCAACTAAAATATAGGCAAGTACATCCCCGAGCTCGCCGAAGTTATTCATGACAAGAACAACTACAACGACCCCTCCTTATTCATCGATCTCAAAGGGATATTGGTAATAAAACGAAATTAATCACTCGTCGCATGTACAACTTATTTAGGTATATTATCGTATTAGCGATATCGACTTTTTTTTATAATAATTTCTCAGTTGGGAAATCCCGAAACTTACGACGCTGAGGATTGGAAAGGAATGGTGGACTACGCATGGAGCCATGCGGTCGTCTCAGACGAAACGCACAAAATCATCGTAAAATCGTGCGATTTCCACAGCGAAGATCCATGGAAAAACGACACTTGCTACGAAAGCGTGAAAGAAATGCTCGACCACTACAAAGTGATCGATATCTACAGCCTTTATACGTCTGTGTGCTTGGTAGATGTATACGCTTCAACTGAATATTCGACGAACGCCGCTCTACCACCAAAGGGTTCGTCAAAGATGGTAATTAATTAATTAAGCTCGCTCTCGTCAAAGAAAACAAACACTTATTGCGCGCCATGCGTAGTAATAAAATTACTATATATTTATGTAGATGCCGAGAATTATGGGGGGTTACGATCCATGCTTGGACGACTATGCGAAATCTTATTACAATCGAATCGATGTACAGAATGCTCTACATGTAATTTCTGATGGGGGAAGGCTCAAGAAATGGAGCATTTGCAAGTACTGTGATTCATCTTTTATTGTGTTATAACTAAACATTAATATATCACATATACCAAGCTATGATTAAATATACGTGTGATGAAATTTGAGATACTGATCCAACTCTTACGTATGATGCAGTATGACGGTTTTTAACCGATGGTCAGATTCGAAAGAATCTGTTCTTCCTATTTACAGGAAGCTTATTGCAGCAGGTCTTAGGATTTGGGTTTACAGGTGAATCTGAATAATAGACACACACTCACTATATATTCATATATGCATGACGTTTTCTTTTTTTTTAAATCATAATCTGTTAATTATTTCTATTGCAGTGGAGATACAGATGGTAGAGTTCCATTTCTATCCACGAGGTACAGTTTAAGTGCATTGGGACTTCCTATAAAGAAAGCATGGAGTCCTTGGTACCACCATAAACAGGTCAAATTTCCATTCCAATATATACCTATTATTACCTAATTTTAACCCAAGAAAGAGTAAGATTAAAACCAATTAGTATATTTGTTTAGATGTGCATTTGTTTTTAAGTACGAAATCATCAAATTTAACATGGAATTAGAGTTCTATATAAAATTCTAAATGATTTACATATGCTCGAACCCCATTTTTCTATTTATTTATTATCGATTTATTAGGTCGCTGGGTGGATCCAAGAATATTACGGTCTGACATTTGCGACGTTTAGAGGCGCTGGGCATGCCGTGCCAATATTCAAACCTAGCGAGTCGCTTGCCTTCTTCGCTTCGTTTCTTTCCGGCGTATCCCTACCTTCGCAGAGATGAATTTAAAAGAAACAAGAAAAAGTTTTGCTATATGGTAAAAATCTGAGATTTTAATTTTTGGATGTGTGCTTTTCCAAATTTTGCTATATGCATGTACGAAGTCGCCAATCGGACATACATACATACATATATATATATATTATGGGCCATGAAAGGTTGGTGTAATCGGATGAGGAAAGCCTATATTGATGTGTTTATATGTTGCGATGAGATGTATTTAAATCCTAAAACTAAAAGCCTTGACCAACGTCATCACTCAAAACAGTCATAATAACAGCTAGGAACAAATAAATAAAATATGCGACTTCGAAAAGTCACATACCATTCTTGAATGATTCCTCGAAGTGATCAGGAAAAACTTGAGAATATTTGGCGAATATATATTATATAGGTCAACGTACGTCAATTAAAAGACAATATCTTATAATTAACAACCTTGTTGGGCCCTTGCCAAACTCCTCCTTTGCAAGGAAGGGAAACATCTGCGCGACTGTCTCACTTTCTTACGGGGTTCATTCATGAATAAAGTTAAAAATAGCCTCGTCATATATTAAATATTTAAATCGCAATATTGCAAAATCTATATTAACTGTTTGTGGAGTTGTTGGATTAGTGGCTGCTATGCTTTTGGCATAACTCGATAGAAAAATCAACAGTTGAATTTATTTAATGAACTACAATACAAAGACCCTTACTTTCTTAGTTACAAGACAAGGTTTATTGTATGTAATACTTTCACCATAGCAATACAACAAATGAACTTTATGAAACAATGAAAGAAAAAATGAATTCAAATTCGTTAGCAAGCTAGGAACTCCGCAAGAAAAACCCAAGGGCTTTTTGCAGCTGGAGAAAACATATAAATTAATTTTAAAGAATCAAGTATATGAATCTGAATTGATTAATAATTTGAATATTTGAGCAAGTTAGTCCTTTCTTGAAAAAGTTGGCAGGCCACGCCCACAATTATGGTACTTCAATTTTTTGCTTTGTTCTTCGCCTTCTTCTTCCACTTCTATCATGTTCTTGATCACCACCTCGGTCGCATTCGAAAGAAACTCCGGCCAGTCCCTAAATTCAAAGCGCAAATTATAAATTAATTTTAATAAACCCCCAAATATATATATAACATGTTTTGAATGTTGAACGAGTTCTTTTTGACAAGCTTAATCCGTGGAGTTGTTTCAACTCTTGGTGGAATGTGTGTATCTATAAATATGTCAATGTATATTCATTTCAACAATATAATTTCATGGAAAATATTTTGAAATAAATTCATGTCATGTCAAATTACCCCTTTAACGTGTCGAAAGTTAATCCCACGGTGTTCCTAGCCTCTTCGAGGGCCAATCTAAACTTAACCATCTCCTCTTTGCTGCAATAATCCCCATAATCCTTAACCCTAAGGTCAGAAGGCTTCACATCCACGAAAATAGGGACAACCTTCTTTTTCAACTCCATCATTAAACTAAGCTCATGCATGCAAAAATAAGAGTTGCAATACATGGGAGAGAAGACAGCCACGCCTACTTTACATTCTCTTATCGCAACATCGATTTTCTCAAACAGTTTATCGCCGGGCTTCATACTCTTGCTGTCCAAAAAGGGTTGAAGTTTAAGGGCTTTTAGGTGGTGGTATAAAAGCCCCGAGACATTCTTCTTCGTGTCCACCCCTCGATGGTTTATGAAGACATCGCATGAAGATAATCCTTTTGAGGGTTTCGAGGGTTTGATCATTCGATGAAAAATATTCTTGGCTTTCGCAGAAGATGAACGTTGCATATCCTATATAACGAAATTGAAGAATCTTGTGTACGAAGGGATTTTTTTGAACGTATAGTATATAATGTACCAACTGCGATTGATTTCGAGGGATTATATAAGGTGTTGAAAATGGTGGAAAAAAAGGTGCATCATGCGTCGTAGAATAATAGAGAAGATTTGATTTTTTGAATGGAAAGTATGTCTTTGAATTGAACAAGGGCCTGATAAACACAGTTTGAATGTTAATATGAAAAGTTTAAATTGAGGTTTGACGGCGAAATCATGCGTATGGGTATAGATTGACTTGTGTGTTCGAGGGGCTTAACACTTATATGAAAGGGAGTGTTTAATATTATTCTTTCGAACACGCTATTTTTGACTCTACATGGAATTAATTATCGCGATATCTAAAAAAGGGAAATGGAGAAATAAGTAGGTCCTCATCACCGTGATGTAAAAACGGTCAACGGATGTCATGGTACATGCTATACGTAATGTAATGTCATTCGTCGGTGTCCGTACAACATTTCTTAGTCGTAAGTCGCCATCAGGGGGACAGTGCTTGGTAATTTTCATCACTATGTTTTATTTTTTTAAAGAAAAGACAAGAAAAGAAAAATTAGGTCGGTCAAAATTTTATTCTTGCATATTGACTTGCGGGCGAGTCTCGTCTATGTACGGATTGAGTCGCATCTACGGATGTAATATTTTCTCATCAAACTAAATAGAAACATTCTGTGAATGAAATTCTGACCATAACGTGTGAAGGAAGACTAGGTTTTCCATTTAGAATTGTTACAAATTTTCCGGGAAGTAGTCACATGTGGTCCTATTTGACAAGTGTATATTAAGAATAATGTTTAGTTCCATCCAAGTAATCTTAATTAATTATTTAGGATAACTGAGATTCGATTAATAAACGTCCTCAATGACGATATATATTGGCTGAATTAGCACGTCTCTTAGTTAGATAGCCGCCTGGGAAAAGGCAAAAGCTATTGGAGAATGGAGAGTAATAATCCGATCCTTTTCTCCTTTACTTTCAATAATTAGAAATTAGAATGAGATCCCCAAAAGTAGTCGAATTAGAAATATCTCACTGATCTTGATTTTTCTTTCTTACGGATCAAGAAAATGAAAAGAACGAATACTTCAACTTAATTTTTTTTTTCGTTAGACTGAATTGGAAAGATGTTGAACTGACGAGTTTCATGTAGAATGCAGAAAAGTATCACATGGGAAAAAACTTTTGAAAATGTCAAGGGAAAAACAAAGTGATATTTATGGCCTTTTACATATTCGATGACGTTTATGAGGGACGGGGACTTGATATGTATTTACTCTCTATTAAAGGTATTAGAGAGAACATATGCATAATTAATATCTGTGAATGCTCCAACTAGAACAAGTATTATATTGGCCGAATCAATTTTTGATTTCGGATCAATATATTTGAAAATTGTATAATGTACCACCACCTTTTTATAATGGATAAACTTGGATCTTCGGTAAAAGTAGGAAATCCCTAACTTATTTTTTCGGGAGAAAATTTCTGAATACTCAAATTTATTAAGACATAATGAAGTTGGTGATTTTTGTCAAACGGTGACCCAAATAAAAATGAATTCAATTTTATAATTGTGACATATTTATTTCATGGTTTATCCAGTAATTTGAAATCATCATTAATTGGTTTCCATTTGTCCAGGCACAATTAGTATCTAATTTCGCGATTGATTGAGGCCTTTCGCTCACACGCACTAGAATTACTCATTATTTCGGAATGTATCACATTCATAACTACAAGACAAAAAAAAGGGAAAAGTTTTGACATTTGGAGTCCCTTTCATCAGTTGACTATTTCCTAAATCAGTTTCCACAAAGTGCATACATATTCCAGCTGTAACTTGTACGTGTGAGGCGATGTCCGAAACTTGCGTAGAAAGAATACTCGTGAGCCAAACTTCAACAAATATCTGAATGAGTCAGCGTCATGATGGTCAAAGATTGTGATCATACTAAGAAACTACTATGAATTGATCAACATAAATGACTTGTTTGCCTGGAAATTTAATGCCTTTTGGTTGTATTTACATGTGGGCTTGCATTGGATTTTGTCGTCAACATAGTACTGTCAAAACAGGCTTGGGCCTGCCCGTCCGCCCGCCCCACCCCGCCAAAAGGGCGGGGCGGGCTCTGAAATTTTAGGCCCGCTTGGAGGCGGGCCTGGGCGGGTAAGCCCGCAAAGGGTGCGGGCTTTGGCGGGGCGGGGCGAGCTTACCCGCGGGTAGCCCACCAGAATAATTTTAAAAAATATATTATTTGTAATAGTATATTTCAAATATACAATTTAATTGGTACTTAATAACTTAAAAAGGTTAGTATTAAAAAGGTTATTAAATCTCAACTTGAATTCTTCATATTTTTTTTTTCCTATTTTTATATTAATATTTCCTTTTTCTTTTAATTATTTTTCTTTTTTTCTTTTTTTTTTAGTTTTTTAAAACTGGCGGGCGCAGGCAGGGCGGGCCTTCATTTTGCAGGCCTGCAAGTAGGCAGGCTTGCCCGCCACCGCCCCGCCTATGGCGGGCTTTGGCGTGTTACGGGCCGGCCCATTTTGACAGTACTACGTCAACATAAAATAAAGTATTTAGTATCGAACTTCTTAGAAGCTTCTTTGGATTTAGTTGTTGAATATTTCCTAGTCTTTCAAAATATAATAAATTGATTTGGCAAAAATAAATAAATTTTGAGCTTTGGATGAGTCACTAACTCCATATGACAGAACAGAGTTGAGTCCGATCGTTTTTCGACAATAATAAATCAAAATTGTTTTCCAGCTCCACGGTCAAGTGGATCGACTAGCAGCTATGTAGGATTTGTTGACTTATTTTGTCGGAAAATTGACTGGTGGCTTGTTCCAACATAGTGACAAATTCTTATAATCATCCGGTTCGGTTAGTAATTTTGGAATGCAGCGTTAAATTCTTATAATGATACGGTTCGGATACGGTTATAGAATTCTCAAACCGTAAACCGCCGGTTAACCAGCGGTTCAAACCGCCGGTTATAACCGACGGTTAACCGGCGGTTTTACCATAAAAGATCAACTTAGGTGATACTTCGGATGCGTTCGAATGTCAACAAGGTGAAGGTGGAAGTAGCTCGGGATGTTAACCGATATTTGTGTCATTTTTTGAGTATAAGTCAGAATATTTTAATCTTATAAAGTGGTGGGTCGACGAAAGTGGCATCTTTTCCGGTGTTGACAATGATCGCAAGAGAAATATTAGCGTGCCCGCCTTAACGGTTTCCGTTGAGCAAGCGTTTAGCGTTGGAGGATATACATTGGATTCAAGGCGATCAAGATTAACTGTTGAAAATCTAGAGAACCAATGTTTGCTCGATGATTGGACAAGGGCCGATGCAAGAACACAAGAACCTAACTTCAGCGACGCGGACGAAGAAGGAGACGGCTATGACGAATGTTCGTCGAACACTAACGGAAGCGAAGATTGAGCGATCGTAATTTTTTTTATAAACTTTAAGGTGTAATTGTGTTTTTTCTTAATGGAATGAAATTTTCGACATTGTTAAATAAAATTAATTATCTTAGTTTATTGAAGTCATTTTCTTGGGTTTTTTTAAATAAAATAAAAAAATTTAAACCGTAAACCGACGGTTCAAACCGTAACCGGCACCTTCGGTTACAAACCGAAACCGTAACCGCGATTACCGCGGTTCGATTACGGTTATAGATTTTCACTAACCGTGAACCGGCGGTTATAACCGTGAACCGTAACCGTGAACCGTTTGAACACGTCTACTTATAGTTAATTTATGGGATTATTACACATAAGTACCTAGTTGGATAAAATTGTAATTTAGTACCCTGTCATGATTTTTTTATATGTAGGTACCTAACAGAATAAAGTTTTTGCACATAGGTACCCGATCCCCGAAAGTACACCATACAACACGTTTGGGTACCCTATATCAACACATTTGGGTACCATATATAACATAAAATGGTACGACGTATGCTATATTTAGGTACGCTCTATGTAACACACAGGTATGCCGTAGGTACGACGTATGCTATATTTAGGTACCTTATATCAACGTGTTATGGTACGCAATATACACACAGGAATGTACAATATGACTAAAGAAACTGGTAAAAATAAAATTGGGTACATATCTGTAAAATTTCTGACATGGGTACCTATGTGTAAAAAAATTATCCAATTAGGTATTTTTCTATAGATTCACCTTAATTTATTTTACAAAAATAAACACTCCTGTAAAACTAGTGATTTCTATTACCCTATACAAAGAGATTTAAATTAATCTACAAATTTAAACAATTGTTTAAGAATCAATATATATTTAAAAACATTGGTTTGTAATTTATATTTAGCTTTTGTTTATATGTTTAGAAGCTATAGAATAGTATTAATTAATGTATTCCCCGACCATTAAAACGAGTTTTGATCTAACTGTTAAAGAATAATTTAAATAGCTATATCATCCTCAATATTATCTATTATAATTAAGTAATGCTACTGAACTGTATTTTAAGCACAAAGATTGGTTCGAACACTATACTGATGGTTTTCGGAGGAATTATATTGATGGTTTTTAAAATTGAACAAATAACTCAATATAATAAATAGAGTGTGATTATAGATATGGATGTAATAAACAGAGGGTGATAATAGATAAGGTGGTGTGAATAGAATTTTAGGGAGTGAATAGAATTACCCTAATCATGTATAGTGTATGTGAACACCTTGTTAGAGTAACTGCATCCAATTTAGTTTGTCATGCAAAATTATCATTCCATCACACCTTTTTTATATATTCCAATTATATCTTCACAAGTCAGCTTTATTTTTTAAATATTTAAAAATAGTTTCATCTATTGAAAACTTAAATACCCAACTCTTAAAACAAATTATATTATATGCTAAGTTTTAGTGCACATAAGTGTGCTTAAAATATATAGTCAATTGCCATAACGACAAAGTTATAGATTTGCCCTTGTTAAGATTGCTTTTATACATGAGCCTTCATTGAAGATTTATCCAATGAATCATCTCTAGTGACCATCACCAAACCACCTAAAATAATGGGATTCGATGAACCCCAAACAAATCCATCTAAGAATATCAATTTTGCAACATTAATAATTTACTGATCGAGGAAACAAAGAACCCCGAGAATTAAGGTGGTGCATTTTATTTTTTTCTCCAAAAGTCCAAATCATTCGACTTCTACAGTTTGGCTCTCATTTTTTTCTCTCAAGGGGGAAGAAAAAATATGGTGTCCCTATTTTTGATCTTCTGAACATTGGTGCACGTTACAGAAGTCTTTTGCTTCTTTCCCTTTTTTTTCCTTTTTCTTTTTGTTTAATCCGATTGAATATACCTGTTCCACCATATGAACAAACTGTAAAATCTGAACATTTCTCGACAGAATATCGATTCTTTATTATTTTCCTGCTGTTATCTGGTAACAAGCTGCACGTTTCGTCGACAAATATACGCTGACTTTTGAAGGGGTTTTCGATTGAATTAAATATTGTAATAAAATAAGAACGACGTTTGGGCTGTCTTAAGCATTACAAAGACTCTTTAAAAGCTTCATTATTTCTCAGCTGGCAATGGCTAACGTACCATTCTGTGGCGTGCCTTTCTTGTTTCGTAAGAAGGCTAATCTTGGGTGTGAGGTAATAATCAGTTTTCTTGAGATTTATTCAACTAATTTCTTGAGATTTAGATGGATACAATTTGCATGAAACTCTTTAGATTTCTTTCATGTTGCGATTCGTTTTATTCGATAAGAAGTTTCGTTAAATTTTTGATGCATTATTGACTTGTGTTCGAAAATGGGCAGGGAACGAAGAATCCCAAGGCGATCAATAAATTCCTTTCGTACTCACCGAAGAAAGCGAAAATAAAATCCTCGGCGGTTCACAATTCGCGCGGCGCGGCAGGAAATTTCGTAACGATGAATGAGCTTAAGAGCGAAATCTCCGCCTTCAGAGATTTGCTAGATTTCTCTCCATGCGTCGGCTCGGCTACCGTAAACGAGGTTCGATGTAATCTCCCATCGATTCGCTTGCGATGATCTTAAATTTTTCGGACATGTCGAGAATATTACCTACATTCGTTATTCTTTGACAGTTAGTTGTCTTGACACTGAACGACGTCTTCGAACGGTATCCTAATCTCAAACAAGGGGCTTCTTCGTCAGAAATGGCGAATGCTTCTATGCAAAAGGTGATTGTCGTATATTTTTATTTTTTCCTGATTCGTCGTATGAATCTAATGTCAAACGACCGCTCCACCTAAAAAGTTATCCTTGAAGGGAGTGATTCACTTTTAATTTATATAATTTATTTCCAACACATAATACAAAAAAAGGCTCTAAAGCTCTTCTGCGACGCTCTCAAATCTCTCGGAGATCTTTGGACGAAGGAACAATGGCTGCAAAAGTGTAAATACGACGGGTCGACTGAATACGAACTCATCGATCTCGAGCAAATCGGTACGTTTCAATTTTAGTTTTTATTTTTTCGATTTTTATGGTTAAATTTTAAATTTATTGGAAAAATCTACCTAGCGCTTGGAATGCTTGAAGACATCATCAAGCTAGCCAGAGAAAGGTTGTTCGACGAATCGGACGATGAAGACGACATGGGAGGTTATAGTCCGCCGGCGAGCGCCTTCGCGAAAGCCTTGTCTGAATCTTTCACGGATAGGACGAGCTTTTCCTCGAGTTCGCCTTTGACTCCGACTTCGGTGATTCCTTGGCGAGGCTCGTCCACTGCTTCGTATTCTCCGCCTCTGTTATCTGCTCTCAGGCTTCAGTCCATCGGGAAATTGAATCCGGTAGACGTCAAGCGCCTGTCGTTCCATATGTTCCCTCACGCGGTCGCTTCGCAAGAAAAGTCGCCTTCCCGGAGCAACGAAGAGGCGACGTCGCCGCCTAAGAAGTGTGAGGTCGTCAAGGACGACAAAGACGACGAAATGGTCGGAGATATGGAGATTGATGATAACGAAGCCAATTGTGATAACGAAGTACGAGAGAAGCCTAAGGTTGTTACCGCCTCGGGCCACACTGAGGGTGCCGTTTCTCGAATTCCTCATACATTTCCACCTCCACCGCCGCCGCCGCCACCTCAGACAATTTCAAACAGATCACCATCACTACCACCACCACCTCCGGCGCCGAAGACACCGATAAATGCCACATCACCACCGCCACCTCCGCCGCCGTTGATGGGCGGAGCGAAGGTGGCGCCGCCACCGCCTCCGTCTCCAATGATGGCGGCGAGAAATGGTGCACCACCACCGCCGCCGCCGATAGGCAGAGCAAAGGGAGCGCCGCCGCCGCCTCCGCCGGCGATGGGGAAAGGCGGGATTCCGCCGCCGCCGCCCGGGGCGGCGTGCCTCCGTGCGAAGAAAGCTGGCACGAAGCTCAAGAGGTCGTCGCAGATGGGGAATTTGTATCGTCTTCTCAAGGGAAAGTCGAGGGATCGAGCTTGCAGAACAAAAGTTCCGGTAGGCAAGGTAAGGGCGGAGGAGCATCCACGGGCGCGGGACAGAGCATGGCTGACGCGTTGGCCGAGATGACGAAAAGGTAAATGACTCAGAGTTTTGAGAAGAATAAAAATTTAAAAACGTTGGCGTAGCGTTTTATGTGCTTCGTCGTCTCAGGTCGGCGTATTTCCAACAAATCGAAGAAGACGTTCGGAACTACGCCGAAGTTATCAAGGAGTTGAAGGTCTCCATCAATACCTTTCATACATCTGATATGCAAGAGCTGTTAAAATTCCACAAAAGCGTGGAATCTCATCTCGAAAAGCTCACCGACGAAACTCAGGTTCGCCACATTCGTTTATTTTTGAGAAAGTCCGTTTTCTCCAATTAATTTATCATTGATCAACAATTAAGGTGCTATCGAGATTCGAGGATTTCCCGAGCAAAAGGTTAGAAGCTATACGGATGGCGGCGGCGCTCTACTCCAAGCTTGATTCGATGGCGAATACTCTACAGAACTGGCCAATAGCTTCGCCCGCAGGCCAACTTTTGAACAAGGCCGAAGCTTACTTCAATAAGGTCACCGATCGTCTGCCTTTGAAATGCGCCTATATTTTAAGTATGCTCTTTTTTTCCTACGTACTAATTAGGAAAACTCACGTCCGTCCAGATCAAAGTCGAAATCGACGCACTGGATCGTACTAAGGACGAAGAAGCAAAGAAGTTCCAAGCCCACAAAATCACCTTTGATTTCGGCATCCTAGTCCGCGTTAAGGAGCTCATGGTCGACGTTTCTTCGCACTGCATGGAGTTGACGCTCAAGGTTAGTACGTGAACAGAGTCTAATTGATTTTACGAACTACGTCGCTTGCCATGATCAATCTCAGGTTGTTGAAAATATAATATGTAAATTTGAATATGACACATTTCCTTCATATTTAAGCATTTAGCTGCAGCATTTAAATGAAATATACTTTTAAGGCCTAGATAAAAGAAAAAAGAATCAACATAAATGTCACTGTAGTTTCCAATGTTAGCGATGTTGAGACGTTATGGTCCCTCGATGGACTTAATTAGGGGTGTTCATTCGGTAATAACCGAACCGAACTTTCGGTTAACCGAAAGTTGGGTTCGAGAATTTCATAAACCGAAAACCGAACCGAAACAATTCGGTTCGGTTTCGGTTTTTACCGAATTTTTTTCTGTTCGGTTCGGTTAACCGACCAAAAAAACCGAATTTTTTAATAAAAAAATAAAAAACCAATAATACTAATATGATTTTAATTATATATTTATCATATTTTTATTTGTATAAATTTTCATTTACCCCATATTTTCCATATTTTAGTAAATATATCAATTTTATTTATATTATAATATATATTATCATATATATATTTGAATAAATTTATGATTTACCTAATATTTTCCATATTTATTAAATATGGTGGGTATATTATTAATTTAGTAAATAAGACATATAAAAATATATCATTATATATTTTATATAATAATATATGTATTAAAATTAAAAAAAAAGAATTCGGTTATTCGGTTCGGTTTACCGAGGTAAAAAACCGAAACGAACCGAATTTTTTTCGGTTATCAAAATACAAACCGAAAACCGAACCGAAACTCTTCGGTTCGGTATTCGGTACGAACCAAACTTCGGTTTCGGTTCGGTTCGGTCGGTTAACCGACATTCAAACACCCCTAGACTTAATAGTTAGGTTTAGACAAAATTTTATACGTGAGAGCGCATGATCTTCTTTTAGTCGAAAACCTCATCATCTTCTTCGACCAAATGCACATGAGCATTATGCATCATCGACCTTGAACTGAGTTAAATATGATACACTCACTTTAACTAGAGAATGGGCATAGCTAACAATTATCCCCGCAGGAGAAGAGAGAGCTTGTGCAATCCGAGGAGAAAAAGAATGTCGCCACGAAAATGCTGTGGAGGGCTTTTCAGTTCGCCTACAAAGTGTACACTTTCGCCGGCGGACATGACGATCGCGCCGATAAACTGACGAAAGAATTGGCCCATGAAATGGAAATCGATCCTCACCATTGATGTGATGATCAACAACACTATTGTTTCATAAGGATATTGATGTTGGACTTTGGAGTGACAATGCATGCGGATGTGAACTTGAAAAAAAAAAAAAGAAAAAAATCGGAAGAATACTGCGGCGGCGTTTTAATGGTAGAGAGACTTGAGAGCATTTACATACTCATTGCAGCAATGCTATCCATTGCATGCATATATTATATGCGTATTATAAAAGGGTTAGAGTAATTAGGACTTCAATTGATGATTTGTTGGGGAGATTGAGTCAAACTTTTGGCATTCCTCAAAACTACATTGGTGTGCACATTTGCATTGTTTCTGTCAAGAGATTTATATGATGTGTAATGCATGTTTTATGTCAATTTTGTGTGTGATAACTTTGTGTATTTTACACATTATATATGTATAAGTATCAACTACATGACTACCTTGTCTAACTTGTGAACTAGTTAGGAGGTTGGTTTTGGTGACAACTGAACATTTCCAAATCATTTGAGATTATATGTCGCAATTTATAAAACTCCTCACACAATGTGCAATTTTCTAAATATAGGATTATTTAGGGATTAAGGATTAATTATCAGTGAGAAAATATTGAGATCGCTTGGTGCGCAGCGCACCAGCCAATTAGAACCGTTGGATCAACTCAACCCCGTAGATTTGAATTGCAACAAATGATGTTTAAACAAGCACTTGCATTTTCTCCCTCCTTGTGGGCTCGCCCACATCTCAAATTCCACAACGCACGAGCCACGCGCTTGAAACCACTTTTGAATATTCTTTCTTGTAACGTCAGGCTTTGAGTGACACGCGCCAACGAGCGGCTGGAGTTGGCGGACAGCCCTCTAAACGTAAAACTCAAAACTAGCGACATCTCCAGTTTTTTAAATTTCTTTTTCTTTTTACTTTTTCGAAAATTGGGGATTTATAACGTAAGAGAGAAAAAGGGGAACAAAAACATTTGATTAGTTTTCGAAGTCTCTGTACACAGCCCTTGATTAAGATATCATCGCCGTCGCCGGCACTTCTCTGGGGTGTTTGTGTTTATGCTCGAAGTTTAGCGATCGCGTATCTCCGCCGTTCCTGTTACTCTCCCATCACGGATTTTGCTGAGGCGACACTCACATTTGGTAGTGTAATAATTTAGGAAAATGTCGGAGGACGAGAAGTTGTTGAAGGAGGCGAAGAAATTGCCGTGGGATGAACGATTGGCGCACAAGAATTGGAAGGTCAGGAACGATGCCAACATCGATTTGGCAGCCGTTTGCGATTCCATTACGGATCCGAAAGACCCTCGCCTTCGGGAATTTGGTGAGAATTTTGGCTGTAATTTCTGTTTTATTTGCGATAGATCTGACGTTCATAGAATTCCGCATTATGACTTGATATTGATAGCTGTTTTGGCGAGTGTATGGTGGACGGGGATTTTGGATCCCGTTGGATTTTGCTAGTGCTTTTATGCCTTTTTTTTTCTAAAGCAAAAGTGTTAAAAATGTGTTGTTGGTAGGTCCATTTTTTCGGAAAACTGTAGCAGATTCAAATGCTCCTGTTCAGGAGAAAGCTCTCGATGCACTGATTGCATACTTGAAGGCTGCCGATGCTGAAGCTGGCAGGTGAATAGCTGCTTAAAGCGTTTTTTGGGCTTAATGTTGGTGCTTGAATTCGAGAAATGTAGGAGTCCACATGTTTCTTCTCTTTGGATTGATGTAGATATGCAAAAGAGGTGTGTGATGCTGTAGTTGCAAAATGTCTATCCGGAAGGCCAAAAACTGTGGAGAAGGCACAGGCAGTGTTTATGCTTTGGGTGGAATTGGAGGCTGTGGATGCTTTCCTGGTACGGAGGGGTTCTAGGATGCTTCTTTTTTTATTCAAGCAACATAAATCTAATTATTATGCACTAAGACTATATGTATGGTGCATGTTGGGCGGTAGTTTGGGGATTTATATAGTGAATATCATTGAATATGGCTTAGATTAGTTGCTTGAAGGTCTAGTTGCATATGCCCTTAATTTAGATGGCTAGAGATGAAGCTGCAAATAGTTTTATGTTGCTATCAAACTAGTGACTTAGTTCCAGAAGTGGGTCTATAGTCTACCAGGAAAACTAGTAAGCCTTTCCAATGCTGTTTGCATAGGTATATTGTAGTGACGAGGTTTTTTTGAGTTACTTGCCATATTATGTGGAAACTCTTTTATTGAGTCCTGAAACTCCATATGCTTGAATTACGTAGGCTGAAGGGTTTTATAGGATAAGTTAGTTCACTGTTTTTGATCTGTTCCGCAAGCAAAGGCTATCTTCTTTTGAGTTCCCAGTACTTCCCTTGTACAAATCTCACTGATTTGTTTATAAACATGATATGCTACGGATAACTCTGAAGCTTACGCCACTGATCTTGGTAACTCTTTCTTATATTGGTTGTGTGAACTGTGATGGTTTTAAGTGAGTTAGATGTATCTATTTCCCAGGATGCTATGGAAAAGGCAATAAAAAATAAAGTTGCCAAAGCAGTTGTCCCAGCAATAGATGTCATGTTCCAGGCCTTAAGGTGTGCAGTAATTGTGGTTATAATTTGTTTTAGAAACTTTCCAAAGCTTTTCTTTGTACATTGATATGTTACTGAAATCGAATCATCACCAGTGAATTTGGGTCAAAGATAATCCCGCCAAAAAGAATGTTGAAGATGCTTCCTGAACTATTTGATCATCAAGATCAGAATGTCCGTGCCTCTTCGAAAGGTCTGACACTAGAGCTTTGCCGTTGGATAGGAAAAGATCCAGTGAAATCAATATTATTTGAGAAAATGCGAGATACCATGGTGAGTTATTTGATCTTTTGAATCATATGCTTAAATAGATTTTGACATTTACCCATGTTATTATATCAAGAAAAAAGAACTGGAGGGTGAGCTTGCCAATGTCACTGGAATTGCAAGACCAACCCGCAAGATTAGGTTACTCTCTCTCTCTCTCTCTCTCTCTCTCTCTCTCTCTCTCGTGTCCTATACCATGCACCAAATGTTCTAGTCCTGTTTTTATAGGTTCTTTATATAATTATTCTTTAGTCTTGCTGGTAGTTTCCTGAAATTGTTGCGTATTCTGAAAGGCAATGGTTGTGAATCTTTTGATTTCTATTACTTTGTTGGAATAACCCTTTAGATTGTTTATATCTTTTATGTTTGGGTTTGGAGAGTGAGTTCTTTTTTCTTTATTTTGCATTTCTTTTTTCTAAACTATTTTTGCACTGATTCTGATTCTAATTGGTAATAATGATTGTCCTCTAATCATGTTGTGTAAGATGCTTTTCTCATTTAGGAATTCTTCTGTGCCAACGCTATGTATGTACCTTTTTTGTGGTATTTCTGTAATGACAATCTCCATGTGTATTTATGTTTGTTATTTATCAGATCTGAGCAGGATAAGGAGCCAGAACCAGAAGCTATTGCTGAGGCCGCCGGATCCGGACCATCTGAAGAGAGGACTGCTGAAAGTATGTGTTTTTTCAGATAACATTTTATCATAGTTGAAAACTATTTTCCTTTATGCAGCTTGGTAGCATTTACGATGACCTTTTGTTGTTGCCCCAAACTTCATCACTATGCTCTTGTACCCTGACATATTTCTCTCAGTTCCTCAAGAGGTAGATGAGTACGAACTTGTCGATCCAGTCGATATATTGATACCATTGGAGAAGTCGAACTTTTGGGAAGGCGTAGTAAGTGATCATTAATTAACCAATAAACAATTAATTGTCTTATTTAGGACCTTCTGCTGCCATTTGTGATTACAGGTTCTGTGGGAGATGATTCTTGCTTGGTTCTGATGGTTTTCATGTTCATTGTTTTTCCAGAAAGCTGCTAAATGGTCTGAACGCAAAGAGGCTGTTTCTGAATTAACCAAACTTGCTTCCACCAAGAGGATTGCTGCTGGAGATTTTACAGAAATATCTCGAATACTGAAAAAGGTAACTAGTGGAGTTAGTTTAAGTTCTGATTTAATTCACTTGCCTAATTATTTTGGTTTTGTTTGGCTATGGATTCTTTTAAGGCGAAGATAAGACGTTGAATATTATCTTCTTTCTTCACTTGTATAAGTTTTCAAACTAGTTGCAATTGTTTCGGGTACTAGCTATTAAAGCATGTCTTACAAGTCTGATCTCTCGTTCGGCTTGGTGGGTTTCAGTAAAATCTTGCGCTTTTTCTTTTATGTTCTTAAGACAGTGCCGTTTTGTGATCGTCATAATTTGAATTCTTCCTGTATCTTTTTATTTCTTGCATTAACATACATGCCTTCATCTTGCCATTCTAATGACATGCGTCTCATGTATTTTTTGAATTGCAGCTTATTACGGATGTAAACATTGCTGTTGCAGTTGAAGCAATTCAAGCTCTTGGAAATCTCGCTAAGGGTCTGCGAACAAATTTTTCGAGCAGCTCTCGTTTCTTATTGCCTGTACTCCTGGTTAGAATCACACCTCTATGATGGTTCTATATTTGTTCTTCGTATCAGTAGCTTCTATCATGAGCTCGGTCTGTTAAGGGATGTCATTGACATAAATTCTTGGCATATTTGCTATTGTGTTTCCATAATGTGTGAATTGGAATAGAAAGGTTGGATAAATTGAATATTTACGACTTCCAGACTCCAGTAGTGCTGATGTAAGAACTTAAGATACCTTTCATGGGCCACGCACGAACCTAGGACTGTTCGTCACCGACTTCATATGTTACTCAACTGAGTGGTTCATTATATGTATTATTTTCAATATTGATTGAGTTGTTGGACCAAGAAAAGCCTACACGTCCAGTTACCGCCTACCGGCAGTAATATATAGTTTCAAGTTTCAACTTTACTTGAATAGTTTAGCAAGTTCAAATGTACAATAGGGTTGTGCATCCTGATGTTGACATCATTTCTTTGACTGTTGCTGTAGGAAAAACTTAAGGAGAAGAAACCTACTTTGACTGAGGCGCTTGTGCAAACTCTTCAAGCAATGCACAAATCAGGATGCTTTACTCTTTCTGACATTGTTGAAGGTAAGGGGATATTATTTCCTTGATATGCTTCGTCTTTTTTGCCTTTTAACCTTTATTTTTGTTGTACTGTAACTAATATCTTTAGCTTCTTTGGCTAGTTTCCTTGTTAATACATTCCCTCCCCCATTGGTTTGTCCCGGGCATTTCTATTCTTGATGTGCACATTATGTTTGGTACCCAATCCTTTCTTTGCTCATTGTGCTGCCCTACCTTTAACTTCTTTCTCCGCAAGACAAGTCCATGTGCTCATCGATCGCATACAATGGTGTATATTTGTCTTTTTCAACAATCAATATTTTTTTCTTACTGTTTCCTTGATAACATTGTCTTTGTGTGGTGTAATACACTGGAAGATGAGTTCTGGTTGTTATCTGAAAGGTTCTCTAAAGTGAAAAAATCTTCTGAAAATATATTTGTCATCTTTTGGCCAGATATTAAGATAGCAGTGAAGAATAAAGTTCCTTTAGTTCGATCCCTGACGTTAACCTGGGTTACTTATTGCATTGAGACAAGCAACAAGGCTGTTGTACTTAAAGTGCACAAAGAATTCGTTGCTATCTGCATGGAGGTAACTAGATATGTGGTCTTTTTGTGGTACACTTGGTAAGATATTGTAATATATAACTATTCCGGCACTACTATGCTTTTTTTGGTAAGTATCTTAATAATGAAGTTTATCCAATAACCGAGTTTTTGTGACATATGTCCTTGATCAAACACAATACATTTGATTAATTGTTTTTTATGACTATGCTCGTGTCTCAATATTCGAATATTGTGGTAACCCTAATAGTTTCATCTATACAGTTGTGCAGTCTCTTTCCCATTCGGTAAACTAATTCTGTAAATCGTATCATACAGTCCCTTAATGACGGAACTCCTGAAGTTAGGGATGCAGCTTTCTCTGCTTTGGCAGCTATGGCTAAGGTAAAAGAACTATCATACATTCTTAAATGGCACAATTTTTTATTATGTTGCTGGTGTTTTTGCTTAGATGGTTGGAATGAGACCGTTGGAGAAGTCGCTCGAGAAGCTTGATGATGTAAGGAAGAAAAAATTATCTGAAATGATTGCAGGTTCAAGTGGAGACCCATCTGGTGCTTCGACCGCGGGTTAGATTGTTACTTGTGACTACTGTTGTTTACTCAATGATGGTTATGTTATTTCGATGATGGGGTTCTAAACCCCATTTACTGTAACTATGGCAGTTAGTGTTCAACCTTCCGGTGGAAAGAGTTCCGGCACCGAGGTTAGTGGGTCTCGTATTGACTAATTTTTCTCTTCGGTACCCATCTCGCTGATCAGCTTTTGTATTTCTATATAGTCATGAAAAACAGCATATATAGTTTAATTCAGGAGTAATCTTTACCTCTCTATATTACCATATCCCAGATGTGTTTGGATTTCCCCGAGCACGACACTGATTTTAACCTCGTAACCTTATCTAAATGCATGAGTGATGTGAATAAATATTGCATTTACTGATCTATTGAATGTTATGTGTAAAATTGTAATTACTGTAATATACATTGCTGTAGCAAATTAAGTTTTCAAGTTTGGGGTTCAATAACTGATGATGTATATGGTTTTATATTGAGAGGACAAAAGCTCTCTGAAAAGTAACCTAGTTGGCTCCGTAAAGAATAACTAAACAAAAGAAGATGTCTTTTCCACGCTGACCAGGCATCTGGTGGTGCTATAATAAGGCACTGGCCGATATGGTTCTCGCGCTTTGCCCTTTATCTGAACTTATCTATTCGACCATTCTTTTATATGCAAAAGGAATGTTTGTTTATTTGTTCTCTTGAAGTTTTTCCTGATATCATTCTGTTTTCATATTGGAAGTTGGATTTCACAATTCTAATATTCTTACTGTAGGCTTCTGAGGCATCTTTTGTCCGAAGATCAGCAGCTAGTATGCTTAGTGGAAAGAAGCTTGTTCATACCGCTGTGAGTAATTTTGCAATGCAATCTTCTTGTTTGCATTCTGGTGAAAATTTACGCTTAAAATAAGTTAATAAAAATCCAGTTCATCACTCCTTAAGTAATTTTTTTATGATTCTGGTTTTGCAGCAAGCTGCTCCGAAGAAAACTGCCCCTGGGAAACCGGGCACAAACAAGAAAGGTGATGGAGGACAGCCAAAACTTGGTAAGGCTGCAGAAGAGGAAGATGTTGAGGTATAAATTTCACTTTGCATCTTCTGTTATCTAATATTGAAGCCTAAGCTCACAACCCAAGATGTCTTTTATTAAGCGACCCAAGATGTTGTCTTTTATTAAGCGACCAACTTAATGTACAGCCATCAGAAATGAGTTTGGAAGAGATCGAGAGCAGATTAGGATCCTTGATTCAGGCTGAAACAATTGTGCTGCTAAAGAGTGCTGTATGGAAAGAGAGACTTGAAGGTTCACATTGTTACTAATTAACTGTGATCGTTTTCCTAAGTCATATGATTAGCTTTTCTTATTCTGATAACTATATGGGGAGTAGACAAAATTTACATCCAAACTCAAGGCTTTCTTTTGAATATAGTATTGATGCTTCTTGTCATAGTTGGATGATGTTTTGCTTAGTTGGTTTTTTTAATATTGTGTTTTGAATGAATTTTATTGAATCCTACCTCGCGAAAATGCTTTAGATAAACCTATTTTCTTATTATCATTGCCTCTGATGGTATCTGGATGGTTTCTTATGATAATTGTGATTTTGGTAATAACAAAACCAGGGATTTGAATTATACATAATTGTTTGGTTGCAGCTATTGTGTCTTTTAAGGAGCAGGTGGAGGCACTAACTGATCTTGATGCATCTGTTGAAATTTTGATTCGTTTACTTTGCGCTGTTCCTGGGTGGAATGAAAAAAATGTTCAGGTATGCTGCGGCCATTCCTGTCTTAGGATGATGTGACCTTTTCTTGACATACATCTTAATTAATTTAATTCATTGATGGCCAGGTCCAGCAACAGGTTGTTGACACTATTACTTACATAGCCTCTACGGCCAAGAAGTTTCCTAAAAAGTGCATCGTGCTTTGCTTATTCGGTAATTAGCTTTGGTTTCTCTTCTACAGCTATGATTAATTTCCTCATCTAGCAGTACCATTTTAGCATTTTTCATATACTATTGTGGCTTTCGCGACACAGGAATTTCTGAAAGAGTCGCTGACATTAAGACTCGTGCCCAGTCGATGAAATGCCTTACTACATTCTGTGAAGCTGTCGGTCCTGGATTTATTTTTGACAGGGTAAGTGCTTTTTTTCCCTTTTCCTCGCATTGATAGCGAAGGATATTGCTGTGGAGCTGTATTAACTTTGATGTTACATCTTTTTTATCTTGTAGGCAATTGTAATTTTTATGTAATGAATGCTAGCGTTATGAAATAGTCATTATGTTTGCTAACTCGATTCACTTGCACGATACTCCATGTCTGTTATAACTTTTTACGTGTATCTTCTTTTGTTAAATATATATACATATATATTGTGCTCATTCGTTTCTCTCCTAATTAATCATTATCTGTATTGGCAATTTAAGCTGTAAAGAAAGAAACCTGTATCTTTCAGACATTTCACCTTCTTTAGAGATTGAGAGAAGTTGTCTGTTGGTTCATGCTTATTAGTGAACTTTAAACCACTCAATTGAAGATTTTCGTTCTCATTAGAAAGGAAAGCCTATTTTGGCTAACGTTTTGTAAACCTTTCAGCTGTACACGATAATGAAAAATCACAAAAATCCCAAAGTTCTAAGTGAAGGCCTACTGTGGATGGTTTCCGCGATAGAGGACTTTGGCATTGGATATATTAAACTGAAGGTGCTTCAATCCCCTGCGGATGAGTATTTATTTTTCCTTTCTTAAGATTTTCAAGGAACAGCTTTATGATGGGCCTATACATCTTTCAGGATTTAATAGAATTCAGTAAGGAAACTGGTCTGCAGTCTAGTGCTGCTGCAACGAGAAACGCTACCATTAAAGTTATTGGTGCCTTGCACAAGTTTGTGGGTCCAGGTTATACTAGTTCTCCACATGTTTGCATATGTTTAAACTTCAGAAAGTACTGATATCATCCTCTTCTGTAGATATTAAAGGGTTCCTCTCGGACGTCAAGCCCGCTCTTCAAAGTGCATTGGATGCTGAGTATGAAAAAAATCCATTTGAGGCAAGAGACTGTTTCATTTATTCTTCATATCCATTAGCCCTGCATAATTTGGCCTTTAGCTATTCATCACACATGATACAATGTGCAGGGAGCATCTGCAGCCCCGAAAAAAACTGTGAGAGTGACTGATTCTACATCGTCAATAACGGCTGGTGGAGTCGATGGTCTTCCGCGCGAAGATATTAGTGAAAAGATCACTCCAATGTTGTTGAAAGGCCTAGAAAGTTCAGACTGGAAGGTATGCTAAAGAATGGTCAGAGATAGATGTTCAAATCATATCATTCAAAAACTCTAAGTGCTACATGTTTCTCCCAGGTTCGATTAGAATCAATTGAAAGCGTGAATAAAATTGTGGAAGATGCTAACAAGCGAATTCAACCCACTGGCACTGGTAAGTTATTGGCATGCTAATTTGGTGAAATATGATGATTCTGCACATAATCCATTGGTCCTGCTTTCAGGCGAGTTATTCGGTGCCTTAAGAAGCCGGCTTCATGACAGCAATAAGAATTTAATTATTTCAACATTATCCACAATTGGTGCTCTTGCATCTGCAATGGGACAGGCAGTTGAGAAGTCTAGCAAGGTACGCCTATTCATAGTTCTTGCGTCTGTTGATAGACATTCTAAGTTGGGGATGTTTTTTGCACTTAAATTTCCTGCCGGAGGTTTTTCATATCATTTACGTAAAAATGGGTTAAATGCAGGGAATTCTTTCCGATATTTTGAAGTGCCTCAGTGACAACAAGAAGAACATGAGAGAATGCACTTTGAGTACATTAGACTCTTGGGTTGCCGCTGTTCATCTTGATAAAATGGTCATGTTTATATATATATATATATATATATATATATATATATATATATAGATATTTCTTGTCCTTCTTGCTCCTCAGTTGATGAGTTGAAGTATTTCCTTTTTCTCTAGGTTCCTTACATTACAACTGCGCTTACTGAAGCAAAACTTGGTTCGGAAGGACGCAAGGATCTTTTTGACTGGTTGTCGAAACAACTTTCAGGATTGACTGGTTTTCCTGATGCCATCCATCTTCTAAAACCTTCTGCAACAGCAATGGCGGCATGTTTTTTCTGAAATTTTAAACTTTCATGAAATGAGTGTTTGTGATAATTGCACACATTTCATTTGTCTTTAATTATACCTCTCCTTACTTTCCAGGATAAATCGGCAGATGTCCGTAAAGCTGCTGAAACCTGCTTTAGTGAAATTTTGAGGGTTTGTGGACAGGAACTGGTATGTAATTAACAAACCTGTTGCGAACTTTTTATTTTTATTTTTTGAAAAAGTTTACTTGACCGCCGAGGTATCTTTCTATAATAGGTGACCAAAAACTTGAAAGATATACAAGGGACTTCTTTAGCGATTGTTGTTGAGCGATTGAAGTCGTCTGGGGCTTTTCAAGGTGAATATTCTGTCCCAAAACATCCCATGGTGATATTTTCCTGAGCATTGACGCTTTTCTTGCAGATAATTTTGAAGCTGGGAGAACAATGTCAATGGGAATAGCATCCAAAAGCAGCACAAGGGTGGGAAAAGCCAGTGGTGCATCACGGCATGGAAGCAAAGCTGCTCCTTCTGTATGTCATTGCATGTTGAAATGCTTGGTTTCATCTTGGTGTTTGCTTTTATTCATCTATCTTGTAATGTAGAGAGCTGCTCCTGCAAGGGGCTCACGGCAAGAGTCGATTGTGTCTTTTCAAGACATAAACATCCAGTCGCAGGCTTTACTCAATGTGAAGGATTCAAACAAGGTACGATAATGATTATGTTACACTTGACTAATGCCTTATTAAAATGATGTAATTTTTTATTAATTTTGACTTGTTCCTGTATGCTTTATAATTTTTAATTGATGATATTCTACAGGAGGAAAGAGAGAGAATGTTTGTAAGGAGATTTAAGTTTGAAGAACTGCGTTTAGAACAAATTCAAGATCTTGAGGTTTTCCCTACCTTTTTGTTTGCTTTTTTTTTTTTTCCTTTTAGCGTTATCTTCAAATTGTCCTGTAACTATTTTTTTCCACACCTCCTTATCTGGAGTCCAAAATGATTAGTGAAAATAGCTATTGTTTTAGCCGTTGGCCTGTCTAGTAGACGGAAATGGCATATTTGTCTGCTTGAAAATGCATGCTTTTTCTCAAGAGTCAAGATATTTTAGTTTTTGATCAGTTGTGAGACAGTTCAGTTTTTATCCTAAAGGCTTAATTCGAGGTCCCAGCATCTCTGTGGATTCACTTCGTGGAATTGTAACAGCAACTTAGTTTCTGTTTTCATGGAGTTAGCGAAAATGTTTTGTTTCTTTTTTTTTCTCTCAACAGAATGACGTGATAAAGTACTTTAGAGAGGATTTGCATCTCAGGCTGTTAAGTTCAGACTTTAAGAAGCAAGTTGATGGGATTGAGATGCTGCATAAGGTTGGTTGTAGAATTCTTTGGAATGGCATGTTAGTGGGATCTATCTGACCATGCATTCTTGATCAGGCTCTTCCAACCATTGCCAAGGAATTAATTGAAGTCCTTGATATACTTTTGAAGTGGTTTGTCTTGAGATTCTGTGAATCTAATACATCATGTTTATTAAAGGTACATAAGCCGATAATATTTTTTTCTATCTAATTAGTTTGACCGGTTGAACGGCTGGATGGATTTTTAAATTGATAGCTTAATACTGATTTTTAGGCCTTTGTTTCCGTTGTTGCATAGAAACTAATTAGAGGTTTTCATAAACACTAATAAGGTACTGGAATTTCTTCCGGAGCTTTTTGGCACATTGAGGAACGAGGGTTACACTATGAATGAAACAGAAGCTGCCATTTTCATTCCTTGTTTGGTTGAGAAGGTGATTTTCCTATTTTGATATTCCTTCTGTTAATGATATTTATCACCAGTAAGCTTTTTGCTTTAACAGCCATCGATCAACTTGTTTATATTGCAGTCAGGGCATAACATTGAGAAAGTTCGCGAAAAAATGCGGGAGCTTATGAAGCAAATAATCTTCACGTATTCGGCTGCAAAAGCTTTTCCTTTCATTTTGGAGGGCTTGCGCTCTAGAAACAATAGAACAAGGATAGAATGTGCCGATCTAGTTGGATTTTTATTGGATAATCATGGTGCAGAGGTAACGTGATGATGATTACTTTATCATAGCTTATGATAATTACATTTGATCTTAATATGATTCGGACTTCAATTTCTTTTTATTGCTACCAGATTAGTGGCCAACTAAAATACTTGCAAGTTGTTGCAAGCTTGACTGCTGAAAGAGACGGCGATACTAGAAAAGCTGCTTTAAATGCTTTGGCTAATGGATATAAGATTCTTGGTGAGTTTGTCTCTACTACTCAACAATAATTGAGTTCTTATCAAACCCTTCGACTTGGAAGATGATCTGTTTTAGAAATTTAAAAAAGAGATTAATGCAGCAATTCAATTTCTTGCGTGATTGACATGAATAATTTGTGGTTTAGGTGATGACATTTGGAGATATGTTGGAAAGCTTACCGAGGCACAGAGAAGTATGCTAGATGATAGATTCAAATGGAAGGTTAGTATTCTCTTTTTATTTTATAGGTGACTTATGTTGAAAATGCTTCCTCATATTGGAAATATTTTATCTACCGACCCAAAATATTGATGAAGGAGGCTACTCTTCTAATACCATCAGGAATACTGATGAAAGCTGCTGCTCCATCTACTAACTTTTAGGATGAAACTGTCAAATTTAATGACATAACAAAGATGCTCAATCTCTATGCTATCACATGTGTCTAACTCACCCAATTTCATGTGTTAGTTTTTATATTAATCATGCCACACGTGCACGTGCGGATCTGGGAGTCTTCAGAATGTTATGTTACTACTCTCCTTACTACCATTTAGTTTTAGGACAAAACTCTCATGCGTAACATCTTTTGGCATTGCAATGATAAAATCCATGTGCAACTTTCAGGCTCGCGAGATGGAAAAGCGGAAGGAAGGAAGACCAGGAGAAAGTCGAGCTGCTTTAAGGCGTTCAGTGAGGGACAACGGGTACCTTGCTTTTTTGTGTTCTAAAATATTAGGACCTTGTCCCAGCCTAGTTTTTTAGCAGTTTTTATCGCTATGTTTGCAAATAATTTTCAGTTGAAGCATTAAGCTATTGGTAGTTTCACTTTTCTGTTCAGACCCTAACCGTCTCAAACTAAGTTGGTCGTGTTTGTCGTATGTGCTGGAGTAAAATGTAGAAACGAATTACCTATTTCTTTTCTTTTTGGTAACTTAAATTATGTGATCTGCAGATCTGATTTGGCTGAGCAAAGTGGTGAACTTTCAAGGTCTATTATTGTGCCAACCTTTAACGGGTACCTTAGCAAAAACCGTACTGTACAAGCATATCAAAGCTTTCAGTTATGTGCTTTTCTTAGTTCAAATATTGTTTAACATGGTAATAGTTATCTTTTTATATTGACATGATTTGTTTGTCTTAATGTAGGGAGAACCACGGTCATTCCGAAGTTCTCATGGATAGAATTCCAGTGCCTCAAGCATATTCCGTTGTCGGCCCCACAAACTGGAATGAAGCTTTGGATATAATAGCATATGGATCTCCTGAGCAGGTATAAACCATCTATCCATAGTTCATGCTGATGTGGTAGTCTGACTTGGTTGTAAAAGGGGTATGCAATGAAACTGAATTGCCTTGTATGAAGCAACAGCTTTGTGTATTTCTTTTTCTCTTTTCTTCCTTTTTCTGGTTTTAGTAGGCATTTATATAGGCATGCCTTTTACTAATAAATGGGTATCCGTGTTATCAGTCTGTTGAGGGGATGAAAGTCGTGTGCTATGAGTTGACGCAGGCTACAGCTGATCCCGAATGTAGTGGCACAACAGATGAAATACTGAAAGATGCTGATAGGCTTGTTTCATGTCTAGCAAATAAGGCAAATTAATCACTTTTTCCCCTCTTATAATTATTTTATTTTTATATATTAGAATTCTTACAGATGTTTTTTTGTTTGTTTTTTTTTTCCATTTTTGCAGGTGGCAAAGACTTTTGATTTTAGTCTCGCTGGAGCATCGTCGAGATCCTGTAAATATGTACTGAATACCTTAATGCAGGTAATGATGGATTTTCCCTTCCCATCTTTTGCCTGCATTGTCAGAATTTGTCTTAATATGACATAGCCTTAATATTGAACACGGGTTACTCGCAGACTTTTCAGAACAAGAAACTTGCTCATGCAGTCAAGCAAAACACCCTAGATAGCCTCATTACGGAACTACTGCTGTGGCTTTTGGATGAAAGAGTCCCACAGATGGACGATGGCAGTCAGCTTTTGAGAGCACTAAATGTCCTTATGTTAAAGATTTTGGTAACGATCTCTGAATATATCTTTAGTGAACACGTCGATATAACATATTCTTGCTGTTGCTACTGGCCCTGACACTGTTCTGATTTCAGGATAATGCCGATCGGACATCCTCGTTTGTCGTGCTGATAAATCTCTTGCGACCTCTCGATCAGTCAAGATGGCCAGCTCCAGCTGTGAATGAGTCCGTTATCGTTCGAAATCAGAAATTTTCAGATCTGGTGGTGAAATGTCTAATTAAACTTACCAAGGTACAGTATGCTGATTTGTTTATTCTTACTTTTCTCTTCATTCTTGATGACATAGGATCCATGCAAGCATTTTTCGTATTATAGGTCCTGCAAAATACAATATATGAAGTTGAGCTTGATCGCATTCTTCAAAGTATCCATATATATCTTCAAGATTTAGGAATGGATGAAATTCGAAAAAGGTACACTAAGTACATAATTCTTGTTTTTCTACGTATTTGCCTTGTTTCTGTACTCTGCTACCACTTGTGGCCTTTCTGATATCTTTGGTCTTGAGTACTGAAGAGCGGGTGCTGATGACAAACCACTAAGGATGGTTAAAACTGTTCTGCACGAGCTTGTCAAACTCCGCGGAACTGCCATTAAGGGCCATCTCTCTTTGGTTCCAATAGACATGCAACCACAGCCTATAATTCTTGCCTACATTGACCTTAATCTACAGGTTAGATAAGATAGACACCAGACACATTGTTGTTTATTTGGTTCTTTTTAACCATTAACTTGCAAACTCATGAAAAGTTTTCAATTGCAGACTTTGGCAGCTGCAAGAATGTTGACACCATCTGTGCCCGTTGCGCAAACTCAGTGGAGCGAGACGAATGTGAATAACCCTCCGCCTACTGCAACTACCCACTCTGCCGATGCTCAACTGAAGGTTCATAAAAACTTACGTTTTATTTATAATTATTGTCCTTTCTTTCATATTTCCCTGAACTAACTCCACGTGCTTTTTCCCTGGACAGCAAGAGCTGGCAGCAATTTTTAAAAAGATTGGGGACAAGCAAACGTGCTCAATTGGCCTATACGAACTATATCGCATAACACAGTTGTATCCTCAGGTAAATTGGTTCATTACCTTTTATTTTTAGAGGCTAAAAGTCGCAGTACTCATCAAAATGGTTTGTGAATGTTCCAGTAATATATATATCTCAAAAACCAACTTGCATTTTCCAAAATGATGTCAGGTTGATATATTTGCCCAGCTACATAATGCTAGTGAAGCATTCCGAACATACATCAGAGATGGTTTAGCCCAGGTCCGAGTCTATTTTTGAATATATGCTTTTTACGTATGTTTCATGTAAAGTATAGATAGCTGAAGGCATTCTTCTGACACAGATGGAGAGAAATGCTGCAGCTGGTCGAACTCCTTCAAGCGTGCCCTTATCTACCCCTCCACCTTTGGCTCTCAACCCTTCTTCCAAATATGGTTCTATTTCCCCCATAAATAATACTAGCCCGGTGAACGACTCGCGAAACCCAATCGCACGACCTGAACCTACGAACTTCGTTTTACCACCGTCTTATTCCCAAGATGATCGACCTACGAATGAAATCTCTCCAAGAGTTTCAACTATTGATCATTCAGCAGAGGAGCCAAGAAGCGATAGGCTACCATCTGGTAAAACCAAATTCTGCTCATTTTATTTAGATTTATGTTTGGTTAATGAATTTTGATTTATTGGGAGAAATATATATATATGGATGAATTTGTCAAAATGGCTTGTGAAAAATGAAATAGTACGAATAGCAATGGTTCATTTGAAATCCATTGGAAACAAACACATAATGTGGGCTCCTTTATGTCTTATTCTGCAGTTACAAATGGAACATTGGATGCGATTAGGGAACGCATGAAAAGCATGCAATTAGCATCTTCTTCGGTAAATCAAGAGTTGAGAAGCCGAACACTGTTACAACAAGTAAGCGGAAATGGTGAACATACTTCCGATTCGGTAAATTACAGTTTGGGTAACAATAGTAATGTGCAAAGTGGAATCCTTCCAATGGATGAGAAGGCGTTAACGGGCCTTCAAGCTCGTATGGAGCGGTTGAAGAGTGGGTCGTTTGATTCACTGTAGTAAGAGTATCAAGTCATTATCGCTATTATTATTGTTTGAAGCACAAATTTCAGTTTAATACCTCTCTTAGAAGTATCCTTTTGGGGTGCTTGTATTTTTCCTGGCGCGAGGAGTTTAAATTTGTTACGTAGTAGCCAAACACTCACACATCTTTTGTTTATCCGTCTTTCATGTACGTGTATGACCGAGAATGAATCAGCAAGTTTGTGATGTTTTTGTTATGTTTACCTAAATAATCTTTCTGCTATTTTAGGAATTGTTACATATTTTTAACAAGAGATTGAGCTTGCGATTGGGGGTGAAAGATCAGTATTGTTGAGTTTATGCTCACGTTTAATCATTACTTACTTCGAAAGCTCGCCAGTTATTTTTATTAATTTGTTAGGCTGACTTTATAATTTTGAGATTGTCAGTTTGCCGGTTCAAGTAGAACGGCTTGTGAGCTTATAACTTTCTGTCGATTATTGAGAGCTGTAAAAGATAAAGTTGTAGAATGCAAGAGAGAATTATAAACCCTTCTCTTGGATTATAAAATAATCTTTGGTTGGTCTGTGAAAGTAGCCAAAGTTTGGGTCGTAAAAATCATGTTTTCATTTTTTTTATTCTTCTAATTAGATTTCTTTCAAGACCATTGTTCAATTTGCACGCACACTTGATAGATGAGTAAATTGCAAATCTAATGAGTAAATTTTCATGTTTAATATATTAAATTTATGATTAATTCAGGATGAATAACTTTAGTTCCTGCACACTCTGCGGGTGCTAAAAATTAAGTTATGTTTTTATATTTCCAGTTTTATAATGTTGATGAAATATTATTTTAAAAAATATATAAAAGGAAAATTTATTCGTAAGGATATAATTATAATAAATAAAAGAATAACAAAGTAAAGTGATATTATTCTAAAGTATAAGTAACGATTAATTAGTTATGATAAATTCGGAATAAACAAAAAACAGGAACTGCGTCGCCTTTCGTAGCGAGGCCAAACCGTATCACGAATCATGATGAAGGGAGAGGCTAAATTGAAATGAAGACATAGATAAGAGGGAGAAGGTCGTGAAATGACGTTGACGAGAATCGGAATTGGTTGAGGTCAAATCAACCTCAAAAATTTCTATTGAGTATAACAGCTAAGACGGTGCTGGAAGTCCAAATCGGTGAGTCTTTTATTTATTTATATTCCCTCGTATGACTGTTCGGATCATGGCTGCGGGCGACGATACGCCTTTCTTTAACCCTAGGAATACAATAAGGGTGCGTTGGTCCGCGGAATTCGAAGCGAAAAAGAAAAGAAAAACATGGTCATACGCATCGAATCATTATACATTTTGCTTCACGTGTCGTACTATTCAACTTTTCATTTTCTTTTCCACATCAAAATTCGTAAACCAAACGGAGCCTAAACGTAATGTTCAATATTTTTTAAGCCCACATCGTTAATTCTTAATGGACGGAGTATAATTAGTATTGTGCCGGTCCAGTCCCTTGCCTTATGAAATTAATAAATAGGGTTTTGATTATGTTAGATGGTTAACATCCTTCTATTGTACACTAAAAACACCCTCCATCTCTATTCGTAGAGAAATTATGATGCGAAGATTGTGTCAAGAATCCAGTTAATTTTAGTTGTTTAATTCATACATAATAACTTGGACGTGAACGAGATTGTGTCACGTTTGCCGAGTTTAATTTCTAATAATAGAGTTCAACTCAGCGTTGGATCGATTCGGTTGAGTATGAGGACGGCCAAGATGACGTCGAAATATACAAACGCGGTGAGCTGTTTATTCATCTATTTCGTTAGTTAGTGGTGTAGAAGGCAAAAACAAAAAAAAAAACCCTAATCAAATATCAATTTCCAAATCTATCCATTTATTAATCTATTTAAAAGAGATATGTTTTTTCATATATTCATGAAGGAGCACAAAACCAATAAAAAAACATAAAATTTTTATCCGTCGTATCAAAGAGGAAATCCCATTTTGCTTACGTTAGATCCGTCGTAAGCGCTAAAAGTGAATAAATTAAAGACAAACTGGGGAACAAAACCGAAGAGATGAGGATGCGCTTCTTCATTCTTCTAATGGAGGCGCAAAAAAGTATTATGCAATTTAGATATTAGATGGTCATATATATATATATATATATATATTATACTGTTATTCTAAATAATATATCCATCCGTACTCTATCTTGCAGAGGCTACGCTGAAGCTGACGGCCTAACGAACGATGAAGTGCAAGGAAGAGGAGAAGTCGGAGAGCCAACAGCGATCGATGCTAATAACTTTTTGGGTATTTATTTCTTTTCCTTTCTTTTTCTCTTTCATAAACCATTTCGGTCCAAATAATTTGCGCATTAATAATTTGATGGGCGTGTGGCTTGTTTTCAAGATTTTAATTTGATAATGTTTTCTGATATACTTTTTTGGTCAATTTTAATTTATGATCTTATCGAAATGATGAATGCTTCTGATGTTTGCCATGTCTGGTTTTTTTTTTTTCAGAGACAGAGCAGAATATCATTTTATTAACAACAAAACTAGGATTTCAACGTTGGCTCTATATCACTGAAGAAGCCCGTTTGAGGATTCGCAAATGGTAAGCAAAATCCATAATCTTATGTTTCCTTAATGGGTTCATGAAAGAACCTATGTACAATCATCCATTCGTATATTCTTGCTCGGGCTTAAGAGAGTTCGTTAATGGACCAAATATGATCAAGTGAAGCGCAAAACTCCATGTCTACTAAATTATTACATACATATTATATGTGTATATATATATATATATATTGCGGGTACTATATTTGTTTTGGTTGTGACATTCAAGAAAGAAATTTCGCATCCATCTTCGTAAGATTTGGAGTTTCGCAACAACCCTTCGTCGCTAGCTCGAGTGTCTCTCCGCTAGGGCCATTCGATTCCTTAGGTTATATTTTCCTTATTTTTTTATTTTATCGCAGGCAATTATACAGTAAACATTTTTCCAAATAATTGCGAGATTAATGATGTGGTGTGCATTCCATTGGTTTGCGTTTGCTTTTCAACCATAGATTAGGGTTTTCATCATTGTCTACTACATTGGGTGTTGGGCTTCGTCATATAATGTCTTGCTACGCTAAGCAAGCTTGCACTAAAATGCGCATCCCTCGAGAAATTTGACGACTTACAATTTTCATAAAATATATTTATGTGTATTATTTTTGTTTGCTGTGAAGTGTCTCTCGCAAGGCGATCCGATCTTCCGTCACTTTATCATCCCACTTTTTATTGCACAATTTACAACATACAAAATAGTACTTATGACTATCGAAATGTATATCGATTTGATCGTAACGAAACAAAGATATGGGTTCGGGCCTAGGATTTAGTGTTCGAGTTTTGGGTTTATGGTCGATAAAATATTATTCCTGGTTTAATGTCGAAATACGTTCGTGAGGTAATTCATAATGTTATGTTCCATTTGAAGAGATAATACTCTATGCTTTGCAATGAAGGAGTATATGTGTACGACTATTGATCTCAACATTCACCTATTCACATCGACATTTGCATAACTTGTCTTTTAGAGGAATTTGATGGTTTAACTTCATCATATCATCTATTTCCATGAAAATGTCTATCTTATACATCCGGAAAAAGTGCATTTAATGTACGTAATTAACGAATTAGATGTGGTACCGATAAGCTATTATGTAGTACCACTATATATAAATGTGTTATAAAATTGATTTTTATTGTTATTATGTGGTATTATTTGCAGGTCATGTGTTAATATTCTCTGACAATCCAGAACCTTCTAGAATGTTCTTAATAAAGTGTTTTCTTTTGAATGTGCATGTGTTACAAATGTTACAGAAAGTGTTATTCAGTTCAAACAACGTTTTTGTTTGGAGGAAAGCTAATTTTTGTATTATTCTACGATTAACATAAAAAAATATTTGTTCATTATTAAGATACATAATCAATTTTATTTTTCTCAATTTTCGACAATTGAAGTTGAAATTCCACCACTAGATTTTCGAATTGGGTTTGACGTAATATTTCGGTACAAACATCAACAAATTCCTTGTATTATTAAGACCCATGAGAAATTGATGTTGATTTTAACCTAACTCGGCCAACAATGTCGAGATTTCAGCGTCTTTCAGCTCTTTTTTAGTGTCGTTTTCTATTTTCGTAATATTCTCGCTTTCTGATGCTCATGTATTAAATTTGTTACGGACAGTAAACGAAGCATAATTTTCTCTGAATGATGTGGTAAATTTGTGTATCATACTAATTGGCAAACGTTTCAATCTTCGCTCGCTTCTTCGTAACATCAATAATCTCGTCTTTTACTTAGACCCATGAACAAATTGAATTGATTTCCCATTTTTCAACCATTAAAATAGAGATTTCATGCCCAATTAACGAGGCAGCGTTCTAAACGAATCTACACCTGATGTCTTGATAAGTATGTGCGCTTTGATAATATGGTTGTTGATGATTTAATTACATGGAGCCAAGGACAAATGTGCATTGACCGTTGGGACCCTTTGGACTTATGTGCTTGGAGATATTATTATTATTATTATTATTATATACGACAAAATACAGCTATAATTGTTCATTTATACTACTTGCACGACCTACTACACTTGCTAGTATTCGAACGCGCCATCCACCTATCACCAATGGGTTTAGTATCGAAGCTCATATCTTATATGGGCCAACTCTCCTCCTATGTGGGTCGGCCAAATAAGGCCCAATAACGAAAATTCACAAATATGCATGTGTTTAAGTTTTAACCCTATATATGCTATAAACCTAATGTTCTATTTATTTCAAAACTTAAAGAGCCCAATCATTAAATTTCAGCGGACCAAATAATGTTATTATTTTCGGCCGATCCAGTCTCTTGCTCTAAATTATATATAGGTTTACGTTTCCATTATAAATAGATGTTTGCACTCAAGAGCCCAATCATTAAATTTCAGCGGATCGAATAATGTTATTATTTCGGGCCGATCCAGTCTCTTGCTATAAATTATATATAGGCTTACGATTCCATTATAAATAGATGTTTGCACTCATTCTATTGTAAACCTAAAAAACCTAAGAAAAATTGGGACTCCATCTCCTTTCGTAGTGAAGCCGAGACCGTGTCACGAATCTTGTCGGCTCTCAATCCAGGTATATAGTTAATCCACTCATGTGCCTTATAGATCCATATCGTTGTATGGGAATTGAAAAGCTAAACGACGAGTGATTAAAATTGAAGTGAAAAGAATTACGGAGAAGAATCAATGTTGTCGAAAGGCGAATGGGAATAAATTGGCCGAGTTTAACTCAACCGTCGGAAAGTTTTGATTACGACGGCGAAGACGATGCCGAAAATCCAAAATCGGTGAGTTTTTTATTTATTTATACTTCACTATATAAATGTTCAGATCGTGGCGGCAGGCAGCGGATATGCCTTCGTTAAGCCTAAGAATGCAATAATCCTTTCTGTAAGCTTTTAAATTTAGAAACCCAATTGTTAATTTTTCATGAAGGGAATAATAATTATTGGGCCGATCCAGTCGCTTGATCTACAAAGTTAATATCTAGGGTTTTGGTTGTTAAGTAGATGGTTACCCTCATTCTATTGTACACTAAAAATCCTCTCAAACTCCTTTCATAGAGGTAATGAATGGAATCCCTCCATCTTCATTCGTAGGGTTAATGATTCAAATATTGTACCAGAAATCATGTCAACTATCAACCTAGGTTATTTTTATTGTTTAATCCATACGATAATAAATCGGATGAAATCGAGATTGCGTCATGTTTTACCGTGTTTAATTTCTAAAAGAATAGCTTTGGATCGATTAGTTTCACTATGAGGAAGGCCACTATGATGGCAGAAATGCAAAACATGTGAGTTGTTTATTTTATATAAATTGTTGGACTGTGGCTGCGTGCGGGGTATCGCCTTGAATTAGTTAATCCTAAGAACGCAGAAAGCGTAAATGTAAGTTAAGTTCTCAGGACGGGGATGGGGATCTAATCCTCGCCCCGCCATGCCCCGTTGACATCTCTAATTCACACCACCTTGGATGAAAAATGTTGTCTCCACCCCTTAATTAAGTACTTTTTATAATTTTAGTAAATTTACTTTTTTTCTAAGCACAACGATATTTTTCTTATTTCAGTAACACGTAGTTTATGATATTTTTGACAAGTACGAATTATTTAATTTTCTTTTTTACATTGATAGAGATTTCAACATTTAACTTTTATTTTATTTCACTACATAAGTTAGAAATTTTTAGCATTTCTAAATTAACAGTAGTAATTAATTATTTTCAATAAGGAAATTCATATATCTCATTAATTTATATAGATAGACAGGAAAATTTAGCAGCACTATTTTCGTAAATATAGATGTAAATAGTTACTTCTTTCATTAACCAATCACTATAATAATCGAATTACATAGATTTAACGTTTTCTTTTATAGTTTAATTTTTCTACACGAATATTCCCACTAAAAAAAGAAAAGAATCCACTTCAAATAGTAGGGGATTAAAGATATCATATGCACGGGAGTTATATATAGATAGATATACATATATATATACATATTATTTGTATTTACATATAGTAAACAGGTCTGGAAATTTGGTTATGTTGGTCTTTCTATTTTAAAAAAGTTCTATATGTGTCTTTGTATATTCAGTTATGGGTTGTCCATTATTATTATTATTATTATTATTATTATTAGTAGTGTAATCTACATTATTATTACAATTTCCTTATTGCTGCGTTTGTTGACAGCGTTTTGCTTCGAAATTGGAATAAGCAAGCGCTAAATCTAGTGATGAACCAAACGCATACATCAACAAATAGACGACGACAATGGGGCTTCATTCTTCTTCTTCGGTGGCGCAAAACGTAAGCAATTTAAATAGTAGATATTCTCTCTCTCTCTCTCTCTCTCTCTCTCTCTCTCTCTCTCTCTCTCTCAGAGGCTACGCTGAAGCAGAGACAAAGAGAACAACTCTCTAGCACGTCGCAATTCACTCCAAATTCCAATCGCTCGTCGCAAGCCCTAGTGCTTCTATTTTGGAAGAAGCGCACAAAAGTCCCTTCTTCTTCTTCGTCTTCGTCTTCGTCTTCGTCCTCCACCCAAGGCCAATCCACTGCTGAAGCTCCTTCTTCGATCTGCCAAAGAATTCAGTAATCGACGTTAATTGAAAAGGGTTCTTTTGCTCTATTTAATTAACGAGGAGGAATGACCGACGTTGTTCCCCTGTGCGCGACGAACGAGTAATTCTTCATGGGATTCAGCGCTGTCGATACAAGTAAGGCGTTCATGATTTCCGTTTTCTTATTATTATTATTGTTATTATTATTTGTCTCGATCGATTTGGGTGATTTGGAGACTGTGGGGATTCTAATTCCGCGTCTTGAATGGTTCTTCGTATATAGACAGAGCTGGAAAAAAAAAATGGGAAACATTAAATGATAAAATATCAAAGAGTTTCGTCCATCCTTTTTTTCCCTACGATGCGCTGCTTTTCTTTCGTTCTTCTAATATATGGAGGTGCAAAAATAGTACAGGGATGGATATATTCATATATATCATCTATATAATAAATAATTTATTGCATAATATCCATCATAATCCTTATTCTCTCCTTGCAGAGGTTACGCTGAAGCAGAGCGACAAGAGAAGTCATGCAATTAAGGTAGAGTTAGGTTAGGTGGCCTTTCACAAACGATGAGCTGATGATGAAAAGGAGCTGCACTGTGTGTTTTTTTTCCCTCTGTTTTTATTTTATTTTCTTGCAGGCAGTAGTAACGCATTAAAATGTTGCCAACAATGGCGCATTATCAATAATTTTATGGGTAAGTATGTGGACTCTTTTCTCGAGTTCTTGATTATTTGATAATGTTTTCCGACATTTTTTGGTTGGCTATTACTGTCTATGATTAATCTTCTGATAGTATCTGCCATATCTGGTTTTTATTAGAGACAAAGCAGCGCAGAATATCATTGATTAGTGATTACGCTTCATTTTACCAACAATGCTGAGACTTTCCTCCATAATTTTGTCTTACAGTGAAGAAGCCCGTTGCAAATGGTAAGGAAAATCTAATTGAACCTTATTATACCCACTATTTTCAAAACTTTTCACTGGTAACATAATTTCCTTTAATTTTATTGTAAAATTCACCATATATAGAATCGAAAAAACTTCCAGTGGGTCCTAGTGACGTCACTGGACATCACCTCCTTTCTCCTTTTGTAGAGTTAAATAGGGGAAGTCGGCTAATGTATAGGTAGTTAGTTATAATCAATTAGTTCACGGGGCAATTTTCATTCAGGCCCTTGTCAGTCTTTTCATTTAGGATTCAGTCCCTGTCACGAAAACATTTAGTTTTAAAGACCCGATTTCTACAGTACCACTTCATTGCTCTGAACAATATGTTGAAATTTTTTAACACAAAACGATCATCCGGTACCAGTTAAGGATCATCTGATACCAGTTCATTTATGCAGTACTACTTCCTAGTTCTAAAATAACTAGGGTTGTGCGTAATCCGGTATACCGACCGAATTACCGAATTATCGAAAATTCGGTACAAAAACGAATCGAACAGAATGGTATTTGGTTCGTAAAAAAATCGGTAAATTCGGCATACCGGATTACCGAAATTTTAAAATTAAAATATATTTTATTAAACTAATATTGAAAATAAAATTATAATTATATTAACTATACGTATTAATTTAAATATTACTGAAATTATTATTTAAAATTCAGTAAATTTGGTAAAAACCGAATACCGAACCGAGAAATTCGGTTCGGTATTCGGTATAAAATAGGGGTACCGAAATTTCGGTTCGGTTCGGTACGGTATGTACCGTACGAACACCCCTAAAAATAACAATATGTTGAAAGTTTGTAACACAAAACGATCATCCTATACCAGTTCATATAATTTTTATACCACTTTTTCTAATTAGGTACTTGTCTCTGAAATTTACAAAAATTGGGTCCTTAAAACTGAAGTTTTTTCTGACAGTGGTTGAATCTTAACTTAAATTTCCGACGGGGCCTGAATTGAAATTAACCCTTAATTCATTCGTGGGCTTGAGAAACTCGCACCACGATAATAACTCAAATATGGAAATACGATTACCTCATTTCTACCATTTTTTATTTTTCGCAAAGGTAAGCATAACTTTTGATTGATTTAGCTAATTGTGACGTCCAAGATGAAGTTGGAAATTGCGACTGAGTGTCGAATCTGTTGTTTTTTAACCATAAGAATGCAATAACCATAACGTTCGATCAACTTCTAAATTTCAAAAAAGCCCATTCATATGCCATATTGGGCGGGCTATTAATCATTATATTGTTGGGCCGGTTCCGTCTCTCGTTTTACAAAGTTAATATTAGTACTGTCAGAACGGGCCGGCGGGGCGGGCCGGCCCGCAGCCCGCCAAAACCCGCCATTTGGCGGGGCGGGGCGGGCCGGCCCGCCATTTGGCGGGCCTAGAAAACAGGGGCCCGCCCCGCCCCGCCGCGGGCCGCGGGCCTGGCGGGCCTGGCCCGCACATTTTAAAAAAAAAAAGAAAACATAAAATTAAAACTATTACATATTAGTAAAGATAAATAGCACCGGGCCACATGCCCGCACATTTTTAAAAAAAAAAGAAAGCATAAAATTATAAACCTCACACACGTTCCCAACTTAAAAGAGAGAGAAATCCAAACAGCAAAAATTCAAAATCTTCAGTCAACAATTCAAACAAAGGACAACTAAAGCTCATAACATCTTCAATCCATCCAAACATGAACTAAGGCAAGTAACATAGCAACAATATTTCAATCAACCATTACATCGTTCAAATCTTCATTCTCTTCGGCATTATCTTCTTCTCGTTCTTCAAATATTGTAGGACAATGTGATCCTCCACCCGATGAAGTTGCTTTAATGTAAGCACTTTCTTCATTATCTACGTAGAATAAGAGATACACAAATATTAGTTACAAAATGAATAAAGTGAAACATAACCAAGTAATAAAATTTACATACCAACAACATAGCCATGCAACCAATTACGAGTGCAAATGAGGGCTTGAACTTTTTCCGGGAGCATACAACTTCTATATTTGGTGAGCACGCGAGCACCGATTGAAAATGCCGACTCCGATGCAACGGTAGTAATGGGGATGGCCAACACATCACGTGCCATCATTGCAAGCCCCGGGAATCGGTTTTTACTATTTTTCCAATAATCTAGAACATCCAAATTCTCGTGATGCTTGAATTCGAGTTTTGTCTCTTCCAAGTACAGATCTAATTGAGATTTTCCGGCGCTTGTGATAGTTTGACTCTCATATTCCACAATTTCCTACATCAACAAAATTAAAAAAACATAAATGATACCACAATTATGTAAAAGAATTCATGTATGCCAAATATCACAATTAACATACTTACATCAAGAATTCTTTTTCCTTTGCTTTTCATTCCCGGTCCACCTTGCACGGAAGATGGTATTGACGAAGGCGAAGAAACTTGTGCTTGGGAAGAGTTTGAGGCCGTGGCTCTCGCATAATGTTCAAAAAGCTTATACATATTTCTCTTCACAAGAGAAATGGCACTTTTGCACTTAATCGGATCTTGCTCAACTTTCTTATAGAAGTACTCCAACATTTGGAGTTTAATTCTCGGGTCAAGAATAGCCCCAAATGCAAGCACCTCTCTATATTGACCCCAATACTTATCAAATTTTTCCCACATATTCAAGCACATGGTTCTAATAAGATCATCCTCATTGTGCATATTTTCCATCAACATGCTTTGAATTTTCCATACTTGCATAAAATACAAGTTTGATGTCGGATAAGACGAACCGGAGATCAAATTGGTCGTTTCAAAAAATGGCTCAAGGAACTCACATATTTTCTCCGCCCTAGTCCATTCTTCGATTGAAGGGCAAAATTTATAGTTTCTATCATGCAATTGAAGAGAAGCAAATGCCCTTTTGTATTTAATTGCGCTCTCCAACATTAAGTAAGTTGAGTTCCAACGAGTCGTTACATCAAGTCTCAAGCCAATACCCGTGTCAAAGAAAATACTTTTTTCTCGATCCCCCATTCCTTCAAAACTTCAAATATTTTTGACGCTAATTCAACACCAGAATGTGGAGGCGGCATAGAAGCAAAACAAATTATTTTGCTATTCAATTTCCAATTCTCATCAACAAAATGAGCAGTCAAGCAAATATACCCTTCACTAGTGCAAGCAGTCCACACATCTGAAGTTAGACAAATTCTATTGTCAAGCGTAGATAAGATTTGCTTAAGCTTCCCCTTCTCCCTCGTATACATTTTCGTAATATCAGAAACAAGGGTGTTTCTACTAACCAAAGGAACATCAGGACTTACATATTTCATCCACGCCTTAATGCCATCATACTCAACAAACGAGAACGGTAAATCATGCTTAATAACAGCAGCCGCCAATATCTCACGTGAAGTCTTGGGGCTTATCTTTCTAGATCTTATTTTTCCCTCGTCATCAAATAACATTTGACCAACGTCATGGAACTTAATTGATTTGCATACTTGAAGATGACGTCTCAAACTCGATGTTCCATTTTTTTTACCCCCAGCTTTGTACCCTTTTTTACATGCTTTGCATGTAGCTGAACCCTCACCGAGTCTATCAAAATATTGCCAAACACTCGATCCTGAATTTTCTACACTCATGCTCGACCCCTCGCCTTTATTAACACTTACGGAAGAATCAATCTCAGCCATAATCAATTACAAACCCTACTTCCCAATTCAAGACTCAAGCAAGAGTGTACCTAGCGAAAGAGGGAGTTGCAGTACTCTTGGGTATTAGCGCTGATCGAACGCCTATGTAAGCTTACGAGTAGTCTGGAATAACAGAAAAAGAGTTTGTATCATTAGACCCTACAATGGAGATCAATTACAACTCTTGTAAATTAGGTGAAACTTACCAATCCGTCTTTGGAAACGGCAGAAAATTACATAGCACAACCACATTCTTCAATGCGTCCTTAGCAAATGCAGATTACAGAACAGAGGCTAGAAATTTCGGATTTTTTTTCAGTTTCTCAAGATTAGCGATCTCTGTCGAGGTTTTAACGGGCGTGGTGGTGGTTGTGTTATTATCTTGTAGCCGGCGAGAGAAGGAAGAAGGTGAAGTTGAAAAATGGCAAACCCTATTTCTTCCTTCCTCACGTGAATACGAGATGCCAAAAAGGGGTTTTTTTTAATATGTTGGGCTGGGCAATTTGTTTTGTTTATTTGTTGGGCTGGACGCCTCTGTTTTGTTTATATGTGGGCTGGACTATTTAGAGAATAAGATGGAAGCTAGGTTGGGCCTAAATTAATTTAACTGTGTAAAAAAGGCGGGCTGGCCCGCGGGTTAGTCCGCCCCGCCCCGCCAAACCCGCGGCCCGCGTGGGCTGGCCCGTTTAGGCCCGCCTCCTGGCGGGCCTGAGAAAGCTCAGCCCAACCCGCCCTTTTAGCGGGGCGGGGCGGGCCGGCCCGCGGGCCGCGGGCCATTTTGACAGCTCTAGTTAATATCCTATGCTTACCACTATAAATAGATGCTTATTCGCATTCTTAGTACACCAAACCCTACGAAAAAACAGGAACTGCATCGCCTTTCGTAGCGAGGCCAAGATCGTATCACGAATCATGCGGCTATCAATCCAGGTATTCATTTAATTCATTCATGTGCCTTGTAAGATCCACATCGCGGTATAGGAATTGGAATGGTAAACGAAGGGAGGCTAAAATTGAAGGATAAGAGTTATGAAGAAGAATTTATGCCATCGAAAGGCGACATAGATCAATGGGAGAAGGTCGTGAAATAACGTTGACGAGAATCAGAATTGGTTGAGTTACCATCAGAAAGTTTCTATTGAGCATGACGGCGAAGATGATGCGGGCAATCCAGAATCGGTGAGTCTTTTATTTTTTTATATTCCGTCATATGACTGTTCGGATCGTGGCGGCGGGCGACGATACGCCTTTCTCTATGAAATTAACATATAGGGTTTTGATTGTTATTTTAAATAGATGGTTAACTATGTTATAGTGTACACTAAAAACATCCACCTTCTCTATTCATAGAGAATTAATGATGGATGCGAAGGTCGTGTCAGGAATCATGTCGGCTATTAATATAGGTAATTCTAATTGTTTAATTCATGGGGTAATAACTCGGACGATATCGAGATTGTCGCATTTACCGTGTTCAATTTCTAACAGTGTTCAAATCAGCGTTGGATCGATTCCGTTGAGTATGAGGACGGCCAAGATGATGTCGAAAAATACAAAAGCGGTGAGCTGTTTATTTATATATTTCATATTTCGTTACTTTAGTGGTTGAGAAGGCAAAAAAAAAAACTAATCAAATATCAATTTAAATTTTCATCCATTTATTAATACTAGTAGTTTTTTTTTTTTTTTTTCACACCCTTGTGCGCTTTAATTATATTATAACTATATTGAAAATATTTTAAATTTTTAATTATAATTTTTATTGTTTAAGGAAATATAAATTTTAAATATATAAAAAGAAATTTAGTGTTAGAGGCATAAGTATAGTAAATAAAAAATTAGGAGTGATATGAAAATACTTAATTAATTAAAAATTATAGATAAGAGACTAAATTGCAAATATGTTTTCTCAAATATTCATGACGGCGCGCAAAACCAATGAAAAAAACAAGCGTAAAATTTTTATCCGTCATAACTCATATCAAAGAGGAAACCCCCTTTTCTACGTTATATGGGATGAAAACAATTTTTCGGCGGATAACCTCCACCTCCAGGCCCTGATGTACGAGAGATCTCTGCTACACGTATAAGCTTCTAGAACCTTCCGTGTCGTCATCGTAATTTGTGTGCTCTGTTTTGGCCCGAGCGTTGATTTGCTCGGTTTCCTTCCATGCTCGGTGTACGCGCTAGGTATGCACTTTTTTTAGACATTTATCATCGCAACATCTGATGTATTTTACCATTATTTAGCTGCTTTTCGTGCTCGATTCAACATGGAGCACGAGGATTCTGATGGTGGATTATCTATGATGAGTGGCGGTCAGTCGAGGGAGAAGAATCCCGACGATTCTAGTGCGCCGGCGGCGGCGGTGAGGCCTTTGCCTCGGGCGAGTGATGTTCTACTGCTGAAGGGGGGAGCTGAGGCGATTGCCGATTGATTGGCGTTCTTCTGCGCTTCTTCATTCTTCTAATTGAGGCGCAAAAAAGTATTAAGCAATTTAAATATTTGATGGACATATATATAATTCTAAATAATATACCCATCCGTACTCTCTCTTGCAGAGGCTACGCTGAAGCAGACGGCCTAACTAACGATGAAGTGCAAAGGAAGTCGGAGAGCCAACATCGATCGATGCTACTAATTACCTTTTGGGTTTTTATTTCTTTTTCCTTTCTTTTTTTCTTTCATAGACAATTTTGATCCTAATAATTAGCGCATTAATAATTTGATGGGGCATGTGGGCTCGTTTTCATGTTCTAATTTGATAATGTTTTCTGACATGTTTTTTTGTTGGATTCTAATTTATGATCTTATCGAAATGATGAATGCTTCTGATGTTTCCCATGTCTGGTTTTTTTTTCAGAGACAGATCGTATCGTTGGCTATATATATCATTGAAGAAGCCCGTTTGAGGATTTGCAAATGGTAAGCAAATCCATAATCTTATATTTTTTTTTATTGATTGTTTCCTTAATGGGTTCATGAAAGAACCTATGTACAATCATCCAATCGTATTCTTGCTGGGCTAAGAGAGTTCGTTAATGAACACCAAATATGATCAAGTGAAGCGCAAAAGACAACTGCAATTTTCTTCCAAATACTGTGCGATATCTTCCTTACTCTTTGGATAGGGACACTGTAATCCCGCGTTGTCCTTGTGTATAAAAGATGACTCTGAAGAAGTGAACCATCTCTCATTATCCCTATCGACCATATCGGTGAAATGGGCCGAGGCGGTGGTGTTGTTGATTCCTTAGAGCATCTCCAATGAGACGCTAAATACAGCGTTAAACGCCATGAATGGCGTTGGAGAAGCTCCAAGGGAACTCCAAACGCTACCCTAAATCTGGCGGATTGAACAGAGCCACGCTATGTGTAGCGGGCACTGTTCACCCCGCTATCTCACTTTACTTCTTCTGTTTCAATTTATTTTGTTCTTTAATTTTGGGTTTCTATAGCTTTGCAAATTTTTTGTTTAATGAAATTCGCTGGAATAGATTTTTGGTAGTGGAGAAGATGATGAACAGTGACTACATGAGAGAGAGGACAATGACGTTAATTGTTGTTTGTTTATAAAATAATTATAAAATATTAAGTTACTTTGAATATAAGTTATTAATGCAAAAACAATAAAATTAGATATATTTTTTGAATTAGTTAACAAATAATCTTGTCGAATAAGTAGATAATGAATGTAACGATTTGTGGTAATTTTATTTTACAAAATAAAATAAATTATCAAAAATAAATAATATTTTAGATAATTTCATTATTATAAATATTCACTTAATCAAATATATGAAAATTTAAATGAAAATATCTAATTGGTAATAATATGATAATTTTATTTTAGTATAAAATAAATTCATAATAATAGTTACGTAATTTCCTTTATGTTTCCTTCTTTGTTTATCTTTTTTTTTTTACTTTACGAGTATTTTTATAGTTCTATTTTTTAATTTATTTATTTAGATATTAAAATTCATATTATCAAATGTTATAAATTTTATAAAATTTAAGGATGATAAATTATTTATTTTATAAATATTAAACTCTAAAATGAGAATACAAATTTTTATAATACAATTAAATTAATGGAATATTTTGAGAATATTCTGTATAGAGTAAAATATAGAGGAGATGGTTGGAGTTTTTTGATACTGTTCAAACTCTATACGTGGAGAAATAGTACTGTAGAAACTGCATATATAGAGTTATGGTTGGAGATGGCCTTACGTTATATGTTTTTTTTTCTTTTATCGCAGGCAATTATATCAGCACAAACATTTTTCCGAATAATTGCGCGCATTAATGATGTGGTGTGCATACCATTGGTTTGCCATTGCGTTTTCATCATTGTCTTACTACATTGGGTGATGGGCTTCATCATATAATTTGTCCTACGACGCTAAGCAAGCTTGCACTAAAATGCGCAACCCCTCGAGAAATTTGACGACTAACAATTTTTATAAAATATAGATTTATGTGTACTATTTTTGTTTGCTGTGAAGTGTCTCTGCATGGCGATTCGACTGCTAAGCTGATGCCCACTTCGTGGATTTGTTTTTCTCTTTTTTAACGCATGCAACAATAATAACAAATATATATTTAACGAATAATTTCGCGCATTAGTGATGTGGTGTACAGACAATTTAGTTGGGGGTTTATATTCAAGCCGTTGACTAGGGTTTCATCACTGGGCTGAGAGACTATTAACTGGTAAAACTCGCGATAGCCACAAACAATCTTGAAACAAATATGAAAAAAAAAAAGAGGAAATTGTCGAAAGAAAGGGCTACTTTTTTATTTTATTTCTGCGTATCCTGTTTGTATTTTAGAGTGATCTTCCTTCATGATCGAAAACTAGTGAAGAATGAAAGAATATGATCATTAATCTAGTCTGAATATTGCTGCATATCTGTTTTTGCTGTGTGATAAAAATGTGAAATTTATTGCATCATCACTAAACTTTCTTGCATCCAGATTCTTCATCGACCAATCCTCGATATATCTCTGCCGAAAACAAGAGTCGTCGCCCAGTTAACCGCTACGTAAAACCTGTTCCTCCAACTGATAACTCTCGTCAAGTAAGCCGAGCGCCATATAAACCAGCTTACGAACCCTGCCATTGACAACCCTTTTGCATCCTAAAAAAAAGAAAATCAAAGAACGAATCTTAGTTATGAGGATCTTTTTTTGGTAAGAAGAGAAACAATTCATCGCATTATGGAATCGTTTCACGATTCGCTAACTTACTTTGGATTGTCGTAGGTCGACGAGGGCTTTGTAACGACCGACCGAAGCCATAGATCCAAGGTGATTGTACGCAAAAGGACGCCCCAAGTTCAAATCTTTCGCGGAGAAAGCTTTGCCTCCGTTTTGCTTCGCTATTTCGTCGAAAAGCTCCACGAGATACTTCCCTTGCCTCTCCGCAACCTGCTTGAAGCTGCTCGATTAGTTTTCCTTCTACGCATCATAGCTTAACATTGCGAAATGTTTCTTACTAGTAGAGTGCTGGGTTAATATGTAGTATGTTCTTTAGTTTTTTGTCTTAGATTTTGAATCTTGTTTTCTTTTGGCGTTTTTCTTCTTTTTTTTTTCATTTAATTTTTTCGGGGGAGTTGCTTGTATGGCTCAAGATTAGAGTTTTGTTCACTCCGATCGATAGTACAAAAGGAATCTCCAGAGCTCGTTAGCCCCTTATAAATCTATTATCGAAGTTAACCTTTCCGAATTTAAAAAAAAAATAAACAACGACCCACCTGGGCTAGAGCTGGAAGAACCGTGGACCCCGTTTGCTCGAGAAACCCAGCGCAATCTCCCAAAGCAAAAACGTCTTCGACGGAAGGTACTCGAAGCCATTCGTCGATTCCAATTCTGCATTACATTTATTGCATGGATTTTACATCGCTCCTTCGTCCGAATTCTGTTTCCAAAACCTAACTAGTTAGTTAGTTAGTTACCTTCCTCCCGGAGATTTCGAAAAGTCGAGCGTCTTCACAAAATCAGACGGGCCGACGCCGGTCGACCAGACGAGAAGCCCGTAAGGAACGCTGCTACCATCGCTAAGGACTATCTTCTTTTCGCAGACTTCCTTCACTATTCCGCGCACCAAACGCACCCCGCACTTTGTCAAGTGCTTCGTAGCGTACTGCCTTAGCCCCACGTCGAACGACGATAGGATCTCGTTCGCCTGGTTTTTTACACGTAGCTTTTTTTTTTAACTCGGCCGTAATAACGTCTTTAAGAGATAAAAAATCTAACAAATTGGTACCTCAATGAGCGTCACGTTGATGTAGTTCTTGACGTGTGCGTACCTCTGCTTGACGTCCCTCATGATGAAATCGCTCAGCTCGCCGCTGAACTCCACGCCCGTGGGCCCGCCGCCGACCACCACGATGTGTAGTAACCTCTCTTTATCTTCTTCGGATACGCCTGTTGTAATAACAACAACAACAGTAAACAATCATCATGCACTTATATTTTGAAGGAGGACAAGACAAATACGAAGGAAGGGAAGGAATTAAATCCCACCTGGATTCTGAGACAGCATCAAGTTCAAAAGGAGCTTCTCCCTTATTTCTTGGGCATGGCTAACTTCTCGGAGGAAGAAAGCGTGCTCTTTTACGCCCTTCACCCCGAAAGTCAGCGGCTCGGCGCCTGAAGCTATCACCAGCTTATCGTACGCAACTTTGAAACCGTAAGGTTCTTTTCGAGACAATAATCCTCCTTCATCCCTAACAGCCTCACAGTATACCTAATTTCATTCCATGTGAGAGTTCAACTTCATATCATTCAATCCCATAGTTTATATGGTCCAAATTAAGACTCAAAAAACAGATAGATATGGAAGCAATTATCTTTTACATTTGCAGATTATACCTCGTGCTTGTGAGTGTCGACGCCCTTGCAAGAAGCCAAGAAGAAGTAGGAGTTGGGATCCTTAGCCAGCGCCGTCTGAATCTGACCCACGGGCTCGACCACCGAGCGGAACTCGAGGGTGCCGACGCACGTCGAGGCCAGCAAAGGGGTGAAGACCATGTGGTTCCTCGGCGATATGCAGACGACGTCGTACGCCTTAGTGTCGATCCCTTTCAAGAATCTGCAGGCGGCCCAGCCGCTCCCCAGCACGACCACCCTAGGCTTCTCGCCGGACTTTGTGGGCTCGAGGGTTGGGTACGGCGGCGGCGGGCTGATTTCGGCCTCGGAATCTGACTCTATTACAGCTGTCTGGCCGGAGCCGAAGAGGCAATTTGGGGTTGTTCTCAGCGTTCTTTTAGTGGTATAGGGAAATGTCGTGACTTTGGTAGGAGATGAATGGTCGACGCCGGCGGCCGTGGGATTTGTGTAATGGGAGAATGCTTTTGTTAGGGCTATGGATCGGCGGTGATAAGCAGTGCTTCTTGCTATTCTTGCTAGAGCAGCCATGTTCAGAAATTGGTGGTTCTGCAAATAAGAGGAAAAAGAAAAATTAAAGCATCATTTGTATTGGTATATATGGGACTGTGTTTTCCCAGTTATTTGGAGAAACAAGGGACAAGAAATTTTAAATTTTGACCACATTTCTGGGGTAACAGTGTTTGGACCAAAGGCAAAGAACAAGACAATCTTGTAATAGGGGAAAAAGCTCTACACTACAAACATATGCTGTAATTTACAGATTCTTATGAATGCTGATGATACTCGAGAAATTGGCTTGCCTTGTCAATAATGCAGCAGAATATGAACAGCATAAAGTTTTCTATGTAAGCCATTCCAAATATATATATCATTGATGCTCAGGGAGAAAACAACAAACCTAGAGACGAGAAGGCGAATGATGTGCGGCTATGAAATATTATGTATTGGACTTGCATAGAAGAAGGGGTTTATAATTAACTAGAGGGGTTTTTCTTTTCTTTGTATGGTAACAAACAGCAGAGGCGTGTCACGTGCCCATGATGGAGGAATATACGTCAGCTTCGTTAATAGTCAAAATTAAATTAATTAATGCCCATCAGAGATCTTCAATAATATTATAGTACATATTCAATTTGATATTCTCGTCGTAACATTGGTAAATTGAAAGCGAAGCCTTGACAAGCAAGAAAGTTGTGTCCGTTGGCTCATGCGTCATACACGAGATCTGCTATTTCCTTTTTTTTACCTTGGGATTTAATATTTCATTAAACATTGGGATATTTAATTTAACACTGGTGGGAGCTATGTATGTATGCCTATGCGTGGCGGCCAAGAGGCGAATATTCCGAAGATATATTATCAAGCTCAAGCTATCTTGTGCCGTATTGTTGAAATAAATTATATAAAATAAAAAAAGTTATCTACTTCCTTCATGGTTAACCTTTTAGGAAAAAAATCACTTAACATGGTATCAAAACTTAGGAATCCGCAGGTCCTGGGTACGAATCCTCACGACCACCAATTTTATGAAAGTTACATGTCTAAGACTAGATAATAGAGAAATCAGCTTAGACGTGAGGGGGAGTGTTGGAAATAAATTCTATAAAATTAAAAAAGTGACGCACACTTCCTTTAGGTTTAACCTTTTAGGAAAAGTGGTCACTTAACACATACATATTAAACATTAATATATTCCCCACAAAAAGAATATTCCGAAGATCACGTTTGACTAAATGGTGATTTGAGTTCATGTCACGCCACAACGTTTTTGGGGTTTGTCTTCATGGCTTCTTTTTCATTTTCTCTTGAGCATTTTTTACTTTAAGCCATTCACTAAATACGTTTTGTTCTGTCTCATGAAATTGATAATTTTAACAATATGAACAGGTGAAGATTATTTTTACAGAGAAAGGGAATCATCGGATGCTTACAAAGCAGTGGCTGTTTCGTTAAACAAATGCTGACTCAAATTGTAATGAAATATGAAGTACTAAACTATATACGTATCTCAATCTCTATTATGAGTCTTGTGCAAGAGATGGATGAGCTGAGAATATACGGTTGAGCAAAGCAGCCAAGCGGACCCCACCTTGAGCCAATCTCGTCTCGACTATTGGAAGGCGCGAGAGAAAATACTCATCTGAAAAAATACCGAGTAATGAAAGGAAATATATATATACACACACAACATTAGCGAAGTAAATTACAATAAATCACCGATACCTCCCAATGTGCTTCCCGAAGTGGCATTTCTGTATGCAAATTTACATGCTAACTTGATGCTCTCAGAAGCATACCTGCAAAAGAAGTGCAAAAATAAGATTCTTTTAGTAAGTATTTGTTCCTTTTATCTCTTGTTCTTTTTTTTATGTCTCTTCTTTTTCTCTTTCGGTGAACGACGAGGATCAAGGAATGTTTTAAAGGCACTTACGGGTCTGGACAAACTGTACCATTGCAACTTTGTTCAGATATTTCATCAATGAACCCATTCTGTCATCGTTAGACAGGAGAAATGATGTCATGAATCCACGTATCGAAAAATTACGGTAGGATAAGTCACACTAAAAACTTCAACAGATTGAAAAAAAATGATCTTTTCTACAGTTTATGGTAGTAAAAGTACCGTGATGTTACTCTGAATAGCACTGATCATTGTCGTCATGTTAGATTGGTAGAATGTCTTTAGGGCAGACTCTATGATCATGTTGTCCCACACCTGAGAAACAACTTAACATAAGAGACTTAAGATAGCATATGATGATACACAATATATATAAATATATGAGTTCTCCAATTTTTGAAAATAGTTAATAGTGTGGTGATGAAAATGGAAGGAAAACATATATAGACAGATAGGCTCACATGGTGCAAGTTAGTTTTACGCTTATACCAGCGAACGATGATAGTGTTCCCACCTTCATCTCCAGTAAAAGAAACATGTAAAGGCTGCAAAACAGAGAAGAGAAGAAATTACAATTTTTCAAACTGCTGATAGAGAATGTTTCGTATCAGTAAATGAAACCAAAAAAACAGATCTTCACATATGTTATGTGGTAAATTGCAGTGATGGCCCCTCAACGGTAAGCCATGCAAGAAGCAAAAATTAATACTCCAATACGTAACAAACAATAAGAGAAATAGCAAGACAGAATTCAGGAATTTGGAGCCACAGTTGACTATATCTTCCTCGAAATCAGTAGCACATTCGATAGCCCATGATGATTAGTCTTTCTTAAAAAGCCTCATAGTACACAGATAAGTGTAAAGATAGCTCATTAAGTGTGTGTATGTGCAAGGAGAGAGAGAGAGAGAGATGACCTGATGAATGTCGCCAACAAAGTGTGAGAGAAACATGAGTGCCTCAGTTAAGTTGTCTGTTACAGTAAAAAAAATTTCAAGATGTCGAAGGAGTCTGCCATTGCAAGAAGTTAAACACTTGATACTTACACTTTGCTACTGATGGATCAGAAGTGTGATGATACCCTTCCTTCAGCTGCATCGTGTAGTTATAAATAGCTCCCGTGACACACCTATCTTTGTGCCCATAAGAGTCATGGCAGTCTCCTATCGTAGCATAAATCATAAAAATCGAAAGAAGTTACTCAAGATCTGCAAGGAAAAAGATCTACAAATTGAAGAATAAAACAGATTGAATAATAGCTTACTGCAGTAGTCGTAGTTGCATCGAAAGTCAGGCGTATCTACGTAATGCAAAGGACTACTCCATCGATAGTTATGGTTGTGTTTAATCTCGTCTGGCCAAGAGCAAACATTTGCAAGATCGCCCTCGGCGCGATATGTAAGCAACGTTTTGATTGCAGCCAAAGAATCTTCGTTAAGATAACTCTACGATGAAGTGAGTCGAAAAAAAGAGGCACTCACTAAAAACCAATCTCTTTGAACAACATTAGATGGTTTAACTTAAACTAGTTCTCTTCTCACTAAGTTGTTTACCTTTGTAATAGAACAGTTCAATGCAGTCAGAATCACTACTCAGCAATTTAATAAATGAGGTTCGAAGAAGAAAAGCATTATCCCAACAATCAGCAATACAAATCGTCTTTAACTGAGAAAATTGATACTGAAAAAAGAAAATTACCTCAGCAATCTTGCATACCATAAAATGGCCTTCTTTTCCCCAACCATTGGTTGTCGTAATCACTAGGGAAGAAACAATAAGTCTCAGCACCCACCACAGCTTTGTTCTGCGCATCTCTTCAAAATCAGAACCACGCAAACTAATTTACTTCGCAGAATCTAACGAATTAAACGAAATTAAGATTCAAATGCACAAAAGAAACAAGAAGAAATGACCATCGTTACCTGATCTTGAGATAGTTCCTTCTCGGGAGATTGAGGGGAAAGGCAATGTAAGAACGCGGAAATTGGATCACAAAATAACTGAACTAAACCCAGAACAAAAAAAGTGATTTTTAATTCATGTAATAATTGAAGTTCCCTCAGTTCAGGCCTCGGGGTTGACTTAAAGAATGAGGCGATGGTAATTTAGAGCTTCAGTAAACTGTTTTCTTATCCACTTCTTCAACTTAGTCTAACCGTTACCGATATCAAGTACGATGAAAACAAATTGAAGGATATCCAACAAGAACAAAGGAAAGGAATTTACTTTCTTAATTCTTCTAAACATTAATGTTTGGTATTTTATTTTACGTTTACAAAGAACAAATTGTGCGGGTCAGTTCACGGATCCTACGATGGTGGGCTCGGGCTTGGAAAACATTCAAAAGAGATTGAAAATTGTTGAAATAGGATCACAAAGTACGAAATAAACATAATATTTTATATTCTTAATAATGTGGCGATGTTGATGGAATTTCAAGACAAATTGCATGTGGAATAAAGTGTAAATTTGTTGCGTCCAATGAATATGATCACCACGTGACACTCTCTTTGCTACTTTGGTTTGCTTTGCTTTAGTGGTAATAATCATTTCCTCGCAGTTTCCTTGAATCAGTCCCAGGGGACAACTTCCCCTAAAACCTCGTAATTTAAACTAATCCCGTACCATTTACCAATCATGTAACCTTTTCTTATTTTATACTGAAAATTATTAATCTTTTTTAATACACCCTAACTTTCATCATGTTGACATACCTCTCATCATCACTCCCACTAAATGAATTATACGAACTATATATATATTTTTTAAGATAAATCATATACCAACTAATCATGACAACGAGAACTAAAAACCCTTCAAGTTGAACGTTGATTGCTATGTAAGTCTACAGATGAGTACCACTTACTAGTTGAAAATAAAATATATAAAAAAAACTACAATACATTTAAACTTGTCAATTGGTATATACATCCTCTTTTTTTTAATGAGATTATAATCTTATCCCAACAGTTACAAGGTCAAAAACGTGAAATTACCGACTATAGGAAGAGACAAGTGTCACCGTTGCTTATAATATAATTGTGATTAATTCTGATAGGTGCATTATAATCTCGGAAGTATTGGATCATTATGTAAGAAGTGCTACGTGTTATAGTTATATCTCGTTCTCAATGACCATTTCCAAAGCCTGAAAAAACTTAAAGCTTCAGATAAAGCAAAGGCCTAAGGCGCAAAGCTGCTGCTGCTATACCACTAACCTCCCTCAATGATCACATTAAGAAACAACATTCGATATTCTTCCTTCCCATATTCAGACCATTTCTGAAGCTCATTATATATCGTCGTTTTTCTTGCGATGGTAGAAGTAAATTCCATGGCGGGTCGTAGCCAGTTAGAGATTATGTTAGATAAGCTTCAGCAATCATCAGATAATTCTCATCAGCTTAATAATAATAACAATAATAGTGTTATTATTCCACCGCCACTGCCCATTAGGCCCGTTTCGAGGGCCCGTAGGCTTCCACGGGCTTCTACGAAGCCTTTGGTCGTCGATTTGAGACGCGAAACTCATGCAATAGTCGAAGGAGAAACGTCGAAGGGTTGTACAGATTTTCTCGATAAGGAGGTAAATATGACTTTTCTATCAAGTTCTTGATCATTGGCCTTTGTGCTTTGCCTTCTTATAGTAGATGAAAACTTTATGTTTTGCATTAATGCTTCATGATTAACGACTGATTCGTAGCGTAAAGAGATTTCGCCGGGGACGATATGCAATATTCAGAAATTCTACCGCGGCCAAAGAGTTCGCTGCTATTACAGGAACCTCAAAAAAGGAGCTGTCGCACTGCAATCATGTAATAAGGCTAATATGCGTTTTCCTCATCGTTCTTGCGTAGTTTTTTTCGTACGAAAAAAACGTGGAAGCTTAATTTTCTTTATTTACGCATTTTGCGCTAAAATGGTTATTTTGACGCCAATCTTGAAGTCGTTCGTGGAGAAAAGGCGAGAATGGATTACGACCGATGCAGAAGCGGAAAGCTTCACGTTATTACCACGATGAAGAAACAAGAAAGTAAACCATTTTGCTTTACAAATCAACTCACTTTTCCTTTTTAACCAACTAATGCAATCTTATTACTACTCTTTTAAGGTTTCGACCCATTGGATTCTGGCGAGTCGATTGGCGAAAGGGCGGAAGATGGCTGTAGTAAAAGTACTATGATAGAGTCGACTATGAAGGTACTTATTTTCCTGGGAAAATTGAAGTCCATAGTAAAATTAGTGCATTTAGTTCATGTCTTTTCTTTACATGCGCAGGTCAGGCATAGTGTCCTCATTGATCTTCAAAGGCGCATATTGAGCGCAGAGGCGAAAGCTCGGGCAAAGAACGAGGAGAATGCCTCCTTAAGGAGACAAATCGAGGAAATGGAACTCAAATGGAGAATATACGAGGAAAAGATGACTTCTTCGGAAAGAAGTTGGCAAGATCAGTTCACATACATACAGGTGAGTGGATGAAATGAAAGCTTCTACAATCATATATATCATATGTGAATTTCAATTTCAAGATTTTACTGAGGAAGTAACAAAATCTATTGATAACGCTTGTAAATGCAGGAGCGCCTACATGAAGCAAAGAAGAATCGATCCCTCAACGCCGATGTTAACAGAAGCGACTTTGTCTGCGATTCATGTAATGACAACCATCATCCTACCGAGGCTGAGAGAGAAGGGATTTGCCGTAAGAAGTCGAATGAAGAAGAAGAAGGAGAGCTTAGAAAACTGAAGGCAAAGTTCAAACAATGGAAGAGAGACTACAAGCATAAGCTAAGAGAAGTTCGGTCAGTGCTGAAAAGAAATGGAAATAGTTGTTCCCAGGCACATAATAAGAATTGGTGGTGGGGAAAAAAGATTATTGCATGACTTCGAGTTGGTTAATCGTGATCTATATATTCTTATTACGTAATATTCCACAAACATAGAGAGACTGACTGTTTGTAATTAATCTTGTGAGTCAGCATAGTCTTGAGAGATTGGGTGACAGCAATATAGCGAGTATCTCACTGTTGGGTCCTGCCTTTCAATGAGGAGAAAAGCAATCAAGGAAAACTCATGGGCAGAAAATGGACTGCAAGGCTCATGTGAAGATGACATATGCGATGACATTTAGTTTAGGGGTGAGCGCGGTTAGGGCGGTTTTTATCGAAATTTTAACCCGACCCAATGTATTTGCGCTTTTGTAAAATATACCCACCCGATCATAAAAATCTTAACTCGAGATTTCGGTTTGCTTGGGTGCGGTTAGGTTGAGGAGGTTTTTGCGGTTCTAATATATTTTTTATAATAACGAAAATTAAGTGTAATATTCTTACGTATAAAAATAAACCAAAAAGATATATCACTAAACTATTTACAAATATAAGGTTTAGAAATATTATTATCATATTAATAAATAATAGTAACAAATAAACGAAAGTCCGATAAGAAGCTTGATTAGAAGCTCATATTCCTTGTTCACATCCGGCTTTTGGTAAAGCAACTAAGACAGGGGCCTCATTTTGATTTAAAAATTTTCCTCATTGATTTTAAAATTTTAACTCGCCTTCTATAAACATCAACTGTTGTAGTTGTTGATCTAAAGTCCGAATAGAGGAGGAAGGTTGCACTGGACAGACACAAATTTTTCTTGAGTGCATAATATTTATTTTTTTTTTTTAAAAAGAAGAGATCATCATTTAGAGCTTAGCTTTACGCAATGTGTTATGATTATGCTATGTCCTTGTATTTAATCTTCCTTTAGAAGAAGAAATGATTTCAAATTTAACCCGCCTTCCATAAACTTCAAGTGTTATAGATGTTGATTCCACGTCCGAATAAATGAGGGTTGCATCGGATAAACACATAATTGTTTTTTTCATTATATACTAGTTATTTTTTTTATAAAAAAACTCATTTAGAACTTAGCTTTACGCAACGTGTTATGATGAGTCGGTGACCTTGTATCACTAGTAATTAATAGTTTTGGCCTTACTCTTACGAGTTTTATCTATCCTTTATGAACTATTGAATATAGTAAAATTTATTATATTTAAATGCGGTTGGGTGCGGTTTTATGCGCTTTTAAAAATACAGAACCAAACCAAATTGCAAGATATGCGGTTTCATTTTTAAACTCATACCAACACATCAAACCATTAATCCGACACTTGTGGTCTATGTTGGGTTGGGTCAATTGGGTGAGGCTGTCCGACGGGTTAAATGCTTACCCCTAATTTAGTTCATTCGCTTGTAGTTTGTGTTTATGCCTATACAAAGGCTTGCTCGGTCAGATGTAGAATGTTAGTCCTAGTATATCCAACTAAAACACATTTCTAGCATTTTAACCACGAAAATAATGGGAAGAATTCAACATAGCGTGGGGGCGTGCGTGCGTGTTCTTGAGAGGGGTTTGGAGCTTCTCTCACATTGTTTCTCTGTATTTCTCACACACACAAGACCACCCTAACGTGTTAGGGTTAGCACTTATACCACATGTGTTGGTAAATAGTGCTTGGGCTTCTTGAAAGCTTACAAATAAGCTCACTGAGCTTTACAAATAAAAACCCAGCTCACTTAAATAAAATTACAAAGCAAAGATAACATAATTAATTGAACACAATAAATTATTCCTCAAGCTCCCCATTTATGTTCAATTTGCAATTCAGCGCTTGTTATCTTCGTCTTGTAATCGTCCTGAGTCCTCAAAGAACACGTATCAGAGTTACGTACGCGAAAGTATTTGCATGCGTCTTCTTCTTCAATCACATCCTCATTTGTCTTGTTTTGTGACCCCTTCTTTAAAAGATCTTCAAGCTCATGGTCTCTTGAACTTCTCTTCTCTTAAGTGTTCAAAGCTGCTTGTTGGATCGTCTCTTTTTGTGTTCGATCTCTCCCTTGGATAATTACACTCCCCCTGCATATGATCAACCTTGCTTTGGAATTGTTGATTTCTCTTTTCACTTGTCGCAACTCCCTTACATTTGTTCAACCTTGTGCTGTGATTGGGAGTTTTCTTTAAACTCGAAGAGCTGTACACGAATCAGCAGCTTTGATCTCTGAAGCCGTGGTGAAGTTGTTGGCGCTGAAGTTGTTGGCTGTATCTTGTCATTTGAGTTTGAACTCTGCGTTCGATAGTGGCACAACTCCCCCTACATTTGCTCAACCTTGCGTTGGATTGGGGAGTTCTCTAAAGTCGATGAGATGTACTTGAGGCGGCAACGTCAGTCTTTGGACTCTTTGGTCTTCGCCTGATTCTTTGACGACGCTTGAGATTTAGCATTTTCTGATCTATCTTGCACTTTAGTCGTGGTGTTGCTCCCATTTTGCTTTCGTACCCCTCCCTCTCAAGATCGAGCTGGGGAGATCGCCATGCAATGGATCAAAATGGGGCATCGTCTTTGGCAAGAAGATCGCGATGTCGGGACAAGATAATGGAGTTGATTGATGGTCACGATTACTCTACTTCTCGGTGTCAGATTCGTCATCTTCGGAGAAGCTTATCTGGCTCCAGAAGAAGGTAGGCGTGGAGTGTGTTTTCTGACAATGTGTTTGGGCTCCTTGAGATTATCCATTCAATTGCTTGAGAGCCCGACTTCGGAGTGGTTGGCGTGAAAGAAATAGTGGATACTCAGGTTAGTATTCTCCTTCACTGGAGTTGAAACATGGTGAATCTTCTACTTCACGGCTCCAGATTCATCATCGCCAAAGGAAGTTGTTTGGTTCGGCCTCCGCGAAGCTCGTCTGGCTCCCAAAGAAGGTGTACGTGGGGTGTGTTTTAAGTTGTACCGATGCTCCTATGGATGTTCCATTCAAATGCCGAAGAGCCCGGTTTCAGAGTGGTACGCTCGACAGAAATTTGGTGGGTGGTCCGACCTGTTTGTTTATACGTATTCCCCTTCTCCCCCTCATGGCGATTCGTGTTAACGAGATCGGCATGCTTGTATAGGAGGCGGAGAAGGACACAAACGACAGGTCGGTGCGGGTAATAACCAGACGGAGCCACTAAGGCAATCCGTCGACGCGAGTTCAGAGTTAAACTCTGAGACGCGGCCTGTGAGGACAGGGCTTAGAACCGGAGCCACATAGGCATCCCGTTAACATCGATCTAGGAGTGTAGCTCGCAGACGATGGCCTGATACCGTTGTTGTTTTGATGTTGCAACGGTAGGACTTCCTTCCAATCTTGGAATCACATCTACTACCAACTTGTCTATGGAAGTTCTGATCTGGTCACGAAGTCCAGATAAGAAAAAGTGTATGTGTCCTAAAAAGTATAAAACATTTAGGAGTGAGGACACCTAGCTCGATGTCTTCAAGAAAGTCCAGTGGTGTGGGGCTAACTACCACTAAATTCAATATCTCCCGCTTCCAAGTGAAGCGGTGATAGCACACGTGGCTCCCCCTGATTTGATGAAACATCGGTCTTATAGGAGATTTATGAGTGGGTTAGGCTTGGTTATGCATGCGCCGTTGGACCAAATGAGGCGACTTCTACCCGGGAGTTGATAAAATCAGCTCCTGCACCTAAATGGGATGGTCCGAATATTTTGTGAGGTATGGGATTTGTTATCGTCTGCTATTCGATCTTGTTAAGAATTACCAGATGGGAATGTGGATTATGGACTTAAGTTTTCCACTAACACTCGGCTACGTTCCGGGTTAGATTCAGTTTGGTCTGACTGAACCATGGGAACTTAGAATCCATGCGTCCGTCAATTGTGGTGAGTGATGCTTGATATAGCAAGTTGGAGCAGGTCGGTTGAGACCATCTTCGTGTTAGTGTATTGGATAACAACTTCGCCTTTGGAATCTCTAGTTCTCGAGGTTGAATTATTTCGTCGAAGTCCATCTTGGGAGTGGAAGTGCTTGATAGGGTTCTTCTTTCTTTTCCCCAATCCTTTTTTTTTTTATATATGTACTATTGTAATAGTAATATGCATAGATATATAGATATATGTATACATAGATGTATATGGGTCAAAGTAAGCTTCCTCCCCCTCGAACTGTGCAATGTAAAACTTTTTCTTCCCTTTAAATCTACTCCCCCTCTAAAACTGGATTGATATCCCCCTCAATGCATGGACATTCGAAAATGTAGCTCTTCTTCCAAAGAAAATGAGCGTGATGAAAATAATGTGTATTTCTTTTCAAATTAGATGCATATTTAAAGACAATTTTCTTTAAATTTGAGCATATTAAAATGCACGCTTTTCTTTTTTTTTAAGCATGCATAACTATAAAGTAACCATTTTTTAAATGTATTTTTCATTTTAGCTCCTCTGCGTATGCAATTAATTGGAAAAAATCTTTTATGATACGCATAACTAGAATGTACCTTTGTTTTGTTGCTCGCAGTGCTAACCATTTGTGTATGTGGAGTAACCCGAGATACCATACACAATGCGAGTTGCTCACGGTGCATACCGGTTATGGTTGTGGAGCAACTCGAGAGATACCAACCATGCTGGGAGTACGTAGTTGTTCCCACATTAGTCAGGGGTTATAGCGGCCTGCATCCCATCCCTTGGTCACGTATGTGGGGCCACTTCAGGTACAACTCGTGAGGGAAAAAGAATCGTGGTTACTCGCATCGCCAACCAGTCATAGGTGTGGAGTACCTACCCATGCTGGAATCTGCAAAAACTTTATCGGGACTTTGGTACCATTTTTGGATAGGTCCTCCCTTGTTAGCAGAAAACAACTTAAGCACATTTGTTCAGATATTTATCCTAAATCATCCTTTAAAGTCCTATTCAATTTGATTTGTGATTTAGGAATCCAGGTTTGGTGAACCTTAGAGGGAAATGACAATTCAGTGCCGGTGAATGTGTGCCTAGGTTTAGAAGACCTAAAGATTTTCTCCGTAGCTAGTCACATAAGATGCTTTCTAGAATGAATCTGGACTGGGTATTTCAAGTAGGAATATGAGCTTATGGCGCTGTATGCGTCATTGGATGATGAATCGTATTGCCTATGAGAGCTCACATCATTTACTCGATAATGATGATCGTGCGGGATTTGAGAAGTTCGCTTGCTTAAGCTTGGAACTTTTTCTTTGCACGCTTCCCTTTTGATAGGAATGAGAGAGGAAAAATCTTGAACACTTTCGACTTTGAATTTCAAAGATAATATTGATTTTCCTTGCTCCCTCCTAATTTTAATTTGTTCCTTAGCTAATTTTAAAGCTCTGCTTTTACTTAACGTTTCAGCTTCAGTCAATATTGACTTAGAATGATTAATAAAGCTTTCTCAGTTTTAGGAACAAGGATGCTTCTATTAGTTTTTGTTTTCTTTACCTGTTTTGAGGAAGATGTATTATTTGACAAATCATTTGAAACAGATAAAGACGGGGATTTCTGAGATATAAGATCTCCTCTAAAAGCTTTTCCTTTCAGCGCCAACATCTATCATTTCAGAGTCCAAAGTATCTTGTAAATCTTTCAATTTACGAAGAGTCTCTGGAGTATCACATAGAATAGGCTTTTGATTGATCATGTAAACTATTTTCCCCTTTAGAAATTAAGTTAGAAGCAGAGTTTTTGTCTGTTGGACCTATATTCAGAATATCAGTCTCTAACCGTTTAATCGTAGAGTAAAGCATACGCTGTTCCTCTACGACAGTCTCAAATTTCGATGAGACTTCATTTCGCTCAGCTTCACACTAACGTAAACTATTACTCATCTCGCAGACCCTCTTTTCACTATCTTCTAACTTAGTTTCTAAGCGGCTTAATTATTTTTTTAGTCCCGTAAGTTAGGGGTTGGCGTTATAGGGACCAGTATTATGTTGTTTTGCAATATAGGGACTTTAACTTTCGAAAAATACGCAATTTTAGGACAATAAACGGTCTGACCCGGTATTTTAACCCAAATCCGCTTACCTGGAATCCGACCCGCTGAAGTGTATGCTTAGTCACTACCCAGATTAGCGACGGTCTTTTGCTACGGATTTTCCGTCGCTAAAGGGGTGATAAAATAAAAAAACAATAAATAAATGCAAAAAATCCATCGCTAAGGAAAACAATTTAATACAGCCCCGTCACAAGACAATTAGCGACGGAAATTCCGTCGATAAAAGGAAAAAACCTAAAAAAAATTAAATACAGTCCAACACGTTGCATCTCCCCTCGCCGTCGGCGGATCCAAAGAGATCAGATTCAGAGGAGCCTGAAAGCGGCCGTGGGGACGCTACGCCGCGAGATCAGAGACCCCCAAAAGAAGGCGCGCGTCTGCCTGGGTACCTTCGATTCTGTGACGGGCGGCGACGAACTTCGTCGGATTTGGGCAGGGCGGTGTTGGGAGGCACGGGCTGCATCAGATCTGGGCTTGACGGTTTTAGCTGGCGATGGGCGGCTACGGCTTTGCAGATCTGGGCAGGGTGGACCTTATTAAGCATCGACCTTATTCACCGTGCCGCCGAACTCAGCCCATGTCTTCACGTGGAACAAAACCCCCATCTCCGCCCGCACAGAATCGAACCCACAGGCTTGCCGGTGATGTCCAGGTAGTCACAGCCCGATTCGACGCAGGCCTCCACCATGGGCCGGCCGTAGAGCCTGAAAGGTCCGACGCATTTGAGGATCACTCTGGCTTGGGCGGCGAGGTGGGTCAGGGAGGCCGCGTCGGAGGTGTCGGCGGTGAGGAGTGGGATCTTCTGGGATTCTATTGGGGTTTTGGGCGAGTGGGAAAGGGCCCAATTTAGAGCTTGAGAGAGGCGAGAAGGGCTTCGTCCGGCAAGGGCGATGGAGGTGAGCGGCGAGTTTGGGGCGTTGAGGAACTTGAGGGCTTCGCTAAAGTTGTATTTATTTATTTTTTATTTTTCACCTTTAGCGAGGGAAATTCCGTCGCAAAATTCCGTCGCTAAGCTGAGTAAGCACACATGTCAGACGGTCGGGTTCCACGTCAGCGGGTTTGGGTCAAAATACCGGGTCGGACCGTATATTGTCCTAAAATTGCTTATTTTTCGAAAGTTAAAGTCCCTACATTGCAAAACCGCATAATACCGGTCCCTATAACGCCAATCCCCCTAACTTACGGGACTAAAAAATAATTAAGCCGTTCTAAGCTAATGATCTTTGACTTTGCAATAGTCAAATCTTCATTAGCATAGGCTAGGCTTTCTTGTTGCTTAAGCAGCACCGAGCATCCATTTTAATTAATATAATTTATTAACTAATTTTTTTTAAATTGGCTTTTGGAAGTTCTTTTTCGAAAAGTTTGGTTTACTTGAGAAGTATCTGAAATATCAAAGATATTAAGTGTCGAAATTTTTTTTTTGGTGTGCACCAAATAATTTTGTGATGATTTCGAAAACTTCGAGAAAATGACCAAAATGTTCTCTAGAATATGCCTTGAATGTTCTGAGTAGATCGTTGGATATGTGATCGTTGACACGTTTGTGGATTTGCTTTCAAAAATTTGACAAAAACGTCTAGACCGAAAACTTTGGACTTGGAAAATTTATTTTGAAAATTTAAAAAAAAAGGGTTAAAAGTGACTGTATCCGTTGGATTCAGAAAATTTTTCCGTATCAAATGATGTAAAAACCAAATTTTCAGGAATTTTTTATTGTCGAAAATATATATATTTTTAAAACCTTTTTGTTCCGCGGGTGGTCGAAAAAAATTTCGTGATCAGGAAGTTTAAGTGTGATTTTCGAAGGGTGAGTAAGTGAGAATTGAATTGCCCGATTAAAGTTCGAATGATGAAGATTATGACTAAAAAAAAATTCTAAAATTTGAAATCGGGAGAATTTGCAAAGTGAAGATTCCCTCTGTTCAAAGAGGATCAGAATCGGGCGATTGTTTGTCTAAGGACTGAAATTCGCCGAGAGTTCAAATAGGACAATTTGCAAATTCTAGCTACAATACCAAATCGAGCGATTGGTTGATATTTCTACAGTGAATTTATTGAAATTGGCCGATTGAGTGGCTAAATTGAATTCAAGGTGGGACCAAAGAAGATTGTTAGAATCATGCGATTGAGTTTTAATAGTTGGAATCGGCCGATAGTTGGACTCGGCTGATTGTTTTATGGATTGGAACTCTAATAATTTTATTTTATTATTATTATATTTGCAGTCGGCCGATAGTTGCAATTGCAATCTGGATGAGTCACACAAAGAATCGGCCGATTCCAAGTTGTGTTACACCTTATATATATATTATATATATGTATATATATATTATATATATATATATGTATATTTGTGTTCGATTAATGTGACAATCGATGTGTGACTTGTGAGTGGAACAATAAAGAAACGTGACTCACCAACAACGCACAAACATATTGGTTTTTTTTTTTATTTATTAAAAAGCAAGTGGCCATTTTGTGAGTTCCTTTTTGACCGAAAAGAGATTGATTGACCAAGACAAAAATGAGAAATCGCCCGATTGTAGTTTCAACTGTCAAATTATTTCGGGCGATTGCTTTTTAAAATTTCGCCGTGTGTTTTTTTTTAATAGATCGGGCGATTGAAACCTTTTTTAAAAAAACTTGTGGTTGAAAATTCGGTACTGTACCAAATCAATCTATTATTGTAGCAAATAGATCTGTTACTGTAGCAGAATCGCGTACTATAGCAAATCGGGCGATTTGTTCATCTACCCGACTCTGACTGCAAAACTGATGAAAAACAGATCCGATTTCTACCAAAACACACTCAAATCAACTGGAAATAATTGGGTAGCACTTCAAATCACTCAAAACAACCCAATTACCTTTTTGAGCTTGCAAAATCAGTAAAATCAACTCAAAAACTCAAGAAATGACAGAAATTCGAAACTGAAAAATAAAACCCAAAAATTTCAGAAACTTGCTCAAATCTTAACGTGTTTAGCTCTGATACCACTTGTTAGTCCTAGTATATCCAACTAAAACACATTTCTAGCATGTTAACCACGAAAATAATTGGAAGAATTTAACTTAGCGTGGGGGCGTGCGTGCGTGTTCTTAAGAGGGGTTTGGGGCTTCTATCACAATATTTCTCTGTATTTCTCACACACACAAGACCACCCTAACTGTTACGGTTTTTAGCACTTAACCACATGTGTTGGTAAATAGTGCTTGGGCTTCTTGAAAGCCCATTACAAATAAGCTTACTGAGCTTTACAAAAAAAAGCCCAGCTCACTTAAATAAAATTACAAAGCAAAGATAAAATAATTAATTGAACACAATAAATTATTCCTAACATAAAACACACCCCAAAGTGAAAAGCAAAAGCTAATGAGGGAGAGAAAAATAAATAGTTAGAGGAAAATTTATTTGGGTAGATAAGGGTGATAGCAAGTTTAGTTAGTGGGGTAGTTGGGAGTAGGTAAAAATACATTATCCAGGTGGATAAGGGGTCTCGGGTTTGGGTTTAAACACGAGCGTTAAATTTATACGGTGTAATATTCTCAATATAGAAAAGCTGGTGCTCCCTGTGGAGGTAGACGATATTGGTCGAACCACGTAAATAATCTGGTGTTCTCTCTCGGTGTCATTTCGGCTTTATATTGTCCCGATGAAATTGTCGCGATCCGAAATCAACCTTTCGCTAGGCCCGAAAATTACCGCTTACCCCAACACTCACAGCATTATATATAAATCCTTTTCTCACAACCTTTTTTATGCTTATGCTAGATAGATCATATAGCGGGTGAGTGAGAGCGAAACTCTAACATTTAAAGCGCACAGCAGTCAATACCACGGTTAGGTATATAAACTCAAAAAATTTCCATTTTATCTTTAATTATTGATAAATCACACAAAAAATAGTCACACAAATGTCCCACATAAAGTACTCAACGATAGTGTCGTCTTTTTACGGCTCGAAACATTATAATGAGTCTCCATATTTCGTCATGTATAGGATCCAAATTTTCACGCGTTTCTGAAAATAATTTTCATTGGATTTTGCTTATAGAACAAAGTAACCTTTTCTAACATCTCATGTGACACAGTAAATGTACGTGCACAAGAGCTAAACATTATCCCTATAGTTGTTTTTTCAGAATGTTCCATTATATATATATAATATAAGGTGGAAAGTGTACAACGTGAATGGGTCAAAGCCTCCACAAAACAACCAGTAACATGCTACTAAACAACTCAACTGAAAAACCGTAAAGAATCAAGCATATCTAGCAAGCATAGTGGATATTCGAATCATGAAAGATCAATAACACGACTCACCAATCGCTCAGGAGTCGTGCTAATGCCATCTCTCCATCGAGTACTACGCTCCTGCCAAATGTGGTAGACGAACGACGCCAAAATATGCCTATTCGTAGCCTGGAGAGGATGCTTCCCACGCCACCTCCTTGATGCCCAGAGAATCCCCATATGCCAGTCACGATTGGGTAGCGCCCACCGCAACCGTAACCTCAGAATCCTGAGACACCTACACGAGAATGGGCAATCAAAGAAGATGTGTTGTCGTCTCGCTCTGTAGCATATCACAAAAGCCACAAGCCGGCGTGCCCACCCGCTGAGCTAGCCATGGCTTGTCCCTCGTAGAAAAAAGTCGGCCATGCAGTCCCAGCCAAAGGATGAGCTCATGTCGCGGCACCCTCAAACATCCCTCAAAAAGAGATGCCCAAGCAACCGTCGTCTATATCGTATCGCCTCCCTGAATGAACTAACCGTAGCTCGCCTATCAAAAGTCCCCCTCCATCGAACCTCATCAACCTTTCCCATGTGAACCGGCGGTAATAACTGGTTGATCCCCATATACTCCACCGCTGATTGTCGCGGCCAGTTCCATGCCTGGTGATCAATACTTGCACTCATCCGGAAATTCGAGGGAGACCCATCGCAATAGGGCCTCTGGGAATCAATCCAACAGCGAGGGTTGCACGAGCCATGGACCTTCCATAACCACGTGCGTGAGCCATCCCCGATCCAGGAATCATTACCCCAAGTCGCTATATTCCAAAGCAATCGAGAGTGTAAGCGCGTCCAATAAAGCCATTCCACCCATATCGTATCTGGAGGCCGAGTAATCACACTCCACAGCTGCCTAAACATTAGTGCCCTATTATCAACCTCAGTAGATCGGATGCCAAGTCCTCTCAGCAAATATCAGACCATGCTACCTTAACCGAGGGTCCCCCCAAAAGGAATCGTCTAAAATGCATCTCCAGATCCCTCACGACGCCTTTCGGCAATAAGAAAACACCAGACCAATAAGCATGCAATGCTTGAAGGACGGCCTTAATAAGTTGAACCTCCCAGCATATGAAAGTGAACGATTCATCCAGGCTCCAATCCTCTGGTCCACCTTCCGAATCAAAGGGTCACAATCTGCAACAATAAGGCGCGAGGGGTACTCTCAGATAACGAACCGGTAATCGCCCAATCGGAATCCCGTAATGTCCTTCAGCTGCGGTCAAGCGCTCTGCCTGACGAGATAAGAACATCTCACTCCAGTCAGGATTTGGATGTAGTCCTGACAGAGTTGAGAACTTCTACGAGGCCACCTGTAAAACTCCCACAGAAACATCATCCGCATGATAAAAAAGGAGTTGGTCATCGGCAAAGGTGAGCATCGCCAATGAGGAGCTCTTACACCTCTAGTGGTAACGAAAACACGAGCAGCTACCACAAACCCATGAAGAATCTCCATAATTAAGTAAAAAGATAAGGCTCACTTTGTCGTAGGCCTCTCTTCCCCAGCGAAAAAACCCACCGAACGTCCATTGAGGTTAATAGAAAAAGCCGTAGTCGTAAGACAGGACCTAATCCACCCAATGAAAGTCGCTTGAAAACCCATCGCCTCCAAAGTGGTCAGGACAAAGCTCCACTCCACTTTGTCATATGCCTTAGATTGTCCCCATGACTTTCCTCGCCCAACATCTCTCAGCTACTAAAAATTAAAATTCAAAAATCATTACATTTTATGTGATGTTGGCCCTTGAATAAGCAAATCAACAAAATCGTTGTCAAGAAGCATTTCACATATACTCCATAATCTCTTACAAATAATAATCAAGGATAATTACAAACATTCTCTCGTCCATTTAGAAATGGCTTAGCGTTGTAACAAAGAGCATGAGAATTGGAAAGTTTGAGAGAGTTATTGGTTGGCCAACCAAGATTATTGTATTGGGTGATGAACTTAATTGGAATTTTATAAATTTGGCTTGCTAATGCTAAATATACTAATTTTGAATCAATATATTTGATATATGTGAAATAGGCCACATACAAAAGCAGTCGGAAATTCCACTTGCATTTTTTCATATTATCAGTCAGACGTGAGCAGCCAAGTATGATTTTCGACTAATTTATCGATCGAATTCACGAATTCGATCCATGACACGAAAGTTAGTTGCTCATTTTTGCAACTATGAAATATATCGACTTAAGAAAATCGACATGATTAGTGATCTAAACTTGTAAATGTACCAATTTAGTGGCTACATCATGAAGATTTCAGTTTATCCTCCACATACAAAAAAATAGAAAAACAAAAACCCTAATAATGTTATGATTGCATGCCTATCTCACTGAAATTTAAAGCACACCCCAACACAGAATTTTTCTTGATAGGAAAAAATCACATGTAAGTCACAAATTTAGGACAAAAGTATATAAATAGCAATAGCTCCAAAATCACTGGCCCTGCTTCTAGCCAGGCATCTGCCGCCGGCCGAGAGAATTACAAAAATAATGTTATTTTGAGAATGGAATTGCAAAATTAGTTGAGTTTTTAAACCTATTACAAAACTAATCAACTTTTTTAATTCAAACTATTTTTATTTTCATTTTATCCACGAAATTATTTAAAATTATAAATTTTCACTATTGTTATCTTCAAATAGCCCAACACTTGTTAATAATAAAAATTTTATCCCAACTTTTAACTCAAATATATTAAAAAATATATTACTTAAAGAAATAATCAAAGAAAAATAAAATTACTTGGCGTGACCTACTCCTCCCACGTGAGTTCGATATCTAGAATTGGCAAAACGGGTCGTCGGGCCGGGCCAGCCCGTAGCCTGTCAAAGCCCGCCTTGGGCGGGCGGGCGCGGGTAAGCGCACAGTCAGGCTTAGAAATTGAAGGTCGGCCCCGCCCAAATAAAAAAACAAATTAAAAAAAAAAGAAAAAATCAAAAAAGAAAGAAAAAAATAACAAAAATTAAATATTTAAGCTCGCAATTAATTATAATTAAATCTAATCTTGTAATAATAATTTATTTATATTATTAAACTTGAGTAAATTAAAAATCGGAGCTAAAAAATACTAACATACCTATTTAATTGGGCATGGCGGGCCTTCAATTTTCAGGCCTGCCAAACGGTGGGCTTACCCGCGCCGGCCCCGCCCATGGCGGGCTTTGGAGAGCTACGGGCCGGGCCGTTTTGACAGCTCTAGATATCGAACTCGCGTAGGAAGAATAGGTTACGGTCACGCCAAGTATTTTTATTTTTCTTTTGATTATTTCTTTAAGTAATATATTTTTAATATATTTGAGTTAAAATAATATGGGGTAAAAATTTAATTATTAACAAGTGTTGTGCTATTTGAAGATAAGAATAATGAAATTTGTAATTTTAAGTATTTTCATGGTTAAAATGAAAATAAAATAGTTAGAATTAAAAATGTTGATTAGTTTTGTAATAGGTTTAAAAACTCAACTAGTTTTGTAATTCCATTCTCAAAATAACATTATTTATGTAATTCTCTCGCCGCCGCCCCATAGGACCTATTTCTGGTCAGGCATCTGCCGCCGGCATCACAGGACCTGTTTCTGGCCATACATCTGCCGCCTGCGCCGTAGGACCTGTTTCTGTCCAGGCTTCTACCGCCGGAGTCATAGGACCTGTTTCTGGCCAAGCATCTGCAGCCAGGCCGTAGGACCTGTTTCTCGCCAGGCATCTGCCGGTGTCGCAGGACCTGTTTCCGGCAAGCCGTCTACTGTCGGCGTCGTAGGACCTATTCCCGGCGAAGCATCTGCCGTCGGGGCCGTGGAACATGTTTTCGGCGAGCCCTTGCCACCGGCGCCCAACCTTAGCTGAACAAAAACCTCGAGTGGATGAAATTCTGGCCCAATTGGCTAGGAGGTAGGCCCACGCTGAAGATGAAGAAATTTGCCCATTGGATATATTTATCGATTTGCAACCCCATTTGTTATAACCACATTGACATGTTTCAGTCATAACGTGAATTTGTTTGCATAAAGTGAAATCCAGGAATTTTGGCTATGCTAATCGATTTGCAACCCCATTTGTTAATCGCCATGTTTCTGTCATAAAGCAAATTTGTTTGCGAAAAAGTAAACTGCAGGATTTTGGCTATATTTATCAATTTGCAACTCCATTTCTTATAACCTTATTGGCATGTTTCGGTCATAACATGAATTGGTATACGAAAAGTAAAATCCAGGAATTGTATCAATGCTAAAACACCTCAATAAGTTGGTGTTTTTGAATTGAAATGCAGACAAGGCCTATTATGTATGTCAAGTTAGAACTTTAGAAGCTGTCAAGAAATAGAGATGGTCATAAGTATTCTTGTTGTTACCTTGTATTAAACGAGACGCCAGTTTTTGCCATTTTCGATCAATTTTATCTAGAGAACATTCCCAAAGTCGGAGCTAAATAATCAATGTGATGATTCTTGTTATAGTAAAACAAACGATTATCTAACTTGCAACATAAAAAAATTGTAAAGTAAAAATTATGGAATGTTAAACGTGTTTGCGATATGCGCTATCTCTGCCCGAACAGTACCACGAGGACCTCATTGTTCCCATCTTCCATTGCATCGAAAGAAATCCCAACTCGACCGAGAAATTCAATAGTATTTCCAAGATAGCTAGCCGTGCATTTGCTACGTCTTGCTCTGAATTCGTCGTGTCCTGTAAAGCGTTCGCCGTAGCTCCCCCGCCTGCACCGCTTCATTCGCTGCAGTCATTGTCAGATGCGCGTGATTATTAGCATCCTGCAGTGCATCTAGTGCCGCTTGCAATGCCCCTGCAGCACAACCGCAATCAATATAATCAGCGCCGCTAAAGCACCCAGCCGGCCTCGTCGTAGTTTTTCTTTTGAAAATGAAAGTAGCGTTGGAAGTGCTGTTACTGAGCAGAACACACCAGAAATAAGGTCATCCACAGCTTCCCAAAATGATACCCGCACCAACCTCGATGTGGCCTCTGCTCTTGACAGTCTTGTTGGAGTCTTTTCTTTCCATCAACAGTATGTGTGAGAATGCCTTGTCCGGCTCGACGTATTTGGTTTGACAACCGAACAAACGACCATTGATTGGTCCGAGGCTCGAGACTTGGATGTCGCACTTGGTGCAAAAACTGTGGAAAACATTATATCCGTCAATTTCTTGTCCTTCGCACACCAGGGGGAAGCACAAACCTTTGTGGGCTTTTATGTATTGGTAAGTCGTGCATCCAGGCCTTGGGTTGATGTATAACGGGCTCCAGGTTATTATCTCTTGTAGTCGCTCACCGAACATTAGGTGGCACTGGCCGGCTATTGATACTATTAGTAATAGTAGTCGTAGTGGTGCTGCTACTGCTATTGGAATTATCTGCAATGCATGTATGCAATTATTATGTATAAACCGACTGATGAGTGATGCTGGTTGATATTAGAGATGATCTATAAGACCATCTCCAATAGTGCTGCAAAACGCAAACGCAAACGTAAATATGCAGTAAAACTGCTCCAACAGTACTACAAACGCAAACGCAAAATGCGCTTTTTTTGCATTCTCTCTCTTGTTTCGAACGCAAATTTGCGTCTGAACGCAAAAATGCGTTTGATGTTTTTGTTATAGCAAATAAGCTCTTTACTTGTATTGAATTATTAAATCAAACATATAAAAACTATTTAATAAATAAAATATATTAAAGTGTATACGACGATTATATTGATATCATACATAATTATTTTAACCTTTTATTTTAGTAATAATTTTTTATATCTTATTATTAATTTTTTATATTTTATATAATATAATTAAATATTATTTTGACCACAAATATAGATTTAAAATATTTTACAAAATATCACAATAGAAACATCAAAATTACCACGCAAAATAACACAAGTACTGAAATAAAAATACATCATAAATTATAAAAATAACGCACAACTACGGAAATTTCGATATTTTTAATAAATATTTTGTGCTATGTTTTTGATATGTTTTTATCTAAATCAAAATTAAAAGAATATTGTGGGTAGTTCTAAAGTAGTAAAATATAGTGATGATATTGAAAAGTTATAAAAGTTGGTAGAAAAGGAATATTACAGGAATATTCTTTTGCGTTTGCGTTTGCAGTTGACTGTTGGAGAACAGTTACCGCAAAATATGGCTGTTACTGCAAAATGCGTTTGCGTTTGCGTTTGACTGTTGGAGATGGTCTTAACAGCAAAATCTTTTTTTCTCAATGCATCATCAAATGTGCCCGGCAGGTAGTAATCAGGAGGAGCTTCCCTAAGAAGAAGATAATAAAAGACCACATAATTCTTTGAGACGAAGAAGTTTGCAAAATAAATGATTAATTATAACTGAATCTTTGCATCTTCCAAACTAGCTCCTAGATGGGCTGGTTGATAGCCAGATATTCGTCTGAAAAAAAGAATATAATATATAAGATCCAAATACTACTAAAAAAATTAATTTTTAATATATATATACATACGTACCTAAACCAGAAATGAAGACCGATTCCATGACTAAACAAACTTCATTGCGCAAGCACCAATGTTCTTCCCCCCTTTCCAAGGAGGTGAAGCAAACCATAGCGAGTGAGAGGGCCCCTAGCACACTGGTTTTGTAAAGCAGACGTCGATGGCTAAGCGATTCCACTTTCAGCTTGCTTTTGATGTACCAATCGGTCAGGAAGATTGGTACATCAAAACAAACGAACTTAAAAGACTGTATTCATGGCTAAACTACGATTCTCGTGAAAAATACTAGTGTACCTCATAATGGAGAACATAGAACAGAACACGCCTCATTTGCAATAACATAGTTTGCATGTAAATTAACATCGCAATCGAAGAAGTTTACAGCATCTTTGTTATTAACGTTTTGTCTAATGTCAAGTATTACACATTTTGCAATACACGTTTTGTGTGATTATGATTATATATCGCACCCGAAAGACACTCACAAAACTTTTGTCATGACATATGCAAAATGCGTTTGCGTTTGCGTTTGACTGTTGGAGATGGTCTTAACAGCAAAATCTTTTTTTCTCAATGCATCATCAAATGTGCCCGGCAGGTAGTAATCAGGAGGAGCTTCCCTAAGAAGAAGATAATAAAAGACCACATAATTCTTTGAGACGAAGAAGTTTGCAAAATAAATGATTAATTATAACTGAATCTTTGCATCTTCCAACCAGCTCCTAGATGGGCTGGTTGATAGCCAGATATTCGTCTGAAAAAAGAATATAATATATAAGATCCAAATACTACTAAAAAAATTAGTTTTTAATATATATATACATACGTACCTAAACCAGAAATGAAGACCGATTCCATGACTAAACAAACTTCATTGCGCAAGCACCAATGTTCTTCCCCCCTTTCCAAGGAGGTGAAGCAAACCATAGCGAGTGAGAGGGCCCCTAGCACACTGGTTTTGTAAAGCAGACGTCGATGGCTAAGCGATTCCACTTTCAACTTGCTTTTGATGTACCAATCGGTCAGGGAGATTGGTACATCAAAACAAACGAACTTAAAAGACTGTATTCATGGCTAAACTACGATTCTCGTGAAAAATACTAGTCTACCTCATAATGGAGAACATAGAACAGAACACGCCTCATTTGCAATAACATAGTTTGCATGTAAATTAACATCGCAATCGAAGAAGTTTACAGCCTCTTTGTTATTAACATTTTGTCTAATGTCAAGTATTACACATTTTGCAATACACGTTTTGTGTGATTATGATTACATATCGCACCCGAAGACACTCACAAAACTTTTGTCATGACATATTTTCAAATTTATTTTGCAAAGATAACCTTCATAAGACTCAGTTGCGACATTTTTAGTCTGCACCAGCTCAGCCAAGATCCTGAATTCTGCATTGAACTACAGAGAGCAAAATAAGCGGTTATTATTAACATTAACAATGCCAAACGGTTATACTAATTGAAAATTACCGTATTACTTTCAGTCCAACGAAAATAGTGGACGACAATCTCGACGTGACCTACCAGCTGGAGCCCGATCACTCTCGATAAGTATGTCGTTGTAATATTAAAATTTACGTCACAAAAATAAAAAATAGCATAACGACGGATATGATTGGGGCTGAGAGAGGAACCTCTCCCGGTTCTAGCGTCGTAGTAGTTCACGTGCGTGCATTTTGGATAGGATGACATGGGACGCTATGATAACTGTTACACCGTCGAGCACAGTCCCCACAGTACCAACGACGAGCTCGGTAAGAAAAAATGTTTTGAAGGGTTTCGTTGTTTGACATCCATCCTAATCGACAGAAAACCCTATTAGCAGCTTCAACTCAAGCAGAACCACAATTAGACAACACAGGAAACTTAAAAGCCTAACAAAATTACAGTAACATATTTCTATAGTGAAGCAACACAATTGCTTATGCTCGGTCAGTTGCAAGCAGATGAAAGAAAGCTCAATCGTCGTTTGCAAAAGCTAATTCAAAAAATGAAGACAAATATTAAATACTGTGTTGGGTTTTACTTTGATGATAGATATGGTTTTGATGTATCAGAATATGATTTTGGAAAATTTTGCTATTCATATTCACTTTGCAATCACTATTCACTTTATAATTGACTTGTTAGTTATTTAATTTATTGTTCTTTGGTCACATCTACAATAGCTTAGATGTTGGACTGGAACGGAAACCATACATATACGTTGTTTAATAAAAGCCACATTTATTGCAATATTGTTAGTAACATTTTGTCTATTGTCAAATATTACACATTTTGTCAAGATAAATTTTCAATTTTATTTTGTCAGGATAACCTTCATAAGATCCTGGATTCTATGCCGAACTCCTCGCCACTTTCATGCAAACTACAGAGAGCCAAATAAGCGGTTATCACTAACATTAACAATGCCAAATGGTTATATTAGTTAAAAAACTTCATATTTACATTCCGTCCAACAAAATAGTGAATGGCGTTCTCGATGTGAACGACCAGCTTGAGCCCGACCACTCAGATGAGTACAGTGTAATGCTAAAATTTACGTCAAAAAGATAAAGAAATAGCATAACGACGTTATTAACGATGCATAGACAGGGACTGAAGGAAGGAACCCTCTCCTGGTCCTAGCGTCGCAATAGTCGACATGCATGCATTATTGGATAGGGTGACGTGGGACACTACGATAATCTATTACGTCGTCGAGCACACTCTATACCGACGACGAGCCCGGTTAGAAGAAAACATTTTTGAAGGCTTTCGTCGTTTGACACATCCCCACTGGCAAAAAAAGCCTACTGGCAGCTTCTAACTGAAGCAGAACACGATCAAGCAGCAAAAAAGTTAAGAAGATTACAGTAACACATTGTTTTATGTGGCTCAGTCACTGTACACTGCACTCAGCAAACATTTGACTCAAAATGAATCTTCAGTCGATTTGAAAAAAGTTGATGAAAATTAGTCTTGGGATGCTGGGCATCTTCAATTGGTAGTGGGTGAGCTGAGCTAAGCTGAGCTAAAAAATGAGAAGGGGAACCATTACATATAATATGGTTCTTATTTATATTTTGTCATATACTGCGTTATATGCATTTCGATGGACTTATGGCTTATATTGGACAATGTTAATATAGCCGAAAAAGTGTTAGGCATCTCTGGGCTTTATCTACGTTAGGCCTTATCCCACTTCCGCCAATTAAACAATAAATAATCAAATAAAGAAAATTAGCATTTGTTGATTTTACCAAGCTTTAAAATTTACGTACATGGTTCTCTACGACCAACAACAATATATACTAGTGATTTGGTACAATTCAATGCATGTGCTATTATTTAAAAAATATTAAATAAATATTTGAATATATGATTTAAATAATCTCATTTATATTTCTTAGTATTTTTATGATAAATGTAATTAAGATGATTTTGTGGTTCACGATTAATATATTAGTGTTTAAAAATAATTTTATTCATTAATGGAAAGATGATAATTAAGATGAAAGTGCACACCAAATAGTAGTTACTTTGTGTTGCTCTCCTTATTAAAATAGACTAGTTTATGGGCACATTCTATGCAGGTGCAATATATAAATATATTATTTGATATTTTAAGTTATTTTGAATTAAATTGTAAGTTTAACTTCTTTCTTTTATTTATGTTTGATGATATAACTGTAATTATTAAGAACACTGTGGGTAAAATTGTAATTTAACTTGACATAAAAGTGATTAAGTGGTGGTTACTGTAAGCTTCTCCCACCTAATAAAATAGAAAGATGATGCTCAGCGTGTTGCCTTTACATCAGAATTATTAAACTTGATTAAATTAAAAGTCAAAACTAAACAATATAAAAATACCTACATATAAAACATAGAGCAACCAATAAATAAATTAATTTAAGTTTATTTTGTTAAATTGTGAAATATATTAACATTATAACATAGAGCAACCAATAAATTAATTAATTTAAGTTTATTTTGTTAAATTGTGAAATATATTAACATTAATTTATTAATAAAATTTATTGAATTCTTTAATTTAAGGTTAATGTAATCGAATCCACGACCGATTGGTTAGGAAATACCAAACCGGCCAGCTGAGCTAGGAATGTAACGTTGTTGTTAATCCTTTTTGTGTTTATTATGGTCTGAGAATAATCATCATCTTTTATTGTTAATGCAATCGTGTGACTCGCCGACTCGTGAGACCAAACCCTAGGGAACCGCTCTCCAACCTCTGTCACACATCTCGATAATCATTTCAAATAGGAAATACGTTGAGAGCTCTGATACCAATCAAACGAAGATGCTGAGAGTAGCTGGGAAGCGCCTGTCGCCTTCTCTCTGGTTCCGACCGGGTCAAGCTTCGTCCGCGGCCTTCGCTTCTCGAAATTCGTTCGCGGCCGTTGGTTCCTCATCCGATGATAGCAACGGATCCATCGTGAATTCCTATCTCCGTCAAATTAGAGGTTATTCATTCTTTATCGTCTTTTTTTCTTTAGTTACCGGGAGGGATCTAAAAATGGAATTGGGGGTCGTTGCTTAGTGTTACTCTTCATACTAATATAGGTTATGCTAAAAAAAGGACTTAATTGTATGGACAGAATGTGAACTTTTTATATTCATTTCGTAAATGAGTTTGATGGAAGTCAGGGGCTGATCCTTGTTAATTGGGTTAGCGTGTTTAAAAAGTTCGCGATTCCGTGTTGAAAGTTCTGTGAGAAGTGGGGATGGCCAATTGATTTCACTGGTTTGACAGCTTCCCTTTATTCGAAGATGATACTTTAATTCCAGGATTCGTTGTTATCTGTGATGACCCTTATTACGCTGTTGATACGTTTTGTGGTTTCATGCTGCTACTTATAGTTTTCTGTAGTTGTATTCTACAAAGAATAGGTAACTGAAACTCTATGCCTAGCAAAGAGTTGAAACAAGTTTTGTGTTAAAGATGCTATAAGCTTATGCAAAAGACATCTTTTTCCGTATGCACCTCAGTTCAGAAGTTGAAACTTCATGATGACAATTATGAGGGAAATGTGTTAAAACCTGGGTGTCATACCGATAATGGAACTTGAAAACCAATGTTGTATACAGCGTCCGCGAGCCCGTAGATTTTTTTTCATGTCACAGCATAACATATACCTATGTATAACGTGGTGTGTTTGTTAATCATGCACGATTGACCAAATCCACTTGAGTGTAATTGAGCATTGACTGGCCACCGTTCTTGCTTTTGAGTTTCACTCCTGTCTGTTAAATTGAGTACTTCAACACGGAAATAGGTAGACTCTTGTTTAACACCACACCGTCATTACTCTGGTTGTTATATAGCAGTTACCATGTGAAACTTCTCCCAATGATAGTCATTTTGCTATATAGAATATTATCATTTGCTAGATACAATCAATGTACTTGAGTACAACACCTTTTCACCAAAATCCCCCAGTAAGCTATCCTTCTTACATGTACGTACCTCCCCTTTCCAGGTCCATCACAAGAAAAAGTAAAACCAACATTTGCTTTATGAATGATTTGTAGACTTTAGTGAAAACCATCTCCGTAGCTGCTATGCAAACATTGATGACCATCATGACTTGCCTGAACTTACACAGGTTTCTCTTCGGGCGCCCTCGCCCCAGGCCAGGACGACACTCCAATCCGCGACGTCCCACCCACCGTAGCTGCAATCAAGAATCCCTCTCCAAAGATCACATACGACGAGCACAACCACGAGCGCTACCCGCCCGGCGACCCAAGCAAGAGGGCCTTCACCTACTTCGTCCTGACCGGGGGCAGGTTCGTCTATGCCTCATTGGCCCGCCTATTGGTCCTAAAATTCGTCCTCAGCATGTCTGCCAGCAAGGACGTCCTAGCCCTAGCCTCCCTCGAGGTAGACCTTTCGAGCATCGAGCCAGGGTCAACCGTGACGGTCAAGTGGCGTGGCAAGCCAGTCTTCATCAGGCGTCGAACCGAGGACGACATAAAGCTGGCCAACAGCGTCGATCTTTCTTCCCTTCGCGACCCTCAAGAGGATCATGAGAGGGTGAAGGACCCACAGTGGCTCGTGGTGGTTGGGGTCTGTACTCACTTGGGCTGCATCCCTTTGCCCAATGCTGGAGACTTTGGTGGTTGGTTCTGCCCTTGCCATGGGTCCCACTATGATATTTCGGGCAGGATTCGAAAGGGTCCCGCCCCGTTCAACTTGGAGGTTCCTACTTACTCGTTCTTGGAGGAAAACAAGCTGCTCGTCGGGTAAGAACTGATTGCTTTTTGCTCGTTTTGTTGGGGACTTTTTATCGAAAGGACGCCTTGTTAAGCGTTGTAATTTGGTTATATGCGGTTGTTATTATGCTCTGGATTCAGAGTTGTCTGTTTGGAGCATGAAATAATGCTTGGGAGCTTTTTTTTCTGGGGTTTAGAGGCTATTTATTGGTCTTTAGCATTTGAAGTTATTGCAATAAGATACTTGGTGATGATGATGATGATGATGATGATGATGACGACGACGACGACGATGACATTTGCTTAGAACATCCTCTGTTGATGAGCCTTGCGCTATTTTTTTTCTTCTGTCTCTTACCATGTCGATCAATTTGACTATTTGATGGCATAATTGGTGAAATTGGATTGAGAGTGAGTCCTAATTTATTAACTAATTATAATGTTAGTCATTTCTCACCATTAGCAAACTTGTGGCTCAACTCAACATACATCTGTCCCAGGTATTTTTAATTAAATATTTAAAAAAATCATTAACAAAATAAACGGAAAAGTAAAAGATTAATAAACTACGGATATTCGTACTCCTAGAATACGAGTTAGTAACTCGTATTCTGAGATTACGAGTTACTTTTGGCCGCTGACTCTCTGACCTGACGTGGCCAAAGTAACTCGTATCCTGATTCGAGATAGTAACTCGTATTCCCAGAATACGAGTTACTTGGACTGACCCACTGACCAGCTGACCGTGACATGGCAGCTTACATGGCGAACTAATTCGTATCCTGAGGATACGAATTACGGGGGGCCCGACCAACTTGCATGGCCATGCAAGTGTCGGGCAATAATTCCTGTAACTCGTAATCTGGTGTTACGAGTTACTTAACACGTATTACCAACTTACGATTTAAGTTTCTATATAAACTTACTCATATCACCATAACCCTCATCGATTTTTTTTAATAACTCAAACAATGGTGTCGAGTCGCGTACAAGTCGTAGTATATTTCGGCGGAGAAATAATTCAATCATCCTATTCTACCATCAAATATAGTATCCGTCATGTTGGATATAGGCGAATTCGTCGCAACACCAGTTTTTCCGACTTTATATCGTTGTTCGAAATTACGGGTGCTGATAGCAGTCGTTGTTCCTTGATTGTCCATGGCAAAAATGAATACTTTCAACACTCCCGCCACGTTCATCAGCTTTTTCAAATCTCCAACGACAATGATCTACAATTTTTCATACATCCCGACTCAGAGAACAATTGTGTTGAGGTTTTTGTTGAAATAGTTGAAATTCAAACTTTGATTTGAACGAAGAGCATCATCGGAATTTTGAAGTTGGTTCTTCGAGTTATACATGTTCGGATTTTCCCGACATTGCCTCAGTTACGGCAGGATTCAGCAATGTTTCTCTGGAGATGCCGACGCTTCGTGTTCCATTCAATATGCCAGAATCCGTGTCAGAACCCGTACCAGACCACACGTATGAACCCGAGGAAGATGTTGATGTTAATGATTCAGAAGCGGACGATGAGGATCCATTGCCCGAGTTACCCGATCCCAACGACGACGACGAGAACAACGACGACGATGCCCCAGATGATACCGCTCCGTTGGACTCTGCTGCTCCTATGCTGTTTCAGCCCGTCCCATTTTTCCAAACGTACCAAATGCCACCTCCTGGTGGTGACGACTACGGTGGTTAGGGGGTTTTACGACAGAGAAAACCCTATGTTTTGTCGAGGTATGATTTTTCAAACGAAGAAACATTTACAACGTGCCGTAGACGATTTTTCGATCAGGGTTGCTAGACGCGAGTACAACGTCAACAAGAGCAGCAGTACACGTTGGAGTGTTCAATGTGATCACACGTCTGATTGCCCTTGGAGACTGAGAGCATCCTTCAAGCCCAAAAAGGTTACTGGTCTATTACAAAATTTGAAGGACCACACACTTGCTATATGACTGAGCTGGCGAGCACAGACCGTAATATCTCTCGAAATTTTATTGCTGATTTGTTGGTTGGAACCGTGAAAGTCGATCCGCAATTCCTACCCAAGAATGTCCAACAACTCATGAAGGATAGATATGACTACGATATCTCATATAATCAAGCTTGGCATGGTCTGAAAAGAGCTATGAAAAATGTTTATGGGATGTTACCAAACTCCCAACATTTATGAAGGCGTTGCAGCATTACAATCAAGGGACAATCGTGAGGTGGTTGAATCTGCAGACAGAGAGACCTGGACACTTCGTGCTCGGGTATGTCTTTTGGGCTTTTAAACCGAACATCGATGGTTTCAAACATTATTGAAAGGTTGTTTGTGTCGATGGTACGTATTTATACTCCAAATTTAGACACAAACTACTGATTGCTACATCGCTGGGCGCCAACCAAAACGTCTTTCCTCTGGCGTTTGCCATTGTCCCTCAAGAAAGTACACACTCTTGGACTTGGTTCCTTACTAATTTGAACACAATTTTTCTAGAGAATCAATCGGTTTGCCTTATTTCGGATCGCCACACCGGTAATAAATCTTATCTATGTAATTTACTTGGTATTTTCGTAATATCAGTGAAACAGCTACCATCTACAGCCACAAGATACCTACGTTCTGTAAGGTAACGGTCGCCTCCCTAACAAAAAAATGAAACGTATGGGCCTCCTTCCTCCAACGCTCTGCCAACGCTGTAGTCAAATGAGGGTCAAACCCTCTGCGACATACAGCTGTAGACGCTGTACAGACCCATATCATTCAACTTTCTTAATAGGCGACCGTGAAGGACGTTCGGTGCTTCTCTAGTACCCGCACAACATTCTCTAACGACCTAATCTTAATAGTTCTATCTATCGCTGTCTCATCTAGCAACAAATCCTTACTACGATGATTTGACTGCATCGTCAACACCGATCTATCTACAGGTCCATATGAATATTCGAAATCCATTCTACATTAAAAAACAAAATCAAACAAATCAACGATAAATAAAAGCATAACATAATGAAATTAACACAAAAAATCTTTTGGAATCATAACGGGGTCACTCACCTAAAATAATAGCGTGTAGGATGTCGTCGAGGCGGCAGGTCACAGCAGGCGGGCGGGGCAACGGCGCGGGGCAGCGGCGCTGGGGGGGGGGGGGGGGCGGCGGGCGCGGAGCTGCGGGTTGCGGAGGGTCGGCGGTCGCGGCGGGGCGTCAGGAACGAAGCGGCGGCGCAGCGGCGGCGTGCGGAGCGGAGGGACGGCGGGTCGCGGCGGGGCGTGGGGAACGAATCGGCGTCGACGGGTCACTTTGAAGAGCCTCGTCGGGGCGGTGGCGCGGGGTGGCGGGGCGCGGAGGTCGCGGTGGGAGGTGAGGGACGGCGGGTCGGCTGCGTGAAGGCAGAGGTTGCGGGGCAGCGGCGGCCGGTGAGGGGTGGCGTCGGTGGCGGCGTGCGGCAGGTCTCGGATGCGGCAGCGTCTTCGTCGTCTCGTCGTCGCCGTCGGAATCGTCTTCGTCGTCGTCTCGTCTTTTTTTTTTTGCGGCTGTAGGGTTTATTAAAAACCAGATCTATCTCGTATGCTGTAATTACAAGTTAGAGTATCTCGTACTTCCAGGTTACGAGTTACTCCACGTTAGATGCACGCGCCAGCGTGTAGTAACTCATAATCTTGGAATACGAGTTACTCTAACTCGTAATCCTAGAATACGAAAACCCTTATTTTATTAATGATTTTGTTTCTTTATTTTTTGGTAATGATTGATTTTTTTTTAACTATTTTATTAAAAATACCTCTGTCCCGATAGTGATTCTTAGTACGATTTAAGTATTTAATAGCTGATGGACTTGACGTCAGTTCTTTACTTACACAATCATTTGTTTGACGATTATGTTATGATATAAATCGGCAGTGTTTCTTTTCTATAATCTGTCCCCTGCCAAACAAACAATGTCCATGATGATTCATCGAGTTCTAAGTTCTAAAAGTTACTCCCTCGGTTGCGTTATTTTAATGACATATTAGTGGGCAATGATATTAAGGTTCTATTATTATAATAATATAGTACAATGAAAAGGTAAAAAGTGTATATTCTGATACGTCTTTTAAGAATATTTAATATTATTATATTGATTGCTTGTGATAATTTTTTTCTAAATAAGGAAATGTGATAAAGTTAGTGGGACGCCTGAAATGGAAAAATGTGATAAAATTAACGGGACGGTGGGAGTATTTTATAATTTTTTATTTGTAGGTTGTTGCAAAAATTTCTCATCAAATATTATACTTCACACACGGCGTATACATATTTGAAAATATTAGTGTCCCAATTATTTAAGTCATATAACCAATGTAAGCAACTTGCAAAATCTTGCTCATATATCGGAATATGGGTGGTCAACTTGGTAGTCGACATTGGAAAATTGTTGACTTGAATTCAGAGTTGACAATTTTTTATGTCAAGGCCAGGCTGGTAATTCTTCTCCCATTCTTCCTCAACTTGGAGTCTGGAGACATGTATTTCAATTATTAAAAGAAAAAAGATGGAACAACTTTGACAGTTCAATTTGCTGTTTTACTTTTTATTTCTCTCAACTATTTAATAATTTGCTATTATTAAATATGAACGCCAACGCCAAGTATCCCTACCCAAGGGGTGAGGACTGCGACGAGTCGAACTTTTTCATATGAGCCCCACATACACGGATTAGTTTTCTTTTGTGCCCCACACAATTTGGAGTCAACACTTTCAATATCTTCTGACTCAATTAGTTTCTACTATTTGTGGAAATTAATATTCCGCAAAATTAGATCCTTACATGAAATTTGAAGTGATAAATATATAAATAAAAATTTATACATTTACGCGTTATTATTTGCTAATGTAATAATTCCAAACCATAAAGACGTTTGAAAGTGGAAGTGAACTCCATTTAACCATTTAATTTATTAAAAAAAATATTTGTCGGTTACCCATTCTACATTGTCGTCGTATATTAGCTATAACTAGAGTGAACATAAAAAAATTGAAGTCGACCTTAAATAAAGAAATATGACGGATAACCAATAAATGAAAGTACGATCAATCGATCCATAAATAACAAGCAATGATTTAACTCTACCCACAGCTACGACCTCGACCTTATAACAACATCGAATAATGAACTGTAGATTCTTAAATAAGCAATAACCAAGAAATTAATATTATTATTTTCTTCTTCTATAGTCGGATAATAAGGAGTCGACAAATCAACTTATTGCACCATATATATAGAAACTCAGTAACATTTTAAGCAATTTTAATAGGCTGGATACAGATAGCTCGTGCTACTTTTCTCAACTTCATATTTTATGGTGATATTTTGCAATTATTTGAACTTTGGCGGTATCCAAATCATGAAAAAGAAAATATAAAAATGGTACCTATCATCATCACCTTCAAGTTTCTGACATACTCTTCCTATTTAATGCTAATTAAATCACATTAAAATTATCAATTATCCTAAATCATATACTCCATTAGTCTAAAACGGACTTCCCAATTGCATGCTAATCCCAAATACTTAGGAAAATCATTAATGGCAATTAACCAAAAAAACCCCCCAATTTCCGTAACAAATCAATTGAAATTGAAATTCCAAATAATGCACATATATCTCTGCATTTATTGAATCCTTACCCAATTCCCAGCTCCTAATGAGAATAAGATTAAATTAACAATCATAAAATCACAATTGACAGCTGGCCGCTGTAGTCTTCTAACTCTCCATCTTTTCGTTTTCTCTTCTCTCTATATAAACTCTCCTTTCCTCAATATCTTCTTCTCCATTCCATTGTTATTCTCACTCTACGTTTCTTTTTTCTTCCCAAAAAAAAAAAAAAAACCCTTCTATTCGTTTTCTAAACAAAATGGCCGGCGGTGGTTTCGGCACTGGTCCAGGGACAGGCAAGCAATATCCTGGAAATCTAACCCCTTACGTCCTCGTTACGTGCATTATTGCAGCTATGGGCGGTCTGATTTTTGGCTATGATATTGGGATTTCAGGTTAGGGTTTTCGTTCCCATGATTTGTGTGTTTTGCAGCTGATTGTACCGAAATGCGTATGGTATTGGGGTTTTTTTTCGGCAGGTGGAGTTACGTCGATGGACTCTTTCCTGAAAGAGTTCTTCCCGTCCGTTTTCAGAAAGCAGAAAGCCGACGATTCGACGAATCAGTACTGTAAGTTCGACAGCGAAACTCTTACGCTTTTCACGTCGTCCTTGTATTTAGCTGCGCTGTGTTCTTCAATCGCTGCCTCGACCATTACGAGGATCTGTGGCCGGAAGCTGTCTATGTTGCTCGGCGGCGTTCTGTTCTGCGCCGGCGCTGTGATCAACGCCGCCGCTAAGGACGTCGCAATGCTTATCATTGGCCGCATTCTTCTCGGTTTTGGTATTGGTTTCGCCAACCAGGTAAAAAAAAACTCATCTCTTTTTGCGTGGGTTTTCTTCTAATAATTAATTACGTCGTATATTTGTATGGATAAGTCAAACGTGAACGCTGAAGTCAAAGTCGTTCTTCTCTTTACAGTCAGTTCCACTCTACTTGTCTGAGATGGCTCCGTACAAGTACAGAGGCGCACTCAACATCGGCTTCCAACTGTCGATCACCATCGGAATCTTAGCGGCGAACATCTTAAACTACGCCTTCTCTCACATCAGAGGCGGCTGGGGGTGGCGGCTGAGCCTCGGCGGCGCGATGGTCCCAGCCCTAATCATCACCGTCGGCTCGCTAATCCTCCCCGAGACGCCCAACTCCATGATCGAAAGGGGCAAGAACGACGAGGCCAGAGATAAGCTTAAGAGAATCCGAGGCATAGACGACGTCGACGACGAGTTCCACGACCTCCTCGCCGCCAGCGAGGCGTCTCGGAAGGTGGAGCACCCATGGAGGAACCTTCTTCAGAAAAAGTACAGGCCCCACCTAACCATGGCCGTGATGATACCCTTCTTTCAGCAGCTGACTGGGATAAACGTCATCATGTTCTACGCCCCAGTACTCTTCCGCACTATAGGGTTCGGCAGCAGCTCTTCCCTCATCTCCGCCGTGGTCACCGGCGCCGTCAACGTTCTGGCCACCGTCGTCTCCATCTACGGCGTAGACAAGTGGGGCCGGAGGTTCTTGTTCTTGCAGGGCGGCACTCAGATGTTCATCTGTCAGGTAATTAAAAATTGAATCTTTGCTTTGTGGGCAGGAAAAGATTGTCAAAATTGAATCTTTTTTCCTTGGGGATACGCAGGTTCTCGTGGCTGTTTGCATAGGCGCGAAATTTGGGTCGACGGAAATCCTGGGCAGCTGCCCAAGTGGTACGCCGTGGTGGTTGTGATGTTCATATGCATCTACGTGGCGGGTTTTGCTTGGTCGTGGGGCCCACTTGGGTGGTTGGTGCCGAGTGAGATCTTCCCCTTGGAGATTCGATCGGCGGCGCAGTCGCTCAACGTTTGCGTGAATATGATCTTCACCTTCCTCGTTGCGCAGATATTCTTGGCGATGCTTTGCCACTTGAAGTTCGGGCTTTTCTTGTTCTTTGGTTTCTTCGTGCTTGTGATGACTGTGTTTATATACTTTTTCTTGCCTGAGACTAAGAATATTCCGATTGAGGAGATGGTTGTTGTGTGGAAGAAGCATTGGTTTTGGTCGAAGTTTATGACGGAGGTGGATTATCCCAACGGCGGTGGTGCGGCGGTGGAGATGAAGAACGGAGAGGTTAATAATAGAGTATGATGAAAGACGGAGGAGATTGCTATTTCTATTTAATTCGGTGTTTATTTAATTTTTATTGCTCTACAAGTAGTTGTATTGATCTGAAGCGTCGTTGAATGTATTTGGATAAAGGAAATCTTTCTTATTTAATTCTGTTCATAGCCTATAGAATTATAATGACGACTCTCTCTTTAAATTAATAATTCAAGTACCTCTCTCCTTGGAACAAAATTAACCTCAATTTCTATGTTTCTTCGTTTTTTCATTCTCTCATGCTTGCTCTGCTTTCTCCCTTCGTGTAGTAGTTTGATTCTTGGATAAAATAGTTTTTTTGAATTTATTGGTCATTGTGGTGAAGTTTTAGGTTTGATTTGTAGTCGAGCGTTAAAAAAATCCGCCATGCCAAGGAGTTTCGAGATTGTAAAAATAAAAATCACTTGGGCTGTGGTCCAATTCCTCATCAGTTTTTTAGGTAATAAAAAAAATTTTCACGTGTTCTTCAACTTATTGAGTGGAAATTCTTCATAAATCTTTAGTTATTTCTCTCTTAACTAGACTATCGATTAAATATAGAAAGCTTTGCTAGGGTGCTATATAATATCTTTTAATTACAATTTAGTTATATTTAATTTATTATAAATTAAAGGTGGAATAACTAAAAATAGCAATTAAAGGTTTGGTTGAGATTTTAATAAAATAGTATAGATAATAAGAAAACAAAAAGAGAGGCGAGAATTAAGGATTAAAAGTTCGCATTGTAGACATAATCCATCATAATTTCAAAAGACAGACGCGATCCATCCATTACTTCGGATGTATACAACACACGACATATAGAGCTTCTTCAAATGCGACGACACAACTTTGACTTAGCTCCTTATTCATCGACTACTTCCGTTTATTATAAGCTGGTCATGGCGTGCATAGGCCGTAGTAAGAGATCATGGATTTAACTCTGAGACCCTGTGGTGCAAATCCACTGGCCGACGAAGATTGCATCGCAGTTGACGTTAGGGTTTATAGCCAAGAACGCATCGAACGTCAAGCTGTTGGCGTTTGCAATCGCAAAGCAAGTGTCACCATTTGCTACGCCGATCACTGTTTGGCACGATAACCCGGCTTTGCCTGCAAAATATGCAGGACGAGAATTAATAGTTGAGAAGTTTGGTGTCAAAAAAGTAAATGTAAGAAAATTTATTGAGGGTGAGAATAAAAAAAAAAACAAATATGAACTCGGAGGAATGTCAATCTTACAAAATAACTTAAACATAAGCATATATAGTTTTCTCCTTGGCTGTAGATTTTTTTTTGGGACTTGGAGTATTCTCAATCAATAGTCTCCATGATAAGACTAAATCTCCATGTATCAAGTAAATATCACATATTCACCTAATACAATAATAATGGAATTGGAGCACATTACATGTAGATCACACAGCAACTTTTGAATAATCTATGTTACATTTAAGCAACGAGCCCCTTTTACATACTGCATCCAATTGATTCAGTCTGTCATGTAAAATACTATTGTAGCCGTTACCGTCTATTGATTCGGATTATACCTTTAAAAGCATATTTTTCATTTCAAATAAAAAATAAAATTATAAATTCATATACTAAACATAACAAATCAATTATAACTATTTAAGTATAGAATAATTATATATATTTATATATTAATGCAACCCATCGAGTATGTTTAAAGTAGACAAAATTATAAAAATGGGTCACCAAGTATACCGTATTTTTATTTTGGGTCACTATGTTTGCCAGTTACAAAATTAGTTTACTAAGTATATATAGTAACAAAATTGGGTCACTAGTTACATAAAACTAGGTCACTAAATATAGTTACAAATTTGGGTCACTACGTATATATATAATAATAAAAAAAGAGGTCAGTGACCCAATTTTGTCACTATACATACTTAGTTACCTAGTTTTGTAACTGACAAACATAGTGATCCAAAATAAAATTAGCATACTTAGTGACCCATTTTTATAATTTCCCTTTAAAGTACTAGTATCTTATAATAGCTTGTCTCGCCGGATGGTCAATGGACCATCAATGCCCCGAAGTATGAAATATCGCGCAATTATTTCGACACATAACTATATAAGTTTGATAGGAAAACTCACCACCACGACGACCACCAATAGTGAATGCGCTCTCAGCAACAGCTAATATGAGGACGAGTGAAAGGATCATAGAGAAGTTGAAGAAAGAGGACATTTTGTTGCTCATCTTTGCCATTTTTCTTTTTTTACTTTTGCTCCAAAATGTCCTCAAATCTGATCACTTCTACTTGTAGTTTGTGTCTAGGATCTTAAGCTTCGGTGTATTTATAGACGACGATTTAAAATTAAAAACTGAGCAATATAATTCCATCATTGTCCTTCTATCGATTCTATGAACATTTAGATCCTCGTTCGGCGACATAACACTATGTTAGAACGATAATGTCATTGGTGATTTTGTACAGTAGAAATGTCATCGTCAATTAAAGTGACATACAACGTATGTTTATTGTCATCATCGCTCGAATGGAATAACTTGTTATTTATTCCAAAAATCATTGCGAGTTTTATCGACAAAATTTTTATTTACGGATTGGTAACACCGCCCGGAAACAAGGACGGAATTAGAGGGGTGTCAAGGGTATCGTCTGATCCTCCAAGCCGTGACCGTATTTGCCGTGGTAGGACTAAATTTAGGTAGCCAATGAGGCTTGACTCTAGTGGCCAAGTTGAGACACTCAAAGTTCATGTGACTAGGAGGTCAAGGGTTCGAACCCTACCTCCCACATGACTTTGAGAAAGTCACCATGGGCCTTATGCCCATGACTATCGTTGTTGGGTGGGATTGAGACGTATCCATCTGACCCCGGGACTAGTCCCACCTCTGGAGTGTGTGGCGTCTAGCCCATAGCCGGCTGTGTGGGGATACCTTGGGACCGAAAAAAAAAAAGACTAGATTTAGGTAGATTTGGATTATGCATATATTAATAAATCTTGTTAATGTTGACTAGCTCAGCTTTGACAATGTTGGGCTAACATTTCAGCCAACATTGTTGTCTGTCAACATTCGATTTTATCTTTCATGCCCAAAACCGTTTAACTCTTTTTTGTAGCTTTATTTACTGATATGCAGGACTTAGTAAAGTGCTGAAACGAGTTCAAACCGTGTGGAAAGCGTGTGGAGCTGCTTGAACGAATTTAGGAAGTGCGCTTACCATAAATAGAAGATTTGAAGATCAAAGAGATCAAGTCAAGCTACGACCAAGATTAGAAGATCTGAATATCAAGGAGATCCAGTCAATCAGTTTACCATAAATAGGAGATAAGGGATCGGCCAATAAGATGAGAAGATTCGAACTAAATATATACTATATTTAGGGAGATCTTCGAAGATATATTTGAAGAGATATTCAAGGGATCTTTTTACCAATTCAAGAGGGAGCCAAGGTCTATAAATAGAGTTATTTTCGAGCTGCAATGACGGACTTTGAAGAACGAGCATTGAGCGAAAATGAGAGCATCTCTGAGCGAGAGTATTCCTTGAAAGAGTTTTTCTTTTCTAAGTCTAGCTTTTAGAGGTCGTGAGATCTTGTAGGTTTAGAATCCTTTTTGATTCGTTCCGTTTGCTAGACTAGTTTTAACTATCTTTTTCGATAGTTTTGTAATCCATCTTTCTAGTGGATTATTTCGCCGTGAGGCTCGCAGCAAGTTATTTGACTTGCTGCACATAATCAGCTCGTGTGATCGTTTTGTTTCGTCATTAAGTTCGTTTATTCCGCTGTGCATTTACAAGTGAGAGTGAGTGTTAACCCAACATCACGTCCAACATCAGTATATAACTTAGTGATTTTTATCCATTGTGTACGGGACCACCTTCAAAGTGGTATCAGAGCCAACGCTTGACGTCACTAAGCGCTTAACATCCTCTACAATGGATATAACTAGTTCTAATAATGTCGGCAAAGTTCCTGTTCTTGACAGCACCAACTATGCGTATTGGAAGGTCCGTGTTCGTCAGTGCATCAAGTCAATCGACGTGCGAGCTTGGGAAGCAGTGCTCCACGGGTACACTCCTCCAAGGACAGAACCTGATGCAGATGGAGAGGTCGTCGACAAGCCTGTCGAACTATGGACAGCACCCGAGCGAAGCTTAGCAGAATTCAATGACAAGGCACTCAACGCCATTTTCTCCACGGTGGATATCTTTATGTTCAAGATCATCCAGAACTGTACAACGGCCAAGAATGCGTGGGATCTGCTCGAGAGGTACTGTGAAGGTGACACTACTGTGCGTGAAACCAAACTACGCCTCCTCCTAAGTCATTTGAGAATATCAGAATGAAGGAAGATGAGGATATTACGACGTATTTTGGGAAACTCTTGACCATCTCCAGCGAGTGTGCCAGCCTAGGAGATCCTTTGTCAAACAAGGTATTAAATTCTAAAGCAATTCGTACACTAACAGAAAAATTTAATATGAAGGTATCAGCGATCGAGGAGTCACACAACCTAGCCACCATGGACTTCAACCTCTTGATGAATATTTTGAAAAATTATGAAACCAATCTCGAAGTCCAAAAGAGGGCCGCACGTGGAAAGAGCCTCGCACTGGTCACCCAGCCATCCGATGAACTGATCGAGGTCGACCCCAGGAACGCAGAAGACATGGCCATGGTTGTGAAGAAATTCGCAAAGTATTTCAAGAAGAAGAATGTTGTGCAAAATGTTGGCCCAACATTCAGAAAAGGCCAGAATGCCAAGGCTGAACCATCTTCAGCTCCTCCGTTTCCTAAACGGAAACCTTTTGGGAGGCTGGACGGAAAGCCAAAGAAGAATATCAACTATGAGGCAGTCAGATGCTATGAATGCCAAGGTTGGGGCCATTTTGCCAACGAATGTGCCAACACCATTCGCAAGCGTGGTGGTAAGGTTATGTGGATCGACCTGTCAGACGAGGAAGACGAAGATGAAGAGGAAGAGCCTAAGCAATCATCAGTAATCTTCCAGTCGTTTTCTGACGACGAAGAAGATGAAGACAATCAGATCGGTCTTACTGCGGTAACTGATGTTGAGCCAACATCTGACTCAACATCTGTAAAACATATTATTTTTGATTATGATGATTCAAACTGTCTTGATGGTCTTTTGAGTTGTGATGATACAGAACCTGAGACAGAGAGTGGTGAAGAAGCTTTTAAGCAGTTAACCACACAATACGAGCTAGAAAAGGTGAACAACTCACAACTCCATGCCGCGGTGAAACTATTGGCCGAGGAAAGTGAGAAAAACGAGAAGGTCATTGAAGGTCTGATGGATGGCATGAACAAGCTGGAAGCCGCTTTGACACGAAAGGACAGAGAGATCGACTCACTTCAAAAGCGACTTAATGAGGCCGACAAAACTTTTGCTAAGTGGAACAGGAGCAAAACTAGCCATGAAGAGGTATTGTCTATAGTGATGGCAGGAAAAAGATCGAGTGACAATTGCTATCTAGTTGGTGAAAAATCCGGTGTGAAGGACGTGTGCCAACTTTCAAAGGCCGAGGACGATGTTGTGCTTTGGCATTACAAATTGGGCCACGTCAACTACAGAACCTTGGAGCAAATTATCAAACATGACGCAATCAGAGGCATTCCTAAGCTTAAGGAGTTTGGTAAGGTTGTTTGTGAGTCGTGCTTGAAGGGTAAGCAAACACATGTTAGTCATAATGTTGACCAACAAGCTGCCCAACATTTTAAAACTGCTCATTGTTTTCAGTTAATTCACATGGATTTGATGGGTCCTATGGAAGTTGATAGCATAGGAGGTAGGAATATGCTTATGTGCTCGTGGATGATTTCTCTAGATATGCATGGATTTTCTTTCTTAGGGAAAAATCAGAATCGTTCGACTTCTTTAAGACTTTTTGTGCTATGGTTAGGAACAATTTCAGTGCTACTATTTTTCGTATTAGGTCTGACCATGGTAGAGAGTTTGAGAACCAGTTCTTTGACGAATTCTGTGATAAGAAAGGCATTGTGCATGAGTATTCATCTCCTAAGACGCCCCAACAAAATGGGGTGGCCGAAAGGAAGAATAGGACGCTTCAAGAGATGGCACGTGTTATGTTACTTTCTAAGAATGTGTCTAAACGTTTTTGGGCTGAAGCTTTGCATACTGCATGTCATATTTCGAATCGTGTATTTTTTAGGCATGGTACGAAGAAAACCCCGTATGAACTGTTGAATGGTAAGAAGCCTACGGTTAAATATTTTCATGTCTTTGGATGTTTTTGTTACATGCTGAATGATCGTGAATATTTGACTAAGTTTGATTCGAAAAGTGACAAATGCATCTTCCTAGGATACTCGTCTAATAGTCGTGCCTATCGTGTTTACAACTTGCGGTTAAAATCTGTTCAAGAATCAGTGAACGTTGTGTTTGATGATGCTACTGATCTTAGCAACATGCCTCCTCAAGTTGATATTACAGATGTTATACAAGCGAGTAACGAATCAGAGGAGCCTGCGGATGACAATGTTGAGCCAACATTGGACTCAACATCTGAGCCAGAACAGAATCAAGAAGCTGGACCCAGTGAAATTCGACGTGATCCGCCAGCTAAGATTCAGAAAGATCATCCCACTGATCTAATAATTGGAGACGTGAACGAAGGAAGGAAAACCAGAGATAAACCTCGCAAGGATTACAAGAATATGGTAAGAAACACATGTATGAACTCGCTATACGCTGAGGTACGTTTTAACTGCTTTGTTTCTGAGATAGAACCCAAGAATGTCCTTGAAGCTCTCAAGGATAATTGTTGGATTAATGCGATGCAAGAGGAACTCTTGCAGTTCGAGAAAAACCAGGTTTGGACATTAGTACCACGGCCAAAAGACATTAATGTCATAGGCACTAAGTGGATATTTAAAAATAAATCTGATGAACTTGGTAGGGTTGTTAGAAACAAGGCTCGTTTAGTAGCTCAGGGTTATACACAAGTAGAAGGAATAGATTTTGATGAGACGTTTGCTCCCGTTGCTAGGTTAGAATCGATTAGACTTTTGTTAGCTATTGCATGTTGGCTTAACATTACATTACACCAAATGGATGTTAAGGGTGCGTTTTTGAATGGGTATATTGATAAGGAAATCTATGTCGAACAGCCTAAAGGGTTCGAAGATCCCCATTACCCTAACCATGTTTTTAAGCTGCAGAAAGCGTTGTACGGGTTGAAGCAAGCGCCTCGAGCTTGGTACGCAAGGTTAGCAACATTTTTACTTGAGTTCGGTTTCACACGAGGTGAGGCAGATCACACTCTTTTTGTTAAGAGGGTCGGATCTGATATTTTGATTGCTCAAGTGTATGTTGATGACATTGTTTTTGGTTCAAGCTCACAAGGTTTACTAGATCAGTTTGTGCAGGCAATGAACACTACTTTTGAGATGTCGATGATCGGCGAACTAACCTATTTTCTAGGTTTGCAGATTAAGCAAAGCAGTGACGGGATCTTTATGTCCCAAGAAAAGTATGCCAAGAACACAGTCAAGAAGTTTGGACTAGACACTGCAAAGGTAATGAAAACGCCCATGGGTTCTTCGCAGAAGGTAAGTAAAGACAATGTTGGGCAGAATGTTGACCCAACATTGTACCGTTCTATGATAGGCAGCTTATTGTACTTATCTGCGAGTAGACCTGATATCATGTACAGTGTTTGCGTATGTGCTAGATATCAATCTGAACCTAAGGTTTCGCATCTGAATGCGGTTAAACGAATTCTTCGTTATTTGAGTGGATCGTGTAGCCTTGGATTATGGTTCTCCAAAGATACTAACTTGAGTCTTGTAGGCTATAGCGATGCTGACTGGGCGGGTGACGAGGATGACCGCAAGAGTACAAGTGGTGGCTGTTTCTTCCTAGGTAATAACTTGGTTGCATGGTATAGTAAGAAACAAAACTGTGTGTCTTTATCTACTGTTGAGTCGGAATATGTTGCGGCGGGTAGTTGTTGCACGCAATTATTGTGGTTGAATAGCATGTTATGTGACTATGGTTAGAGTGCGAATTTGTACTTATGTATTGTGATAACCTTAGTGCCATTAACATCTCTAGGAACCCCATCCAACATTCTCGTACAAAGCATATAGATATTAGGCATCATTTTCTGAGAGATATGGTCGAAAAAGAGTTAGTCCGCATCGAGCATATAGACACTAAGAATCAGTTAGCAGACATTTTTACGAAAGCATTGGATTCTGAAAGGTTTTCGGACCTGAAAAATCCATAGGTTTGCACATGTTAGTTTAAATGTTGGTCCAACATTTGGATCAACATAGCATATGTCGATTTTGATAGTTGCTGCTTTAATTTTTGGTTTAATATTCTGTTCTGTTTTCCTGTGAAATGACTTGATTCTTCTTGATTGGTCCCTAAATAAACCCGATTCCTCTTTTATAGGCTCTTGGTAATATGTCCCTAGGTACACGGCATTCGCTGTGACGATGTACTCTTTGCGACTAAAAACCAATCCTTTTTTTGTGATTAGCATGCTTATAAACTCTTTGCTAGATATAGGCTCTCGGTAATGAGATCCTTAGGTACACGGCATTCGCGGTGACGATGTATACTATGCGACAAAAAAGCCGATCCTTGAGGCAAGGGAGTATAAGGGCAGTGCATAAATTCGGTTAGATATGTGAGGTGAAAGGGTAGAAATCAAGGGAACTGATTTTGAGAAGGATTAAGCAGAAAAGTCTAGGATTACGGAATTAGAATGTTGAGTCAAATGTTAGGGCAACATATGTGACTGTCAGTTCGATATTGCTACATTTTGTGCTTTCGTTTTGTTCGTGTCTGTCTTTAGTACTGTTCTGTGTTAGTCTTGTGTGTCTAGCTAGTTATCTCTCAGAATTGCATTAGAAAACTCTCGAAGAACAGCTCTTTACACTTGTCTCTATGTGCTCATCGAAGTTGCTCAAACGGTTAGTATCTCTTGATTCTACCTTGACTTTTGATTTATGTCTTTTTGGTTGAATCATGATTCGAAGTGCTTCTTTTAACTCGCATGACTTGGTCTTTAAACTGCTTTTATATGCTTGCATGATGAATTAGTCTATTTACTATGTTTAGTATCATGCTTTCACATGACTTAGTCTCCATATTTGCTCCTATGTGCTCGCGTGTTTGGTTTGAAAATATACTATTTTTAGCTCCATGATTTGATTAGGCAGTTTGTGAACTTATTTAGCACTCAATATGCTTAAGCTCTCATATGTGTCCAACGGTTATTTTCTCAAGTCTCATTTACTCCACTATTTGCGATTTTCTGTTAGTGGTGTGTGGTATTTGTAACCGTTGAAACATGCGTATATGAAGTGATTTGATTGATCGAATTTTTTATTCACAAACCCTAGCTCCTTAACCGACTTCATTTCTCTCTGCCCCCGAATTACTCTCATATCAATTTCTTTTGATTTATCTTTGATTTCTTTATGGGAACTAACTTGTTTCTGAGTCTCAGAATGTTGGCCCAGATGTTAGTCCCACATTTACCTCAACATCTGCAAGTTGGCAAACAGAGAAGTTCTGTGAGTTTTTTTTCTTTCATCCCAAAAAGGGGGAGAAGGTTGTGCAGATAAATAGGGGGAGATAAGGAAATTCAGGGGGAGCAGAATAAGGTAGGAGCCGAACAAACAGGGGGAGCTGACCAAGAAGGAGAAGCACCCGAGAAAGCATCAGAAGGAAACTCCATATTCCATTGAGAGTGAAGCTCTGATCCTTTCTATTTTGCATGCATAATTGATTTTTCTCTGATTTTTATTTTTGCATGTCGAGAAATATTTTTTACTATATGTATGCTGATTTGCGTCTCCGAAAATGTTTACATGTGTGCCTGCTTACATGCCGGATATTTTTATTTTGCAGATTCACCTAAAGATCGTCTTTTTTACATGCGTGACTTTATGGTTATTTTGTGCATGATGATCTGGTTAATTCTGCTTGTGTGACTATGTGGTTTGCCGGCATGCGTATGAACGGTTTATATTGTGCAGACGTTTAACTTAAGACCTTGTTATGGCTATGTACTATTGTCGTAGTACTTTGAATAGTTTAATCGCTATTCTGTTTGCGTCTACTCTAACCATCTTTTAATTTTTTTGTGGTTGAGTAGATTTTGCCTTCAGGGGGAGTTTTGGAACTTTTAAATCTGCACGGGTTTTGGGAAGAAAGATAAAAAGGGGGAGATTGTTAATGTTGACTAGCTCAGCTTTGACAATGTTGGGCTAACATTTCAGCCAACATTGTTGTCTGTCAACATTCGATTTTATCTTTCATGCCCAAAACCGTTTAACTCTTTTTTGTAGCTTTATTTACTGATATGCAGGACTTAGTAAAGTGCTGAAACGAGTTCAAACCGTGTGGAAAGCGTGTGGAGCTGCTTGAACGAATTTAGGAAGTGCGCTTACCATAAATAGAAGATTTGAAGATCAAAAGAGATCAAGTCAAGCTACGACCAAGATTAGAAGATCTGAATATCAAGGAGATCCAGTCAATCAGTTTACCATAAATAGGAGATAAGGGATCGGCCAATAAGATGAGAAGATTCGAACTAAATATATACTATATTTAGGGAGATCTTCGAAGATATATTTGAAGAGATATTCAAGGGATCTTTTTACCAATTCAAGAGGGAGCCAAGGTCTATAAATAAGAGTTATTTTCGAGCTGCAATGACGGACTTTGAAGAACGAGCATTGAGCAAAAATGAGAGCATCTCTGAGCGAGAGTATTCCTTGAAAGAGTTTTTCTTTTCTAAGTCTAGCTTTTAGAGGTCGTGAGATCTTGTAGGTTTAGAATCCTTTTTGATTCGTTCCGTTTGCTAGACTAGTTTTAACTATCTTTTTCGATAGTTTTGTAATCCATCTTTCTAGTGGATTATTTTGCCGTGAGGCTCGCAGCAAGTTATTTGACTTGCTGCACATAATCAGCTCGTGTGATCGTTTTGTTTCATCATTAAGTTCGTTTATTCCGCTGTGCATTTACAAGTGAGAGTGAGTGTTAACCCAACATCACGTCCAACATCAGTATATAACTTAGTGATTTTTATCCATTGTGTACGGGACCACCTTCAAATCTTTATCAATCTCTTTTGAAAATTATCGTTCAACCCTCAAATTAAAAAGGATGAACAATGTAGAAGCCATTTTGAGCGTAATATACAAGACTATATGATTGACTCTTGAGCTTTCATGAATGAAAAATAAGAAGCTACACACGCTATAACTAAACCAATTCACCAAATACTATATAGCTAGTGGATTCGAATCAATTACCTAAGGCCTTCTCCAACAATTTCCTTATGTTTAGAGTTGAAATAGTTAGTTCCTCCATAAATACAGTTTAAACAGTCTGTTGAATCCAAGAGCTCCCTCTATATTTTTCTATGTACTAAAAGTATTTCATATGCATCAACATGAATTAAAAAATAATAACTATTCAGTGCAAATTACATAATGGATAAATTTTCCAATTTTGATTGTTTTATGCATATAATTTGTAAATTCCGATTTTTAATTTATGAAACTTTATATAATTTTGTCAACCGTGGGACAAAATTTATATAAAACTGAGAAAAAAACTGAAAACTTGTATAATTTATCAAACCGACGACTGAAAGAGCGAAAAAATATAAAAAATATATAGCGGGTGAACAATACCCCGCAGCAGGTAGCGGGGCGCTGTAGCGCCCGCTGTGAATGGCGTGGAGTTTGGGGTGCTGTTGGAGCTCCTCCAACACCATATATGGTGTTTAGCAGGACAGGCCGAAATCCGGCTCAATATATTAGAGGGCCACAAGCATATACAATTTCAGTAACAGAGCCACATATTTATTAGTTTATAATGAGCTGAAATTTTTAAAAATATATAAATTAATAAAATAGGCCCAATATTTCTTAATAAGGCCACACAAAGAAAGGAAATCTTAAATGGGCCATTATATTTTTTGCCAATAGAACAAGGCCTCCTAAAATAAAAAACTGGCCTGGTGTTTAGGGTGGGGGAAAGCTCCAAATTGGAGATGCTCTTAAGGGGTGAATTGTCATCGTTCAAGCCATTAGGCCCATCTCATGGGGGAAATGGTAATTTTTCTCATTGAATATAACAAAAAAAATAGGCATTTGACATCTTTTAGTATTTTTTTTCATCCCACAATACCACCAGTAGTCCTTAGCTCCGACTAGGTTCACTCTGAAATGAATCTTTTTAGTTACTTTTCAAGTAATGTTGTTTTAGGTTGCTTGTTTCTCTTTATTCTCTCGCCGTGGGAGTTTTAGTCTCTCATTTTGCGAGTTTATCTCCCCTTTCGTGGGGTACTCTTCTCCTTCATTGGGTTTTTTTCCTGTTAACAGATCTTTCTTCTATGTGAGTGTGAACCTCCAAGCGATCATTGGAGCGGACATGCTTAGATTACACTTGGATGGTATGCCCGTTGAAGTTGTTGGGACAGTGCTTAAACATCAATTTTTGTGTGAGTGTTTTACAAGTGCAAAACTGGTTTGGGTTAGTGAGTGGAATAGAATAAGTGGTGCTTTTGTCATTGTGATAAGCGTCTCTCTCGCCGCCTTTTTTCTTGTTTTGACTGTATTTTCATGTTGAATTCGTTATGTTTTCTGAAACTTTTTAAGATCCCGCGGAATTTTGGCTAGTTTTTGTTTGTTTGTTTACCATGATGATTGTTGTTTTTGCCCCCGAGATGTTGAGCTATATCAGGGGAGTTGAACGAGGTTTTTCAGCGTCATTATAAAATTTCTAGAATCGTATTTGGAAAGTTCACAAAGACAAAATTTGGACCATTTTCTCTCGAGTTACCCCAAATTCGTCCCGAGATAAGACCGCTTTTTCATTTTGATGCGTAAGACAAAATTAATGAGTTTATGTAAATTCTAATTGCTTACGGTGAGTGTTTCATCTGCTATATATAACCCAAATTATGATATGTTGTGCCTATTCATAATTAGGCATAACTCTTTCAAAGATGGTTCTGTTGTATCAACAGGTACCACCCATTTGGGACACTGGAGGCGCAACCCCTTTTATCCTTGCTCGATTTTGAATTCCGAAATAAAATGATTTCCGTGCGTGCACTCCACACCTCCTAACTCTTGTATGTTAAAAAGGTTTGTATTGCATGTTAAACTCCTTCATTTACCGTCTCATCTACGGTTTCTCATTGTTATTCTAACAAAAAAAACAAAAAGAAAGCACAAAATTATGAAATGTTAAATTTGTTATTGAGCCTAACATCTGTTACATCCTAAAACCATTTGGTGATATGTGGACTAACCCATCAACTTATAAGCTACTCAATCTCTCTCAATTATTCGATGTGGGGCACATGTGACTTATTAAAGCTTATCTATTTTAACATGAAATAGTCGGGATGAATATAAAATATATATTATAATTTCAAAGACCTGATCCACTTGGACGAGATATATGGAACAAGAGAACTGTTTAAAGTTCACACGAGTGAGCTATATATGGGGAAGACGACATATTAGCTCCTTACACATGTATTGCTTTCTTTATTACACTTGGACTGAAACATATCATTGTATAGCTTAATCACCCTCCAAATTCAATGCATCAATAAACTCTAGGCGCCGTTAATGCAAATCCATTGACCGATAAAGATTTCGTCGCAATTAACGTTCGGGTTTATCGCTAAGAATGCATCGAAGCTAAGGTTGTTGCCTTCTGCAATAGACGTACACGTGTCTCCACTTGCCACTCCTATCACAGATTGGCAAGTTAAGCCATCTTTGCCTGCAAATATGCGTATATATATTAGATATTTAATTTTTTATCCACCATAAGTTGTGACACATGTTAAAATATTTCGAATCAATGTCAAAAGATATATATAAAAGTTGAAATTTCTGCGTGGAGTTATTACATGAGTGCCTATAATCAAGTAATGCATCGGTTTGGAATGTGTAAAATAGATAAAATTACTCACCAAAAGCAGCAATCGATCTGCTTTCTGCCGCAGCTAACATGAGAAGAAATGAGAGGATGAGAGAGAAGTTGAAGAGAGTGGACACTTGGTTGCTTTTCATTGCCATTTTTTAGGCTGATAAAGTGATAAGTCTGCCTTAGATTTTCTCCTTTTGCTTGGTTTAAAGTGTGGTGACTTCTATGCAACTATATATAGCAGAAATTTTGTAATAAAAATGAGTTCTTACTTATTCCATGGTCGCCCGCCGGCGTTGCAACAATGAAGCTTTGATTCTGGTCCGGCGGCGTTGCAATAATTATAAACGTTTAATTTTATTATTAGGTAAATTATAGAGGGAAGGTGTCAGCATCGATTCAAAGACGTTTTAATTAACATATAAAACCATGCAGATTTTTATCGTTATCATCGCTCCAAGGTTCTTAAATAATTATTGTTTATTTCGAGAATATCATTAGAACGATCCAATGATGATTTATTATTATATCATCATTGAGATGTGTGATCTTTTATTATGTTTCGTTTCATGATCTAGTTATATATGACAATGAGGTGCTCAGGTTTGTCGCAACAAAAAACCAAAATAAACTGTTAGTGTTGGGGACATAATTCTGATATAGGTTAGTAATAATGTACTTCTTTATTTGTTAGCATAATTTTGTAATAGATACAAATTCACATTTAATAATCCCGCTTAGTAACAAGGAAACGTCGTTCTAACGAAAAACAAAGAACACCTCAATTTAACGTGGTTCGGATTCTATCAATGAATCCTACATCCACGACCAAGCTCTTAATGCTTTTACTGATAGGGTGTGATCGTCTTACAGAGGGAAAAGAACAGCTAAACTGAGAATGAGATCGATACATCTAAAACAGAAAATTGGCGCGTAATTTAAAAGGGCCAAAAAGAATATATTAAAATCCGCTAACGCCAGCCGCAACTTTATAAGTGAAGTCTTTAAGTCTTTGGGAAACACGCCTTCGACTTGTATAACGTTTTTCAGCTGGACTATGATTATTTTCTTCTTCCGTCGGCTTTGCCATTTCAGTTTGTTCTGTTTCATGCAAATCTTCCTTTTTCTGCTCATATTTTGATATTCCCGCGCAAGGTGGACGATGTAAGTCTACAACGGACATCTTGGCAAGAAACCTTTGCAAGTGAGGCCCAGACAGAGCCTTTGTAAATGCATCAGCGAGTTGATCTTCAGTTCTAACTGGTAATATCTTAACTGTTCCATTGGAGACTTAATGTCTCACAAAATGACAATCTATCTCGATGTGCTTCGATCTCTCGTGCAATTTGGGATTCGAAGCTAGCTTCATCGCAGACAAATTATCACAGTAGGCAACTGGGACTTGACTGATTTCCAAATTCAGCTCCCTTAACAGATGTCTAATCCATAACATTTCTGCCACTAGTGATCCTAGCGCCCGATACTCGGCTTCTGTGGAAGATCTGGACACCGTTGCTTGCTTCTTAGCCTTCCAAGTTATCAAAGAGTCACCTAGGAAGGTGCAATAGCCCGTAACAGACCGTCTGGTATCTTGGCAAGTGGCCCAGTCCGCATCACTAAAACCTTTCATGTCTCTGTTTTGATCTGAGGAGAAGAACAGTCCCTGACCAGGTGCGGCCTTGATGTACCTTAACAGATGGTGAACTGCCTTAATGTGTTCAGTACGAGGAGCTGAGATATATTGACTCAATTTGTGTGCTGCGAAGGAGATGTCTGGTCGAGTGAAGGTGAGGTAGAGTATACGGCCAATTAGCCTCCTGTACTTAAAAGGGTCAGCCAAAAGTTCCCCATCATCCTTGGTGATCTTCTCACTTGGGTTAATTGGTGTCGTCAAAGGTTTAGCTCCCAGGTAACCTGAGTCTTCTAGCTGCTGAAGTGCATAATTCCTTTGAGAGATATAAATGCCTCCCTTGCTTCGAGCAACCTCAATCCAAGAAAATACCTAAGCTCACCTAAATCTCTGATTTTGAAACATGTCTTCAAAAAGTCCTTTACTTCTTGCAGTTTGTCCTCAGATGGTCCGGCAAGAATAATGTCATCGACATACACTAGTAGAATAACTATGTCCTGACCTCTGCCCCACACAAATAGCGTATGGTCTGATTGGGTCAGCTCAAAACCGAAGTCTCTAACCGCAGTGGTGAATTTTCTATTCCATTGTCGCGATGCTTTTTTTCAGACCATATAGTGATTTGTGGAGTTTATACACCATCCTACCTAATCCAGTCCTCTGTTTGTCTAGGTAGAATCCTTGAGGTAACTCCATGTAGACCTCCTCGGCCAAATCACCATTGAGGAACGCATTATTCACATCTAGCTGAGTAAGGTGCCATTTGAGCTTGGCCGCCAAGGTGAGAATGATCTTGATTGTGTTGGGTTTAGCTACGGGAGCAAACGTGTCAATGTAGTCCACACCTTCCGTTGATCATATCCCTAGCTACAAAGCGTGCCTTATACTTATCTATTTCTCCCACAGAATTAAGCTTGATCTTATAGACCCACCTACTTCCAATCGCTTTCTTCCCTTGAGGTAGTGGCATGACAGACCAAGTCTGGTTATCTTCTAGTGCCTGGAACTCCTCATGCATGGCTGCTTGCCATTGCTCTAAGGCAGCTGCCTGAGCATAACTCTGTGGTTCCCTAGCCAAAGACACATTACAAAGAAAAGTCTGGTACTTGTCAGAGAAATTCCGGTAAGACAAAACCTCTAAAATTGGATATCTTGTCTGCCCCTCATTAAGTTGATTGCAGTGGAAATCCTTTAAGTATGTGGGCCTTTTAAGTTCCCTTCCTGTCCTTCTAAGTCCCTGAGATGAACCCTGTGATGGGGGCTCATCATTCTGCTCCAGGTTCATGACTGGGTCTGTGGCTGGGAGCTCATCACTCTGTCCCAAGTCCATGACTGTTTCTGCATCCTGTGTGTTCCCTTGGCCCCGATCATCAGCATTCCCCTGCGGAGGAAGGACCTGCTCCATGTCTGCAGAGGGAGTGGCTCCTTGTTCCAAATCCGAATGGCCAGCACAGGTTCTGGGAATCACCAGTGAAGAAAAAGGATCCTCTGTGGCAGTAGCTGAGCCCTGAGTTCTGAGAGGGAAGACATCTTCTTGAAATGTCACATCTCTTGAAATAAAAATTTCTTCTGTCCTAACATCCATGACCTTGTAGCCTTTGACACCATTTGGATAGCCTATGAATATGCACTCCCTCGCTCTAGCATCAAATTTTCTTCTAGCTGCTGTGAGAGTGGAAGCAAAGCATAGAGAACCAAAGACTCGTAGCATATGATAGTCTATTGGCCTCTGATTAAGCAACTCATATGGACTCTTACCATTTAGTGTGACAGAGGGTGTCCTATTTATCAGAAATGCAGCAGTTAGGATGCATTCTGACCAAAATTTTACAGCCACACCTGACTGGAAAACAATGTGCGGGCTACACTTAAAAGGTGTTGGTGCTTTCGCTCTACTACTGAATTTTGCTGCGGAGTTTGGACACATGACAAGTGGTGTATGATTCCCTTTTCTCTGAAAAGATTAGTCAAATTGAACTCCCTCGTATTATCTGATCTAAGCACCTTAACCTTACACTCAAAATGTGTATCTATGTAAGCTAGGAAATAAGGTATTATGACTTGCACCTCTGATTTGTGTTTAATCATGAATATCCAGGTGTAACGTGAGTAATCATCTACTATAGTAATGAAGTATTGGTGTCCCAAATGGGAAGGTAAATAAAAGGGTCCCCAAACATCACAATGGACTAGATCAAAGGGGGAACAAACTATTTTTTGATCACTAGGAAATGGCAGTTTTCTCTGCTTAGCAAGTGGACATATCTTGCAGAATGTATCCAAACTGCTAGCCTTATGTCCTAAAGATAACCTAACCATGTCTAGAACCTTAGCTGATGGGTGGCCTAATCTGTTGTGCAACAGATTTACTGACATCTTATTCAGAAATACATTTCTACTCTCAGTTGCAGCTTGGCAGACTGGGTTTACTCGCAGGATATACAGCCCTGCAATGACCTTACCCCTGCCAATCATCTGTCGAGTATGATCCTGTATAGTAAAACCATTAGACTCAAAAGACAAATGACAGTTCATATCCTTGGTTAGGTCACTCACTGATATCAGATTAAACTGAAATTGAGGAACTACCAAAACACCCCTCAGTGTTATAAACTGATTCATAGTGAAGGAGTCTGCTCTCTAACCTTTATAACCGAGTTGTCAGGTAAGACAACATTAGACTCTGCTATTTCATGGACATCATACAGGATATTTTCATTCCCACAAACATGTCTAGTTGCTCCTGTATCTATCAACCAATAATTCCAATCTCTTACCTTAGGCAAGTCAAAGGAAAGACACATACCTGCACCTCTCCCAAGCTGCTTTTTGCACTCCTCATTGAAGGGAGATTGGTTGACCACTGACTGGTTTAGAAGCTCCTTTAAGCTCTGTAGCTGAAAAGCAGTCATCTGAAGTTGGACTGTTTCCTCACCAGGTCTTGAAGTGGCTGCATTGGCTCCTTTGAGGTGCTCTACTGAAAAAGTGTTTGCCCTTGCACCCTTGTATTTCTGTGGCTGCTTGAAACCTGGGGGATATCCATGGACTTGATAGCAAGTCTCAATGGTATGTCCCCTTTTATTGCAGTGTGTACATGTTGGTTTTCCTCCATCCTTTTTCTGCCCCTACAGTCCTTTCTTGACAGGTTCTGTTTCACTCCTCGTCAGCATAGCCATGTTATTGCTAATGTCATTTATTCCCACAGCTTGTGCAAGCCCCATGGATCTTTGCTTTTCTTCTTGGACTAGCAAAGCAAATACCCTATTGATTGAAGGTAAGGGATCCATGAGCAATATCTGCCCCCTCGTCTGTGAATAGCTGTCATTGAGGCCCATCAAGAAGGCCAAAACATATTCTTCATCGAGGAAAGCTTTCATCCCGTTGATTCCTCCACAAGTGCAGGAGCAAGCAGGCCTATAGCTGGACAGTTCGTCCCACAATGTCTTCAGTTTAGTATAGTACGCTGAGATGCTATTCACTCCCTGCGCCAGATTTACCAATTCCTTCTTGAGTTGAAAAATCCTAGGTTTGTTGGTTTGCCCGATCGCTCCTTGAGATCAAGCCAAACTTCCCTCGCAGAGTCACTGTAGAGTATACTGGCAGATATTTCTTTGGTCAAAAATTCAATATCCACGAGATTACAACGTTATTGTTCCTTTTCCATGCGCTCAGCTGATTCTTAGACCCAACCTCATCTTGTTGATCAGCAACCGGGGGCAGTATGTCACCATTAACAAAGCCTTCTTTGTTTATACCAATTAATGCAATCATCATTGATCTACTCCATGTCGTATAATTGTCCCCATTCAGCGATTCATGAACAAGAATCTGCCCGGACGTGTCGTTGTTATTCAAGAAGTAAGGATCATTAATTAGGACTGAAGATGGTGCAATCGATGCCATGGTTGATCGTCAGCTCAATCAATCAGCAAGAAGACAGATGCGTCGTTCCTCTTCAACCTTGTTGTGCAGATCCTTCGAGTTGGCAATTCTCAGAATGGTTCTGTAAAATTCGCAGCGACGCGTTACAGATTAATGCTCTGATACCATAACGAAAAACAAAGAACACCTCAATTTAACGTGGTTCGGATTCTATCAATGAATCCTACATCCACGACCAAGCTCTTAATGCTTTTACTGATAGGGTGTGATAGTCTTACAGTGGGAAAAGAACAGCTAAACTGAGAATGAGATCGATACATCTAAAACAGAAAATTGGCGCGTAATTTAAAAGGTCCAAAAAGAATATATTAAAATCCGCTAACGCCAGCCACGACTTTATAAGTGAAGTTTTCAAGTCTTTGGGAAACACGCCTTCGACTTGTATAACGTTTTTCAGCTGGACTGTGATTATTTTCTTCTTCTCTCGGCTTTGCCATTTCAGTTTGCTCCGCTTCATGCAAATCTTCCTTTTTCTGCTCATATTTTGATACGTTATATCATTGGGCAGATAATACCGTATAAATTGTCAACATCAATAAAAAGAATGCCATAAACAATGCAAATCTTACCATCTAATTCAAGACTATAATTACTAGTAACCAATGTTATTAACATCTTGAGACATGAAGGTTAAAGATTAATCGATATATAATTGGGTAACTGGTGGCGATGGATGCTAAATGTGTATTTAATCCATGTTGTATGTCACGACCCTTTGAAATGACTTGGAAATTATTTTTCCCAAGTTAGAGGTTCATGAGGCTAACTACCCTATAAGTTAGTCAGCCCTTCAATTTATCCGTCCACTCGAATTCTTATCCTCACAGAACTCTCGTGTTTATGCGCTTAGCGTGCCTTGGTTTGTTTACGTTGTTTGAGTGAAAGCAAAACAACAGAGTTATGGGCAATGCCCAACCTTTTCTTTTATTCCCAAAAAAATGACAAGGACTCTCACAAGAACATACTTTTACAGCACCATCTCAGAAAATACAAGGCAATATAAGCTATTTATAAACTTCGTCAAGCCTGTAGTTGGCTGATTTCAAACGGGCTGGAACTGCTCCGGGGAAGTTCCTTGTAGACTGAAATTGCTAAGTCGCCAGACCGTTTCTTGCTTGCTGGCTCAGGGAAGTTTTCGGTCAGGCTAAATCATGGAACTGCTCGCCAGGCCAGGCCAGGCCAAACCGCCTTGTTAACTTCTAGCCAGGCTAGGCCAAACTGCCCTGGAAACTAACGCAACTGCTCGCCGGGCCAGGCCGGCCGAGCCATCTTGGGACTCGGCCAATAATGTCGTCCGCATGGTTAGGCGCTGCACCAAGCCAGCACCCAATGTCCCGCACATCATGTCCTTAGCGCGCACGCGTGATCGAGCGGATCGAGTAATAAAATAAAACGAATATCGACAACTATCCTACGCTCAACAGGCAAGTGTACCTATCGAAAATAGCATAGAAATGGCAAGTATTCGAGTATCGAACCCAAAGGAACTATATACTTCAGAAAACCGTCGTTTAAATATCCTAGTAAATATTTTTGGGTTGTTGAGACGGTAAATAACAATAATTGAAAATACAATTGAGTAAAATGGTATGGAGAAGAAAACCCTGATGGAAACAAACATATTTGAGCTTCGAATCCCCCTAGCTCGACCAAAACATATATCAAGTAGACGTAAGCAACGCTATTATTAGACCGTGGAGATTCCTACAACATGCGTACGGATTCATACGACTGACGAAACTGCGCCTTATCATACGAGACTCGCAAACAACTAATCAACGCATTACGTAGCCGGGCAAGCTTCCCTAACTACCTAACCGAGGATCGCATTAAAATCACGATGAATCCCGCTATTAGATTTGACTCTAATCCGGCGGGGTAGTTCAACCTATCTCTAGCGATGAGTTTATTCCGCTCGTTTACGAGTGGTCTAATCGTTCGCCCCTCTCTCGAGCGTAGCGTACGATTTCCCAACTACGTTAACTTAATCACATAGACATGATCGAGTTAACTAGACAATTTCAATCACATAGACATAATCAAAATCATATACTTCATAAACGAGTCATAATAATAACAAAACATCAAATACATGTAAACATACGATCGATGGCACTAGGGTTCATCTCATCTCAAATACACAATATTTAGCTACTCATAGTGATCACAGCAAAACACGTAATTAACATCGAAGATATCATAAATGCTTCCCTGAATTCGGCTTCGAAGTTAATCCCGTCCTTCACTGAGTATTTCTATCGAGCACGTGGTGAGCGAACTAAATATGTGTATGGGAGGTGTTCTTGGGTTTTAATGAGGCAACGTGTTTGTACATATATGAGCTTAGTTGTGTACCTTTTTACCTCACGTTCCTCTTCTCCCTCTCTTCTCTTTACAATGGCCCTTTATATAGACGTTCATCTCCATCACTGTTTTTTGCTCTTTTCTTCAACGTAAGTTCCAAGGAGTTGCCAAAATCAGATTTCTTGTCTCCCATGCTTAAAAGTATCCTCCAAAGTCGTAATTGTAGCCCAAAATTCAGATTTCTAGCCTCCAAAGTCGGATTTCTTGTCCCTAGTTTCGTTTCCAAGAAGATAAGATAAGTTAAGGATCATTTTCTTGTATGTGCTTGACTTTTAACATGGCCACATGGACGTTCACGGCCTAGTGTATGCATCCTCACGGCCGTGACAATGTTAAACCTGAAGAAAAACACGTCTCTGCCCATGTTCACGGCTTGGAGGCTTCACGTTCACGGCCGTGACAAGTTCGGGCTTAAAAATCGACTTTCTGCCCACATTCACGGCCTCTAGCACCTCCTTTCACGGCCATGACTGGTCCTTCACGGCTTGGTTGGTTCAGGTTCACGGCCGTGACATCATCGAGCAAGAAAATGGCATTCTGGTAGCATTCACGGCCTCCTGCATAACAGTCACGGCCGTGACTCTTTTTCTGCAAAACAACAGCAAGTTCAAAAATTCATATCTTTCGATCTACACATCGGATTTAAAATCCCTTTGGACAGAATCAAGATTTACGAGTCCTCTATCTATGGTTAAAATTTCAGGTCCATCGGACATCGTTTACCCTGTGATCATTGAGATAAACTTAACTGTCGCAAAACTGCCGTAAAACGTTTGATTGTGTTGTGAAACCATATTATAGTGCACAAATAATCAAAACGACTTAACTTGTCATGTAAACGACTTAAATATAACAAATATAAACGTAAGAAAATACGTTTATCAAATATCCCCACACTTAAGCGTTTGCTTGTCCTCAAGCAATGCAAATGGCATGTAAAAGGATAGAATCATGCAACGTATCAATCAAGAACAAAATCACGTAGGAGATAATGCAAGTAAAGTCGGAAAGCATATTCGAAATCAATGACTAACCACACAACTTCCTTAGGAATACCTATCAAGATCCGCACCTCACAGAGATTCACTCAAATCACTAAGTGTATGGGTTAAGATGTCGGTGATATCTCTCGGGTCATGCACTAATCTAATCCCTACCATAAGCTTGCAAGGAATTCGTAAATCTACCACTTTCAAAGTTCAAGCGTGAATCGGAAGGTCTTTACCGGGTTATAAAAGGGCTCAACTGACTATATTGGAGAAAAATTTCCATCGAAAATATCAAAGTGGTCATGTCGGTGTCGTGCCATTGTTCGATAGCGCACAGGGTGCATCGTGAATAGCTCTTGCCGACTTGGATTTTTTTTTTTTTTAACCTTGGCTAAGCCCCTCTTCTCTCATTTTTTTTTAGCACGAGAGATTATCAAAGGAAGGGTTCTTAACATCTTTTCCACGTATCTAAGCTCCTTTTCTCGTGTCATTAAGCTCCTCTTCTCTCAGTCCCTTTGCGGGTGAAAGATTATCGATGGAGGAGTTCTTAACGACAGATTATTTAAAGGAGATTTTTTTTTTTTTTTTAACAACGGCCGGGCTACGCTTTTCGACATTGGCACTCAACCTTCACTTTCTCTATTAATCGGGTAAGATGTATCTGAAAGCTTCTCAGGTCAACGATTTATAGTTCAGGCACAAAGTGGCTAACTACGGGGTCAGTCGTGGTTGGATACTTTGGCTATGGACTGAATTCTTAATGCCTTCCTCATTTTCACACAATCACACTTTAAGTAGTTTCAAAACGTAACACACAAGCAAGTTCTGAAGAGAAATAAACTAAGCATGATTCACACAACCAAAGAAATGAGCAAAAAGCTCGTAGGCTAAAAAATCTCACAAAAATCGGGTTGTGTACGAATCTCTCAAGTATCGCCAAGTTCATCATGTAAGAGAGAAATAGACTACGCATATGTATCCTAATTACTCACAAAATTCCAAACATAAAGTTGTTCCTTCATGATACGAAACATGATTTTCGAAAAAAATTAATGCCAAATTTTCGAAAAAATTTCTACCAAAAATTACGACATGCACGCATATAACATGTTCGCCTAAATTTCACAGCCCCCTCCCCACACTTAAGATTTACGTTGTCCTCAACGTAACAATCATGTAACACATGGAAGCGGAAATAAATAGATAAGCGAACTTCCCTGAATAGTTCGACGTGCATGCTTTGTATGGCTCCTCCCCACACTTGAGATTTAGAATTCCCTGCGATCATCGAAATACAGAAACATAAAAACTAAAAAAAATGCGTATAGGAAAATAAAGGAAAAGCATAAGATAGACTTGGGGTGCCTCCCAAATAGCGCTTTCTTTAATGTCTTTTAGCTAGACATCGTCTATTGATGTTATGACCACCGGGCTACTTAAGCTCCAAACATGGCGGTCCCTCGAATGAGCGCCTCTCTTTATCATGCTCCTTACTTCCCTTAACAGCCATGTCATTCTTCTTAGTGACTTGCAACGTACAGAACTTGCCGCCAACCATGTCCTTTGTTCGGCCAGTTGGGTATGGAATCTCCGGTTCACACGCCTTGACAGGAAGCTTACTCGCAATTTCTTGTTGCTCGCTGAGTTGCTCATCCTCTACATAAACTTCATCCATTTCGACCTTCTCTACCACTTCCTTTACTTGCTCTTCTTCGTGAATCTCTTTTAGGTCCTTGGTGGCATTCCTCTTTGCAGCTTTCTTCATGGCGCTTAGCTTGGACATGTATTCTCCGAATGGATCTTTTGGTATTCCCCGTGTTAAAGCTGCCGGGAAGGGAATTTTTGGTTGGTATGGCCTCACGAAGGGTTGAGAGATCTCCTCGTCGCTTGAAATGGTACGGCAATTCTCCTTTGGATTTTTCTCCATATTGCGTTCTAATGATCTGGGAGGGCGTTGTTGAAGAGTCTCAGCTATCTGCCCGACTTGTTTCTCTAATGCTCTCAATGAGGACTCGGTATTTTGTAGTCGGGCTTCTTGACTATCCAAGCGATAATCGAGCTTATCCATCAACTTGGCAACCTTGTCTGCAAGCTTATCCATCCGGCACTCAGGAGCATTCTCATAATTTCCACCTTGGAACCAATGTGCTCGTTGAAAATTTTCGAAGGCCATGTTTGGATGAACTTGGGGGACAAAATTTCTCAGACCTTGGTAGTATCCTACATAATCCACCTGCTCCATCGAAATAGTGGACGGACATTGAGTTGCGTCATGGCTTCCCCCGCAAATAGTGCATAGAGGGATATATGTAGGGTATGGACGAGGAGGCATGAAAGCTGTGGGGATCATCAGGGCATGCTGCAAATGTACAGTGTTAACGGCCGACTGCGTTGTAAGATGCAGTAAGGCTGCATTCATTAAGGTCTGCATTTGAAGGCCGTTTGCTGTAATTTGTTGTTGTAGGACGTCGAACTTAGCATTGAACGCGGTTGTGTCGGTGACGTCATACATTTCTGGCAATTACTTTGCCTCCGATTTACCTAGAATAAGAGGAAAAAAATACTCGTAAATAATACTAAAAATAATAATAATCACGCACAATAATAATAACAACAACAACAATAATAATAATAATATAGCTAGAATAATAAACTAAAGTTTCCCAAATATCAATAGTTCCCCGGCAACGGCGCCAAAAACTTGATCGAGCGGATCGAGTAATAAAATAAAACGAATATCGACAACTATCCTACGCTCAACAGGCAAGTGTACCTATCGAAAATAGCATAGAAATGGCAAGTATTCGAGTATCGAACCCAAAGGAACTATATACTTCAGAAAACCGTCGTTTAAATATCCTAGTAAATATTTTTGGGTTGTTGAGACGGTAAATAACAATAATTGAAAATACAATTGAGTAAAATGGTATGGAGAAGAAAACCCTGATGGAAACAAACATATTTGAGCTTCGAATCCCCCTAGCTCGACCAAAACATATATCAAGTAGACGTAAGCAACGCTATTATTAGACCGTGGAGATTCCTACAACATGCGTACGGATTCATACGACTGACGAAACTGCGCCTTATCATACGAGACTCGCAAACAACTAATCAACGCATTACGTAGCCGGGCAAGCTTCCCTAACTACCTAACCGAGGATCGCATTAAAATCACGATGAATCCCGCTATTAGATTTGACTCTAATCCGGCGGGGTAGTTCAACCTATCTCTAGCGATGAGTTTATTCCGCTCGTTTACGAGTGGTCTAATCGTTCGCCCCTCTCTCGAGCGTAGCGTACGATTTCCCAACTACGTTAACTTAATCACATAGACATGATCGAGTTAACTAGACAATTTCAATCACATAGACATAATCAAAATCATATACTTCATAAACGAGTCATAATAATAACAAAACATCAAATACATGTAAACATACGATCGATGGCACTAGGGTTCATCTCATCTCAAATACACAATATTTAGCTACTCATAGTGATCACAGCAAAACACGTAATTAACATCGAAGATATCATAAATGCTTCCCTGAATTCGGCTTCGAAGTTAATCCCGTCCTTCACTGAGTATTTCTATCGAGCACGTGGTGAGCGAACTAAATATGTGTATGGGAGGTGTTCTTGGGTTTTAATGAGGCAACGTGTTTGTACATATATGAGCTTAGTTGTGTACCTTTTTACCTCACGTTCCTCTTCTCCCTCTCTTCTCTTTACAATGGCCCTTTATATAGACGTTCATCTCCATCACTGTTTTTTGCTCTTTTCTTCAACGTAAGTTCCAAGGAGTTGCCAAAATCAGATTTCTTGTCTCCCATGCTTAAAAGTATCCTCCAAAGTCGTAATTGTAGCCCAAAATTCAGATTTCTAGCCTCCAAAGTCGGATTTCTTGTCCCTAGTTTCGTTTCCAAGAAGATAAGATAAGTTAAGGATCATTTTCTTGTATGTGCTTGACTTTTAACATGGCCACATGGACGTTCACGGCCTAGTGTATGCATCCTCACGGCCGTGACAATGTTAAACCTGAAGAAAAACACGTCTCTGCCCATGTTCACGGCTTGGAGGCTTCACGTTCACGGCCGTGACAAGTTCGGGCTTAAAAATCGACTTTCTGCCCACATTCACGGCCTCTAGCACCTCCTTTCACGGCCATGACTGGTCCTTCACGGCTTGGTTGGTTCAGGTTCACGGCCGTGACATCATCGAGCAAGAAAATGGCATTCTGGTAGCATTCACGGCCTCCTGCATAACAGTCACGGCCGTGACTCTTTTTCTGCAAAACAACAGCAAGTTCAAAAATTCATATCTTTCGATCTACACATCGGATTTAAAATCCCTTTGGACAGAATCAAGATTTACGAGTCCTCTATCTATGGTTAAAATTTCAGGTCCATCGGACATCGTTTACCCTGTGATCATTGAGATAAACTTAACTGTCGCAAAACTGCCGTAAAACGTTTGATTGTGTTGTGAAACCATATTATAGTGCACAAATAATCAAAACGACTTAACTTGTCATGTAAACGACTTAAATATAACAAATATAAACGTAAGAAAATACGTTTATCAACGCGCGTCCTGCCCAAGGATCCCGCACATTGCGTCCCGCACATGTCTTCCAGAGTGCCGCGCACGCAACGCGCGTTCATGCCAACGTTGTGCATGTGTGCTGCGTGCAGTGCCTACTCTGCGCGCGTCGATGCCTAGTGCCTTGCTCGCCCCGTGCATATCCTGACTCGCCCATCGTGGCCAAGCCAGCGTACAGTGCCGCGCACGCTACCTAGCCTGCGCGGGGCTGCAGGCCCTGGCCAGGCAGGGCGTCCCATCAAGCAAACACCCCCATATGCATGGCACGTGCGTTTTTAGCCGAAGGTGATGCACAGCCACATCATCTCCAAAAGTTAGGTGTCTAACAAACCACCCACACTCAAAGTGCTCGACGCCGTAGTCATGGTTGTGGGGTTCTGAGCCTCCTCGCCAAGAAGAAGATCAGTTATTTTGCAAGACCGCCACCACAATGGCTTTCCCATTGCTAGCTTTGCTCTTATAGTGGACACCTTCAACAAAACATGGACATTTTTTGTTATTGATAAATAGTCCCCCGAGATGACGCATCACCATTGCCTTGGTACTCTTTAGGAACCCATTTACTAAAATAAGATCGAACTCGTCGGGTGGTATCACCATCAACTCGCATGGTCCCTCCCAGTCACCAACTCCGAGTTTCACATTGGCGCCTTTGATAGGTTTGGCTTCGGAATTTACTGCCTTCACATTGCTGGTGTGTTGAGTAAGCTCTAGCCTTAACTTCTCAAATTGACTCTCCGTAATGAAGTTATGAGTAGCGTCGGAATCCACCATTCCCAGTATTTCTCGGCCATCAATCAAAGTTTTAACATACATCAAGCCATTCGATGCATGTGGGTTCTGTTGGATTGCAGCCAACAAATATAATAGGTTGACTCTTGATAGTCCAGCTTCCTCATTACTGGATTGCTCCGTAGCAATCATAGCAGCCAACTTCGTTCTTTTCGAGCAGTCCCGCATGCGGTGATCACCATCACAGAGAAAGCAGACCTTGTTGGTCCTGTCGACCGTAAAAGGTTGCTTTTATTTCGATTTGGTAACCGTCACTTCCTTGGTTTTAGCGGATTCACCGAACTTGTCCTTTCTCTCGGACATGTCTTTATTCCTCCAAATATCATGCCTTGAGCGTTCCCCCTCAGGTCCACTAACCGTTTGAAAGTCAACCAAGCACTCTGTCGCGATCGTCACAGCATTCACGTCCTGAAGGCCTTGTCGATGCAGTTCGGTCTGCGCCCATGACTGTATTCCCGACATGAAGTTAAACAACTTGTCATCCTCGGACATATCTCGTATGTCCAACATGAGCGAGTGAAATTTCGTCACGTACTCCCTTATGGTTCCTGTATGCTCCAATTTTTGCAGGCACTCCCTTGCAATCTAGGAAGTGTTGCCACGGAGGAATTGATCCTTCAGTTCCTTCTTCAGAAATCACATGTTTCGATCTCGTGTCGTTCTGCCACAGCATCGCTCGAGAGCTTGCTCGCCACCAAAGTCGCATCTCCCCCAAGATACGAAATTGCGACCATCACCTTCTCGGCGTCTGGCACTCGGCAATCCTGAAAGTAGGTTTCCATGTCCCAAAGGAAGTTTTCCAATAACTTGGCATCTCTCGTGCCGAAGAAACACCTAGGGCCATGGCCTTTGTCTGGTTTGTTCCTCCTGTAATGTTCTCGACTGCCCGCCTTAGAACATGAAACTTCTCGTGCAACCTTTCTACTTGGGTGCTTGAGACTTGTGATCCTTCTTCTAAATCCAGCATTCTGCAGAAGATCCCCTCCACAGTTTCGCCCGGTGGTGGCGAAATAAGATCGTACAACATGGCAAGTTCCCCTTCCAACTCAGAAACCCGATTTCGCGTCGTCATGTATTGATTATCCGACATCTCAAGGCTAAGATGAAAGAAAACCAAGCACTCTGATACCAAATGTCACGACCCTTTCAAATTTCCATGGAGGTTCGTGTGGCCTAACTCGTCCCTACAAGTTTGTCAGCCCTTCAATTGATCTGTTCACTTGAATTCTTCCTCAAAGAACTCTCGTGTTTATGTGCTTAGCGTGCCTTCGTTTGTTTACTTCGTTTGAGTGAATAAAGCAAACAACAGAGTTACGGACAATACCCAACCGTTTCTTTTATTCCCAAAAAGACGACAAGGACTCTCACAAGAACACACTTTTACAGCACTATCTCGGATGCCTAAAATACAAGGCAACATAAGCTATTTATAGACTTCAACAAACCTGCAGTAGGCTGATTTCAAACCGGCTGCAACTGCTCCGGGGAGGTTCCTTGTGGACTAAAACTATTGTTGCAAATGAATCGAATTTTTTATTCGATACGATATTCTTCGAAATTTAGGATTCGAATTCTAGAAATTCGAATATAGAATCCGAATAAGGATATTCTTTTAGATACAAATAATTTCCGAATACGAATATGAATATGTCAAGATTCGATTCGAATATTATCCGAATATTTGAATTTGAATAATTTATTATATTTAAATTTGTTATATTTAAATAATATAATATACTGCTATATTTGCAATTAAGTTGACCCATTGATATCAAATACTAAGATATTAGGGCCCAGAAGTAAGCTATTTGGCCCAAGTATTCTTGAAATAACACAACATTAACCCATCAAATCCTCTGTTAAAAATAAAAATAAAAAAGTCTAATTAACACAAAGTTCAAACAGGTTTTTCATCCAATCATTTGTTAATACAACTGAAACCCTACACCCATCAACGTCTCGCCAAGCTACGGGCTACTGACGCCGACGATCACCACCTCTATCTCGGTTCTCTCTTGCATGGCTCGCCACCATTGTGTCTCGATGTGAAGGACTGAAGGTATTTACCCTCGGGCCTCGTCTATTTTAGTTCGAAATTGCACTAGGTATTGAGCCTTTGTTTATTTTAGTGAGGTATCTTGAAGTCCTAATACTGATGGTTTAATACGACGTGTGTTGAATATGACGAAGTTTCTCGTTAGCGTTGATTATTACTTGTGTAAACTTACATTGTTGTTGTGTGTAAACCATTGTGAAGTTTTTGCCTTTGTTTTCTGTTTGGAAGTGTGATCTATGAATTCCTCCAATGCAATGGAGCAAGCAGTCCAAGGAGATGGCATTGTGCAAATGGAAGAAACTCACGAGGTAGACATTATATATTATTTGAAATATAATATGTACTCAACTTTCTTTATATTTAATTTATTAAATATTTAATTAAAGGTATTAGTGAAACAAATGATGGAGTTGGTAGCATTGAAGATGAAGATGGTCCTGAAATTCAAGAGGTATGTGTTGAAGTTGAAGATGAGCCGGAAGAATACAATGATGGTGAAAATGATGAGGATGATGATGCAAGTCGGTTTCAAAGGAAAAAAAAAGAAGAAGAAGACTTCGAAAGCTTATCTTGATTTGTCGAAGTTACTACAATAGCGGAACTATTAAATAAATAAACATTGCAAGACCTACCCTCCTCTGTAGGCCAGCTTATTGCTACAATAACTCACCTTTGGACAAGTGGGGAAGCAAGCAACTTTGTATACAATCGGTGAAATCCAAGTTTGAGTTGCACTCCTTTATCAAATGGGAGATAAGATCATATAACAAAGAGAAGCTATTGCACATTGGATCCAATGCACGAGCAGCCATTCAATGTCGTGGAAAATTATGGCTTTTCATTTATGTTCAAAGTTAATCTTCCAGAATTTGAGAAGATCTCTCGCACAATAGGAAAGAACAATGTCATTAGTGTCTATGAGTTAGAGAAGAGGAAGTTATTATTGATCCTGAAAGCATCAATAAGATTTCATTGACCATCGACATTTGGAAGTCCAAGGTGCAAAAGATTCATATATGTGTGTTATCGGACACTTTGCTGACTTGGAATGGCAACTACAGAAACGGATTCTTAGCTTCATGCCTCTCCCACCGCCTCACGCCGGTAATGTTATTCTTAAAATCTTTTTATTTTACATTAATTATTAACTAGTATTTATTAATTCTATTGAATCATTGATATTTACTAGGTGTTGATATCTTTGATGGGCTTATGAAGTGCACAAAAGATTGGGGAATAGAACAAAAAGTCTTTACCATTTCCGTGGATAATGCTTCCAACAATGATTCTGCAATCCGAAATGCCGAAGAAACTTTCTCCAAGGGTCGTAAATTGCCATTGATGGTAAGATGTTCCACGTAAGGTGCACAACTCACATTTTAAATCTTATCGTTCAAGACGGTCTTCATGATATTCGATCCCATATTGAATATGTTAAAAATAGTGCGCGGTTCATTAATCAGTCAAAGTCCAGATTAAAAACTTTTCTAATATTATTCGTCACTTGGGAATCCAGTGAAGAGGTTAATCATTGATTGTCCTGCTCATTGGAAATCGACTTATGAAATGTTGGTTGAAGCTATCAAAGTTAAGGATGCTTTTCATATATATGCACAAAGAGAACCTTTTTACAATTCTTATCCGAGTTCAGAAGATTGGAGTAAAGTCGAGGATGTTGTTGTAATTCTAGGAGTATTTTATGAAGTCACACATGTAATTTCGGGTACCGATTATCCTACCTCTAATGTTTTTCTTGTTATTTGGAGAGTCAAGCACGTGCTAAATGAGAGGAAAACCATTCCGATGAGTTCATTAGAGGAGTGATTCGAAGATGAAACATAAGTTTGATAAATATTGGGGCAGCTGCAACCTTTTGATGGCTATTGGAGCCATACTTGATCCCAGGTTTAAAATGAGGTTACTTGAATTTGCTTTCAAGATAATATATAATGATGTATATGCACGTGCAAATATGTCAAATGTTCAGGATGCATTGTATGAACTTTACTTTGAATATGTCCAAGATGATAGTCTGAAATCTCGTAAAAGTTCATCATTTATGCCCGGTACGAGTTCTTCTGCTTTTAGTACGAGCTCCACTTCTAGAGGAAAGCTAATACCTTCTGGTTTATCTATGTTTGATGAGTATTTGAACACCGTTCAAGTTGATGGGCCTATTAAGTCGGAGTTGGATATTTATCTAGATGAAAGGGGTGTTTAGAAGCCAAGAAGGGGAGGTCACTTGTGGTTTTGATGCATTGGCTTGGTGGAAATCTCAAGTATTAAAGTTTAATATTTTGTCGAAATTGGCTCGTGATGTTTTAGCTATTCCTAGTAGCACTGTGGCATCGGAGCTACATTTAGTGCTGGCACCCAAGTTTTGGATCCTTATCATGCTAAGTTGTCATCCTATATGGTACAAGTTTTGATATGTGGAGCAGATCGGGTTCGACAACTTCATGGAATTAATAAATCCATTATGACATACGTAAGTTATTTCTTATTTTTTTATATATCACCGGAAAATACATTGTTACTTGTAGGTTCTTTTCTTTCTTGCCAATTGACATGCCACTGTGGCATATTAGCTGTATGTGCTTTTCTTTGTTGCAATTTGTATTAGTTGTATGTTCATCAATATAGATAATTTTTTTCGTTGTCATATGTCACTTTGACTAATTCCTTATCTTGTTTATAGGTGGAGGAAGAATCAGTTGATGTGGTATTGCAAGGGTGATGGTCGAAAGCAAGTTATGTTGATTATTTAGAATATATTGGTGATAGATTAGATGGGTCTTTTGTAAGATTAACTTGCTGAACGAATGATGTTTGTTGGTACTAGGTGTTGACTGTGTTTATTGGTGTTACTTGCTGCTGAACGATGACCTTTTTGTAAGATTTATGTCTCTTTATTATTTTATTTGTATTTTTTGTTTTATACAGGTATCGTAAAAAAATTCAAATCCTAATATTCTTGAATATATTCGAATATCATAATTGAATCGAATACTAATCAATTTTAGGATTCGAATAAAGAACGAATCTGAATCCGAATATTCAGAAAACTAAACGAATCCAAATAGAATATGGCAGTATTCAATACGATTTTTGTTCGTTTGCAACCCTAACTGAAACTGCCTGGCTGCCAGGCACTTTCTTGCTTGCTGGCTCAGGGATGTTTTCGGCCAGGCTGAATCAAGGAACTGTTCGCCAGGCTAGGCCGAGTTGCCCTGAAAACTGCTCGTCAGGCCAGGCCAAACCACTCTTATAACTTCTCGCCAGGCTAGGCTAAACCGCCCTGGAAACTGCCGCAACTGCTCGCCGGGCCATGCCGGCCGAGCCATCTTGGGACTTGGCCAAGAATCGCCTGCATGGTTAGGCGCTGCACCAAGCCAGCATCCAATGTCTCGCGCACTCATGTCATTGGCGCGTGAGTCCTCGCCAAGGATCCTGCGCGCCGCGCGCGTTCATGCCAACTTTGTGCCTGTGTGCCGCGCGCAGTGCCTACTCTGTGTGCGCCAATGCCGAGTGCCTTGCGTGCCCCGCGCATATCCTGGCTCGCTCATCGTGGCTAAGCCAGCGCACTGCCGCACGCTGCCTAGCCTTGCCCGCGCGCAGTGTGCTGTGCGGGCTGTATTCCTCGCAAAACCCGGCCAGGCCCTGGTCAGGCGGGGCATCCCACCAAACACCCCTCATATTATGCGTGGCACGTGCGTTCTTAGCTGAAGGTGACGCACGGCCACGTCATCCCCAAAGTTAGGGGTCTAACACTGTGTTATAAATCGTTCTGTATATTAGATCCACGATGTAAGTCGTAAGATTAAGGAAAACTGGTATAGTACCTTTTATGTTATTTAAGCTCACGTTATAATAAAATCAACAATTACTTGTCATAGTAGTACATCCTATATATACGTTTAAATGTAGTTTTCTAGTGATGTTGACACGTGTCATGTCAATTAAATATATTTAATTATTTATTTCTTGAGATACTGATAAAACCACCCCACACCCCTTTCACAAAAAAAAAAAAACTAATCAACCCATGTTTTATCATAAATCAATTCTTTATTAGTTAATTCAAAATGCTTAATTAAGTTGTATAATCGATTCAAAACAATTATAGATATCTATGACCCGTGCATTGCACGGGCAAAAAACTAGTTTCAAAAGCATTTTAATGTAGCAAGCAATCTCCATACCGTTTGTTTAGAAATAAAATCTATGCCAAAATTATGGCCTTACTTAATTGCCACCTTTTATATATGGATGGCTAGTTGCATATCATTTAGTCAAAGTTTGTTGAATAAAAATACCTTTTTTGGGTGTTTCTTAGTTATATACACACCTCAAAGTGATTCCTAAACGGGTTGAGAATTATTAAACATGAAGGGAAAAGAAAACGAAGGACAAGGATCAAAGTAAACATAAGATAAACAACTCATACATATGATCTCACTACGTAGAACATTACACCTCCCAACACTTGAACAAGAAAATCATTAAATTGCACACAACACAATGGAGTTTCATTGAATGTGACTAGACAACATTACCAAGAACCTCCTTATTCATACATTATTCTATTATCACGTAAAACATGATAATAACTACGCCCTCCACAAAACACGGTACGAGAGATCGCCAATGTAATTATTTCTTGGAGCCGTTAATGCATATCCATTGTCCGATGAAGATTGCATCACAGTTGACGTTAGGGTTAATAGCTAACAAAGCTTCAAGGGTCAATTTATTGGTAGTTGCTATTCCACTACAAGTGTCTCCACTCGCAACTCCAACCACAGTTTGACATGTAAGAGTTGAGCTCCCTTTTACATGCAACAACAAGAAGCACATCATCCATCATATGTCTTAATGCAGTAAACTCTACTCATTAGGAATGCAATATCGAAAAATTTAATATATGCTATCAATCTATTTAAATCTTAGCACACATGAAGGGGCTAATAAATTGACTCCTATCTATAAGTTGAGACATGAAAGACAGATTCCTATCTGTTGTACTTTAAGATACAGCTCTTAATTGAAAGATGTGAAATCAGTCAACTAAATTACCAGAAATAACTGATCTGCTTTCCACAACAGCTAATATGAGAACAAGGGAAAGGATCAAAGCGTAATTCAAGAAAGTCGAAGCATTGTTGCTCGTCTTCGCCATTCTGAAACTTTGGGTTTTTAATCAATTTTTTTTTTTTGAATTTGAGGTGCGCTCGATCTGTAATTTCTCAGTTGTGTGTTGGCTCTAATAGGTTTCCAAGTATTTATAACAAAGATTGTGTAATAAATCTAAAAACAAAGTCCAACGAGTATTGTTATGTGATGGCGCCTTTGCAACAATGAACATTAAACTAAATGATTATTTTGTGAATAACACAATGTTATTATTAGCATCGATATAAAACGTCCGATCACGGTAATCTATGCAAATCTTTATAGTCATCATCGCCAAGTAAATGTCTTAGATAATTTATATTATAGTTGAGTTATAAATGATCTTTTGTGAATGAGAATTAATTAAAAAAATATTTCTACTTATTGAAGTGGGCTTTGAAATTAAATGTTATTGGGCTTCGGTTTAGCCCAATAACGGCCCAACTTCTAGAAGGCCCAACTTCTAGAAGTTGGGATTGGTGGCTTTGTAATTGAGTGGTCTTTTAACCACTCCTCAACTCAACTCACGTTATATCATCTAATTATTAAAAAAAAATATTATTTTTTAATTACAACTCACGTTGTATCTACTCTCCGCTAACCGAAAGCACTGAATATCGGGGTGAGTTCATCCGGACAGTGTGTCTAACATACGCTTCGGCTTACTGTTCCAGATAAAGTTCACACGTGTCACTTGCCGCCGACAAGACCGAGAACTAACAATTTTAACATAATCAATCATATATCGAACTTGGTCACAAATGTGATCAAACTTTGGCTATTCTCATATTTGATTGATGAGCTATATTAGGCTTCTGAACATGGTATCAAAGTTTCGAGAGGCAGTCAATGCATTTTCAATAATCACGTGACCAAGATTTTCGGTTTCACTTATACTTGACAACCTTCAAAAACTCCGATGTGTCATATCACAACACAACCACAACTAGCCGAGGATTTACACCTCCAAAAAAAAAATAATAAAATAAAATAAAAAAATACTCAAGACAGCCAAATCAAATACTACAAGATGTACGCGCACGCACGCACACATATATATTATAACATTACAAAACACAATAAAATCACTACAGAATAAAATCACTAAGCACGAACATTAACTTAGGCCCCAACAACTCAAGTACATGGCTGTCCTCAAAGATTCCTCAGCTTGTTTCATTTGAAGATCAGCAGCTTTAAAGTTAGCAACAGATAGTTGTTTCTTCTTCTTCTTCCTAGATTTCGTCGAAGATGATGATGAGTCTTTGATTGATCTTACGAAGGAATCAAGCCTCGATCCTTGCTCTTCGATCGCCTGCACAACCCTACTAAACCCTTGGTTCAATATTCTGCCACTACTCATCTACGTATATATTATATATGCGTGTGTATAACTAATTAACAAGCAGTCAAAAACCTCAAAAAAGATTTTAGTTGAATAAAATGGCGGCGAGGAAGATTCTTGTGCACTAAAGGCAACTATATCTATGGATGGTAATGGACAAGGTTCTTTCCATTTTGCTACTTATATAGGATGAGGATAAAATATGATGATTGATTTCATGATAGACTAAATTCAATAACCGGATATTGAAGGTGAAACGGTGGGGTTTTCTGTGATGAAAATGCCTATAGTCTATAGTTTTATTGTGGTAACTGACACGTGTCAGTTTGAGAGATTGAATAGATAGGCGAAGAGATTAGTATTGCTAGCTTGATAAGGTCAGATCTCATATGGACTGTAAATTAATCAAGATATGTCAGAAAAGATATTTTATTAGTCTTCTATAATTGCATGTTTATCTTAAAAAAAGAAATCATACGAATTCACGTGACGGTATGGGAACCTTAGTTCGTGGAGTTAGTGACGTGTATTTAGTAGGAGGTGGTGTAATAAATGACCATAGTCTATGTTTATCTTAAAGACTTGGGCAATGAAATTAAGATATGAGTCCAACGTTAGAGGCCCAATAGTGCATTTCACCAAATCAGCATAAAAAAAACCATCTTTCGCTGACCAATCGTTTCATTTTTAAGGCTCGCCATGGTTGTCCTCAGCTACTACTCCTCGGCTCTTCGATTGGCAGCTCCGCCTCGTCTCCGACGTACGCACCTCCGACAATGCGTCTCCGCCGTGAGGTGAGGCGTCCTATAACCGCCGACTGCCTCTTTCTCGGGATTGAGGGCATTGCGATGCTCTTTGCTTTTAACGTCATTCCTTTTTTGTTTTTTTTTTGGTAATTTGATAGTTGCTATTTTCTTTCGTATTGCAGGTCAAGTCTAAGCCTTCCTTTTCAAGAGGAAAAAGCTGAGCACTATCAGCATATTCAAGCAGCTGTTGACGTCGTCGTTCGCGCTTGCACTCTCTGTGTCGATGTAAATTTTTACTTTTTGTTTCTGTTATTGTTCAATTTTACTTCTCTGTTAGCTGTTCTTGGTAAGCGATTTCTGGGAACTATGTATGTTTTTCTAATGTTTATTTCATACGAAGTTAGGTGCAGAAATCATTGTTTTCAAGCGACGGAAACGTAGTGGAGAAATTGGATCAGACGCCCGTCACCGTTGCTGATTTTGGAGTCCAAGCTCTGATTAGCCTCGGTTAGTTTATTGACTACTGACTGAGTTAGTAGATGAAAAGAAACATGAACTGAAAGAAAGAAGTTGATTTTGATTACTGTTTCCTTTTGCGTATTTCAGTCATTAGTTCGTTCTGTAATAATTCGTTTGCTGTTGTGTCAGAGATGGGGAAACTGTTTCCCTCGATTCCATTGGTAGCAGAGGAGGATTCATCATTCCTCCGTGAGAATAACTTAGGCGATGCTGTTTTTGAAGTGTGCAACGATAGAGCAACAAATACAGACGAATTATGCCAAGAAGAAGTTTTACGAGCAATTGACAGAGGCGGAAAAGATGCACATGTTTTTGGACCTGATCCCTCTACTTATTGGGTGAGCTCCATTCGTACTTGGAAGTGTAACTTTATAACGAAATTCTAATTACTTATAAATCGCCGCAGCTAGTTCATTCCTCTTTGTGTGCAATGTAAGGTAAGAGTGTCAGTGTTCCAAAATCTTGTATAAATCTTGATATGCAATGGGGAACGAAGTGACATAGTTCGTACTTACCCATCTTGTTATGAACAAGTTCAACGAATTTGAGATTTCAACAGATATTGGATCCTATCGATGGGACACGAGGATTTGTGAAGGGCGGTGATGCACTTTATGTGGTATGTCCCCCTCGCCCTAAGCCATGATTTTGTATGGAGTTTGATAGATATTTTGTCTCGAGAATATTGCATCTTTGTTTGGCAGACACACCTTAAATATGCTGATATCTCAGATCACAGTTTCATCTTTGGGGAAGTGAAGCCTAACTTATAGTTCTTTTATTTACTTGAAGCTATAATATCAGTAATTAAGAAGTCTTTCTCTGAAAACACCTATTGTCTGTCTAAGTTGTATGAGGAATCTCCAAAATCACTCATTTATTATGACACAGTGTACCGTGTAACTGTAGATAGGCTTGGCGCTAATAGTAAAAGGGAAGATTGTATTGGGTGTAATGGGATGCCCCAATTGGCAAGAAGATGACAATACCGATTCCAACTTTGGAACCATTATGATTTCCCACGTCGGTCGTGGGACTTGGAGATCGAAACTATGGAACAAAGAAGGCAGGTTTTCTCAAAATTGGATCAGATGCTCAGTCGATGGATTTCGCTTAGTTCACGAGGCTCGTTATTGCATCCCAGAAAGCCAAACGTGGGACTCTTTCCCTTTGTCCACGCAGTTCAGTGCTAACTCTGTCAGGGAGGAGGTTGTCCTCCTGCCTAAGTGCTGTGGAAGGTATGTGTCTTGTCTCAATTTCATGCCTTTCTTTCCTCACAATTCTGGATTATTACATGTTATATATTCATGGCTATACAGAGATATATGTAATAGTTGGAAAGGAAAGAGCAATGCTTGCCACTTACTTAAGTCATACCTCTCATTTGTCTCCTCCCAATTCGCAATTTCATACTGAGAATCATGACTCTGAATCTCAAGTTGCCTTTCTTTGCAGTCTGTGTAAGTATCTTATGGTTGCATCTGGGAAGGCATCCGTTTTTATTGCTGGAACTAGGAAGACAAAGATCATTCGGGTACATATATATACATATATATATATATATAGTCAATGCTTAAGCCATTCAATCAAATTTTTTTCGAGGTATTTGATATGTTCTCATTTCGAAATGAACTGTAGGCATGGGACCACGCCGTAGGAGTTATTTGTGTCCATGAAGCTGGAGGAAAGGTATGTGCATAAATTCTCATTACATATATCTTCATCTGTGTGCATGTGCATTGAGAATAATTTGTAAATCTTTGCCAAGGATGAATGTGTTTCTATGACTCGAAACATTTAAGGAACTATATATAATGTATAATGTTCGATCTATCGATAAGGTTTCTGACTGGAAAGGAAATGAGATCGACTTTGCCGAAGATGAAGGAGAGCGAAGGGCTGTATTTCCTATTGGCGGAGTTCTGGTGACAAATAGTTTATTACATGATCAGATTTTGGAGATTTTATCATCCTCTTGAAGTTATTCATTTGATTCAATTTTAGTACACCTTAATTTCACGCCCTTGTAAATCTTTCTCCATTTCTATATGTAATATATACTTCTGAATATTAGATTCTGCATTCTGTACTTGTGAGATATACGATCTTCACATATACAGTAATTCATACCATGTGTATTATTTTGATGCGTATGACTTCGTTAGTATCGTTGACGCCCGAAACAAGAAGACAAATGAAAGATTTCGTGATTTAAATAATCATCTAATATCTTATTCGAGTATTATGATATTATTTGGAAGTCTCCCGAGCTTCTCCTATGTATAGCCAGATGCTACACATGAAAATTTTAGATTATATAAACTCTACGACATCAAATAAGTGACCATCTTATTATTATTATTATATATAATGCACTCAATTTAATTAAGATTGCTGCTGGTCCACTCCGTGCATGGCTTTTGGCTGCAGGCGTTACTTACGTATGCTGCCGTTACTTTAATATGCAATTAATTATCTTTGTAATGTATGTGTTAATCCCCCATCGTTATCCATTTTGTATTTTTATTAATTTCATGAACGTAATTGCCCTCGGCACACACGCCTGCGTATGTATATTTATTTGAATATTATATGCTATATTCCATAGATTGGACTTGGACCGCTGTTCTTTGGATTAGTTTATTATTTGGGTTTTTCTGAACCATGTGTTGAAAATTAGATGTGTCCATACAACGGCAAGTGTGATCGACGTTTGGTCAACGATGAAACTGTTCAGTATGTGTCTGCGTGTAAGATACGTGGACCTTGCTCGATAAATAGAGCAACATTTGACGCAGAAATTAATAAATAATGAAATAATAATTTGACGATGCATAGGTAGGAAGCATGATCTTCAAATTCTTGATTTTAAACAAATGAATTTATAGTAATAGATTTGAAGATATAAATGTGCCTAAGAGGGGGTGAATTAGGCCTATAGAAATTTTTGCTTCTTTTCACAAATGCTAAGTGTGGTGACTTAGATATGCCTATTGATGCTTTTGACGTGTATGCCTGATATATCCTAGTTCGTCGGATGTGTTTTGGGTCTGTCTCACTGTGATAAGGAAATAACTGAAAAGTAAATGTGAGACAGGATTTTTATAGAGGTTATATCCCCAACTGGGGTTTACTCCTCTCCTTGGGGTTTGCTCCCCAAGAGTTTAACCAATCACTATAATGCACCGTAGCTGGATACAAAACTGATTGGTTAGCCCAATACACAACCGAAACAAGTCGAACACTAGCCACTACTAGGTTACCACACGCCGAGTTTCGTTCCGTGGAATCTCCTTGATCCCGACAGACACAGCTCGCTACCGAAGGGCCCCCGGACTTGTCCTTCCCTTCGCGTGTGCGTAAACGTCGACCTTGCCTCCTTGGTATTGCTCACGTCCGAAGACAACACGTCCGAAGACAGAATGTATGGCAGGAGGTTGGAATATCAAGGTGAATCACTCGCTCAGTGATGGATATGCAAGTTAAAGCTCAGGTAGGCAGAAAGCTATCGCAAGTGGAAACTCAGGAATCTCTCAGTAACTGTTTCTGCTCAAGACGCTTATATTCGTAGGTTCGCAAATTCTTAGTTAGCTTCGAAGATCTGAAGTGTGGCTCATATATAACCCTCTTCAATCAACACTTCACATGGAAAATCATATCATACAATAATCACCAAATCAAGCATAGTTTCCATGCAATTTTCGAGTCAATCATACCATATAAATCATGCTTTTTAACAAATCATCACAACGGTCATATAGCACATTAAAGCATGATTATTTTCCATATAAGAGCTTATTTAAGCATGAATATATTCCACATAAAGACTCAATTTCGTTCTCATGCATATTTAATCACTTCACATATATTTACCATATCAGAACTTTCCATAAGTGATTCCCTGCTATCTGTTTCTGGTATAAATCAATCAAGACTAACTTTCCAAACATAGCACATGAGATAGCATCACATAAGCACGTTTTCCATGTACAGCTCATAGTATTAGATCAATATATTTACCATGTTTAGCACGCAAATCAGATCAGAGCATATTTAATTCGATTTATCATATCATGACAGAACTTTCCTTATTTCAGAGATCACACCCGTTATAGCACATACCATATAAGAGCACCTTATCCATAAGGTTAATCAAATCGAATCTTTCCTAATTATAATATTCTAATCAGCATAAGGAAAGATATCAATTCAATATATCGCATTTAATTCAATGCAAAGCAAGCAAGGATCATACATATGATTTTCGTCCAGGAATAAACTAGTATCAACGGATATATCACTTTCCTTATATAAACAGCATATTTTCCATATATAGCTCAGTAGGATATCTCATGCATTATTTCCATATATAGCACAGTACGATATATCCTATCTCATGGACTGTCTATAACATGCGATCACCTAGTTCCATCAAATCATCACAGAATCACACGCAATTCAAATATTCAACACTTAATCGATTTTATAGCCCATAAACAATGCATGGTTGAATATTAACATGAACTTAGACATTTTATTTATCCCAAATCGAATTGCTTATTTTATAGACCTAATGTCATTACAATTACATCGTTCATCAAAACTCTCTAACATATACGGACCAAAAAAGGTCAACATTCTCCCCCTTTTTGATGATGACATGTAATTGATGCAGCACGGAAGCAAGTAAGCATATTCGATAATGCAAGTCCTAGCGCATATGTCTAAGTGTTCCATAATCACAAAGCAGAGCATATGATATTTCCTAATCGCATATGATACATATTTGCTCCCCCTGCCTAAGTGCAGTTATCTATATGACATGCAAAGATATATCATGAATGAATTTGCTCCCGCTGTCTAAGTGCAGATATCTCATGTCATACTTAACGATATATCGTGGATGCAAAATTTTAAGTTACCCGTAAGTGTGCTCCCCCTGCCTAAGTGCGCAATTTCCAAACATGATTCAAGCAGCAGATAATCATCGCAGCAGGCACTTATCACTTATCAAGAAATCTCACAAACATTAATTAGCGCAGATAAGTATCAGAGCATCACTGTAACAGAGCATAAGATCACGCATCGCAGTATAAAGGCATCACAGATATATCAAAAGTGCAGCTATTCCATTCGTGAGTGCACATATTCATATCACATATGCAGATATTCCATGTAAGGCGTTTAAACACCAGAGCAAACATATTATTGATGTTCAGAAATTCTACCAAGCTACATCGGTTTGCTCCCCCTGTCTATATGAGGTTATTCCAAATGTCCACATCATAAATTCAAATTTCCACTTAGAGCATAGATAGAAATCATATAGGCAAAAGTCAGAATTCACATACCATTATAAAGTGCAGCTATTTTTCATGCAAATTCAGTCAGCACACACAAGCACTAAGATATATCGTAGGCGCATAAAAGGAATATCGCACACAAATCATCTCGAATATCAAGGACATTTCTTAGACCCCTTATATCATTAATTACTCAGATTTCTCCCCCTTCAGCATCAAAAAGGGATATACTAAGGCTTTAAGGCTGAAACTTAGCGTAAAATAACTAAGAAGAATGAGAAGGAAGGAAGGAATAACTTATCAGAAAACGTTCTCAAGGATGGAATCACATTAGATCTGGCAGATATAACAGACTTGTTCAGCTCCCTGTGATCTGATCAGAACTCTTAAAAGCTGGAGTATAACTTAGATGATTTTCAAGAAGAGAAACCGTGAAGTTCGAATTTGAGGTAAGGAAGGAAGAAGTATCGAGTGATCTCATTTAAAAAATGGGCAATTATCCAAGAGATATAGTTAGATAGGATAAACTTGGCGTAAATAGAATTAAGAAGATATGATTTTCAAACCGAATTTTGGATTTCAAAAAGAAAGTGAAAACTGTCAATCAGTGCTCCAGGGATCTCAGAGTGAATGGACGAGATCTCATAAATAAGGAAAAGATTTATTAGGGCTGAATAAGAAGGATCCAAATTTCCTGAAATAACTTAGCGGCTGAAAAGAGATCTATGAATATCTTCCTAACATAACTTAATCACATTTTAAGATACGATCTAAAGGATCCGAAATTCCTAAAATGTCGCAGTCACATCCTAAGGTGAGATTTAGAGATTCAAGATTCCTAAAATAGCATTGGTGACTAAAAGAACAAACTTATGCTGGAATTCACTATGAATCTTTTCCTAAAATACTAAAGTGACACTTAATGATAAGGACAATAAGATCCGAGAATAGTCGACGGCCGAAAGAATGTCCTAGATTAAGATAACTACGAATTTCTACCTAAAATAGAATGATCTAGAGCAAATAGCATTATTAGGTAGATTTACTAACCTTATTTAGCTCGATGATTCCCAATCGATCACGGATGTCGCAGAATCTTGCCTCAATTAGGGGTTTCGTAAAGATATCAGCAAGCTGATCATTTGTTCCTACGAATTCCACACTGATATTCCCCTTCTGAACATGGTCTCGTATGAAATGATGTTTAACCTCTATATGCTTAGTACGAGAATGATGCACGGGATTCTTAGTAATACTAATGGCACTAGTGCTATCACACAAAATAGGAATTTTGTCATAACTTAACCCGAAATCACTAAGGGTTTGTTTCATCCAAAGAACTTGTTGACAACAATTTCCTAAGGCCATATATTCAGCTTCGGTTGTGGAGAGGGCGACAGCATTTTGCTTTCTACTAGACCAAGTTACCAAGGAATTCCCAAGTAATTGGCAAGTTCCACTGGTACTTTTCCTATCTTCCCTACAGCCAGCATAGTCGGCGTCGGAATATCCCATTAAAGGGAAATCATCCGTATAGGAGTACCACAGACCAAAATTGACAGTACCCTTGATATATCTAAGTATCCGCTTGACAGCGGTCAAGTGGGATTCCTTAGGGTCAGACTGGTATCTCGAACACATACCAACAGCAAACATGATATCAGGGCGACTAGCACTTAAGTAAAGAAGGCTTCCGATCATACCTTGATATTCTGTTTGATCAACAGGTTTACCTGATTCATCACTGTCTATTTTTGTGGTCTGATGCATAGGGGTGGAAATCGCTTTGGAATCACTCATCCCGAATTTAGTCAGTAATTCCCTGCTGTATTTCGTCTGGGATACGAAGGTTCCATTGTCAAGCTGCTTTATTTGCAACCCGAGGAAGTAGTTCAGCTCACCCATTAAGCTCATCTCAAATTCCTTCTGCATAGACTTAGAAAATTCCTCGCAGAGAAGGATATTAGTACTTCCAAATATGATATCATCAACGTAAATTTGGACCAGTATCATGTGATCACCTTCATACTTAATAAATAGCGTGTTATCAATAGTCCCAGTCGAGAATCCTATGTCAATCAGAAACTTACTTAGCCTTTCATACCATGCCCTAGGAGCCTGCTTTAAGCCATATAATGCTTTATTTAATTTAAAAACATGATTTGGAAAATCTTCCCTAGCAAAACCCGGTGGTTGTTCTACATAAACTTCCTCATTTATAAAACCATTTAAAAATGCACTTTTTACGTCCATTTGAAAAAGTTTAAAACGTTTAAAGCATGCATATGCAAGTAAGACACGTATAGATTCTAATCTAGCTACCGGTGCAAAAGTTTCATCGAAATCAATACCTTCCTCCTGGGAATAACCTTTTGCAACTAACCTCGCTTTGTTTCTTGTGACATTACCGTGTTCGTCGAGTTTGTTGCGGAAGACCCATTTGGTTCCTATGATGGATTTATCGTCTGGTCTTTTTACGAGTGTCCACACTTCGCTCTTTTCGAACTGAGATAACTCATCTTCCATGGATGAGACCCAAGATATATCATCTAGATCTTCATGGACTGTCTTTGGTTCCATCATTGAAAGTAGTACATCATGAGATTCCTCCGTATCTTGATTTCGTACAGTTGCTCGAGTTTTGATTCCAGATCTGATATTTCCTATCACTTGATCTGTTGGATGACTGGACGCATGTTTCCATTTTCTAGGTTGCAGCTCTCCAGCTTCTGGTTCCACTGCTTCAGTATTTTCGTCTTTAGGAATATCTTCCTCACTGTCTTTAATATCCTGCAATTCTGCACAGGGCAAATCTATACCTTCCTCATCAGTAGCATCTGTGTTAGGCATCTCATCAAAAGTAACATGTATGGATTCCTGAACAGTCACCTTTCTTTTATTATAAACACGATATGCCTTAGACGTAAGACTGTAACCAAGGAATATCCCTTCATCAACCTTAGAGTCAAATTTTCCTCTCTTATCTCTATCGTTCAAGATAAAACATTTGCATCCGAACACATGAAAGTAACCTATATTTGGAGTTCTACCATGCCAGATTTCATAAGAAGTCTTTTTTAATATCGGCCTGAGGAAGACACGGTTAGACACGTAACAGGCTGTACTAACGGCTTCCGCCCAGAACTGTTTAGGAATATCATACTCATGTAACATAGATCTAGCCATTTCCTGTAATACCCTGTTTTTACGTTCAACAACACCGTTCTGTTGGGGGGTTATAGGAGCAGAGAAATTATGACTATATCCATACTGATCACAGAATGATGCAAACGACTTACTATCAAATTCCAGACCGTTATCACTTCGTATCCTACATAAGTTCGTTTCTTTTTCATTTTCAAGTCTCTTTACTAGCGATGCAAAGTTATCTAATGCCTCATTCTTATGTGCAAGGAATATCACCCAAGTATACCTGGAGTAATCATCAACGATGACAAAGGCATATCTTTTACCTCGCAGAGACATCGTCTGAACCGGACCAAAAAGGTCTAGATGCAGCAGTTCCAGAGGTCTGGATGTAGATATCACATTCTTTGCTTTGAAAGATGTCTTAGTCTGCTTGCCCATCTGGCATGCCTTGCATGTTTTGTCCTTGACAAACTTTATGTCAGGAACACCTCGTATCAGTGCATTGCTTGTAATGTGAGATAGTAATTCCATGTTGGCATGTCCTAGGCGTCTGTGCCATAACCAGGTGTCATCCTGTGTAACTGCTAGACACTTGACGTTCTGGTCAGCAATATCATCCAGAGTAATACAGTAAATATTTCTATCCCTAGATGCACTAAACAATACCTTATTTTCATTTCTAACAACGCACTTATCGTTTTCAAACGTGACCGTATGACCTTTATCACATAGTTGACTAATACTAATGAGATTATGTTCTAGATTCTTAACTAACCATACGTCATCTATAGTAGTATGTAAAGTGTTACCGACAGTTCCAACTCCTATAACCTTAGCTTTTGTGTTGTCGGAGTAGGAGACATATCCTCCATCATACGCTTTCACCGACACAAACTTACTGATATCACCTGTCATATGGTGGGAACACCCACTGTCGAGGTACCACTTGTTCTTCCTACTGGATTTTCTTCTTTGTACCTGATCATCATCCGCGGCCATGTAGGCGAGATCTTCCTCCTCTTCGCTCCCGGCCTCTTCCCAGTTTGTGACCATGGCCTTCTGCTTCTTTGTCTTTTTGTCACCATTTTCCATCGGGCAGTTTGAGGCAAAGTGGCCTGGCTTGTTGCACTTGAAGCATTTCTGTACATTGTTGCCGGATGACGATATTCCCTTGTTCCTAGGCTGGAACTTGGAGTTTCCCTTGAATTTTCTTCTTAGCCGAAATTTATCGAATTTCCTGGTTAGCATGGCGATCTGTTCCAGCAGGTCTTCCTCAGTTTCTTCTTCTTCGCCCTCAGAATCGTTGTCTTGTTCAGTGTTGAAGGCGATGTTGGGTTGATTTCGGACCGGTGGTTTTTCCATGATGGAGATCTGAGTCATCTCGTAGGTGGTCAGAGATCCGATCAGTTCTGACACTGAAAGTTCGTCCAAGTCCTTTGCTTCGTAGATGGCAGTCACTTTGGGATTCCATTCTCTAGGAAGAGATCTCAGGATTTTTCGCACCTTCTCACCATCTTCTATTTTCTTTCCCAAAGAGAACATTTGATTAATGATGTTCATGAATCTGGCATACATGTGGCTTATGGTCTCGTTGTCCTCCATCTTGAACAGCTCGTATTGGTGAGTCAAGAGGGCTATCCTTTCTTGCACAACTCGAGTGGTTCCTTCATGTGTGACTTGAAGCATGTCCCACATATTTTTGGCAGATTCGCATGAGCTTACACGATTGTACTCTTCTCTTGTGAGTGCGCAAGCTATCATGTTCTTTGCTTTGGCATTTAGGGAGATTCCTCGCTTGTCTGCTATATTGTAATCAAGACCTTTCTTTGGAGTTCCATCTTCATTTTTGGGAATGTAAGGTCCTGTTGCGATGATATCCCATAGGTCGTAGTCTGTAGCGATCAGGAATTCCTTCATGCGATTTTTCCATATGGCGTAGTTTGTCCCGTCGAAGAGTGGTGGCCTGGAATGGGATTGTCCCTCTGCAAAAACATCAAAACTCGAAGAAGCCATTAGATCTTTAACTCAGGCTTGTTAGGCCCGTCGTTTGAGTAACCCGCTCTGATACCAAATGAAGATATAAATGTGCCTAAGAGGAGGGGTGAATTAGGCCTATAGAAATTTTTGCTTCTTTTCACAAATGCTAAGTGTGGTGACTTAGATATGCCTATTGATGCTTTTGACGTGTATGCCTGATATATCCTAGTTCGTCGGATGTGTTTTGGGTCTGTCTCACTGTGATAAGGAAATAACTGAAAAGTAAATGTGAGACAGGATTTTTATAGAGGTTATATCCCCAACTGGGGTTTACTCCTCTCCTTGGGGTTTGCTCCCCAAGAGTTTAACCAATCACTATAATGCACCGTAGCTGGATACAAAACTGATTGGTTAGCCCAATACACAACCGAAACAAGTCGAACACTAGCCACTACTAGGTTACCACACGCCGAGTTTCGTTCCGTGGAATCTCCTTGATCCCGACAGACACAGCTCGCTACCGAAGGGCCCCCGGACTTGTCCTTCCCTTCGCGTGTGCGTAAACGTCGACCTTGCCTCCTTGGTATTGCTCACGTCCGAAGACAGAATGTATGGCAGGAGGTTGGAATATCAAGGTGAATCACTCGCTCAGTGATGGATATGCAAGTTAAAGCTCAGGTAGGCAGAAAGCTATCGCAAGTGGAAACTCAGGAATCTCTCAGTAACTGTTTCTGCTCAAGACGCTTATATTCGTAGGTTCGCAAATTCTTAGTTAGCTTCGAAGATCTGAAGTGTGGCTCATATATAACCCTCTTCAATCAACACTTCACATGGAAAATCATATCATACAATAATCACCAAATCAAGCATAGTTTCCATGCAATTTTCGAGTCAATCATACCATATAAATCATGCTTTTTAACAAATCATCACAACGGTCATATAGCACATTAAAGCATGATTATTTTCCATATAAGAGCTTATTTAAGCATGAATATATTCCACATAAAGACTCAATTTCGTTCTCATGCATATTTAATCACTTCACATATATTTACCATATCAGAACTTTCCATAAGTGATTCCCTGCTATCTGTTTCTGGTATAAATCAATCAAGACTAACTTTCCAAACATAGCACATGAGATAGCATCACATAAGCACGTTTTCCATGTACAGCTCATAGTATTAGATCAATATATTTACCATGTTTAGCACGCAAATCAGATCAGAGCATATTTAATTCGATTTATCATATCATGACAGAACTTTCCTTATTTCAGAGATCACACCCGTTATAGCACATACCATATAAGAGCACCTTATCCATAAGGTTAATCAAATCGAATCTTTCCTAATTATAATATTCTAATCAGCATAAGGAAAGATATCAATTCAATATATCGCATTTAATTCAATGCAAAGCAAGCAAGGATCATACATATGATTTTCGTCCAGGAATAAACTAGTATCAACGGATATATCACTTTCCTTATATAAACAGCATATTTTCCATATATAGCTCAGTAGGATATCTCATGCATTATTTCCATATATAGCACAGTACGATATATCCTATCTCATGGACTGTCTATAACATGCGATCACCTAGTTCCACAAATCATCACAGAATCACACGCAATTCAAATATTCAACACTTAATCGATTTTATAGCCCATAAACAATGCATGGTTGAATATTAACATGAACTTAGACATTTTATTTATCCCAAATCGAATTGCTTATTTTATAGACCTAATGTCATTACAATTACATCGTTCATCAAAACTCTCTAACATATACGGACCAAAAAAGGTCAACAAGATTGTTAATCAATTATAAAGCCTCCTTGTAATGTTACGTGTGTCCTAATCTTTTATTACCACGCCGTCCTACTACTTAGATTAAGGGGAAAAAAAGATTAATGTTATCAAGTTCTTATTCAAAGAAACTACCATTTTGTGCCTCTTTTCATCCGTACATTTGCAAGCTAACACAGAAAAGCACACCCGATTGCTAATTATTGATGATTGAAAACATGCAAAATAATTGAATTTCGAGCTTCTACTTCCATTTTTAAGTGGATGATTTATAATCGAAGTCAAAAGGCTTGAAATCTCCAATTTTCTGCACATGCTCGATGGCAACATATCATTACATGGTACTTACCTCGATATAATACATATATATGTATATAAACTAGTTTTTTTATCTTTGCAATGCACGGTTGTAATTATCTGTAATTATTACATGTTTATAATTTTTAAATAATTTATGTTCATAGTTGGTAATAATTGTGAAATTAACACGTGGTAGTGTGATTTGTTTGGGGTTTTATTCTTTATTTTTTAAGTTGAGGGACACGTGACAACATATGAAAACACCTACATTTCTATAATTATATAAGATAGGAACGATATCATCCCATAAAAACCCTATTTAATTGATAATAGAGGAGTAACCCACAAATTTATATGCATGTCATATGTTTCTACTTAGTAATCGTTTGGTTGATAGGTTTATATTTAGGAGGGTTTAATTAAATAAGGGTTTATATAAAACAAATTAATGGGTATAAATAAATTGTGTGTTTGGTTAGTAGATTTAAATAAACACATGTGAGTGTTTATTTAAACCTGTCTGAATGGGTTTAGTATGGTTTTATATAAACCTGTGGTTTAGATAAACCCACGAACCAAACAGTCTGACATGTCTTAAACCCACCTTTAAAATTATTAAACCCCAAAACCAAACAAGCACTTAGTTGGGATTGATATCCCGACAAACCTCCCAACATAGAACACCAACTGGGTTTTCCTATGTCAGGCAGACTTTTGACACATATCCACAAAAGATTGGATGTATTACTCAAAAACTCAAATTTATAATTCGCTGTGGTGCTCTAAGAGCATCTCCAACCGAACACCAAAACTCAAAATTTGAAGTAAATTTACTCCACTCGAACCGCAAAACCCAAATCAAATTGCGTTATATATTTCTCTCTCTTCGTTTTGACGCATGTTTACGTCTGTAAACAGTTTTATGCGATCTATATTTTTAATTTGCACTCAGGTACTTAATTTTCTCTTTCTGTCAGAAAAAGCTGACGATCTAAGAAAGCTCACTCTTACATGATTACCTTGTCCTTGTACGTATTGGCTTTATTGTATTGTGCTAATAGAATAGATTGTTTAATCTTGTTATGATATGACATATGTACTCTTCTCTTTGTAATAACGAATGATACTGTTTAACTCAAATTATCAATCAGCGTCGAGATATTTAGTTTTAAAAAAATAATAGTATAATATCATTTTGAAAATTATAAATACGTGGGTAGTAATTAGAATATGGGAAAATTTTATGGAAGAGAATATTACAAAAATAGTATTTTGAGTTTGAGAATTGAGTTTTCGGTTGGAGAAGAATTACTGCATTTTGAGTTTGGGTATGGGTTTTGGTATGAGAATGAGTTTTTCGGTTGGAGATGGTCTAAAACTGACAGCAATATTCAAAAACTCAAATTTATAATTCGCTGTTTTTTCAGTTTACTTTGGTAACGCAACACGATTGGTCATTACACACATTTTATTTTATTTTAATTTTTGCAGCAAAACATGAAAGGGCGACAACGGTGAAGCCATTACACGAGACCATCACTTTCAAGACTTTCAGTATATCATGCTTGCTTGCTAAAAGTTAGCACGTATATACATCTATTCACACATCATTTCAAATCTGAGCTGTGTATATAATTAGTCAAAATACATATTTCCAATTTCCTTTTTCATTTTTTTTTCTTCTCACATAACTTTTAAAAAAAAAACCTCCAATTTTGAGGGACACGTCACCATGTGAACAGTAGAGGGCGGTGTACCAAATTAATTTGACTAGCCCTTTGTTCTCTTCCTTCTTATACCTACATATATAAATAGCACAAGCAAGCAAGCTTCTCATTATACTATATGTAACTACTTATTTCTTACAACATTAAATACTCACATACACCAAACTTTCATATACTTTAAAACACTGTCTTATTTTATTACATGGGAAGAGCTCCTTGTTGTGACAAAGATGGACTTAAGAAAGGTCCATGGACGCCTGAGGAAGATAAAAAACTCATCGACTATATCAGCATAAATGGCTGTGGAAATTGGAGAACTCTACCCAAGAAAGCTGGTAAGTTTCCCATTTTTTATTCCTCTTTTACTTTGATTTATAGTCTAAATAAATCTAATCTTGATCAATTTCGTTACGAATTAGGGTTACAAAGGTGTGGAAAGAGCTGTCGACTTCGCTGGACGAACTATTTAAGGCCAGATATTAAAAGAGGAAAATTCTCACCTGCAGAAGAAGAGACCATTATTCACCTTCACAGCATTCTTGGAAACAAGTACGTACATAAAATCATTATCATCTTCTTTTTCCATTTATTTTTTTAATGATTGAATATTGAGGCAAAAAAAATACTTGTACGTATAGGTGGTCTTCAATTGCTTCGAAGCTTCCTGGAAGAACTGACAACGAAATCAAGAACTATTGGAACACACACATCAGAAAAAAGCTTCTTCGAATGGGAATCGACCCCGTTACTCACAGTCCACGCCTTGATCTTCTAGATCTTTCTTCAATCTTAAATTCATCTTCATACAGCAGTACTATCTCAAGGTTATTAGGAGTTCAAAACCTAGTAAACCACCCTGATTTGATGAGGCAGCTTCTATTACCCAACTACCATAATAGGAATTACTACAACGTTCAAAACCCTCAATATCCTTGCTCTAATAATCAGTTTCTTGACAATGGTTCCAATCAAGTTCAAGCCCATCAAACCCCAGTCCAAGATTTTTCGACTGGTTTTCATGGTAATGATCAGTTTCAGAGCAGTTGTAATAACGGGGCATTGTTTCCTACGAATGCTGTCCAAGAAGATTATGTCCCGGCGATCACAAGCTATTATGGAAGCGATCAGTGCTTAGCTGACCAATCGGAGAGCTCGAATTTTCAGTCGAATTTAAGTTTTCAGTGTTCTCTGCCAAACTCGTCGAGCCCTTCGTCGATTGAAGCCACGCCTTTGATCTACGCAGAAGATGAGAGGGAGAGTTATTGCAGTGGTGATATATTGTTGAATCATGAGATGCATGATCTTTGGGGTGTCAATGACTTTATGTAATAGCTTATATGTATGTATGTATGTGATTTATATGACTATTATGTTTCAAGTCTCACCAAACAGAAACGATTTATTGTAACTATATGTTGGTTTTGCCTTGTTTATACATTGTCTAAGACATTAAGATATTAGCAGGAGTTGTTTAGTATCATTCTTGAAAATCAAGTGTATCTATTGCTTCCATCGGCTAAAATATTTTAGAACCATCGCTATCGCATTGGAGATCTTCATGGATTCAATCGATTATATTGAGCGCTATTAAATAATGTTCATGCGAATAATATCAGTCTATCAGATCGAGAGGTCTTTTCGATTTATGTAGAGTCGGATTCATTTAATTTTTCTATTAGGGAAAATCTCCATTCATCTTGTTTCATGCAAAATCACTTAAAGCAAATAATAACGTGAATGTGTGATAACTTTAATATCATGTCAAATTGAAGAGCTTCGTCCTGAAATAATTGATGTTAGAAGGAGTAGCTAGCCTATTAAATTTGAAACAATTGATTGAAATTTCCGAACATAATAAGTACATTTTCCACTCAAGCATGAGAATATAGCGATGGAAAAAAAAAGTCTTCTCCGCATATAAATATATCTATTATCTATATCTTACAACAACACGTAACTATCCGCGTCAGCATGGCCACAAGAAAAGAGCAATCAATCGATTAAAATCTTTTTAATAATTTGTCTGATTATTGAGTTTAATCATACACAAATTTTCTTATATAGTTATATGTGGACGCAAAAGAGTCTTCGCAACCTTTTTCTTTAACGGGGGAATCGGAGTTCTGATGAAGAACAAAGGATATTATTTTAATAATATAATCGGACATCGGTTATTAATATTTTTTTACATATACAGAAGATAGTTTCTCCAAGTACAAGTTTGCCTCATGGATTCCGGCAGAGAACCTCCGGCGGTTACGGTGGTACCTCCGCCGGACACGTGTCAACGCCAGCTGTAGTGCACTCGATAGAAAAAAAAACTTCAAACGTGACCTTTCTATTTCCTTATAAAGTAGATTTAGATATTAAAATAATATGTACAGGGTTGACTAAAAGAGTGATTACGTGTTGACATATTGGAGGTTGAAACATTAGAATGGGGACCACCTCAAATATACATAAACAAAAAAAAAGTCTTTGCAAATTGTGAAAATCACGGCTTCGTGCTACTGCTACTTCTTAAATCTTATCCTGTTATAGACGTAGTTGCGTCAGCAATGTCGACACGTGGCCTAGTATTTGGACCCATTTAAAAGCTTTATTTGTTTTATTTGTTGTGATATAAATGCTGTAATAATTTGCTAATCAAGGGTCTAGTAGCACTGTTGCGGGTATAAACATTAGTGATATTGTTTTAAGTAATCTTATTCGAGTTATGATATATAGATGGAACGAGGCATTAGAATCTTCTTATAAAAGAAGAGCAATTCTTAGGCTCTTATTTTTAATGTCAGAAGCAGCAGTTTTTTATTTTGGTTGTCAAGGAAATAGAAATAGATTCCATCAATATCGGACGTCATCGTTCCGTAACAGATACGTCAAAAAGAAGCCATAGCAAAAATATAAGGGTCAATTGTAATTCAGGCCCCATTAAAAATTTTCTGTAGGATTCAGGCCCCTTTTATGTTTTAGATAGGGAGAATGACCCAAACGATATTTAGGTTAGAAATAAGGACTCATTCGGACGGAAAAGACCTTTTTACCCTTATTTTTTCCTGAAACTACATCACTTTTTAGACCTAAATCCCACGTTGTATAAAGTGGTATATAAATCTATTTTAGTGGTATGATCTGCAAATTTTATGGTATATACCAATTAAGACAAGAACTGAGAAAAAAATCGATTTTCACTACCACAAACCCTAAAATTAGCTTTCCACCCTTCAACGAGAAAACCCAAAGAATTTTCTACCGTTTGAACCCTTAATCGACGAAACCCAACCAATTTCGACACTTCATCGACGAATCTTGCGATGGCTCCGAAGAAGAACCCCGTCGATCACCAAGAAAATGGCTGAAAGAAGGTTGCTGGCGAGAAGAAAGTTGCTAGGAAGAAGAACGACGTCGATCGCCGGGGAAGTGGCCGGAAGAAGGAGAAAAAGTTGTTGGGAAGAAGAACGTCGGTGAATCGAGTGAACGGCGTCCAGCAGGCATAAACTATACCACTTAAGTATAATTTGGTACCAATTTACACTTCATTCGTAACAAAAATAAGCATTCCAAAAGCTTCATGGACCGTCAAACCGTCTCCCTTTATACAATACCACATAACATGTAAACCGTACCACTTCAGCATGATTTATTACCAAATTATACATCTTTCATACCAAAATATAAGAACATTCCAGAAGCTACATAGGCCGACAGTGAATATGCCTCTCCATCTTTATATGATACCACATCACGTGTAAGCTGTACCACTTCAGCATGATTTCGTACCAATTTATACTCCTTTCATACCAAAATATAAGAACATTCCAGAAGCTACATTGGCCGACAGTGAATATGCCTCTCCATCTTTATATGATACCACATCACGTCTAAACTGTACCACTCCAGCATGATTTAGTACCAATTTATAATCCTTTCATACCAATATATAAGAACATTCCAGAAGCTTCATAGGCCGACAGTGAATATGCCTCTCCATCTTTATATGATACCACATCACGTGTAAACTGTACCACTTCAGCATGATTTAGTACCAATTTATAATCCTTTCATATCAATATATAAGAACATTCCAGAAGCTTCATGGACCGACAGTGAATATACCTCTCCATCTTTATATGATACCAAATCGCGTGTAAACTGTACCACTTCAGCATAATTTCATACCAATTTATACTATCCTAGTAACAATACATTTCGAATCGATACCACATTAAGTCGTAGTGATACGAGATAATATATTTTATATGTACCATATTAATGGTTCGGATAATTTCGTAAATAAAAGTTGGTCTTTTCAGTGTCGAAGAATAAAAATCATGGAAATATATGATTTGATGTATAACCCACGAAGTTCCTTGATTTGGTTACGTTTTATGCAAATATGATGTAAGTAGTCAAGCAATGATGTTTTGATCATGCGAAATGTATACCAATGCAAATCGTAGACAACTATATTTACATCACATTGATATTACCATTATGAATTACAACAAATGTATCCTAAACAACATTAGACGTCAATCATAGAACAAATCTTACAACAATAAACCTTTAATCGTAAACCCAATCAGTTTACCCTAAGATCCGATACTCTAAACCAAAAAACTGGAAACCCTAGCGCGTAAACCGCAATCTGTAACACATAAAGTATTTCTGGTACCACATTATTACAGAAATATATACTACATAAAAGTTCCCGCCCAAAATAATACCCAGATTCAGCTTTCCCCCCAAAACAGCGTGACTTGGTTAAACAGTACCACTACCTCCCCAAATGGTACCACTACCTCTCCAAATCGTACCACTTCCTCCCCAAATGGTACCAGTTCCTCCCCAAATGGTACCAGATCCTCCCCAAATCGTACCACTTCCTCCCCAACGGGTACCACAACCTGCCGAAATGAAGAATATTCCACAACCTTCCAAGTGACATATATTCTCTGAAAATAAATGCTATTTATTCCTTATCATTCGCACCCTGCCAAATGACATATATTCTCTGAAATTAAATGCTTTTTATCATTGCCATACCACTTTACGCGTTTAATATACCTCTTTATGCTGTTTCAGTACCGCATATTGTAATATTTATACCAGATGAGAATAAGTAATATCTCGTACCAGAACAATGTTATACCACTTTACGCCTCCACTGTACCATTTACTTCTTAGTACCGCATCTTATAAAATTAATGCCACATGAGAATGAGTAATATCTCGTACCACTTCGAGTAATGCTTCTTCTCGATGCCATACCACTTTACGCCTCTGTGATACCATTTCATGCTGTTTTGGTACCGCATCGTATAAAAATTAATACCAAATCAGAATAAGTAATATCTCGTACCGGTTCGAGTAACGCTTCTTATCGTTGCTATACCGCTTTACGCCTCTACAATACTACTTTATGCTGTTTTAATACCGCATCATATGAAGTCGATATACCACTTTACCATTTTATACTGTTTTAGTACCTCATCATATAAAATTGTCCGGACATACTAGAAGTAATATCTCGTACCACTTTACGACTACATTGTACCGATTCTTATGGTCTCTATACCAGTTTATGCCATTCTCATACCACACAACGAACACTCATTTAAACTATTTATTTTTCTGGCGATTTCAGTTTCAGTTCGTTAATCTTGAGGGACGAACGATTGAGTCACCACTAAGGCGCGACGTAATTTCCAAGCTATGGGTCCCTCCAATTTATGCATATTAGCTTTAATTTTGACCAAAACATGCTTGATTTATCTTAGTTGCGAAATGAGTTTCTAGAAATTATTCCTCACAGATCTTAAATCTGAGGACGTAAATTTCATGACATCGTCGAGTACACATCAGACTTGGTTTTGTGCCCAGTATGCTCAAACATTTACGGCAAATCGATCGTTCAAATAGTTTTTTTTATTGATACCATTTGAATAACATCTGGTACCATAATAGTAGCGATCCATACCTCTTTATATAATGCCTACAAGGGACATTTTCGTCAAATCATTATTTATGTTCTTTACTTTGAATTTTATTTAATGTTGGTCCTTAAACCTATATTTATTGTGAGGAGGGCCTGAACCCAAACATAAACTTACGACGGGGCCTGACATACAAATGCCCCAAAATATAAAGAGTATGTCAGGCCCATTTAGTAGTTTCGTTTTTTATTTCAGGCCCTATTCATGTTTCAAATATAAATAAGGATCTAAATTTAAGTTTCATTTAGAAACAAGGACCTAATCCATGAAAATGACATATTTCCCCATAATAAACAAAAAGAATTACGAATCACTGCCATCGCCTTCTTCAAACGAGCAAAGCAACCATAAAGAAGTGGCATAGACCGTACATGAAGTGGTACTATAGATCCATGAAGTGGTACCGTAGACCCATGAAGTGGTACAGGTGAACAGTGAAGTGGTATTGTAGACCCATGAAGTGGTACGGGTGAACCGTGAAGTGGTACTGTAGATGGTACGATAGACCCATGAAGTGGTACTGGTGAACAGTGAAGTGGTACATCACTGTAGACCCATGAAGTGGTAATGTTGAACAGAGAAGAAGTGGTGATCCATGAAGTGGTACTGTTGGAATGTTTGGGAATTCATGGGTCCGAAAACGCTGTACCACTTCTATGTTAAAAAGTACCACTTCATGGGTCTACGATATCACTTCTTCTCTGTTCAACATTACCACTTCATGGGTCTACAATGCTGTACCACTTCACTGGATCAGTACCACTTCATGGGTCTACGGTACCACTTCACTTTTCATCCGTACCACTTCATGGGTTTACAGTACCACTTCACTGTTCACTCATACCACTTCATGGGTCTACGGTACCACTTCATGTAACACTTCCTGTTATATGATAACTGATAACAATAAACTGGAATTTGATAACAGAACTGTGGCGCTGGATACCACTTCATAACTACTCTATATGTATTTTCGTCCAACAACCTTAATTCTAACTTAAATTGTGAAATAGGTCCTTCAAATTAATTTTTTTCAGATAAGGGCCTGAGCCCTATTTAAAAAATAAAAGGGGGCCTGAACCCCAATCGCCCCAAATATAAATATATCTATATGGAGAGAGGGGGGGATATTATAAGTTATCTAAAGGTCCCTCGAACAAAATACATGCGGCTGTATAAATTTTTGTAAAATTTATGAATATAGTGAATTTTTTGGTGATAACTAAGTTTCATGCTCAATTAACATAGTTTCAATAGAATTCGGGACCCAATAACGTTTAAATAGAGATAGAGATCTATTTGAAGTTTTATCTTAAAGTTAAGGACCTATTTTGAGCAAAACGACTCATTTGCCCCTTCATATTGCGGAAACTACACATGTTTGCCATCGGTTCTTTCAAACACTCGACGGGTACCATTTTGCGCATTCTGGGTAACACTTCATGATTACAGGAAAGTGATATCCAGAAAATAAGGAAGTGTTATCAGAAAAGTATGAAGTATTATCGAAAACCATGAAGTGTACCGAGCAAGCATGTTAATCGCACATTGCTTCAAAACTACATTTTATTCTGTTGATACCACTTATTAGCTATAGAGTAGCACTTCATGAATTCTGCATAACACTTCTTGGGTTAACTGCATTCTCTTACAAAAAATGAATTACAAGAAGGAGTTAGCCATAAACAAGGAAGTGTTATTGAGCATGAAGTGGTACCCAACATGTTAATCGCGTATGCTAATAGATACAAGGAAGTGTTACCCGAAAAGCATGAAGTGTTAAGGAAGTGTTAAGTGTTACCCGAAAAGCATGAAGTGTTACCCAGAAACAAGGAAGTGTTACCGCGAATGCATGAAGTGTTACCAAGCAAGCATGTTAATGGCATATGCTTCAAAAAATATATTTTATTCTGTGGATACCACTTATTAGACATACAGTAACAGATTTGTGCGTGGTAATACTTTTTTTATGCGGTAATAATATATTGCAATTTGATAACACAACAAGGGCGCTGGATACCACTTCTCATTACTTTTTTATAAGGGTATATTGGTCAGAGGTCCGTTTCTTTAAGTGAAATTCAAAAACGGGTCCCTAAACTATACCTTTTCTGACAGGGTCCTGAACCCTAATAAAAAACTATACGTAATACTCCCAATTTTTTTCTGTCACTACACTTGATCGTTGGAAAACTAAGTCATCTCGTTTGTCGAAATAAATTAGGGTCTCCGGTCATCTTTCTGACAAAATAAGTCAAAAATCGTGTGTGGAGTGCTGATGTGTAATAGATGTTGATTTCCGAGTTATTTTCTCGAGAAAAATTTGAAGACATAAAATTCGTTCTGACAGATGAAGTTAGTGATTTCTTTTTGCCGATAATAGATTCAAACGCGTATAATAGTCATTAAAAAAATAACATTTCACATAACGATCTATCTGCCATGATGCGCCAAATGACAGTGGGTCCCACAACGAGTAGGCCTACGACAAATCATACCTCGATAAAACATGGGGTTATCTCTGTCGTAAAACTCCCCGTAACCACCGTAGTCGTCACCATCAGGAGGTGGCATTTGGTACGTCTGGAAAAAGGAGACGGACTGAAACAACGTTGGAGCATCAGAGTCCAGTGGAGTGGTATCATCTGGCTCATCGTCGTCGTTGTTCTCGCCGGGTTTGTTGGGATAGGGTAACTCGAACATTGGATCCTCATAGTCCGCTTCCGAATCACTAACATCAACATCTTCCTCGGGTTCAGGCACGAAATCTGGCACGGGTTCTGACACGGATTCTGGCATATTGAATGGAACACCAAGCGTCGGCATCTCCAGAGAACATTGCTGAACCCTGCTAACTGAGACAATGTTGGAAAAATTCGGACACGTATAACTCGAAGAACCAACTTCAAACGCAGGAAACTCGCACCGCTCCTCAAAATTCCGATGAGGCTCTTCATTCAAATCAAAATTAGAATTTTTAATTATTTCAACAAAAACCTCAAAACAATTGTTCTCCGAATCGGGATATATGAAAAATTGTAAATCGTTGTCGTTGGAGATTTGGAGTAGATGATGAAAGTGGCGGGAATGTTGAAAGTATTCATTTTTTGCATGGACAATCAACGAACAACGATTGCTATCGACATCCGTAATTTCGAACAACAACGATATAAACTCTGAAAAATTGGTGTTGCGACGAATTCACCTATACGCAATAGGACGGATACTATATTTGACGATAGAATCAGATTATTAAATTATTTCACCGCCGAAATATACTATGACTTGTACGCAACTCGACACCATTGTTTGTGTTGTGATAAAATCGACAAGTGGGAGGTATTTATAGAATTGTAACTCGTAGCTAATAGTTACGAGTTAAATGAATTATTGCACTACGCACGTAACTCATAATATATTCATACAAGTTATACGCATTATCGACTGACACGCTGCATGCGCATGCAGGTTGGTCGGACACTATAATAACTCGTATGATTATTTTATGAGTTACATCTCGTATACTATTTATACGAGTTACTTGGAAATGCCATGTCAGGTGCGCGGGCCACCCTGGACTAGTAACTCGTATAATCTTTTTACGAGTTACTAACTCGTATAATCTTTTTACGAAAATCTCTGTTTTATTAATGGCTTGATTTCATAATTATTTTGTTAATGGTTTATATTATTTTAATTATTTTGTTAAAAGCCTACCTTCCTATGGGTTTTTTTCATGGTACCAAAATCTTGATTAAATTATATCGCACCGGCTTTCATAAATTTCTAAATTATATGATGCCGAAAAATTAGTTTAGACACTTGTACCAAATAACGACGTACTTCAAATTATATTTCAACTATACATTATTAGTATAAACCGACCACATTAAAACAAGAAAGATAAGCTAAGCTCACGATGATCTGTAACATACACATCTCTCATTTTCACGATCGACCGCCCAAGGAAAAATTGCAATTCAACGTGTAAAAAGTGTATTTGTGTCGTTTAACTATTTAATTGTTTTCAGCAAATTGGATATTCAAATTATTTTTCTTTGGAATCTTTTGGGATAGTCAACATATAAACAATGGTAAAGCATATATTCCTTCCCGAATAATGATTGACCTTTACAAAAATAAAATAAACAATAATCAGCTCCATATATAGCATTAAATACGTCTTACAACTTTGTGTGATATTATGTAACGGATATTTGGTGCGACACTAATCCAGTAATGATGGGGGCCTCGTATATATCGCCACCATTTATAAATGGTCATAATCGACTCGTCGCTAATAATATGATAATATATAGGTGAGAAGATATATTTTTCAGTTAGAAAAATGTTTCTATTTCTATGTCTCTCTGAGTTCGGTTAATTATTCGATTACGATATCTGCTGAGACTAACAAGGTTTCTATGTTTGGCAAGACTACAAGATAAAATCAGCCAATCATTTCGACCTTTTATATATGATAAGCGTAAAGACTGAAATGAAGATGTCCTATAAGTCAATTTATGTCGGTTGGGGTCGATTATATTAATTGAAAACATGTAATAAAATCCACTTCCCCCCCCCCCCCCCCTAAAAATGTAACGTAACGCTTTACTTTCTCAGTTCTCACCAGCCAAAAAGCAAGAAAGTAAAGACAAAACGGACCTTTTACTTTGAGCCGTTCAGACATGTCAATAATGTACATTTGACTTCCTCAACGTTGCCCAACTTTTCACGTCTGATTCCTTAAAATCAGCTAAGGTTTTAAATAACTTCATTACATTGTAGCCGACTGAATAATTCTTGTTTTATTCTTACATCTGCTAAGAGATTTAACTGGACCTCAAAACGTAGTGTCGCATTATGATTTCACAAACCAATTAATTTGGCATTTAATCTCCAACATTGTATGTAATCGAATATACTTCATTAATGGGGGTCTGTGAACTGTGAAGGACCCTAAATAACGTAATACGTTAGAAGGCCTCAGGCCCAAAGAGCATCATTCAGTCGGACCCAACCCAATAATAACTTAAAAGGCTTCTTCTAGTCTTGGTTTCAAATAGATGAAAAATAATTTCTCATCTACTCTATTATATTAAGGTTGATGAGTTGCTACAATTGGTCTATCAAATATTTACAATTTAATCATCTATTTATAATTTAACTAATAGTTAGCATAAGAAGCACAAACGCACGGTCCAAGGTGTTTTTGGTGGAGATCTTCAGGGAGATATTCAAGGGAGTTTGTTGAGATATTGTAAACATGAGCCAGTGCCTACTAATACAAGGCGATTCCGAGCTGCCCTAGGGGGAAGTCTTAGACATTCACACACTTTGTAATTTTCGAGAGTTGAGAGCCCCTTCAAGAGCAAGCTGCGAGTTGACTTCTTGAGGGGACGAGAGTTCGGCGCAAGGGATCCCAACGAAGGAAATTAAGAAAATAACCATGTAGCTTACTTTTAGAGTGTGAGAGATGGGTCGAGACGTGTTCGATTCCACGTGTTTGACTGTTTTTTCATTTGTAATCTTTATTAAGAGTTACTAATAAAGAATGGCTAGTCGGAGAGCGCAATCCGGTAGTCGACATTCGTTATCTTCTCGTTTTGTTATACGTTTCCGCGTCTAGCAAGTGAGTCAATGAGTTGAGAGTCCGACGTGACTAAGTCGAGAGTCGAGCGAGCGATGGTCGACTTAAACTCGTCTCAAACTCCAAAAAACATCGATGAATTTCGTTGGTCTAATAATTTGAAGTGCTGACGTTTGTCCTTGTATCTTGAAAAACATTAGCCGTGTTGCGTAGGCATCGTGAGCAACGTGAGGCACGGTCGTTTTAAAGACAGTCTAACTTTAGTCTCGGCAATAAAAATTAATTTTGCACATTGTGTTCGATCGCTATATTATATTTATTTTCATACAAGTACATATAAGACATACACATATCCAATTGATACACTTGGCGATGCTTCTTCATGGTAAAGTAAACACGACCGACGCTACCGAAAGTCTTCTTGATGTATTTAATGATAAGCATTATCCAGAAATACAAGTTGGTATTTGTTTATATATCGTTAATCCTATCACAATAAATTGGACTGGACCCAGACTATATTGAGTACTGATTCAATGAATATGAATATATACATGTGCAAATCGATTTCAAATGGACTTGCAAGTTGAAACTTCGTTACCACACAGACACAGTTGCCTCGTATGTCACGTATTCGAATAATGAAAATATTCTATTTTTATTTCAAGTCACATGCTATCAAAAATTTTCTTAGTACCAAGCTTCTACCCGTGCACCAATAGCTATAGCTAATGTTAGGATGTTTTATAATTATAGGCACCCTTTTGGATTGACTAACAAAACTAGGCAATGTGTGTATTTTCCTATTTTATTTTTTAATTTTTATTGCTTATAATATATCTGATATATTTTTTATTGAAATTTGTTGTATAAATTATTAGAGAGTTCATTGTGTTAGGATAAGTTACGTGTTTAGAGGGGTTGATAAACACTTGTCTCTTTTTCGATCCCCAACCAGTTACGGTTAGATACCGGTGCTTGATATTTGTTTATGTGATCGTGCGGAAGCAAACCGGTAGGTTGAACCAATTCCGGATGGAAGATGCAATATGTGCGTGTGCATTTGAGAAAGACACGGATTTGTTTCTGGAAGTTCGGAGCCAAAATCTCATAGGTCTCCGCTTCTTCCACGCAAGAAAGACACCACTAGAAGACTTGGTTTTACAAGCCCCGTTGCACAACCTCCTTAGCTAGACTAACACAATACAACCTACATGGCTATACTCAGCTAACTAAACTCCTAGACACCACTTAGATAAAGCTTTTTACAGTTCCTTGAGAACAATTCACTCACTAACTGTGGTCTACACACAGTGAGGACAACACATGAACACTTCTTGCTTAGTCGCTTGATCTGTTTGTTCTTTGAATTTCTCAATAAAGTGTGTTACCTTTCAGCTTGTCTTCCATTTTATTTGTAGTTGAGGATGAAGTTGTAGCCGTTGTGAGATACAACTATGCACCGGACAGTGCATTAATTGGCCTTACTCAAAATGAATCTATTCGGTCTTTACAACAGTCGCCCTGTGCATTTTTACTTTATTCCTTATTTGGCTTGACTGGACTTCAACTTGACTCTATCCGTCAGTACTGCATTAATTCTTTGTCAGAAGTCTTCAATTTGTCTAGCTTCAACTTTATTACAGTTTCTGTCCAGCGTGGCACATCTAGTATCAGTGATCCGGTCTTCAGTCTAGTTTCAGTATCCAGTCTTGATCCAGTTTTTGTTTAGGTGGTTATATTACTACGTGTTCCCGGTTTATCCTATGTTTATCCGGTAATCTCAGTTCAGTTCAATCACCAAAACTATTATTGATTTATTTAATGATTTCTAGCACCAAAATTTTTTGTTCATATTGTATAAACAATATCGATTCGATATTTAGTATCTAGTTTTTTGTAACCTACGATTCGATCTAGAACCAAATTTTTTTGTTATTTTTTAAATATATGTATAGAAATACATATGATATTATATATTTATAACTATCTTAATAATATTAAATATTATTTGATTTATATATATATTTTTTACTTTCGTCCAGTTGACTGAACTGAACTGAGAAAGTTTGATAAATTCCAAAATCCAACCAAAAATTTTGGTCGCATGTGCTTTCAAAAATATAATTGGAAATTTTCGGTTAACCGAAAGTTCGTCTCGGTTCGATTCACAGTTTATCGTTTTAGGTGCTCAGATAAATGTTGTTGACTGTAACATGTAACCTATCAATTTTGGTTTTCTCCGATTCTACCGATTTCGGAGAAATCGATTTGAAATTAGTTGCAGTCTTATTCGACCAATTTTGACATATTAAAATATGTATTAATTCAATATATATATATATATATATAATGTTTCGGTTCTAGTATTTGGCCAGAATCGATCTATTTCTTTGAGTTATCGGATAGATTCCGGTTTTTGACCTAATTGTAATTTTCGACGATTTTCATAATTGAAATGAATAAAAAGTTCTCTAATACGACAAAATATTGAAAAAATTAAAAGCTTAATTTGGATTGTATGCAATATGTTTTTTCGTTGTACCGATATTATGTTGCACATCAATTTCATTTTTGTCATTAATTTGATTATAGAATTAATTCATAATAAGAAAGTTAGAATAAAATATGTCATTTATTGATAACTTTTTGTATACAATATATTAATTCAGAAAAAGAATATAAAATAGAAGAATGCCTATTTTTGAAACAAAACACACACAGTGTCTATTTTTGTAATTGTCACTTGATCAAGTGCCTAGATTTGTAATTAACTCCTAATGTTGTGTGTAGAGCTGGCAAACGGGCCTGCGGCCCGCGACCCCGCCCCGCCCCAGCCAGCCAAAGTCGCGGGGTGGGCTGTTAATTTTCAAGCCCGCCAGAAAATAACATATTATATTGTATTATGAAATAATAATAATTTATATTTTTTTATTTTTTTGAGCTATTATTTATAATTTAATAACATAAAAAATTAATTAAAAAAAGTTGATTAAATTTTATATATTTTCCAACTTGAATTCTTTATTTTTTTAGTTTTTTTCCATGTGTTATAAGTTATTCCAATTTTCTATTATATTTTTTTTCTATTTTTTCTTATTTTTTAAAACAGCGGGCTAAGCCCGCCAGACCCACTACCCGCCGGCCCGTTTTGACAGTACTAGGGTGCAATTTTAATCTTTACACCACACAACAACCAACTAATTATTGCCCCCAACTAATTGTTTGCATTTTCGATTCTATAATGATTTCAATCTGGGGAGAAAAAGAAATAGATAAATGTATGTATAACTGTCAAATTGCGCATTAATTAAATATCACAATTGTCTCAAATGTCACGCCCCTAATTTAGATTTCTTTTTTCGAATCTAAGGATTCTTGACGCAACACGGCAGCGACTTGGTATGCCGGACCAAGTTGCTTAAGCCTTATGCGGAATGCACGTGTGAAATGTTGAAGTTGCCTCTTTATTAGAGTCGTGCCACGGCCGACGGCGAGGTTTAGGTTCACCTCGGCGGGGGGCCCGGCAGGCCGGTAAAAAAATTTAATAATTAGATTAAATAATAGTTAGATAAGTAAAATATATTGATTTTAATGTCTTTTGAACTATGATATAATAAGTTAATATTATATAAGTTGATTACAATAGATAAATTTTCCAACTTGAATTCTTCATTTTCTTTTAAATTTTTGCTATTTTTGTTATTTTCTTAACAATGGCGGGCTTTGACGGGCTACGGGCCAGCCCGTCCCACGGCCCGTCTAGATATATGAAGTGGTCCCGGTACGATATGGATGTAAAACACTAAGTTCTAAACTGGATGTTGGATAAAATGTCATGGTAACATTCGATCTAACACTGAAGCGCACAACGGAATATTTTGATAACTTAGTGACGAAAATGGATAAACACGAGATGTAAAATTGTGCAGCAAGTTCTTCAACTTGCTGCGTGCCTCAAGGCGAAATTCCACTATAGCAATGGATGGCAAAATAACTATCCGAAGATAGTAAAACAAGCTAGAAAAACTACGGATCTAAACGATCCTGAAAAACCTACGAAATACTAAGACTTCTGAAAACTCAATACTAGGCTAAAAGACAACTCTCGTCATATATAAAACTCGCTCAAACTCGATATATGTTTCGCTCAGAATTTTCGCTCTTTTCGCTCAATATTTACTCCATGAAAAGCTCTCTCGAAAGTCGTCATTAAGGCAGCTCGAAATCTCCTTATTTTATAGGCATTGGCTCCCTCTTGAATTGATATGAGATCCCTTGATAATCTCCCAAAATATCTCCTCGAAGATCTCCCTAAATCGAGCCAAACACTTTTAAGGCACGGCGTTGCGTGTAGAGGGGTAAACAGGTCGGGTTGGATCACATTCGAGTTCAACCCTATTTAATAAACGGGTTGAAAACTTCATCCATGACCTGAACTGTTTACTAATAACTGCCAAATTGCACATTAATTAAATATTTACAATTGTCTCAATCCTACAATAGAAATAGGAGTCCTCCTAGTCCCACGGCCGACGGCGAGGTTTAGGTTCACCTCATTCTGAACTTAGTTGCATGTGGAATTTACAATGGTATTATTGTGTGGAAACTTTGGATACATATAAAGGCCGATGCAAGCGATTTACAAGGGTTGATTGTGTTGATTTTTCAACATCGATGAAGAAGCAAAGTGAGAGTTTTCTTCTTAAGACGTATGCAATGATGGTTTTTATTTTGGCTTTTAGTATTTGAGCTTGCCTATTTAAAGGCTTGCTCGATCATTTGTAAAGCTCACCCCAAGATTGAGAGAAATAGAGAGAGCGAGTGAGGAAGAGGAAAAATGAGAGAAAAAAAGAAAAAGAAAAAAGGAAAATCTTGTCCGGGCGGATAAGGGTGAGAGTGAGTGTAGTTTTTACTAGGTAGTTTTGAGTGTGTACAAAAACATTACCCGGGTTGGGTAAGGGGTCTCGAGTTGGGTTTAAACACGAGCGTTATTTTGTACGGTGTAATATTCTCAAATATAGTAAAACTATTGTCTCTCCGTGGATGTAGGCGGTATTGACCGAACCACGTAAAAATCTCGGTGTTCTCTCGGTGTCATTTCGGCTTTAATTAATATCCCGATAAATTGTCGCGGGGTCCAAATACAATTACCGCTGGCCCAGAATTAAATCTTACCGCTCAACCCCAACAAGTGGTATCAGAGCAAGGTCCTCCTGGTATTCTGAGTATGCTCTGTGGTTGCAGCTGTGTCTGATCTTCCACATTAGAAAAGATAACAGAAGGGAACATCGATCGGGGGGAGCCAGTGTCAGAGCGAGGTTCAACGAGGTGATGCCTCGTACTGAAGAAATAATGCTCGGTGTCGGGATGAGCTTGTGCGGCGGTGGAGTTTTGGCGAGTTATGGCAATAGTGCTGTCAGGCAGGTTGCTAGCCTTTCCTGGAAATTATCTGATCAGTACTATTTGGGTCGGACTGTTGATCTCTGCAAGGATAATAGCGAGGGATGACAGCAAAGTGCGACAATGTGCTGGTGCGGGAGGTTTCACTCTGCGGCAGAGAAGAGTGAAGGATGTGCTCGTTTGTCACTGGGGATATAAGCTTTGATGGGAGACGAGGAAAAGTCGGAGTAAATGACAGACATTTTGGGGTCAAGATGTGTCGAAAGAGGAAGAAGTAAGGCCCGTTTACTTCTTACCTCTCTTCCTGATTCGGATGATAATTTGGTCACAACCATCTGGTACGACGCAGTGAAAGCAGTGGATGGTGGAGTCAACTCTTTTGAAGAGGAGGCGGCCAAATTATGGTGATAGTCGGGCGTTGGCTATACACGGAGAGAGTCGTAGAGGAAGATGACACGCCAGGGGATTTAGAGACAGCAGCGGGTCCAAATTCAGGTGGCGGGAAGGGCATGTGATGATACAAGTGTGGTGAGCCGGGACATATCAGTAGAAACGGTCTGACTTGAAGGAAGGACAATCGGCTAGGAAAATTCCACATGCGGGTAGCACACAGTTCATCTTAGAGACGTTCTCACAGCTCTAATGATGGTGCTCGTTCTCAGGAAGAAGGATATTAAATTCGGGTTTGCTCCAAGAGAATATTTTGACGCGTTCCGGAAAATGCGAATCGGTTTTCGATCTCCATGGGCTGATGGATATCGTTGCGTTGTTCGGTGTGTTGGAATGGGGAAGATCAAAATGGTTGACGGAGCGGTACGTATTTTGGGTGGTGTGACGTTGTCTCAAAGTTGTGTAGAATTTAATATTCTTGAGCCAGTCAGATTCCATGGCTATGGAGTTTTCATAGCAGGGGGAGTCTCGGAAAGTCACACATGGCGGAAATGGTCCTACCAAAAGTGAGAAGAGCGAGGAAGTTTGTATCGTCTGGATGTGAGTATGGTATATAATACTCAGACTTCGATAGGTTCACGAAAATCGCTCGAGCGTGGTATAAAGGCAAATGATGGTGAGACGGAAAATCCTGCTGGAGAAGGGTTGCATCGAAGTCCCTCTTCAAAATCGACGAGTAGAGTCGGTTCGACAGCTGCACATAGGATTGGCCTCAGGGAATCAAGTGGGTAGGACAGAAACTCTTGATTCGGATTATGTGTAGGTGCTACTAGGAAGGCCAATGGACGTTCGTGGGATTTACGAACGGGTTACTCTCATTCTCGGGTTTGCTGAAGTGCTCTCTGGAGACGCCGATGTTGAAAAGGGGGAGAATTGTTGATTTTTCAACATCGATGAAGAAGCAAAGTGGGAGTTTTCTTCTTAAGACGTATGCAATGATGGTTTTTATTTTGGCTTTTAGTATTTGAGCTTGCCTATTTAAAGGCTTGCTCGATCATTTGTAAAGCTCACCCCAAGATTGAGAGAAATAGAGAGAGCGAGTGAGGGAGAGGAAAATGAGAGAAAAAAAGAAAAAGAAAAAAGAGAAATCTTGTCTGGACGGATAAGGGTGAGAGTGAGTGTAGTTTCTACTAGGTAGTTTTGAGTGGGTACAAAAATATTACCCGGGTTGGGTAAGGGGTCTCGAGTTTGGGTTTAAACACGGACGTTATTTTGTACGGTGCAATATACTCAAATATGGTAACACTATTGTCTCTCCATGGATGTAGGCGGTATTGGCCGAACCACGTAAAAATCTCGGTGTTCTCTCGGTGTTATTTCGGCTTTAATTAATATCCCAATAAATTGTCGCGGGGTCCAAATACAATTACCGCTGGCCCAGAATTAAATATACCGCTCAACCCCAACAGATTGGATATACTAAATTCACGTTCATGTTAGCAGATTCGACGTACTTGCGAATTGCAGTTAGAGCTTGGACCCTCGAATTAAATGTGGTCGTTGAATTACAATGTATATTAATTAAATTGTTCAGCAAATATATATTCAATTCGTGTTCAAGTTGAACCATTTGATTCTCACATCTAACTGCATATTGTCGAGTCATTTACCATAATATTTCTTTGAAATTCAAAGAATTTATATATATAACCTTTGGTGAACCCCGCTTTCGACCAAGTAAACTCCGAAGGTTTTTTAATAAAAATAATGTATTTATTTCAATATTAAGAAAATAGACCACTTTAGCAAAATATTAACAAAATCAAGTGAACGCCTTTAATAGGCACGGCGTTGCAAGTAGGCATGGTAAACAGGTCGGGTTGGATCACATTCGAGTTCAACCAATTTAATAAACGGGTTGAAAACTTCAACTCTGACCTGAGCTGTTTACTAAAACAGGTTGAAATATCGAACACAAATCCGACCTGCTTTAACCCACTAACCTGCCAACCCGTTAAAATTTTTATAAAAAAAGAAAAAAAACTAAATAATTAGAATTATAAACCCAAACTAAACAAAACAATAGAGAAACAAAGTAGTTGTTTTTTCTAAAAATCAACAACAATTAAAGTTCCAAATAATACAAGTCATTTTATTAAATATCAAAGCAATTTAGTTTATTTTTATTAATGATATTTTTAATAAATTATATTATTCGAATTACATGGGTTGATAAACGAGTTGATTTCGGATTGGAAGTTCAAACCCTAACCTGACCCACTTAATATTTGGGTTGGCTTCAGGTTTACCCATTTACTTAAACAGATCAAAAATGCTAACTCAAACCTGTTATTTTCGGGTGCAGTTCGTGTCCAGTTAGCGTAGGGTTGGTTTCTAGTAGCCCTAGTCGTGTGTAATAGACGCGACTCCACGGGTTTGACTGTTTTTCGTTGTAACCTTTATTTATAGTGATTAATAAAGAACAGCTAGTCGGAAAGCGCACTCCGGTAGTCAACATTCGTTATCTTCTCGTTTTGTTATACGTTTCCGCGTTTAGCAAGCAAGGCAAGGGGTTGAGAGGCTGACGTGACTAAGTCGAGAGTCGAGCGAGTGATGATCGGCTTAAACTCGTCTCAAACTCCAAAAAGCATCGATGAAGTTCGTTGGTCTAATAATTTGAAGTGCTGAAGGGTCTAATAGATTGATGTAACACTATTTTGGATATGTGATTCTGATTTATGAATTTTCCCCAATTTTGAACCCAAATTTCGAATTGAGGGGTTTTAGTTTGATTGATTTGATTTTTCGATACATGAATCAAATTATGAATATAGGAAGCTTTTGGATTGAACGCTATGTCGCCTCCATTAGATGCGATAGAGGCCCATTTAGCCCAAGCCCATGAAAGAATATCTTTGAAATGAGCCGATAAGGGCATTACGACTATTACCCGTGAAGCCGTGTGTATTGTTGCGACGAAGTGTTTATTAGCCGTGATTTGCTCGATTTTGCTAAAAATTTTAAAAGTAGCCGTATTTTATTAATTTTGAAATAAAATGCATTATATTATTAAAAACCCAATTTGAAGCTATCGAAATAGCCTGTAAACTATGCCAATTAGGCTAGCAACACTTGGAATAGTCTATGTGTGATAGGCACAACTCAAAGTATTTTGTAGTTAGAAGACCGCACTACGATAAATCCATGTGTGATATGATAAATCGGAATATTCGGTAGCGAGAAAATTCGAATTTGAGAGATTACCTACAAAGATTTTGAGAGCTCAATCTAACCACTAGTATTTCTGGCACAGCCTACGTGTGTGGAATAAAATAATTGTTAAATAATTTTAATAAGTAATATACTAAAAATGGAATTTGGCAGTTATTATGAGGTATGGAGGGTACGTGGTTTAATAAGTCTTTTTATTTTTAATTGATAAAAGATCCGATTGGTCAATTGGTATAGACCAATGGACAGTGTATCATAGCCCCTCACCCTTAAGGAGGTGTTTGTTTTGGGCTGGTTCTCCAAAACATCACCGTGATCCTTTCGTTGCTTTATCATCACCATGTTTGTTTAGGCTAGGTGATGAGTCATCACCGTAATGACAGATCATCTAGGTGATGAAAATGTGGTGATATTATACCTTTCGGATCACCTTAATTTGGTATTTATAGCTAATATATCCTTATTCACATTTAATATCAAATCTTAATAAATTATATTGAATAACTATACGAAAATCTAATTATTAATTCTTAAAAAAAATCAAACTCGATATTAAATAGTAATTATTAATATGTAAAACTCATCTCAATATATATGTATATATATGTATATATTATCCACATAATTTATATAATATTCATAGGGTCAAATATGACATTTATGCAATATCACCACACATCACCGTAATTAGACAAACATAATATTCTAATATCACATTGATATGCTAAATGAAATATCACCTCAAAACAAACACGGTAATGATACATTACATTGATCCACATCACGGTGATATTTACATTATGGTGATATGAGAATCACGGTGATGTTGGATCACTGGAAACAAACATCCCCTAATATAATAGAGTAGCTTAGGCCAAAATACATTGTCAACTGAACGAATTATATAAAATACTAAGCGCATCGAATTTCACAGCTAAAGTTTACGTTGTTGAATGTATGTCCTGAAAAATTAACACATTTAATACGTTAACCAAAAAGGCATGACATTGATGAAGAAATAATAATAATGATAAAAATAATAATAATACTGGTAATAATAAATCATAATAATAATAATAATGATAATGTAACAATAACAGCAACATAACATCTATTCTATCTACACTTTTTTATTAAGCCTCGAGAATTGGGATAAACTGTCAACTTGGGCCTGTAAATTTGAAATAATTAAAATAATAATATTTAAATAAAAGAAACCCACCAAGTATATTTTCTTGTATATTTTACTCCTTTATTTTTAGTATACATTTATATATTGTATATCACACGCATTTGAGTGTGCAAAAATACTAGTATTAGAGAAGGGGTGATTGGTTGCTATAAACTGTCACTTGTCTGTCAATTAATCACTTTTTAACAAAAAACTAATACTCCCTCTGTCCCTGTATCTTTTGGACATTTGGGATTGGGTTCGGTTTTTAAGAAATATAATATTTTAATAGTATAGAAGAAGAAAAGTGTATGGTGTGGCACGTCTTTTAAGAATATTTAATGTTATTATATTGATTGTGTGTGATAGTTTTTACTAAATATGGAAATGTATAAAAGATAGTGGGACGCCCGATTTGGTAAAATGTACAAAAGTTACCGGGACGGAGGGAGTAATATTGAAAAAATCAACCACTGTCTTTTGCTGTAAATTCCTATTTGGTATGAAGTTTTATATCTCATGTTACCCTTTTCTTAAATGAATTACTATTTTATATTTAATTTCATAATAAATCAGATTTTTCCTTTTATGATCAATATAGATAATTACATTTAAATTATAATTCTGTTAAATACTAGTAAACTTTATGTGCCGTAGTGATATGATAATATTTACCATTCAAGGTTAAATTAGTAAATTTTCATCCATTCGGAATGAATGTAACAAGTGCTCCTTAAACAACATACAGTTTGTTTTTCAGTATGCATCTATGATTTTCAAAGAATGATAAAATTTAATAGTAACACTCCTCGTTTTGCTCTTCGTGTATGTGTTGTATCCCATAACGGCTATGATATTTAGTCCTCGTCTTGGCGATTTGAACCAAGTTGGTCCTGCCGTTAGATGACCGTTAATTTGGATGGAAAATTGACACATGTCGACATGCAGTTGACCAGATAAAACTATCATAAATTAACATTAACAAAGGAAAAATTCCAAAAAATAAAATCAAATAATATATTAAAATAAAATTAAAATAAAGTGAGAAATTCAAATATAAATAAATAGAGAATAAAACATATTTTAAAAATAATAAAATAGAATAGAATAAAAACGCAACGATAAAATAAATGAATACAATATAAACTAAAATAGAAAATGTAAAATAAAAAAGAAAAAATAAACAATATATTTAGTAAAAAATTAAATTAAACATATATTTTTAGTAGTATTAAAAATAAGAAGATAAAATAGAATCATACAAAACGATAAAATAAACGAAATAAAATATAAACTAAAATAGAAAACGTAAAAATAAAAAAGTAAAAATTAACAATATATTTATTAAAAATTAAATAAGTGAAAATTAAAATAAGGATAAAAACGCACCCAAAAGTTTCAAGAATCCCCGACCCCATCCCTGCCAGGTTCGAGGACGCAATCGTCCCAGTATTTTGTTAAAATATTTCGAGAACTGGGATTATTGTGTCCTCGTTAACTTGGCAGGGTCGATGTTAGGGATTTTCATATACTTTTAAGATCTTCATTTTCTTTTCTTTTTTTTCTCTCTCTTAGTTTTTAGTAAATAATTATTTTTTTATTTTTAATTTTTTTCTTATTTTGTAATTTTTGTTTATTTTTTATATTTTTAATCTCCTCTCTCCCTTTTTATTTATTTTTCTAATGTATATTTATTTATTCTTTTATTTTTTATTTTATCTAACTTTTTATTATTACTATATATTTTATTTTCTCTTTCATTTTTTCATTTTATGTTATTGTATTTTTCTCTTTGCTTGAAATTTTTCCTCTTTTATTTTAATTTTCCTTTTTTGAAATTTTATTCCTTTGTGTTAATTTATAATTTTTTTTAAGTGTGGACAAAGGCATGTCGACATGTGTCAATTTTTCCATCCAAATTGACGGACATCTAACAACATGACCAACTTTTCTCAAAATTGACAATATCCGAGGATTAAATTACTCTTAGGCGAAACATTGGGGAATAAATTGATCTATGTGGTAAATATCATTTTGAGTTACATCTCCCAAACATTATATTACTAAATATCATACTCCCTCTGTCCGAAACCATTTTATATATTTTACTAAATCGAGCGTCCCACATCTTTTGTACATTACCTTATTTAGCAACATAACTATCACAGACAATGTAATAATATTAAATATTCTTAAAAGACGTGTCAAAATAGACAATTTTTACCTTTTAATTGTACTATAATTTCTTAATTTTCGTGCCAACTTCCAAATGTCCATAAACATTTGGAACAGATGGAGTATTATCGTAAAAGTTGTAAAAATCAGTATTAGATTGATATATGATATGAGAGGGGTACCGGTGAAAATTTTAAAGTCGTCTCAACTCTCCAAGTCAATCCAACTAGAATTATATCCATCCATTAATGCCTGCCGAGTTGCATGAAGTCAATCACAATAATCGAGTGAGCACCACCATCTTGGTGTTATAATCATCATCATAATATCTTAAACTTCAATTTCAACTAGTAGCACATAACACAATTCAAAGCAAAAAAAAAAAAGTGGTTATGGATTTCTGTCGCAAACTCTTCGTCTTCCTCATTCTTATACACTCTGTAACTTGTTATCAACCCTCGTTCTACTGCTACGACAACGGCGGAAACTACACGGAAGGAAGCATCTACGCTCTCAACCTCAACACCGCCCTCAAATCTCTTCTCTCAAGCATTAACGACACATCAGCTTACTACTACTACTACAACACTTCTTCAGGCGAAAGCGAAGAAGACAGCATTATCAGCGCGTTCGTGATGTGCCGGGCCGACACTTCCCTCGACGCGTGTAAGAGCTGCACGCAGGTCGCTATTGCTGAAGTTCTAAACCTGTGTCCGAATCAGAAGCATGCAATTGACTGGCAAGGTGACACTTGCGTCTTGAGCTACGCAAACTACAGTCAGTACGGTAGGTTAGAGATTGAGTACGGGTGGTTTCGCTCAACAGATGTTCGAAACTCTTCGAACCCAGTTCAGTTTAAGGAGGATTTAAGCAACTTGTTCGACGATCTCCGTAGTAAAGCAATATCATCCTCCAACGGCGGCGATCGGCCGATGAAGGTGGCCGTTGGGAATGTGTCAGGGCCTGATTTCGAGAAAATTATTGGCATGGTTCAGTGTCGACCCGATTTGAGTTTGGAGGATTGTAAAAATTGTCTTATTAAGGTTGCTAACGATATGTTGTCTAAAAAAAACTGTGATGGATTCGTCGGTTGTATGTTACTACAGGTAAGTTGTAATCTAAGGTACGACATCAGTCCATTTTACAATGGGACGAGGATGCTCGAGTTGTTGATGCCGCCTCCTCAAAGTGCTGCTCCTCAACCTCAAATAATTCCTCGAACGTTATCACCACCACCGCCATCGCCAGGTATGTTGTATATATATACACCAGTAGTAACTATAAATCTCCTCTTCAAGCCACCAAATTTTATTAATTAAAAGGATTTATTAATTACTTGATAAATTAATTTATATGCCAATCATTATTTTAGTGAAATATTAAGTTTACGAATGCCTTAGGCGAAAGATGGCTCGACTGGAGCTCGATTCATGATTAAGCAAACTCAGAGCTCTAGTCCAGCTACGACATGATTAAGCATATTTATATTTATATATATATCTTGAGTTCGATCTATTTTCTCTAGAATTTGTGGCCGTTCGCCATTGACTTTGATAACAGAGCTTGTAGAGAAGAAATCTCTTTTGTTCTATTTTTGTTAAGAATCTGCAGTACAACGCTACGGCTCTATATACATGTATCTAACTAATTATGTGTTCTTAATATCAAAAGGAACCCTGAGAAACAAATAATTACAGAATCGCCTAGAAGTAGATTTACAAATAGATCCTCAAGTCTTCTAATCTTCCATATGATTTCTCCTTCTGTCTCAATAACTCATCATTCCCCCCACAAGTTGAGACGGGAAGAAGATTCTTCACACAAAGCTTGGACAAAAGTGAGAAGAACAAGGGAGCAACCAAGGATTTTGTAAAAGTATCAGCTAATTGCTGCTGTGAAGAAACATAAAGAGGAACAAGAAAACCGTTGAGATAATGATGGCAAACAAAATGACAATCAACTTCCAAATGCTTCGTCCGTTCATGCGGGATTCTCGGTGATTTGTATGATAGCCGATTTATTGTCACACCAGAGAGAGATAGGTAAGGACACAGACAACTTCAAATTTGCCAACAAATAGGACAGCCATAAGAGCTCTTTAGTGGTAGTGCTGAGAGCCCTATACTCGGCTTCGACCGAAGAACAAGACACAGTAGCTTGTTGTTTCGTCTTCAAAGAAATCAAAGATGAACCGAGGAAAATACAAAAATCTGTGACTGACTTGCGGTGGGTCGGATTAGAACTCCAATCCGCATCGCTAAAAGCTTCCAACTTAAAGTTTGACACAGCAGAATAAAAGAAACCATAAGAAGACTTGCCTTTGAGGTATTTCAATACGTGAACAAGAGAATTCCAATAATCAGTGCAAGGAACATGCACATGCTTACTCAGTTGTTGAACTGCAAATGTTATGTCTGGTCTGGTAAAACCAACGTAAAGCAATTGACCAACAAGCCTTCGGTACGGGGAAGCATCATGCAATGGTGGACCAGGTGTATCTGAAAACTGATGACCTTCAGGCAGAGGAGTATGACTTGACTTGCAGCCAGATAAACCAACAGAAGCAATAATGACCAGTATATACTTACGTTGGCTGAGAAAATTTCCATCTTGGGATCTCGCAATCTCAATGCCAAAGAAGTATTTAGCATAACCAAGGTCTATAATGGTAAACTCATCATTCAAATAAGCCTTGACTGTAACAATATCCTCTTCGCATGGTCCTGTAATTAATATGTCATCCACGTAAACAATCAAGGCCATAACAGAACGACCTTTAGAGTGAATAAAGAGGCAGGGATCATGTTGAGATTGAACAAAACCATACCTTCCCAGTTCCTTTGTGAATTCTGCATTCCACTATCTAGAGGGTTGCTTCAAGCCATATAGAGAGCGTTTGAGTTGACATACCTGCCCCCGACCGCACTTATCATAGCCGTCGGATGGGAGCATGTAAACTTCTTCATCTAAGTGGCCGTGGAGGAAGGCATTATTGATGTCCAATAATGTATAGACCAATTAGAAGCTGCTGCGAAAGCGAGAAGCAAGGAAGATTAGGAATGACCCAAGTATCAAAATAATCTTCTCCTTCCACTTGACTATAACTCTTTGCTACAAGACGAGCCTTGTACTTGTCAAGGGTCCCATCAGAATGATACTTGACTTTGTAGACCCACTTACTTCCAATAGCTTTCTTCCCACAAGGAAGATTAGTAATGACCCAAGTATTGTTTTTCTCAAGAGCATCAAGTTCAGATTGCATGGCCGTAATCCAATTAGGATGAGTCCTTGCTTGATAAAAAGTTTTAGGTTCCTGAATTTTATCCAAGCATGCAAAAAACAACATGTGCTCAAGAGAAAAAGAGAATGTTTAGTAAGGCAATCATGAATAGGTAATGTATGAGATGTGTGATGCGAAGAAGAAGAATTCATGCTCAATAAAGCATTAAATGTCACAAAGTCATTCATCCATATGGGCTTACTCCTTAGTATAGTACTTCGCCTAGTTTCAGGTAATAAGGCTTGTGATGGTTGAGATTGGGAAGAAATAATATCTGAGGATGATTGGGGTTGTAAGGAAATAATATCAGAGGATATTTGAGGATGTGGGGAGGGCTGTGGTGTTGGGCTCAAAGGTTGTATGTCTGAAGGAATATGTATAGGCTGATGTAGCGAGGGATTATACGAGGGTGCCTCTTGATCAATTATGGAAAGAAGACTTTCTGTATTTAGATCAGTAGGCCATGGTGGTGGCTGTATATGGGTAGGGTGTTTGACTTTGTAAGGGAATGTGGTTTCTTGAAAACTGACATCTCTAGACACTATGACCTTCTTATTCAGTGTATCATAGACCTTATATGCCTTCTGGCCTGGAGGATACCCTATGAAAACAGCTGGAAAAGCTCCGGCATCAAACTTACTTTTATGAGGTGAAGTATTTGTAACATGACATAAACAATCAAAGACTCCGAGGTTGGAAATATCAGGTGGTTTGGAAAACATGACTTCATATGGACTTTCATTCAAGAGCATGGAATGTAGCCTATTTATAAAGTAAGTGGCTGTAAGTATTGAGTCCCCCCAGAAATATTTGGAAGGCCTGACTGAGATAATAAGGCTCTTGAGACTTGTAAAAGATGTCTATGATGAGTTATTGAGACAGCAAGAGAAATCAGATGGAAGATTAGAAGACTTGAGGATCTATTTGTAAATCTACTTCTAGGCGATTCTGTAATTATTTGTTTCTCAGGGTTCCTTTTAATATTACGAACATATAATTAGTTAGATTCATGTATATAGAGCTGTAGCGTTGTATTGCAGATTCTTAACAGAAATAGAACAAAAGAGATTTCTTCTCTACAAGCTCTGATACCATCTAGAATTTGTGGCTGTTCGCCATTGATTTTGAGAACAAAGCTTGTAGAGAAGAAATCTCTTTTGTTCTATTTCTGTTAAGAATCTGTAATACATTGCTACAGCTCTATATACGTGAATCTAACTAATTATGTGTTCGTAATATCAAAAGGAACCCTGAGAAACAAATAATTACAGAATCGCCAAGTCTTCTAATCTTCCATCTGATTTCTCCTTCTGTCTCAATAACTATCATTTTCCTCAAGTCGATGTCGAAGCTTGTTAGCTCAACAAGCTCGAGTCCAGAAATTAACCGACCTCAGACCGTTTACACCCACTACTTCCATTTAATTATTGTACCATGTCTGCATATCAAATTTTTTAATCTCGCCCACAACATCAATTTTTGGACATCAAAAATGTTTCCTACATATATGCAAAAAATAAAAAAATTAAATACAACATGCCAGTGGCGGAGCCAGCCGGTGGAATTAGTGGGGTCCATTTTAATTGGACCCCATACCCAATATTTTTGAAATTTTTCAGTGGGGTCCTTGCAGTATAATTTTTTTTCAAATTTACTCCTACTATTAATTTTTTTACCATAAATTATTAATAAAAAATTTTTTCCAGTGGGGTCCAGAGCCCACTGGCCCAACACTGGCTCCGCCTATGCAACATGCTTCTCATACATACGAGATAGTTCGTATATCTTTTATTTAATAGGAACTAATAAAAAAATATGTATTTATCTTATACTCGTAGCGAAATAGTAATTTTGTACGTTATCTACGAGTCGGGACCGACAAAACATTATCTTAGACAATTTAAATAATCAAGAATTAATCTGTTGAAGTACTATTGTATATGAAACCGTATATTGGGCCGGTTACGGATCTAAAAGACTCAACCCGGCAGGGTCTCGGACCTGGCTCCAAAACCCACCTCGAATAGTATATATTTATCTATTAAATATATTAATATTTATAATAGATAAGTTATTAATCTATAGATTATGTGTTCAATTTCGAGTTAGATCAAAGAAAAAAATTAGAATTAAGAAAAAAAAGAAAAGAAAATTAACATGTACGGGTTTGGGGCGGGATGGGGTTCGGGTCTTAATCGGGCAGGTCCGGTACTCCCAAACCCCAATCAAACCCACCATGTTGCCATCCATAACTCACTCTAGCATGAACTAACATTTCAGTCCGTATTTTTGGTTTTTTTTTTCAGGACATGGGACTCGAACTATAGCAATTGCCGCTCCGATTGCTGGTTTGCTCTTGCTAGTAGTGCTAGTGGTTGTCGGTTGGATTATATTCAAGAATAAGAGAGCGAATCAGCAACAACGAAGCATGGATGAGAATAATCAGAGTGAGTTGTTGTTGTTTACGTTTGAGTTTGGAAACCTTTTTCTGTTTTATTCAAGTACCAGTCATTTGAGGAAACAGGTGGTGATGAAGACAGCAGTACTGTTGAATCTCTACAATATGATTTTGGAAAGATCAGATCTGCAACAAACGACTTCTCGAACGAAAACAAGCTCGGGGAAGGAGGTTTTGGTGCCGTTTACAAGGTTCATAATTCAATTAAAACAGGTTTTTATATTTTTCACATAAATGTGTAATAATATACAATGATAACAGGGAAAGCTTCAAAATGGAAAAGAAATAGCAGTGAAAAAATTGTCCGCAAACTCAAGTCAGGGTGACCTTGAATTCAAGAATGAAGTCCTATTACTAGCAAGGCTTCAGCACAGAAACCTTGTTAGACTTTTAGGGTTTTCTCTCGAAGGCGCAGAGAAGCTTCTGGTTTACGAATACGTTCAGAACGCGAGCCTCGACCAATTCCTTTTTGGTAAAGTTAATAATAACCACAGCATTAATCGCAGTTCAACCTATTTCATCGTTTTATCATAATTTGATTTGTTTAGATCCCGTGAGAAGATCACAACTTGATTGGGACATGCGAAGCAAGATCATAGGAGGAGTTGCTAGAGGATTACTATACTTGCACGAAGATTCTCGACTCAGAATCATTCACCGTGATCTCAAAGCAGGCAACGTGCTTTTAGACGGCGAGATGAATCCTAAGATTGCAGATTTCGGCACAGCGAGATTATTTGAGCAGGATGATCAAACTCAAAGCACAAGCAAAGTAGTTGGAACATAGTAAGTAAAACAACTGAAACACATAATACGTATAACATGAATACTTGTAATAATTGCGCATTCTCCTTGTGTACGTGCAGTGGATATATGGCACCAGAATACGTCCTTCACGGGAAATTTTCAATAAAGTCGGATGTCTTCAGCTTTGGCGTATTACTCCTAGAAATCTTAAGCGGTCAGAGAAACAACGCTCCCCAATACGAAGGCACGCAAGATCTGTTGATCAGCTTTGTAAGCACTGACGACGATTCAAATCTTTTTACTGCATAAATAAATAAAAACCCTTGATGATTTTTTACATATCACCTCTCTCACAGGCATGGAAGAATTGGAAAGAAGGAAAAGCTTCGAATATCATTGACCCAATTTTGAAGTCACCTTCTGGTTCGACTGTCAGAGATATGCTGAGATGCGTTCATATCGGTTTGTTGTGCGTTCAAGAAAATGTAGCCGAAAGGCCAACGATGGCTTCTGTCGTGTTGATGCTCAGCAGCGTATCTTTCACATTATCCATTCCTTCTGAGCCTCCTGCTTATTTACTGCGAGGTTACGAACTGGAGACAGATAGTACCATTATTACAAGATCCGTGTCTGATCAGACGAAGATGCTCCTCAATACTTCTTCTTCCTCAGACAAGTCCGTTCTGTCCAAGAATTGTTAGCTAGCCTTCAATGAAAGATCCACTATCCTTGTGCTGATAAGGCCGCCGTTTTTATGAGAATCATTGCATGCAATTTATGCGTGTTAAGTTAATGTTTCCCCACTTTTCTCGTCTTCTCCTCGTTGAAAATTTGTAAAATATAATTGGCGTGTGTTGCGAAAGACCAGTATTAATTTGTGATGTATTATGAACTACTTAAATTTGTTTATATAATTAAGTAGAGCTAGAGTTGGTAAACAGGTCGGGTTGAGTCACATTCGAGCTCAACCATATTTAATAAACGGGTTGAAAACTTTAACCCCAACCTGACATGTTTACTTAACAGGTTGAAATATCGAACCCAGATCCGACCTGCTGTAACCCGTATATAATACATTGACCAGCCAACCGATTTAGAATTAAGAAAAAAAAAGAAAAAATAACTAAATATTCAGAATTATAAACTCAAATTAAACAAAACAATAGAGAAATAAAGCAGTTGTTTTTCTAAAAATCAACAACAATTAAAGTTCCAAATAATACAAGTCATATAATTAAATATCAAAGCAATTATTTATTTCCATTAAGGATATTTTTAATAATTATTATCCGGGTTACATGTGTTGATAAACGGGTTGATTTCGGATTGGAAGTTTGAACCCTAACCTGACCCACTTAATACTTGGGCTGAGTCGGATTTACCCATTTACTTAAACATATCAAAAATGCTAACACAAACTAACTATTTTCGGGTGCGATTCGTGTCAGGTTAGCGAGTCGGGTTGGTTTTTAGCAGCCCTAGTCGCGTGTAATAGACGCGGCGCCGAATGTAATAGACGCAACTCATACTCAGGCCCAAGCCAGTTTTGGCCCAATAAGCGTCGCATCTAATAGCCGCGACGATGTGTTTAATACACTTGTGACGGCTCTCTTCTTCCTCCTCACTTCGTCTTCTCAGATCTGGGCGACAAAGACCGGCGAACCACAATCTCGAATGCCCAAGAGCTAACCAGAAACATAGTCATTCTCTCTCGTCATCGTCGATTAAGCTTCGTTTGGGAAACTCATATAATTTGTTGAAACTTTGATTTGGGTATTTTTCTTTAAAATTTTCTCGAATTTGTGAGTTTAAGTTTGTGTTCTTAGTAATATCCACTATGGATATCGTGGGTTGCCTATTAGATTGATATGATACTATTTTGGATATTTGGTTCGAGGAATTTTCCCCAATTTTGAAACCAAATTTCGGAAGTAGGATATTTAGTTTGATTGATTCTACTTTGCGATCATGATTCAATTTATGCATTGATGTTTGGGTTTGTTTGTTACATTGTGGCGATATTGACTTGTAAAAGTTCGATTTAGGATGACGAGCGAACTTTACGGTCCGATTGGTCGATCATTGTTAATATTCCATGATACTCATCGTTGTAACGATGTTCTATCCATTTTGGATGGTGACGTATACACTGGCCATTACGGATTTGGAAAGCATTGCATGGGATAAGCTTTTTTCACGACTCGTGCGGTTGCACGGTCGTATTCTGGAGAAGTTGGATACGCTGTCGTTTTACAGCGTTTATAGTTGTAGATCTCAGAAAATAGATCCATACTTGATTATGGCTCTCGTAGAGGAGCGGAGAAAGGAGAGGCACATGTTCCAGTTGCCTGTGGGGAGGCGACAGTTACACTAGAGGATGTTGGTATTCTGTGGCGACTCCCCGTCGATGGTACTTCGGTCAGTGGTGTGATCCCCAACATGATCAATGATTACTTGGAGGAGTTGACTGGTTGCAGGCCTGCTATAGCCTATAGGAGCATACAACGGGACGAAAGTTTCTTTGAGGAAATTTTGCGGACTGGTTAGAAGCCAATCAGATAGACAATGACAGCGATGATGCCGAGGTAGAGCGCACGTGACACTCTGAAATTACCTGGATGGCGATCTGAAACGATTCTTCAATACATAAATATTAATGAATCACCTCCACGAATGTGTGCCTTCGGCTGTATCGATGGCAAAAGCAAGTGGAAAAATTCTATGATTTTCATCAAGGGCTGATGCAATCAACAATTTACATTTGTACTTGGAATCTATGTGCGTACCGAGAACACAAACGACCATACGACAATGTTTGAAGCCATCTATTCAAGGTTTAAATGCCCAAAATACATACTCAAATTTCTTTACTCCCCGCATATCTTGAAGATGCCATCACTTCACGACCGTTCTGGGGTTGTAACATTGCAACGCTAGGAAGCTTTGAAATTTTCCAAGTACCGTACGCGGCTTTTCTGACTCTTGCATCCATGCCATGCTTGAATGTATGAGATGTCAAATCCAATAGTGACTGTTGCACGTTTTTGGTAAATACTGAGGGTCGTATCACTGTTTTGATTAATACTCTTGCAATTTCGTACGTGAAACATTAGGTGCGTCCTAGCCAACTCATGCATGTAGCATGTGTGGGATCCTCCGTATCTCGTTACCTTAAAAAAAACAGTTTCTCGATTTGAAGACTGCTTGCAATCTCCAATTATAGTCGTTGCTATGATTGCATTTCACGCCATGCGGTTTTCTACTTTCGGTAACGTGGAACTTACGTCTAACAACCCTTAGATGGTAATGATTAACAACATATTTCAAATGATATGTACTAATTAAAGTCATACCTACGGAAAATGCGGGATCGTCCCTATCGTAATAATCACCTCGTCATCTTCTTGGGGAGGCATTTGATAGTTCGAATTAAATGGCACTGACTGGTACAAATCTCGGGTTATTCTATTGGCATGTCAGTAGTTGGTCCATCATTATTATCAGCATCGTCTTCTGTGGGATCTGGAAATCGTTTAGTGCATCGCCCTCGTCATCTGCTTCAGAATCGCTGACGTCACAATCTTGCACAACTTCATGAACGATCTCAGGTTGCGCCACTGTCAAACTAGTAGGAACAGAACGACTACTCGAAGGTATATCTTCGTGAGAGGCGTCGAATGAAATATTTGTCAACCCTTGAGTAACTAATGTAAAGTTAGGAAACGAATAAGTCGGTGCGTGATTTGTGTAATCGTCGGGAGCATCTTCGTTGCGATTGAATTGAACGTTCTCATTTGCCTCGACAAAGACCTCAACATAATCAAGTTGGGCGTCGGGATCCAAGAAGTATGCGAGCTCGGCATCATTAGATATTCAAGAGCTTCTGATACCGCCAATGACAATATTCGTTCTTCACCTGAACGATTGCAGAGAAAGAAGCGTTGTCGACGGAAGTCATGTCGTACAACATGCTAAGAAATTGATCGAAATTAGTTTCGCGACGAATTCGTCGATACCCGATTGGTTGAAGACTATATAGAATTGTGTTTGATTCGTATACGATTTCAACGCCAAAACAGACAACTACTTGAATTTTTTTAGAAACTATATTGAATATCTACGAGTTTCAAACTCATGAAATATAACAATAAGATGGAGGGTTTAAATAATGGATTTCGACGTGCTGAGTAAACACAACGTCGCATTATCCGCGACGATAAGTATTATTACAGAAAACGCGTGAATGTGTTGTCACATCTTTCTGAATCGATTTCATCAGAGGGACATGAAGGTCTTGTCCCATTGTTGCATTCATCGAACGCGGCGTCGTCGCATTCACTAGGTGCGATAGAGGCGCATTTAGACCAAGCCCATAAAGGAATATCTTTGAATGAGCCGATAAGTGCATCACGGCTATTATCCACGATGCCGTGTGTATTGGATGCGACGAAGTGTAGCCGCGATTTGCTCGATTTTTGCTAAAATTTTTAAAAGTAGACCTATTTTATTAATTTTGAATTGAAACACATTATTTTAGTAAAAACCAAATTCCAGCTATCGTAATAGCCTGCTAACTAGGCCAATTTGGTAAGCAACAATAGGACGAGTCTATGTGTGATAGGCACAACTCAAACTATTTTGTAGTTAGAAGATCACACTACGATATATCCATGTGTGATATGATAAATCAGAATATTTGGTAGCGAGAAAAATTGGAATTTGAGAGATTACCTACAGAGATTTTCAGAGGCTCAATCGAACCATTAGGCCAAATTACATTGACAATTGAACGAATTATACAAATACTAAGTGCATCGTATTTAACAGCTAGAATTTACGTTGTTAATCATTATCAAATGCCTAAAAATTGCTGAATGTGTCCTGAAAATTTAAAACATAATACATTGTCAAACCAGAAAGACATGATATTGATGAAATAATAATAATATAATAGTTATATAACAACAATAAACATAATCTATTCTATCTATAGTCTTTTACTAAGCCTCAAAATTTGGGATAAACTGCCACCTTTTGGTCTGTCAATTTGAATTAATTAAAATAAAAATATTAAAATTAAAAGAAACCCACCCACTATTTTTTTATTGTATATTCTAGTTTTACTTCTTTAGTTTTAGTATACATTTATATAATGTATAGCGTGTGTGCAAAAATACTAGTATTATAGAAGGGTGATGGGTTGCTATAAACTGTCAATTTATTTAAAAAAATTAATAATTGGAAAAACCACCCATTGTCTTTTGCCGTAAATTTCCTATTTGTAGGAAATTTTATATCTCATTTACCGTTTTCTTAAATGAATTACTAATTTATATTTAATTTCATAATAAATCATATTTTTCCTTCTATGATCAATATAGATAATCACAGTTAAATAATAATTCTGTTAAATAGTAGTAAACTTTAGGTGCCGTATTGATAAGATAATAATTACCATAATATTCAAGGTTAAATTAGTAAATATCGATTCTTGAGATCATCCATTCGGAATGACATGTAACAAGTGTTCATTACACAACATATATAGTTTGTTACTACTCCTTGTTCTTCGTGTATATGTAAATATCCCACCTGACAATTATAACACTCCTCTTAATATAATCCTTGTGTTGATGTGACCTTAATTATGGGAAAACAAGAAAATTCACGTGGCTTATTTCTTCTATTGTGGGCGTCAAAAAGCAACAAATTAGGAAGAAGAAAACAAAAGTTTTTGGGCAGCTATTTTCGGCTGTTCACACAATAAAGTCATAAGAGGTTTTTCTTCTATTCATATGAATAATAAGGCAGACGCACTCCTATAAATAGAGGGACTCAGACGAAGGAGAAAACACACCACAGCCATACAGATCTTCTCCTCTCCGGTTATTTTCTTTGTAGCTTACTCCTAGTTGTATAGCTGCTTTTATATCACGTCAGTCTACGTGTTTGTAATCTCTCCACATAATAAAGAAGTTCTACCTCCGGCCCGTGGACGTAGGTCATTTTGACCGAACCACGTAAATCTCGTGGCACTGTCCAAATTTATTTTTCGTCTCTATTATTTATATCGTCATTTTTCGGGCAAATAATTATCGGGGATTTTCCGCATATCCTAACAAATTGGTATCAGAGCCAACCCGATTTATTTATTAGCCACCATGACGATAACAAAAATGTCAATTGAAAAGTTCGACAGAAATGTCAACTTTGCAATGTGGAGTCTCAAGATGGAGGCCATACTCATTCAAGACGGTTGCGAGGTAGCGCTTGAAGGCGCAAAGAAGAAACCAACCGAAATGAAGGACGATCAATTTAATGAACTGGACAAGAAAGCCAGATCGGCTATCATCTTAAATCTCTTTTACGAGGTTTTACAAGAAGTTGCCACAGAGACGACGGCCATGGGTATGTGGGATGCGTTAAAAGCGATCTACATGAAGAAGACTAAGGAGAACCGGCTATATCTAAAGCAGAAGCTTTACAGTTTGAAAATGACGGAAGGTACTTCTATTCTTTCGCATCTCGATAAATTTGATTCAATCATTATTGATTTGGCGAACGTAGAAGTCAAAGTGACGGACGAAGATCAGGCCATAATATTGTTGTGTTCCCTTCCCTCGTCCTTAAAACATTTTCGTGATACGATTATATACGGAAAAGACACAATATCATATTCTAGTGTCAAATCCGCGTTACAATCGAAAGAACAGATAGACAGGGATATTACGGGAGAAACAGGTGGTAGCCAGGCAGAAGGCCTGTTTGCACGGGGAAGACCAGAACGTAGAGACGCTGAAAGTAGCAGATCTAAAGAAAGGTCGAAATCTAGGTACAGAAATAAAGTCTGTAATTTTTGCAAGAAAAAGGGTCACATCAAAGCTGATTGTTTTAAATTAAAAAATAAGGAGAAAAATAATCAGCAATTTAATAAACCCGCCGAAGCTAGTTTAGCTGCTGATGAGAGCGATGGAACTATATTTGTAGCAACTGCAAATATTGTTAGGTCTGATAATTAGTGGATCTTAGATTCGGGTTGTTCTTACCACATAAGTCGGAGTCGAGATTGTTTTTCCACAAATGAAAATTTTGATGGTGGATATGTCTTAATGGGAAATGATGCTCCGTGTAAAGTTGTTGGTAAAGGCACAGTTAGGATCAAGATGTTCGACGGAATCATCCGAACGCTCACAGAAGTCAGGCATGTTCCAGATATGAAGAGAAATCTTGTCTCTTTAGGCACACTTGAATCTCAAGGGTGCAGGTTCTCAGGTGAAGGTGGAGTTTTAAAGATTGCCAGAGGTGCCCTCGTCGTGATGAAAGCTTGCAGGTCTGGAAATTTATATGTTTTGCAGGGAACTACTATTACAGGTTCCGCTGCAGTTTCGACATCCTCGGAGGTGATACCACGAGATTATGGCATATGCGACTTGGACACATAGGAGAAAAAGGCTTGACGATTTTAAGCAAGCGGGGCCTACTTTGCGGTCAGAGTACTGGTAAGATGGACTTTTGCGAACACTGTGTTTTTGGGAAGCAGAAACGAGTCAGCTTCAATTCGCCAGCTGTCCACAGGACAAAAGGTACTTTGGACTATATTCATTCTGATGTATGGGGTCCTTCTCGTGTTCCGTCAAAAGGTGGTGCAAGATATATGTTTGACTTTCGTTGATGATTTTTCAAGGAAAGTCTGGGTCTATTTTCTTAAGCAGAAAAGTGATGTTTTCCTAACATTTAAACAATGGAAGGCTTTGATTGAAAAGCAGACAGGAAAACAGATCAAGCGGTTGCGAACAGATAATGGCTTAGAATTTTGCGGAAGCGAGTTCAATGAGTTCTGCAGAAATGAAGGAATTGCTCGACATCACACTGTTCGAATGACGCCTCAACAAAATGGTGTTGCCGAGCGCATGAACCGGACGCTTTTAGAGAGAGCTCGATGTATGATCTCCAACGCTGAGTTGACAAATGATTTTTGGGCTGAAGCTATCGCCGCAGCATGTTATATTGTCAACCGCTCACCGTGTTCACCGATCAATTTCAACACTCCTGAGGAAGTTTGGTCAGGTACTCCTGCTGATTACTCCAACTTAAGAATATTTGGGTGCCCAGCTTATATGCACGTAAACGAGGGAAAGTTAGAGCCTAGAGCTAAAAAGTGTATTTTTCTCGGTTACGCTTCAGGGGTGAAAGGATACAGACTATATAATCCTGATCCCAAGTCACCCAAATTTATAATTAGCAGAGATGTTACGTTTGACGAGTCTTCTATGTTACATTCTTCAAAAGAGTCTACTAATCCCTCTAATCAAGAAAGGAAGGATAGTGTACACAGCGAGGTGGAGCTCGAGATCAACAAAGATCCTTCAGATGATCGTGCTACGAGTTCAACAAATCAAGAGGAAGAGCCAGAACCTGATTCAGATCCTGTTGACGATGAAAGCACCGAGCAGGAATATTCTATAGCCAGAGATAGGGAGAGACGGGAGATTCGACTACCACAGCGGTATGTGAATTTAGTTTCGTACGCTTTATCAGTGGCGCAAGAAACAGGTGGAGGCGACGAACCTTCTACCTATTCGGAGGCAATAAGCGATGATAATTCTGATAAGTGGCTGGTAGCGATGAATGAAGAAATGGAGTCTCTGTACAAGAATGGTACGTGGATTCTTGTGCCGCCGCCGAAGAAAAAGAAAATAGTCGGATGTAAGTGGGTCTTCAAGAAGAGAGAAGGTTTATCTGGTTCTGACGATGCAAAGTATAAGGCACGGTTAGTCGCGAAAGGCTATAGTCAGGTACAAGGTGTTGATTTTAATGACGTATTCTCACCTGTCGTTAGACATAGCTCTATTCGTGTATTACTTGCATTCGTTGCCATGTATGATTTGGAGTTAGAACAGCTTGACGTCAAGGCGGCATTCTTACATGGCGATTTAGATGAACAGATATATATGAAACAACCTGAAGGCTTCATAGTTGAAGGCAAGGAAGACCAAGTTTGTTTGTTGAAGAAATCCTTATACGGATTAAAGCAGTCTCCAAGACAGTGGTATAAACGGTTTGATTCTTTCATGTTGGGTCATGGTTTCTCCAGGAGCAAGTATGATAGTTGTGTTTACTTCCGGAAGTTAAATGACAGTTCGTTCATTTATCTATTGTTATATGTTGATGACATGCTCATTGCGGCTAAGAATCTTGCAGAAATTCACCAGTTGAAGGCCTTATTGAATGGTGAATTTGAAATGAAGGATTTGGGAGCAGCTAAGAAGATTCTTGGTATGGAGATTAGACGTGATAGAGGAGCTGGTAAGTTATACGTGACCCAGGAAAGTTACCTCAAGAAGGTTTTGGAGCGTTTTGGCATGAACGATGCCAAACCAGTCAGCACTCCTCTTGCTAGCCATTTTAGGCTAAGCGCTGCCCAGTCACCATCATTAGATGAGGAAGAAGCGTACATGGCACGAGTTCCCTACTCGAGTGCAGTCGGCAGTATTATGTATGCAATGGTATGTACACGTCCTGATATTTCACAGGCTGTTAGTGTTGTTAGCAGGTATATGGCTAACCCAGGAAAGGAGCACTGGCAAGCAGTGAAGTGGATTCTCAGATACTTGAAGGGTACTCTAAGCTTTTGTTTGGAGTTTGGCAGAAACAGTGATACTCTCGTTGGCTTCGTTGATTCAGACTATGCAGGTGATCTCGATAAACGACGATCTCTTATTGGTTATGTATTTTGTATTGGAGGTTGTGCAGTTAGCTGGAAAGCAACTCTACAGCACGTAGTGGCGTTGTCTACTACTGAAGCAGAATACATGGCGATTACTGATGCGATCAAAGAAGCTTTGTGGTTGAAAGGGTTATTCAGCGAATTAACTCAAAATCAGGGAGTTATTACGGTTTTCTGTGATAGTCAAAGTGCGATTCATTTGACTAAGGATCAGATGTATCACGGAAGGACTAAACATATTGATGTTAAGTATCATTTTATACGTGAGATCATTGCAGATAAGAAGGTGTTTATCAAGAAGATCAACACGAAGGATAATCCTGCAGATATGTTTGCGAAGGCTCTTCCAGTTTCCAAGTTCAAGCATTGCTTGGACTTGATTGGTGTTTTAAAGTTGGTGAACTAGCCCATCGGGGCTAACGTCGGAGGGAGATAAATGTGTTACTAATTAAGGTGGAGTATTTTCGGAATTAAGGTCAAGGTGGAGATTTGTTGATGTGACCTTAATTATGGGAAAACAAGAAAATTCACGTGGCTTATTTCTTCTATTGTGGGCGCCTTGTTCAACTGTCAAAAAGCAACAAATTAGGAAGAAGAAAACAAAAGTTATTGGGCAGCTATTTTCGGCTGTTCACACAATAAAGTCATAAGAGGTTTTTCTTCTATTCATATGAATAATAAGGCAGACGCACTCCTATAAATAGAGGGACTCAGACGAAGGAGAAAACACACCACAACCATACAGATCTTCTCCTCTCCGGTTATTTTCTTTGTAGCTTACTCCTAGTTGTATAGCTGCTTTTATATCACGTCAGTGTACGTGTTTGTAATCTCTCCACATAATAAAGAAGTTCTACCCTCCGGCCCGTGGACGTAGGTCATTCTGACCGAACCACGTAAATCTCGTGGCACTGTCCAAATTTATTTTTCGTCTCTATTATTTATTATCGTCATTTTTCGGGCAAATAATTATCGGGGATTTTCCGCATATCCTAACACCTTGTTTAAGAAACATCATGGGGAGTGTTAAAAACACATACAACACAGATATAAAACCTCAGTGTCTCAGATCGGAGAGCAAAGCTATCTCAAACTTAAGATTATACAGAGAAGGTTCAAAAGGCACTTATCTTCGGAGTCGATCTGTTCCTGGAAATGTCGCGTTAGTGCTTCAGCCAATGCGCGCGAAGTCGACAAACGGTCGGCTTCGAGCTGGAGAGTAAAATGATTTTGTAGATTTCACCCAGAACAACTGAGGATATTGCGAGGATATCGCAGAAAATCAAAACGGGGTTCGTGTATGTCGAAGAGAAGGAATTAGGGTTTTTTCCTGTAATCGTGCGAGTTAAAGTGAGTGAATCTTTTTGGAAAGTTCTGGGGTTTTGTAAAATGAAGAAGAGTTTTAAAATTTATTTTTTAGTCCTCGAAAAAATTACAGTGGCAAATTGAAAACACTAACGCTTTTTATTTTAGCCCACATCTTTTCAACTTGACCATTTTCACTCCAATTATATGAAAATTGGGTGTAAATGGACCAGTGGGCTGCAGTAACCATTTTCAGCCCATTATCGTGGTGGCCCATTAAGGGCCTAATTTTCTCAGCCCACCTCACGATGATGGCCGAAAATGTTTACCATAGAGAGTTGGTTCCTGAGCTTACAGTGATTTTCCTTCCCGAGCGCCTTTGTTAGGATGTCTGCGACTTGTTCCTGCGATTTAACAAACTCAGTCTTAATAATGTGCTTCGATATATATTCACGTATAAATTGACAGTCTATTTCAATATGCTTAGTCCGTTCATGAAAGACCGGATTATTAGCAATTTGAATAGCTGCTTTATTATCACAATAAACTTTGGCAGGAAGGTCTGTAAAGATTTTCATGTCCTTTAACAGGGCTATTATCCAAATCAGTTCGTTTGTGGCTTGGGCCATGGCCCGATACTCGGCTTCAGCCGAGGAACGTGAAACCGTTTTCTGTTTTTTGCTTTTCCATGACACAGCTGTATTCCCCAAAAATACACAAAAACCTGACACTGATTTTCTAGAGATTGGGCATGAAGCCCAATCTGAATCACAGAAAGCAGTCAATTTGTCACTTGGTCTGCTTGAAATTAATACTCCATACCCTGGTGCACCTTTCAAATATCTTAATATTCTAAATGCAGCTGTGATATGCAATGTGCTAGGATTATGCATGTGTTGGCTAAGTGTTTGAACTGCATAGGATATATCTGGCCGAGTGTTACAGAGATAAATCAGACGACCCATAAGACGCTGGAAGTAGTTAATGTCAACTATATCAGACTCAGGCTGAGCAGGCAACTTCAGGTTTTGTTGCACAGGAGTATTTTTTGGCTTAAAGCCCAATACTCCAAATTCACCAAGCAAGTCAATTGTGTATTTTCTTTGATTAAGCACTAGCCCTTCACTGCACTTATTTACCTCAATACCTAAGAAGTATTTCAGTAGGCCTAGGTCTTTTATTCCAAATAATTCATTGAACACAGACTTAATTCTAGCAATTTCAGTCATATTATTTCCAGAAATCAGAATATCATCAACATAAAAAAGTAGAATCACACACAGATTATTTTCAAACTTGCAGAACAGTGAATAATCACTTAGGCTCTGTTTATAACCATTTGAGGTTAACACCTCTGTCAGTTTTTCATTCCACTTCCTAGGAGCTTGTTTTAAGCCATAGATTGGCTTTTTTAGCCTACATACTCTATGATCATTAAGATAGAAGCCTTCTGGCAGACACATGTACACTTCTTCCTCAAGTTCCCCATGCAAAAAGGCATTATCAATGTCAAGTTGGTAAATATTCCAGTCATTCATAACAGCAACTGTTAGTAAAATTCTAATGGTAACCATCTTAACTACAGGTGCAAAAATCTCATTAAAGTCTACCCCCTCTCTTTGACTATAACCCCTTGCTACCAGTCTAGCTTTGAATCTCTCCACCTCCCCATTTGGCTGGTACTTAATTTTGAAAATCCATTTACTACCTACAGGTTTCCTATCCTTAGGCAGTTCCACTAGGTCCCAAGTTCCATTTCCAACTAGGGCTTTCATTTCTAATTCCATGGCTGCTTTCCAATCAGGAATCTGTAAGGCTTCAGCTACTGTCTTAGGCACTACAGTTCTGTCTACATTATTGCAGAATTCTCTATCTCCTACCTCAAGCTTTGAGAAGTTCATAACAGTGGCTAGGGGATATAGGACTTTATACTTAGCAGCATGTAGGGTGCAGTCATAGTCATTCAAGTAGTTTGGTTTTCTGACATTCCTCTTAGGTCTGCCAGGGTCAATGTTATTGGACACAGGTGATATGTCAGTGACATAGTCATGCACAGGATCAGACATTTCATCAGATTCACTTAAAACAGGTTCATTGTCATTTTGATCATCACTTCTAGAAGCAGTATCACTACTAGAGCAACTTTCAGGGTCATGCACATCACCAGACAAGTTTTCACATTCATAAGGAGCATTACTGTGGTGTTCCTCTAGACTTGTATCACTCTTCTCAAACAGATCATTAAACAGATCATAGGAATCATCGGTTTTATCACTAACATCAGCCATATTGGTTTTAAAAGGGAATACAGTTTCATAGAATTTCACATCTCTGGCTGCAAATATGATTTTACTGTCTAAGTCTAGTAACTTATATGCTTTCTTATTTTCATAGTACCCTAGCATGACACATTGCTTAGCACGAGCATCACATTTAGAGCTAGTTTTTAGCACAGTTGCATAACAGAGGCATCCAAATGATTTCAGATTATCATACTTCACACATTTTCCAAAGATAACTTCATAAGGTGACCTACCCTTAAGTACAGATGTAGGGGTTCTATTAATCAGGAACACAGCACTTAGAACACATTCTGACCAGTAGATCAAAGGCACACCAGATTGGAAGTATAAAGCTCTAGCAACATTCAAAAGATGTCTGTGTTTTCTTTCAACTATTCCTTCAGAACTAGTGAATTCTCTAAACTGGTTATTCACAAATTCAGTACCATTGTCAGACCTAAGGATTTTTATTCTCTTCTCAAACTGGGTCCTAATCATGCTCACAAAGTATTTTACATGATAAAGTACATCAGATTTAGCATGCAATAAGAAAACCCAGGCTGCCCTTGAAAAATCATCAACTATTGTATGGAAGAATCTGCAATTATTACGGCTGGCCTGTTTGAAAGGACCCCACACATCTATATGAACTAGTTCAAAAACAGATGCAGATTTATGATCACTCAAAGGAAATGGATCCCTTGTCTGCTTTGCCTTGTGACAGATGTCACAAGGTTCAACAGATTTGACATTCTTAATTTTCAAAACTGATTTTAACACATCAAGCACAGCAGATGAAGGGTGTCCTAATCTTTTATGCCACAGATCACATGATGCTAGGTGGACTACATTAACACTGTTATTATTACCATTCAAACACTTGTTGAAGTAGTATAGCCCTTCTTTTAACTCACCAGTCCCCATTATATTCAGGGACAGTGGGTCCTGAAAGGTGCATACACTGTTTTTAAAAGTCACAATACACTGATTTGCAGCTGCTAACTTAGAGACAGACAACAAATTACACTTAAAGGCTGGGACTAGTAAAACATTTCTGAGAATTATCCTATCATTCAGCATATAATCACCAATCAAGTTGACAGACAGGCAAGCACTATTGGGCAGTTTAATAAAAACACTGTCAGATTTCACATCCTTGACATTAAACAAATTTTCAGGAGAACACACAACATGGTCAGTAGCACCAGAATCTATTATCCACCCCCTACTAAAGTCAGAAGACATGGTATTAATGAATGCACCTGCCATAATGTCTTGGTTAACTTCTGATTGACTCTCCTTTTCTAGTAGTTTCATTAGCTTACTGTATTGCATTATTGAGAGATTAGGTGTTATTGTTTCTGCAGTGCCTTGACTTGTTTCAGTAATATTAGCAGCTTTATTTGTGTTCCAGTTGTGGTTTCTTTTGGTATTGGTAGTGTTGAAGTTGTTTTTATTTGGCCTACCAAACAGCTTAAAACATTTTTCAATAGAATGTCCCTTAATCCCACAGTGCTTACAGATAACAGGGTTATAGTTGGGGTTATAGTTAGGGTAGCTGTTGTTGGTATTGGCAGGATTACCTATGAGCTTATAGCATCTTTCTATGGGGTGACCTTTAATGCCACAATTCTTGCAGACTATGATGTTTTGATTAGGGTGGTTCTGACTTGGTTTATTGAAGCTTTTATTCAGAAATATTGAGGTGTTATTATCAGAATCTTGAATTATTTCTCTATGAGACTCTTCCCTACTAACCATATTGTATGCATGCAAGACATTTGGGAGAGGTTGTTGTAGTAAAATATTACTTCTTATGTAACTATATGTTTCATTAAGACCCAAAATTGCATGAGTCTTTGTTCTTCACCTATATTGTGCTGATGTGCACTAGCATTACATGTGCAGATGGGACCAGCTGTAAGAGCATCCAGTTCATCCCACAGATGCTGAAGTTTTGAGAAGTATATGGATAGGTTATCACTTCCTTGTTTTAGATTGTATATTGACTGTTGAAGGCTGAATTTCCTAGAACCATCTACGTTTCTAAAGGTTTTTTCTAATGCTTCCCACACTTTCGAGGCAAACTTGGCATAGGTGTACCTAATTCTTAGTTCATTGCTAAGGGAATTTAACAGCCACGACAGTACTATTGCATTACACCTCTCCCAGTCACTAGCTAAGTCAGGGTCATCAGGAAAAGGGACAGTGCCATGAACAAAGCCTACTTTGTTTTTTGCAGTGAGAGCAAGAAGGACTGAGTTACTCCAGTATGAGTAATTCTCAGACCCTGAAAGAGTTATATTTGTTATATTTGTCACAGACAGATCAGCTTGGCTTATATACAATGGATTCCTAGAGTTAAGTACTGGTTCTGGATTGTTTTGTCTAGGTGTTTTAGTTTGAGGATCTTCAGTTTCACTGTCAGATTTGAACAGATCCATGGCTCAGAAGCTAAAGTTTTGACTTCAGTTAAAATTCTTAGTTCAGACACAACTATAAGCTTCAAGTAAGACAAGGTATACAGTCAGTGAGTGATTAGGGAACGAGTTCACCGTATAAGATTGGGCTTCAGTGCCAATAAGTTGCTGCAGCTGTAATTGGATGTCATTTCGTTGTGAGGATCTCGAGCTGCAGCTGCAATTTCAGAAAACAACGAGGATTAGTGACTTTGCAGACTACAAGTTATTAACAAATCAGGTCTAACACAGACTAGATCTAGTACTGAAGGGGACTATTTTAAGCAGTCACACGAAGTGATGGGAAACTAGTGATATAGTATGATTTTGAAGGGAAATTTGCGGAAATGATCATGAACAGTGCCGAGTTGGCTCTGATACCATGTTAAAAACACATACAACGCAGATATAAAACCTCAGTGTCTCAGATCGGAGAGCAAAGCTATCTCAAACTTAAGATTATACACAGAAGGTTCAAAAGGCACTTATCTTCGGAGTCGATCTGTTCTTGGAAATGTCGCGTTAGTGCTTCAGCCAATGCGCGCGAAGACGACAAACGGTCGGCTTCGAGCTGGAGAGTAAAATGATTTTGTAGATTTCACCCAGAACAACTGAGGATATTGCGAGGATATCGCAGAAAATCAAAAGGGGTTCGTGTATGTCGAAGAGAAGGAATTAGGGTTTTTTCCTGTAATCGTGCGAGTTAAAGTGAGTGAATCTTTTTGGAAAGTTCTGGGGTTTTGTAAAATGAAGAAGAGTTTTAAAATTTATGTTTTAGTCCTCGAAAAAATTACAGTGGCAAATTGAAAACACTAACGCTTTTTATTTTAGCCCACATCTTTTCAACTCGACCATTTTCACTCCAATTATATGAAAATTGGGTGTAAATGGACCAGCGGGCTGCAGTAACCATTTTCAGCCCATTATCGTGGTGGCCCATTAAGGGCCTAATTTTATCAGGGAGAAAAGCGAAAATGGTCCATAATGTTCACCATATGGACTAATTTAGTCTGATGTTGACGATTTTGAACCAAGTTGGTCCTGCCGATTGATGGCCGTTAATTTGGATGGAAAATTGACACGTGCAGAGGCGAACTTAAAATATCATATATTAACATAAGAAGGGAAAAAATTCCAAAAACAAATAAGTAAAATAAAAATAAAGAGAGAAGAAAAAATAATCAAAAACTCAAAAAGAAAAATAAAGAGAGAATAAAAAATATTTAAAAATAATAAAAATATAAAATACAAAAATAAAATAATTGAAATAATTATAAACTAAAATAAGAAAAGGTAATAAACAAAAAGTATAAATAAGAAAAAAATAAAGATAAACAATGTATTTATTTATTAAAAAATTTAATAACTGAAAATGAAAGTAATGCTAAAAACGCCATGGGAAGTTTCAGGAATCCCCGACCCCGTCCCTGCCAAATTAACGAAGACGCAATTGTCCCAGTATTTTTGTTAAAAAAGTTCGAGGGTTATTATGTCCTTGTTAACTTGGCAGGGTCTGAGGTCAAGGATTTTCATATACTTTTAAGATCTTTATTTTTGTTTTTTTCTTCTCTCTAAGTTTTTAATAATTTTTTTTACTTGTTTACTTATTTTATATTAAATCTCCTCTCTCCATTCTTATTTCTTTTTAAATGTATTTTTATGTATTCATTTATTTTATTTTATTTAATTTTTTATTTTTGATATATTTTTATTCTCTCTTTATTTTTTTTTTCATTTTATGTTATTAGTATTTTTCCTTCTTAATGTTAATTTATGATTTTTTTTTAAATCTGGATAAACGCATGTCGACAGGTATCAAGTTTTCCATCCAAATTGGCGGACATCTAACGAAAGGACCAATCTGCTTCAAAATTAACAATATCGGTGATTAAATTACTCTAAGCGAAACATTGAGGAGTAAATTGATCTATGTGGTAAATCGGGCATCATTTTAAATCAGTATTAGATGATACATGATACGAGAGGCGTACCACTGAAAATTTCAAAGTCGCGTCAGCTCTCCAAGTCAATCCAACTACCATCCATTAATTTGCCTGCCGAGTTGTAAGAGCATCTCCATCAAAAATCAATATTGAGGGTTTCAATCCCCGACACAATTAGGGCAATTATTATAATCCTTAGGACAATTATTATAATCCTTGATGCGCTCTCCCAATGTTACAATTTTAGGTAGACGAATAACTCCACACCGTACACACGTAATGCCATATTTACTGATATTTTTTCTCCTGCTCTTGTCTTTTCTAACCAATCACAATAATCGAGTGACCACCATCATCGACGACTTGGTGTTTATTATATCATCATCATAATTTCAACTAGTAGCGCATAGCACAATCCAAGCAAAAAAAGGGGTTATGGATTTCTTTCGCAAATTGTTTGTCTTCCTCATTCTTATACACTCTGTAACTTGTTATGAACCCTTGTTCAACTGCATCGACGACAGCGGAAACTACACACAAGGAAGCACCTACAGCCACAACCTCAACACCGCCCTCAAATCTCTTCTCTCAAGCGTTAACGGCACATCACCTTACAACTACTACTACTACAACACTTCTTATCAAGACAGCATTATCAGCTCGTATGTGATGTGCCGGGCCGACCTTTCCCTCGACACGTGTAAGAAGTGCACGCAAGATGCTATTACTGAAGTTCTAAACCTGTGCCCGAATCAGAAAGGTGCAATTTACTGGCAAAGTGACTCTTGCGTGTTGAGCTACGCAAACCATAGTCAGTACGGTAGGTTAGAGATCGAATACGGGTGGTTTTTCTTCACAGATTCCCGAAACTCTTCGAACCCAGTTCAGTTTAAGGAGGATTTAAGCAACTTGTTCGACGATCTCCGTAGTAGAGCAATAATGATATCATCCTCCAAGTCCAACGGCGGTGATCAGTCGATGAAGGTGGCCGTTGGAATGTGTCTGGGCCCGATTTCGAAAAAGTTATTGGCATGGCTCAGTGTAGACCAGATTTGAGTTCGGAAGATTGTAATAACTGTCTTGTTAAGGTGGCTAACGATTTGTTGTCTAAACCGAACTGTGGTGGATTCGTCGGTTGTATGTTATTACAGGGTAGTTGTTTTGTAAGGTACGACGCAAGTCCATTTTATAACGGGACGAGGATGCTAGAGTTGTTGATGCCGCCTCCTCAAAGTGCTCCTCCTCCTCAAACGGTATTACCACCGCCGCCATCGCCATCGCCAGGTACTTTCTAGCTAGTAACTCCATTAATTAGTCGTCTTCAAACCACCAAATTTTAATTAATATTAGTTTAATCCATATAGCTAATTACAATTTATTCAATTTACAAATGCCTTTTTAATATTCCACTGAAAGGCTAAAGATGGCTCGACTCGGACCTCGATTCATCATTCTTGTTTTTTTATTTCTTATTTCTAACATTTGTACCTTGTTTATTCGTATTATTTTTATAAATCTTGGATCCATTGGCTCGAGTCGAGCTCGACTCATTACACGACTAGTCCAAATACCATGTCCGTATAACAAATGAAAGGTCCAATTTTTTAATCTCCCCCGCATTAGATGATTTTTTATGTCAAGATCACTTCTTGGAAATTAAAATTTGATTCCTACATATGTGCACGATTAAAATTTGATATGAACAAATTACACACAACATGCTTCTTAGACATACGAGAAACATTCATATATCATTTATGTAAGGGTCCTACTGTTCACACCCCTATACCGCTCTTTACACCCCTCAAACACTTGATATTTGTAATATTAATATTAAATAATCACATGATTCAAAAAACATTTATTACTTATTTTTCATTAAATTAATAACATTAATTACATGGACTATTAAAAAATTATAAGTCATTTTAATCAATGACACATTCAGAATTGTCAGAAATGCTCCTGGCCCCGCGCACAAGCAGGCCCGCAACTATTAAAAATATTAATATTTATATTAAATAATAGATGTTTAAATAAATTATATAAGTTTTTTTTATATGTTTTAGTTATAATTTTAAGTGGAGTTAACTTTAATAAATAAATTATTATTAAAGGGTTAGGATTAACTACAAATAGTTTCGAACTAAAATTCTTTTTTTTTCCTTTTATTTTAATTTTTTCTTTTTTATTTCATTTCTGCCGGGCTAAGCCCGCCAGGCCCGCGGCCTACCAAAGGGGCGGGCGGGCCTCACTTTCTCAGGTCAGTCAGAAGGCGGGCCTAGCCATGCCCGCCGCGCCGGTCGTTTGACAAATCTAGTATGGATAAGCTTTCTAATTAAATAAGTTTTTATTTTACAAACTAAATAGTTATTAACGTTAAAATCACCTTTTTAAATGGCCAGTATTTATTAATATTACTTTACATATTAATTAAATTATTAAACTCCTTTTTTTTTCCTTTTTATATGAGTATATAATTGGTAAATAATTATTGTTACTCTACATATTAATTGGTGTAAATAGAAAAAAGCGGGTGCTAACAGAATTATCTTATAAACTAAAAAAAAAAGTATTATCTTATAATTCTAGCAAATTACTAATTTCATACGTTATACACGAGTCGGGACCGACAGAAACATTATCTTAGGGAGTTGATTAAACAATCGAGTATTAATTTATCGAATTTCTATTGTATATGAAAACTATCTAATATAGGGATGACAATGGGGCCAGTCTGGACACGGACTTGCCCCTAAGAAGCGGTTTTTTCTTTGCTATTCGGGTATTAGGACGGATTAAAGATCTTAGAAGACTCAACCTGGCAAGGTCGGGATGGGTCTCGGGTTGGCTAACCTTACTCCAAAACCCCAACCAAATAATACTAATTTATACATAAGTATATTTATACATAATAATCATTAGAGGTGAAAACGAGCCGAGGCGGGTTTCAGGTCCATCACAAATTTGGGGCGGATCTCGGGTCCTGCCAAACCCGCATCAGACCCGTCCCGTTGCCATCCATAGTCTAGCATCTGGTGCAAGAACTAACATTTCAGTCCACACTTTTGGTTTTTCAGGACATGGGACTCCAACTATAGCAATTGCTGCTCCGATTTCTGGGTTGCTTGTAGTAGTGCTAATAGTGTTTGTGGGGTGGATTATATTCAAGAGTAAGAGAGCAAATCAGAAACAACGAAGCATGGATGAGAATAATCAGAGTGGGTGTCTCTATTTGTCGTTGTTTTATTACGTTTGAGTTTGGAAACCTTTTTCTGTTTTATTCAAGTACCAGTCATTTGAGGAAACAGGTGGTGATGAAGACAGCAGTACTGTTGAATCTCTACAATATGATTTTGGAAAGATCAGATCTGCAACAAACGACTTCTCGAACGAAAACAAGCTCGGGGAAGGAGGTTTTGGTGCCGTTTACAAGGTTCATAATTCAATTAAAACAGGTTTTTATATTTTTCACATAAATGTGTAATAATATACAATGATAACAGGGAAAGCTTCAAAATGGAAAAGAAATAGCAGTGAAAAAATTGTCCGCAAACTCAAGTCAGGGTGACCTTGAATTCAAGAATGAAGTCCTATTACTAGCAAGGCTTCAGCACAGAAACCTTGTTAGACTTTTAGGGTTTTCTCTCGAAGGCGCAGAGAAGCTTCTGGTTTACGAATACGTTCAGAACGCGAGCCTCGACCAATTCCTTTTTGGTAAAGTTAATAATAACCACAGCATTAATCGCAGTTCAACCTATTTCATCGTTTTATCATAATTTGATTTGTTTAGATCCCGTGAGAAGATCACAACTTGATTGGGACATGCGAAGCAAGATCATAGGAGGAGTTGCTAGAGGATTACTATACTTGCACGAAGATTCTCGACTCAGAATCATTCACCGTGATCTCAAAGCAGGCAACGTGCTTTTAGACGGCGAGATGAATCCTAAGATTGCAGATTTCGGCACAGCGAGATTATTTGAGCAGGATGATCAAACTCAAAGCACAAGCAAAGTAGTTGGAACATAGTAAGTAAAACAACTGAAACACATAATACGTATAACATGAATACTTGTAATAACTGCGCATTCTCCTTGTGTACGTGCAGTGGATATATGGCACCAGAATACGTCCTTCACGGGAAATTTTCAATAAAGTCGGATGTCTTCAGCTTTGGCGTATTACTCCTAGAAATCTTAAGCGGTCAGAGAAACAACGCTCCCCAATACGAAGGCACGCAAGATTTGTTGATCAGCTTTGTAAGCACTGACGACGATTCAAATCTTTTTACTGCATAAATAAATAAAAACCCTTGATGATTTTTTACATATCACCTCTCTCACAGGCATGGAAGAATTGGAAAGAAGGAAAAGCTTCGAATATCATTGACCCAATTTTGAAGTCACCTTCTGGTTCGACTGTCAGAGATATGCTGAGATGCGTTCATATCGGTTTGTTGTGCGTTCAAGAAAATGTAGCCGAAAGGCCAACGATGGCTTCTGTCGTGTTGATGCTCAGCAGCGTATCTTTCACATTATCCATTCCTTCTGAGCCTCCTGCTTATTTACTGCGAGGTTACGAACTGGAGACAGATAGTACCATTATTACAAGATCCGTGTCTGATCAGACGAAGATGCTCCTCAATACTTCTTCTTCCTCAGACAAGTCCGTTCTGTCCAAGAATTGTTAGCTAGCCTTCAATGAAAGATCCACTATCCTTGTGCTGATAAGGCCGCCGTTTTTATGAGAATCATTGCATGCAATTTATGCGTGTTAAGTTAATGTTTCCCCACTTTTCTCGTCTTGTCCTCGTTGAAAATTTGTAAAATATAATTGGCGTGTGTTGCGAAAGACCAGTATTAATTTGTGATGTATTATGAACTACTTAAATTTGTTTATATAATTAAGTAGAGCTAGAGTTGGTAAACAGGTCGGGTTGAGTCACATTCGAGCTCAACCATATTTAATAAACGGGTTGAAAACTTTAACCCCAACCTGACATGTTTACTTAACAGGTTGAAATATCGAACCCAGATCCGACCTGCTGTAACCCGTATATAATACATTGACCAGCCAACCGATTTAAAATTAGAAAAAAAAAAAGAAAAAATAACTAAATATTCAGAATTATAAACTCAAATTAAACAAAACAATAGAGAAATAAAGCAGTTGTTTTTCTAAAAATCAACAACAATTAAAGTTCCAAATAATACAAGTCATATAATTAAATATCAAAGCAATTATTTATTTCCATTAAGGATATTTTTAATAATTATTATTCGGGTTACATGTGTTGATAAACGGGTTGATTTCGGATTGGAAGTTTGAACCCTAACCTGACCCACTTAATATTTGGGGTGAGTCGGATTTACCCGTTTACTTAAACATATCAAAAATGCTAACACAAACTAACTATTTCCGGGTGCGATTCGTGTCAGGTTAGCGAGTCGGGTTGGTTTTTAGCAGCCCTAGTCGCGTGTAATAGACGCGGCGCCGAATGTAATAGACGCAACTCATACTCAGGCCCAAGCCAGTTTTGGCCCAATAAGCGTCGCATCTAATAGCCGCGACGATGTGTTTAATACACTTGTGACGGCTCTCTTCTTCCTCCTCACTTCGTCTTCTCAGATCTGGGCGACAAAGACCGGCGAACCACAATCTCGAATGCCCAAGAGCTAACCAGAAACATAGTCATTCTCTCTCGTCATTAAGCTTCGTTTGGGAAACTCATATAATTTGTTGAAACTTTGATTTGGGTATTTTTCTTTAAAATTTTCTCGAATTTGTGAGTTTAAGTTTGTGTTCTTAGTAATATCCACTATGGATATCGTGGGTTGCCTATTAGATTGATATGACACTATTTTGGATATTTGGTTCGAGGAATTTTCCCCAATTTTGAAACCAAATTTCGGAAGTAGGATTTTTAGTTTGATTGATTCTACTTTGCGATCATGATTCAATTTATGCATTGATGTTTGGGTTTGTTTGTTACATTGTGGCGACATTGACTTGTAAAAGTTCGATTTAGGATGACGAGCGAACTTTACGGTCCGATTGGTCGATCATTGTTAATATTCCATGATACTCATCGTTGTAACGATGTTCTATCCAATTTGGATGGTGACGTATACACTGGCCGTTACGGATTTGGAAAGCATTGCATGGGATAAGCTTTTTTCACGACTCGTGCGGTTGCACGGTCGTATTCTGGAGAAGTTGGATACGCTGTCGTTTTACAGCGTTTATAGTTGTAGATCTCAGAAAATAGATCCATACTTGATTATGGCTCTCGTAGAGGAGCGGAGAAAGGAGAGGCACATGTTCCAGTTGCCTGTGGGGAGGCGACAGTTACACTAGAGGATGTTGGTATTCTGTGGCGACTCCCCGTCGATGGTACTTCGGTCAGTGGTGTGATCCCCAGCATGATCAATGATTACTTGGAGGAGTTGACTGGTTGCAGGCCTGCTATAGCCTATAGGAGCATACAACGGGACGAAAGTTTCTTTGAGGAAATTTTGCGGACTGGTTAGAAGCCAATCAGATAGACAATGACAGCGATGATGGCGAGGTAGAGCGCACGTGACACTCTGAAATTACCTGGATGGCGATCTGAAACGATTCTTCAATACATAAATATTAATGAATCACCTCCACGAATGTGTGCCTTCGGCTGTATCGATGGCAAAAGCAAGTGGAAAAATTCTATGATTTTCATCAAGGACTGATGCAATCAACAATTTACATTTGTACTTGGAATCTATGTGCGTACCGAGAACACAAACGACCATACGACAATGTTTGAAGCCATCTATTCAAGGTTTAAATGCCCAAAATACATACTCAAATTTCTTTACTCCCCGCATATCTTGAAGATGCCATCACTTCACGACCGTTCTGGGGTTGTAACATTGCAACGCTAGGAAGCTTTGAAATTTTCCAAGTACCGTACGCGGCTTTTCTGACTCTTGCATCCATGCCATGCTTGAATGTATGAGATGTCAAATCCAATAGTGACTGTTGCACGTTTTTGGTAAATACTGAGGGTCGTATCACTGTTTTGATTAATACTCTTGCAATTTCGTACGTGAAACATTAGGTGCGTCCTAGCCAACTCATGCATGTAGCATGTGTGGGATCCTCCGTATCTCGTTACCTTAAAAAAAACAGTTTCTCGATTTGAAGACTGCTCGCAATCTCCAATTATAGTCGTTGCTATGATTGCATTTCACGCCATGCGGTTTTCTACTTTCGGTAACGTGGAACTTACGTCTAACAACCCTTAGATGGTAATGATTAACAACATATTTCAAATGATATGTACTAATTAAAGTCATACCTACGGAAAATGCGGGATCGTCCCTATCGTAATAATCACCTCGTCATCTTCTTGGGGAGGCATTTGATAGTTCGAATTAAATGGCACTGACTGGTACAAATCTCGGGTTATTCTATTGGCATGTCAGTAGTTGGTCCATCATTATTATCAGCATCGTCTTCTGTGGGATCTGGAAATCGTTTAGTGCATCGCCCTCGTCATCTGCTTCAGAATCGCTGACGTCACAATCTTGCACAACTTCATGAACGATCTCAGGTTGCGCCACTGTCAAACTAGTAGGAACAGAACGACTACTCGAAGGTATATCTTCGTGAGAGGCGTCGAATGAAATATTTGTCAACCCTTGAGTAACTAATGTAAAGTTAGGAAACGAATAAGTCGGTGCGTGATTTGTGTAATCGTCGGGAGCATCTTCGTTGCGATTGAATTGAACGTTCTCATTTGCCTCGACAAAGACCTCAACATAATCAAGTTGGGCGTCGGGATCCAAGAAGTATGCGAGCTCGGCATCATTAGATATTCAAGAGCTTCTGATACCGCCAATGACAATATTCGTTCTTCACCTGAACGATTGCAGAGAAAGAAGCGTTGTCGACAGAAGTCATGTCGTACAACATGCTAAGAAATTGATCGAAATTAGTTTCGCGACGAATTCGTCGATACCCGATTGGTTGAAGACTATATAGAATTGTGTTTGATTCTTATACGATTTCAACGCCAAAACAGACAACTACTTGAATTTTTTTAGAAACTATATTGAATATCTACTAGTTTCAAACTCATGAAATATAACAATAAGATGGAGGGTTTAAATAATGGATTTCGACGTGCTGAGTAAACACAACGTCGCATTATCCGCGACGATAAGTATTATTACAGAAAACGCGTGAATGTGTTGTCACATCTTTCTGAATCGATTTCATCAGAGGGACATGAAGGTCTTGTCCCATTGTTGCATTCATCGAACGCGGCGTCGTCGCATTCACTAGGTGCGATAGAGGCGCATTTAGACCAAGCCCATAAAGGAATATCTTTGAATGAGCCGATAAGTACATCACGGCTATTATCCACGATGCCGTGTGTATTGGATGCGACGAAGTGTAGCCGCGATTTGCTCGATTTTTGCTAAAATTTTTAAAAGTAGACCTATTTTATTAATTTTGAATTGAAACACATTATTTTAGTAAAAACCAAATTCCAGCTATCGTAATAGCCTGCTAACTAGGCCAATTTGGTAAGCAACAATAGGACGAGTCTATGTGTGATAGGCACAACTCAAACTATTTTGTAGTTAGAAGATCACACTACGATATATCCATGTGTGATATGATAAATCAGAATATTTGGTAGCGAGAAAAATTGGAATTTGAGAGATTACCTACAGAGATTTTCAGAGGCTCAATCGAACCATTAGGCCAAATTACATTGACAATTGAACGAATTATACAAATACTAAGTGCATCGTATTTAACAGCTAGAATTTACGTTGTTAATCATTATCAAATGCCTAAAAATTGCTGAATGTGTCCTGAAAATTTAAAACATAATACATTGTCAAACCAGAAAGACATGATATTGATGAAATAATAATAATATAATAGTTATATAACAACAATAAACATAATCTATTCTATCTATAGTCTTTTACTAAGCCTCAAAATTTGGGATAAACTGCCACCTTTTGGTTTGTCAATTTGATTTAATTAAAATAAAAATATTAAAATTAAAAGAAACCCACCCACTATTTTTTTATTGTATATTCTAGTTTTACTTCTTTAGTTTTAGTATACATTTATATAATGTATAGCGTGTGTGCAAAAATACTAGTATTATAGAAGGGTGATGGGTTGCTATAAACTGTCAATTTATTTAAAAAAATTAATAATTGGAAAAACCACCCATTGTCTTTTGCCGTAAATTTCCTATTTGTAGGAAATTTTATATCTCATTTACCGTTTTCTTAAATGAATTACTAATTTATATTTAATTTCATAATAAATCATATTTTTCCTTCTATGATCAATATAGATAATCACAGTTAAATAATAATTCTGTTAAATAGTAGTAAACTTTAGGTGCCGTATTGATAAGATAATAATTACCATAATATTCAAGGTTAAATTAGTAAATATCGATTCTTGAGATCATCCATTCGGAATGACATGTAACAAGTGTTCATTACACAACATATATAGTTTGTTACTACTCCTTGTTCTTCGTGTATATGTAATTATCCCACCTGACAATTATAACACTCCTCTTAATATAATCCTTGTGTTGATGTGACCTTAATTATGGGAAAACAAGAAAATTCACGTAGCTTATTTCTTCTATTGTGGGCGTCAAAAAGCAACAAATTAGGAAGAAGAAAACAAAAGTTTTTGGGCAGCTATTTTCGGCTGTTCACACAATAAAGTCATAAGAGGTTTTTCTTCTATTCATATGAATAATAAGGCAGACGCACTCCTATAAATAGAGGGACTCAGACGAAGGAGAAAACACACCACAGCCATACAGATCTTCTCCTCTCCGGTTATTTTCTTTGTAGCTTACTCCTAGTTGTATAGCTGCTTTTATATCACGTCAGTGTACGTGTTTGTAATCTCTCCACATAATAAAGAAGTTCTACCCTCCGGCCCGTGGACGTAGGTCATTCTGACCGAACCACGTAAATCTCGTGGCACTGTCCAAATTTATTTTTCGTCTCTATTATTTATATCGTCATTTTTCGGGCAAATAATTATCGGGGATTTTCCGCATATCCTAACAAATTGGTATCAGAGCCAACCCGATTTATTTATTAGCCACCATGACAATAACAAAAATGTCAATTGAAAAGTTCGACAGAAATGTCAACTTTGCAATGTGGAGTCTCAAGATGGAGGCCATACTCATTCAAGACGGTTGCGAGGTAGCGCTTGAAGGCGCAAAGAAGAAACCAACCGAAATGAAGGACGATCAATTCAATGAACTGGACAAGAAAGCCAGATCGGCTATCATCTTAAATCTCTTTTACGAGGTTTTACAAGAAGTTGCCACAGAGACGACGGCCATGGGTATGTGGGATGCGTTAAAAGCGATCTACATGAAGAAGACTAAGGAGAACCGGCTATATCTAAAGCAGAAGCTTTACAGTTTGAAAATGACGGAAGGTACTTCTATTCTTTCGCATCTCGATAAATTTGATTCAATCATTATTGATTTGGCGAACGTAGAAGTCAAAGTGACGGACGAAGATCAGGCCATAATATTGTTGTGTTCCCTTCCCTCGTCCTTAAAACATTTTCGTGATACGATTATATACGGAAAAGACACAATATCATATTCTAGTGTCAAATCCGCGTTACAATCGAAAGAACAGATAGACAGGGATATTACGGGAGAAACAGGTGGTAGCCAGGCAGAAGGCCTGTTTGCACGGGGAAGACCAGAACGTAGAGACGCTGAAAGTAGCAGATCTAAAGAAAGGTCGAAATCCAGGTACAGAAATAAAGTCTGTAATTTTTGCAAGAAAAAGGGTCACATCAAAGCTGATTGTTTTAAATTAAAAAATAAGGAGAAAAATAATCAGCAATTTAATAAACCCGCCGAAGCTAGTTTAGCTGCTGATGAGAGCGATGGAACTATATTTGTAGCAACTGCAAATATTGTTAGGTCTGATAATGAGTGGATCTTAGATTCGGGTTGTTCTTACCACATAAGTCGGAGTCGAGATTGTTTTTCCACAAATGAAAATTTTGATGGTGGATATGTCTTAATGGGAAATGATGCTCCGTGTAAAGTTGTTGGTAAAGGCACAGTTAGGATCAAGATGTTCGACGGAATCATCCGAACGCTCACAGAAGTCAGGCATGTTCCAGATATGAAGAGAAATCTTGTCTCTTTAGGCACACTTGAATCTCAAGGGTGCAGGTTCTCAGGTGAAGGTGGAGTTTTAAAGATTGCCAGAGGTGCCCTCGTCGTGATGAAAGCTTGCAGGTCTGGAAATTTATATGTTTTGCAGGGAACTACTATTACAGGTTCCGCTGCAGTTTCGACATCCTCGGAGGTTGATACCACGAGATTATGGCATATGCGACTTGGACACATAGGAGAAAAAGGCTTGACGATTTTAAGCAAGCGGGGCCTACTTTGCGGTCAGAGTACTGGTAAGATGGACTTTTGCGAACACTGTGTTTTTGGGAAGCAGAAACGAGTCAGCTTCAATTCGCCAGCTGTCCACAGGACAAAAGGTACTTTGGACTATATTCATTCTGATGTATGGGGTCCTTCTCGTGTTCCGTCAAAAGGTGGTGCAAGATATATGTTGACTTTCGTTGATGATTTTTCAAGGAAAGTCTGGGTCTATTTTCTTAAGCAGAAAAGTGATGTTTTCCTAACATTTAAACAATGGAAGGCTTTGATTGAAAAGCAGACAGGAAAACAGATCAAGCGGTTGCGAACAGATAATGGCTTAGAATTTTGCGGAAGGGAGTTCAATGAGTTCTGCAGAAATGAAGGAATTGCTCGACATCACACTGTTCGAATGACGCCTCAACAAAATGGTGTTGCCGAGCGCATGAACCGGACGCTTTTAGAGAGAGCTCGATGTATGATCTCCAACGCTGGGTTGACAAATGATTTTTGGGCTGAAGCTATCGCCGCGGCATGTTATATTGTCAACCGCTCACCGTGTTCACCGATCAATTTCAACACTCCTGATGAAGTTTGGTCAGGTACTCCTGCTGATTACTCCAACTTAAGAATATTTGGGTGCCCAGCTTATATGCACGTAAACGAGGGAAAGTTAGAGCCTAGAGCTAAAAAGTGTATTTTTCTCGGTGGGTGAAAGGATACAGACTATATAATCCTGATCCCAAGTCACCCAGATTTATAATTAGCAGAGATGTTACGTTTGACGAGTCTTCTATGTTACATTCTTCAAAAGAGTCTACTAATCCCTCTAATCAAGAAAGGAAGGATAGTGTACACAGCGAGGTGGAGCCGAGATCAACAAAGATCCTTCAGATGATCGTGCTACGAGTTCAACAAATCAAGAGGAAGAGCCAGAACCTGATTCAGATCCTGTTGACGATGAAAGCACCGAGCAGGAATATTCTATAGCCAGAGATAGGGAGAGACGGGAGATTCGACTACCACAGCGGTATGTGAATTTAGTTTCGTACGCTTTATCAGTGGCGCAAGAAACAGGTGGAGGCGACGAACCTTCTACCTATTCGGAGGCAATAAGCGATGATAATTCTGATAAGTGGCTGGTAGCGATGAATGAAGAAATGGAGTCTCTGTACAAGAATGGTACGTGGATTCTTGTGCCGCCGCCGAAGAAAAAGAAAATAGTCGGATGTAAGTGGGTCTTCAAGAAGAGAGAAGGTTTATCTGGTTCTGACGATGCAAGGTATAAGGCACGGTTAGTCGCGAAAGGCTATAGTCAGGTACAAGGTGTTGATTTTAATGACGTATTCTCACCTGTCGTTAGACATAGCTCTATTCGTGTATTACTTGCATTCGTTGCCATGTATGATTTGGAGTTAGAACAGCTTGACGTCAAGACGGCATTCTTACATAGCGATTTAGATGAACAGATATATATGAAACAACCTGAAGGCTTCATAGTTGAAGGCAATGAAGACCAAGTTTGTTTGTTGAAGAAATCCTTATACGGATTAAAGCAGTCTCAAAGACAGTGGTATAAACGGTTTGATTCTTTCATGTTGGGTCATGGTTTCTCCAGGAGCAAGTATGATAGTTGTGTTTACTTCCGGAAGTTAAATGACAGTTCGTTCATTTATCTATTGTTATATGTTGATGACATGCTCATTGCGGCTAAGAATCTTGCAGAAATTCACCAGTTGAAGGCCTTATTGAATGGTGAATTTGAAATGAAGGATTTGGGAGCAGCTAAGAAGATTCTTGGTATGGAGATTAGACGTGATAGAGGAGCTGGTAAGTTATACGTGACCCATGAAAGTTACCTCAAGAAGGTTTTGGAGCGTTTTGGCATGAACGATGCCAAACCAGTCAGCACTCCTCTTGCTAGCCATTTTAGGCTAAGCGCTGCTCAGTCACCATCATCAGATGAGGAAGAAGCGTACATGGCACGAGTTCCCTACTCGAGTGCAGTCGGCAGTATTATGTATGCAATGGTATGTACACGTCCTGATATTTCACAGGCTGTTAGTGTTGTTAGCAGGTATATGGCTAACCCAGGAAAGGAGCACTGGCAAGCAGTGAAGTGGATTCTCAGATACTTGAAGGGTACTCTAAGCTTTTGTTTGGAGTTTGGCAGAAACAGTGATACTCTCGTTGGCTTCGTTGATTCAGACTATGCAGGTGATCTCGATAAACGACGATCTCTTACTGGTTATGTATTTTGTATTGGAGGTTGTGCAGTTAGCTGGAAAGCAACTCTACAGCACGTAGTGGCGTTGTCTACTACTGAAGCAGAATACATGGCGATTACTGATGCGATCAAAGAAGCTTTGTGGTTGAAAGGGTTATTCAGCGAATTTACTCAAAATTAGGGAGTTACTACGGTTTTCTGTGATAGTCAAAGTGCGATTCATTTGACTAAGGATCAGATGTATCACGAAAGGACTAAACATATTGATGTTAAGTATCATTTTATACGTGAGATCATTGCAGATAAGAAGGTGTTTATCAAGAAGATCAACACGAAGGATAATCCTGCAGATATGTTTGCGAAGGCTCTTCCAGTTTCCAAGTTCAAGCATTGCTTGGACTTGATTGGTGTTTTAAAGTTGGTGAACTAGCCCATCGGGGCTAACGTCGGAGGGAGATAAAGGTGTTACTAATTAAGGTGGAGTATTTTTCGGAATTAAGGTCAAGGTGGAGATTTGTTGATGTGACCTTAATTATGGGAAAACAAGAAAATTCACGTGGCTTATTTCTTCTATTGTGGGCGCCTTGTTCAACTGTCAAAAAGCAACAAATTAGGAAGAAGAAAACAAAAGTTATTGGGCAGCTATTTTCGGCTGTTCACACAATAAATTCATAAGAGGTTTTTCTTCTATTCATATGAATAATAAGGAGACGCACTCCTATAAATAGAGGGACTCAGACGAAGGAGAAAACACACCACAGCCATACAGATCTTCTCCTCTCCGGTTATTTTCTTTGTAGCTTACTCCTAGTTGTATAGCTGCTTTTATATCACGCCAGTGTACGTGTTTGTAATCTCTCCACATAATAAAGAAGTTCTACCCTCCGGCCCGTGGACGTAGGTCATTCTGACCGAACCACGTAAATCTCGTGGCACTGTCCAAATTTATTTTTCGTCTCTATTATTTATTATCGTCATTTTTCGGGCAAATAATTATCGGGGATTTTCCGCATATCCTAACACCTTGTTTAAGAAACATCATGGGGAGTGTTAAAAACACATACAACACAGATATAAAACCTCAGTGTCTCAGATCGGAGAGCAAAGCTATCTCAAACTTAAGATTATACAGAGAAGGTTCAAAAGGCACTTATCTTCGGAGTCGATCTGTTCCTGGAAATGTCGCGTTAGTGCTTCAGCCAATGCGCGCGAAGTCGACAAACGGTCGGCTTCGAGCTGGAGAGTAAAATGATTTTGTAGATTTCACCCAGAACAACTGAGGATATTGCGAGGATATCGCAGAAAATCAAAAAGGGGTTCGTGTATGTCGAAGAGAATGAATTAGGGTTTTTTCCTGTAATCGTGCGAGTTAAAGTGAGTGAATCTTTTTGGAAAGTTCTGGGGTTTTGTAAAATGAAGAAGAGTTTTAAAATTTATTTTTTAGTCCTCGAAAAAATTACAGTGGCAAATTGAAAACACTAACGCTTTTTATTTTAGCCCACATCTTTTCAACTTGACCATTTTCACTCCAATTATATGAAAATTGGGTGTAAATGGACCAGTGGGCTGCAGTAACCATTTTCAGCCCATTATCGTGGTGGCCCATTAAGGGCCTAATTTTATCAGCCCACCTCACGATGATGGCCGAAAATGTTTACCATAGAGAGTTGGTTCCTGAGCTTACAGTGATTTTCCTTCCCGAGCGCCTTTGTTAGGATGTCTGCGACTTGTTCCTGCGATTTAACAAACTCAGTCTTAATAATGTGCTTCGATATATATTCACGTATAAATTGACAGTCTATTTCAATATGCTTAGTCCGTTCATGAAAGACCGGATTATTAGCAATTTGAATAGCTGCTTTATTATCACAATAAACTTTGGCAGGAAGGTCTGTAAAGATTTTCATGTCCTTTAACAGGGCTATTTTCCAAATCAGTTCGCTTGTGGCTTGGGCCATGGCCCGATACTCGGCTTCAGCCGAGGAACGTGAAACCGTTTTCTGTTTTTTGCTTTTCCATGACACAGCTGTATTCCCCAAAAATACACAAAAACCTGACACTGATTTTCTAGAGATTGGGCATGAAGCCCAATCTGAATCACAGAAAGCAGTCAATTTGTCACTTGGTCTGCTTGAAATTAATACTCCATACCCTGGTGCACCTTTCAAATATCTTAATATTCTAAATGCAGCTGTGATATGCAATGTGCTAGGATTATGCATGTGTTGGCTAAGTGTTTGAACTGCATAGGATATATCTGGCCGAGTGTTACAGAGATAAATCAGACGACCCATAAGACGCTGGAAGTAGTTAATGTCAACTATATCAGACTCAGGCTGAGCAGGCAACTTCAGGTTTTGTTGCACAGGAGTATTTTTTGGCTTAAAGCCCAATACTCCAAATTCACCAAGCAAGTCAATTGTGTATTTTCTTTGATTAAGCACTAGCCCTTCACTGCACTTATTTACCTCAATACCTAAGAAGTATTTCAGTAGGCCTAGGTCTTTTATTCCAAATAATTCATTGAACACAGACTTAATTCTAGCAATTTCAGTCATATTATTTCCAGAAATCAGAATATCATCAACATAAACAAGTAGAATCACACACAGATTATTTTCAAACTTGCAGAACAGTGAATAATCACTTAGGCTCTGTTTATAACCATTTGAGGTTAACACCTCTGTCAGTTTTTCATTCCACTTCCTAGGAGCTTGTTTTAAGCCATAGATTGGCTTTTTTAGCCTACATACTCTATGATCATTAACATAGAAGCCTTCTGGCAGACACATGTACACTTCTTCCTCAAGTTCCCCATGCAAAAAGGCATTATCAATGTCAAGTTGGTAAATATTCCAGTCATTCATAACAGCAACTGTTAGTAAAATTCTAATGGTAACCATCTTAACTACAGGTGCAAAAATCTCATTAAAGTCTACCCCCTCTCTTTGACTATAACCCCTTGCTACCAGTCTAGCTTTGAATCTCTCCACCTCCCCATTTGGCTGGTACTTAATTTTGAAAATCCATTTACTACCTACAGGTTTCCTATCCTTAGGCAGTTCCACTAGGTCCCAAGTTCCATTTCCAACTAGGGCTTTCATTTCTAATTCCATGGCTGCTTTCCAATCAGGAATCTGTAAGGCTTCAGCTACTGTCTTAGGCACTACAGTTCTGTCTATATTATTGCAGAATTCTCTATCTCCTACCTCAAGCTTTGAGAAGTTCATAACAGTGGCTAGGGGATATAGGACTTTATACTTAGCAGCATGTAGGGTGCAGTCATAGACATTCAAGTAGTTTGGTTTTCTGACATTCCTCTTAGGTCTGCCAGGGTCAATGTTATTGGACACAGGTGATATGTCAGTGACATAGTCATGCACAGGATCAGACATTTCATCAGATTCACTTAAAACAGGTTCATTGTCATTTTGATCATCACTTCTAGAAGCAGTATCACTACCAGAGCAACTTTCAGGGTCATGCACATCACCAGACAAGTTTTCACATTCATAAGGAGCATTACTGTGGTGTTCCTCTAGACTTGTATCACTCTTCTCAAACAGATCATTAAACAGATCATAGGAATCATCGGTTTTATCACTAACATCAGCCATATTGGTTTTAAAAGGGAATACAGTTTCATAGAATTTCACATCTCTGGCTGCAAATATGATTTTACTGTCTAAGTCTAGTAACTTATATGCTTTCTTATTTTCATAGTACCCTAGCATGCACATTGCTTAGCACGAGCATCAAATTTAGAGCTAGTTTTTAGCACAGTTGCATAACAGAGGCATCCAAATGATTTCAGATTATCATACTTCACACATTTTCCAAAGATAACTTCATAAGGTGACCTACCCTTAAGTACAGATGTAGGGGTTCTATTAATCAGGAACACAGCACTTAGAACACATTCTGACCAGTAGATCAAAGGCACACCAGATTGGAAGTATAAAGCTCTAGCAACATTCAAAAGATGTCTGTGTTTTCTTTCAACTATTCCTTCAGAACTAGTGAATTCTCTAAACTGGTTATTCACAAATTCAGTACCATTGTCAGACCTAAGGATTTTTATTCTCTTCTCAAACTGGGTCCTAATCATGCTCACAAAGTATTTTACATGATAAAGTACATCAGATTTAGCATGCAATAAGAAAACCCAGGCTGCCCTTGAAAAATCATCAACTATTGTAAGGAAGAATCTGCAATTATTATGGCTGGCCTGTTTGAAAGGACCCCACACATCTATATGAACTAGTTCAAAAACAGATGCAGATTTATGATCACTCAAAGGAAATGGATCCCTTGTCTGCTTTGCCTTGTGACAGATGTCACAAGGTTCAACAGATTTGACATTCTTAATTTTCAAAACTGATTTTAACACATCAAGCACAGCAGATGAAGGGTGTCCTAATCTTTTATGCCACAGATCACATGATGCTAGGTGGACTACATTAACACTGTTATTATTACCATTCAAACACTTGTTGAAGTAGTATAGCCCTTCTTTTAACTCACCAGTCCCCATTATATTCAGGGACAGTGGGTCCTGAAAGGTGCATACACTGTTTCTAAAAGTCACAATACACTGATTTGCAGCTGCTAACTTAGAGACAGACAACAAATTACACTTAAAGGCTGGGACTAGTAAAACATTTCTGAGAATTATCCTATCATTCAGCATATAATCACCAATCAAGTTGACAGACAGGCAAGCACTATTGGGCAGTTTAATAAAAACACTGTCAGATTTCACATCCTTGACATTAAACAAATTTTCAGGAGAACACACAACATGGTCAGTAGCACCAGAATCTATTATCCACCCCCTACTAAAGTCAGAAGACATGGTATTAATGAATGCACCTGCCATAATGTCTTGGTTAACTTCTGATTGACTCTCCTTTTCTAGTAGTTTCATTAGCTTACTGTATTGCATTATTGAGAGATTAGGTGTTATTGTTTCTGCAGTGCCTTGACTTGTTTCAGTAATATTAGCAGCTTTATTTGTGTTCCAGTTGTGGTTTCTTTTGGTATTGGTAGTGTTGAAGTTGTTTTTATTTGGCCTACCAAACAGCTTAAAACATTTTTCAATAGAATGCCCCTTAATCCCACAGTGCTTACAGATAACAGGGTTATAGTTGGGGTTATAGTTAGGGTAGCTGTTGTTGGTATTGGCAGGATTACCTATGAGCTTATAGCATCTTTCTATGGGGTGACCTTTAATGCCACAATTCTTGCAGACTATGATGTTTTGATTAGGGTGGTTCTGACTTGGTTTATTGAAGCTTTTATTCAGAAATATTGAGGTGTTATTATCAGAATCTTGAATTATTTCTCTATGAGACTCTTCCCTACTAACCATATTGTATGCATGCAAGACATTTGGGAGAGGTTGTTGTAGTAAAATATTACTTCTTATGTAACTATATGTTTCATTAAGACCCAAAATTGCATGAGTCTTTGTTCTTCACCTATATTGTGCTGATGTGCACTAGCATTACATGTGCAGATGGGACCAGCTGTAAGAGCATCCAGTTCATCCCACAGATGCTGAAGTTTTGAGAAGTATATGGATAGGTTATCACTTCCTTGTTTTAGATTGTATATTGACTGTTGAAGGCTGAATTTCCTAGAACCATCTACATTTCTAAAGGTTTTTTCTAATGCTTCCCACACTTTCGAGGCAAACTTGGCATAGGTGTACCTAATTCTTAGTTCATTGCTAAGGGAATTTAACAGCCACGACAGTACTATTGCATTACACCTCTCCCAGTCACTAGCTAAGTCAGGGTCATCAGGAAAAGGGACAGTGCCATGAACAAAGCCTACTTTGTTTTTTGCAGTGAGAGCAAGAAGGACTGAGTTACTCCAGTATGAGTAATTCTCAGACCCTGAAAGAGTTATATTTGTTATATTTGTCACAGACAGATCAGCTTGGCTTATATACAATGGATTCCTAGAGTTAAGTACTGGTTCTGGATTGTTTTGTCTAGGTGTTTTAGTTTGAGGATCTTCAGTTTCACTGTCAGATTTGAACAGATCCATGGCTCAGAAGCTAAAGTTTTGACTTCAGTTAAAATTCTTAGTTCAGACACAACTATAAGCTTCAAGTAAGACAAGGTATACAGTCAGTGAGTGATTAGGGAACGAGTTCACCGTATAAGATTGGGCTTCAGTGCCAATAAGTTGTTGCAGCTGTAATTGGATGTCATTTCGTTGTGAGGATCTCGAGCTGCAGCTGCAATTTCAGAAAACAACGAGGATTAGTGACTTTGCAGACTACAAGTTATTAACAAATCAGGTCTAACACAGACTAGATCTAGTACTGAAGGGGACTATTTTAAGCAGTCACACGAAGTAATGGGAAACTAGTGATATAGTATGATTTTGAAGGGAAATTTGCGGAAATGATCATGAACAGTGCCGAGTTGGCTCTGATACCATGTTAAAAACACATACAACGCAGATATAAAACCTCAGTGTCTCAGATCGGAGAGCAAAGCTATCTCAAACTTAAGATTATACACAGAAGGTTCAAAAGGCACTTATCTTCGGAGTCGATCTGTTCCTGGAAATGTCGCGTTAGTGCTTCAGCCAATGCGCGCGAAGACGACAAACGGTCGGCTTCGAGCTGGAGAGTAAAATGATTTTGTAGATTTCACCCAGAACAACTGAGGATATTGCGAGGTGTATGTCGAAGAGAAGGAATTAGGGTTTTTTCCTGTAATCGTGCGAGTTAAAGTGAGTGAATCTTTTTGGAAAGTTCTGGGGTTTTGTAAAATGAAGAAGAGTTTTAAAATTTATTTTTTAGTCCTCGAAAAAATTACAGTGGCAAATTGAAAACACTAACGCTTTTTATTTTAGCCCACATCTTTTCAACTCGACCATTTTCACTCCAATTATATGAAAATTGGGTGTAAATGGACCAGCGGGCTGCAGTAACCATTTTCAGCCCATTATCGTGGTGGCCCATTAAGGGCCTAATTTTATCAGGGAGAAAAGCGAAAATGGTCCATAATGTTCACCATATGGACTAATTTAGTCTGATGTTGACGATTTTGAACCAAGTTGGTCCTGCCGATTGATGGCCGTTAATTTGGATGGAAAATTGACACGTGCAGAGGCGAACTTAAAATATCATATATTAACATAAGAAGGGAAAAAATTCCAAAAACAAATAAGTAAAATAAAAATAAAGAGAGAAGAAAAAATAATCAAAAACTCAAAAAGAAAAATAAAGAGAGAATAAAAAATATTTAAAAATAATAAAAATATAAAATACAAAAATAAAATAATTGAAATAATTATAAACTAAAATAAGAAAAGGTAATAAACAAAAAGTATAAATAAGAAAAAAATAAAGATAAACAATGTATTTATTTATTAAAAAATTTAATAACTGAAAATGAAAGTAATGCTAAAAACGCCATGGGAAGTTTCAGGAATCCCCGACCCCGTCCCTGCCAAATTAACGAAGACGCAATTGTCCCAGTATTTTTGTTAAAAAAGTTCGAGGGTTATTATGTCCTTGTTAACTTGGCAGGGTCTGAGGTCAAGGATTTTCATATACTTTTAAGATCTTTATTTTTGTTTTTTTCTTCTCTCTAAGTTTTTAATAATTTTTTTTACTTGTTTACTTATTTTATATTAAATCTCCTCTCTCCATTCTTATTTCTTTTTAAATGTATTTTTATGTATTCATTTATTTTATTTTATTTAATTTTTATTTTTGATATATTTTTATTCTCTCTTTATTTTTTTTTTCATTTTATGTTATTAGTATTTTTCCTTCTTAATGTTAATTTATGATTTTTTTTTAAATCTGGATAAACGCATGTCGACAGGTATCAAGTTTTCCATCCAAATTGGCGGACATCTAACGAAAGGACCAATCTGCTTCAAAATTAACAATATCGGTGATTAAATTACTCTAAGCGAAACGAGGAGTAAATTGATCTATGTGGTAAATCGGGCATCATTTTAAATCAGTATTAGATGATACATGATACGAGAGGCGTACCACTGAAAATTTCAAAGTCGCGTCAGCTCTCCAAGTCAATCCAACTACCATCCATTAATTTGCCTGCCGAGTTGTAAGAGCATCTCCATCAAAAATCAATATTGAGGGTTTCAATCCCCGACACAATTAGGGCAATTATTATAATCCTTAGGACAATTATTATAATCCTTGATGCGCTCTCCCAATGTTACAATTTTAGGTAGACGAATAACTCCACACCGTACACACGTAATGCCATATTTACTGATATTTTTTCTCCTGCTCTTGTCTTTTCTAACCAATCACAATAATCGAGTGACCACCATCATCGACGACTTGGTGTTTATTATATCATCATCATAATTTCAACTAGTAGCGCATAGCACAATCCAAGCAAAAAAAGGGGTTATGGATTTCTTTCGCAAATTGTTTGTCTTCCTCATTCTTATACACTCTGTAACTTGTTATGAACCCTTGTTCAACTGCATCGACGACAGCGGAAACTACACACAAGGAAGCACCTACAGCCACAACCTCAACACCGCCCTCAAATCTCTTCTCTCAAGCGTTAACGGCACATCACCTTACAACTACTACTACTACAACACTTCTTATCAAGACAGCATTATCAGCTCGTATGTGATGTGCCGGGCCGACCTTTCCCTCGACACGTGTAAGAAGTGCACGCAAGATGCTATTACTGAAGTTCTAAACCTGTGCCCGAATCAGAAAGGTGCAATTTACTGGCAAAGTGACTCTTGCGTGTTGAGCTACGCAAACCATAGTCAGTACGGTAGGTTAGAGATCGAATACGGGTGGTTTTTCTTCACAGATTCCCGAAACTCTTCGAACCCAGTTCAGTTTAAGGAGGATTTAAGCAACTTGTTCGACGATCTCCGTAGTAGAGCAATAATGATATCATCCTCCAAGTCCAACGGCGGTGATCAGTCGATGAAGGTGGCCGTTGGAATGTGTCTGGGCCCGATTTCGAAAAAGTTATTGGCATGGCTCAGTGTAGACCAGATTTGAGTTCGGAAGATTGTAATAACTGTCTTGTTAAGGTGGCTAACGATTTGTTGTCTAAACCGAACTGTGGTGGATTCGTCGGTTGTATGTTATTACAGGGTAGTTGTTTTGTAAGGTACGACGCAAGTCCATTTTATAACGGGACGAGGATGCTAGAGTTGTTGATGCCGCCTCCTCAAAGTGCTCCTCCTCCTCAAACGGTATTACCACCGCCGCCATCGCCATCGCCAGGTACTTTCTAGCTAGTAACTCCATTAATTAGTCGTCTTCAAACCACCAAATTTTAATTAATATTAGTTTAATCCATATAGCTAATTACAATTTATTCAATTTACAAATGCCTTTTTAATATTCCACTGAAAGGCTAAAGATGGCTCGACTCGGACCTCGATTCATCATTCTTGTTTTTTTATTTCTTATTTCTAACATTTGTACCTTGTTTATTCGTATTATTTTTATAAATCTTGGATCCATTGGCTCGAGTCGAGCTCGACTCATTACACGACTAGTCCAAATACCATGTCCGTATAACAAATGAAAGGTCCAATTTTTTAATCTCCCCCGCATTAGATGATTTTTTATGTCAAGATCACTTCTTGGAAATTAAAATTTGATTCCTACATATGTGCACGATTAAAATTTGATATGAACAAATTACACACAACATGCTTCTTAGACATACGAGAAACATTCATATATCATTTATGTAAGGGTCCTACTGTTCACACCCCTATACCGCTCTTTACACCCCTCAAACACTTGATATTTGTAATATTAATATTAAATAATCACATGATTCAAAAAGCATTTATTACTTATTTTTCATTAAATTAATAACATTAATTACATGGACTATTAAAAAATTATAAGTCATTTTAATCAATGACACATTCAGAATTGTCAGAAATGCTCCTGGCCCCGCGCACAAGCAGGCCCGCAACTATTAAAAATATTAATATTTATATTAAATAATAGATGTTTAAATAAATTATATAAGTTTTTTTTATATGTTTTAGTTATAATTTTAAGTGGAGTTAACTTTAATAAATAAATTATTATTAAAGGGTTAGGATTAACTACAAATAGTTTCGAACTAAAATTCTTTTTTTTTTCCTTTTATTTTAATTTTTTTCTTTTTTATTTCATTTCTGCCGGGCTAAGCCCGCCAGGCCCGCGGCCTACCAAAGGGGCGGGCGGGCCTCACTTTCTCAGGTCAGCCAGAAGGCGGGCCTAGCCATGCCCGCCGCGCCGGTCGTTTGACAAATCTAGTATGGATAAGCTTTCTAATTAAATAAGTTTTTATTTTACAAACTAAATAGTTATTAACGTTAAAATCACCTTTTTAAATGGCCAGTATTTATTAATATTACTTTACATATTAATTAAATTATTAAACTCCTTTTTTTTTCCTTTTTATATGAGTATATAATTGGTAAATAATTATTGTTACTCTACATATTAATTGGTGTAAATAGAAAAAAGCGGGTGCTAACAGAATTATCTTATAAACTGGAAAAAAAAGTATTATCTTATAATTCCAGCAAATTACTAATTTCATACGTTATCCACGAGTCGGGACCGACAGAAACATTATCTTAGGGAGTTGATTAAACAATCGAGTATTAATTTATCGAATTTCTATTGTATATGAAAACTATCTAATATAGGGATGACAATGGGGCCAGTCTCGACACGGACTTGCCCCTAAGAAGCAGTTTTTTCTTTGCTATTCGGGTATTAGGACGGATTAAAGATCTTAGAAGACTCAACCTGGCAAGGTCGGGATGGGTCTCGGGTTGGCTAACCTTACTCCAAAACCCCAACCAAATAATACTAATTTATACATAAGTATATTTATACATAATAATCATTAGAGGTGAAAACGAGCCGAGGCGGGTTTCAGGTCCATCACAAATTTGGGGCGGATCTCGGGTCCTGCCAAACCCGCATCAGACCCGTCCCGTTGCCATCCATAGTCTAGCATCTGGTGCAAGAACTAACATTTCAGTCCACACTTTTGGTTTTTCAGGACATGGGACTCCAACTATAGCAATTGCTGCTCCGATTTCTGGGTTGCTTGTAGTAGTGCTAATAGTGTTTGTGGGGTGGATTATATTCAAGAGTAAGAGAGCAAATCAGAAACAACGAAGCATGGATGAGAATAATCAGAGTGGGTGTCTCTATTTGTCGTTGTTTTATTACGTTTGAGTTTGGAAACCTTTTTCTGTTTTATTCAAGTACCAGTCATTTGAGGAAACAGGTGGTGATGAAGACAGCAGTACTGTTGAATCTCTACAATATGATTTTGGAAAGATCAGATCTGCAACAAACGACTTCTCGAACGAAAACAAGCTCGGGGAAGGAGGTTTTGGTGCCGTTTACAAGGTTCATAATTCAATTAAAACAGGTTTTTATATTTTTCACATAAATGTGTAATAATATACAATGATAACAGGGAAAGCTTCAAAATGGAAAAGAAATAGCAGTGAAAAAATTGTCCGCAAACTCAAGTCAGGGTGACCTTGAATTCAAGAATGAAGTCCTATTACTAGCAAGGCTTCAGCACAGAAACCTTGTTAGACTTTTAGGGTTTTCTCTCGAAGGCGCAGAGAAGCTTCTGGTTTACGAATACGTTCAGAACGCGAGCCTCGACCAATTCCTTTTTGGTAAAGTTAATAATAACCACAGCATTAATCGCAGTTCAACCTATTTCATCGTTTTATCATAATTTGATTTGTTTAGATCCCGTGAGAAGATCACAACTTGATTGGGACATGCGAAGCAAGATCATAGGAGGAGTTGCTAGAGGATTACTATACTTGCACGAAGATTCTCGACTCAGAATCATTCACCGTGATCTCAAAGCAGGCAACGTGCTTTTAGACGGCGAGATGAATCCTAAGATTGCAGATTTCGGCACAGCGAGATTATTTGAGCAGGATGATCAAACTCAAAGCACAAGCAAAGTAGTTGGAACATAGTAAGTAAAACAACTGAAACACATAATACGTATAACATGAATACTTGTAATAACTGCGCATTCTCCTTGTGTACGTGCAGTGGATATATGGCACCAGAATACGTCCTTCACGGGAAATTTCAATAAAGTCGGATGTCTTCAGCTTTGGCGTATTACTCCTAGAAATCTTAAGTGGTCAGAGAAACAACGCTCCCCAATACGAAGGCACGCAAGATTTGTTGATCAGCTTTGTAAGCACTGACGACGATTCAAATCTTTTTACTGCATAAATAAATAAAAACCCTTGATGATTTTTTACATATCACCTCTCTCACAGGCATGGAAGAATTGGAAAGAAGGAAAAGCTTCGAATATCATTGACCCAATTTTGAAGTCACCTTCTGGTTCGACTGTCAGAGATATGCTGAGATGCGTTCATATCGGTTTGTTGTGCGTTCAAGAAAATGTAGCCGAAAGGCCAACGATGGCTTCTGTCGTGTTGATGCTCAGCAGCGTATCTTTCACATTATCCATTCCTTCTGAGCCTCCTGCTTATTTACTGCGAGGTTACGAACTGGAGACAGATAGTACCATTATTACAAGATCCGTGTCTGATCAGACGAAGATGCTCCTCAATACTTCTTCTTCCTCAGACAAGTCCGTTCTGTCCAAGAATTGTTAGCTAGCCTTCAATGAAAGATCCACTATCCTTGTGCTGATAAGGCCGCCGTTTTTATGAGAATCATTGCATGCAATTTATGCGTGTTAAGTTAATGTTTCCCCACTTTTCTCGTCTTGTCCTCGTTGAAAATTTGTAAAATATAATTGGCGTGTGTTGCGAAAGACCAGTATTAATTTGTGATGTATTATGAACTACTTAAATTTGTTTATATAATTAAGTAGAGCTAGAGTTGGTAAACAGGTCGGGTTGAGTCACATTCGAGCTCAACCATATTTAATAAACGGGTTGAAAACTTTAACCCCAACCTGACATGTTTACTTAACAGGTTGAAATATCGAACCCAGATCCGACCTGCTGTAACCCGTATATAATACATTGACCAGCCAACCGATTTAAAATTAGAAAAAAAAAAGAAAAAATAACTAAATATTCAGAATTATAAACTCAAATTAAACAAAACAATAGAGAAATAAAGCAGTTGTTTTTCTAAAAATCAACAACAATTAAAGTTCCAAATAATACAAGTCATATAATTAAATATCAAAGCAATTATTTATTTCCATTAAGGATATTTTTAATAATTATTATTCGGGTTACATGTGTTGATAAACGGGTTGATTTCGGATTGGAAGTTTGAACCCTAACCTGACCCACTTAATATTTGGGGTGAGTCGGATTTACCCGTTTACTTAAACATATCAAAAATGCTAACACAAACTAACTATTTTCGGGTGCGATTCGTGTCAGGTTAGCGAGTCGGGTTGGTTTTACATATCACCTCTCTCACTTTTTTACATATCACCTCTCTCACAGGCATGGAAGAATTGGAAAGAAGGAACAGCTTCGAATATCATTGACCCAATTTTGAAGTCACCTCCTGGTTCGACTGTCAGAGATATGCTGAGATGCGTTCATATCGGTTTGTTGTGCGTTCAAGAAAATGTAGCCGAAAGGCCAACGATGGCTTCTGTTGTGTTGATGCTCAGCAGCCTATCTTTCACATTATCCATTCCTTCTGAGCCTCCTGCTTTTTTACTGCGAGGTTACGAACTGGAGACAAATAGTACCATTATTACAAGATCCGTGTCCGATCAGAAGAAGATGCTCCTCAATACTTCTTCTTCCTCAGACAAGTCCGTTCTGTCCAAGAATTATTAGCTAGCCTTCAATGAAAGATCCACTATCCTTGTGCTGATAAGGCCGCCGTTTTTATGAGAATCATTGCATGCAATTTATGCGTGTTAAGTTAATGTTTCCCCACTTTTCTCGTCTTCTCCTCGTTGAAAAATTGTAAAATATAATTGGCGTGTGTTGCGAAAGACCAGTATTAATTTGTGATGTATTATGAACTACTTAAATTTGTTTATATAATTAAGTAGAGCTAGAGGTGGTAAACAGGTCGGGTTGAGTCACATTCGAGCTCAGCCCTATTTAATAAACGGGCTGAAAACTTTAACCCCAACCTGACATGTTTACTTAACAGGTTGAAATATCGAACCCAGATCCGACCTGCTGTAACCCGTATATAATCCATTAACCAGCCAACCGATTTAAAATTAAGAAAAAAAAAAGAAAAAATAACTAAATATTCAGAATTATAAACTCAAATTAAACAAAACAATAGAGAAATAAAGCAGTTGTTTTTCTAAAAATCAACAACAATTAAAGTTCCAAATATTTCAAGTCATATAATTAAATATCAAAGCAATTATTTATTTCCATTAAGGATATTTTTAATAATTATTATCCGGGTTACATGTGTTGATAAACGGGTTGATTTCGGATTGGAAGTTTGAACCCTAACCTGACCCACTTAATATTTTGGGTGAGTCGGATTTACCCGTTTACTTAAACATATCAAAATGCTAACACAAACTAACTATTTTCGGGTGCGATTCGTGTCAGGTTAGCGAGTCGGGTTGGTTTTACATATCACCTCTCTCACTTTTTTACATATCACCTCTCTCACGGGCATGAAAGAATTGGAAAGAAGGAACAGCTTCGAATATCATTGACCCAATTTTGAAGTCACCTCCTGGTTCGACTGTCAGAGATATGCTGAGATGCGTTCATATCGGTTTGTTGTGCGTTCAAGAAAATGTAGCCGAAAGGCCAACGATGGCTTCTGTTGTGTTGATGCTCAGCAGCCTATCTTTCACATTATCCATTCCTTCTGAGCCTCCTGCTTTTTTACTGCGAGGTTACGAACTGGAGACAAATAGTACCATTATTACAAGATCCGTGTCCGATCAGAAGAAGATGCTCCTCAATACTTCTTCTTCCTCAGACAAGTCCGTTCTGTCAAAGAATTATTAGCTAGCCTTCAATGAAAGATCCACTATCCTTGTGCTGATAAGGCCGCCGTTTTTATGAGAATCATTGCATGCAATTTATGCGTGTTAAGTTAATGTTTCCCCACTTTTCTCGTCTTCTCCTCGTTGAAAATTTATAAAATATAATTGGCGTGTGTTGCGAAAGACCAGTATTAATTTGTGATGTATTATGAACTACTTAAATTTGTTTATATAATTAAGTAGAGCTAGAGGTGGTAAACAGGTCGGGTTGAGTCACATTCGAGCTCAACCCTATTTAATAAACGGGTTGAAAACTTTAACCCCAACCTGACATGTTTACTTAACAGGTTGAAATATCGAACTCAGATCCGACCTGCTGTAACCCGTATATAATCCATTAACCAGCCAACCGATTTAAAATTAAGAAAAAAAAAGAAAAAATAACTAAATATTCAGAATTATAAACTCAAATTAAACAAAACAATAGAGAAATAAAGCAGTTGTTTTTCTAAAAATCAACAACAATTAAAGTTCCAAATAATACAAGTCATATAATTAAATATCAAAGCAATTATTTATTTCCATTAAGGATATTTTTAATAATTATTATCCGGGTTACATGTGTTGATAAACGGGTTGATTTCGGATTGGAAGTTTGAACCCTAACCTGACCCACTTAATATTTGGGCTGAGTCGGATTTACCCGTTTACTTAAACATATCAAAAATGCTAACACAAACTAACTATTTTCGGGTGCGATTCGTGTCAGGTTAGCGAGTCGGGTTGGTTTTACATATCACCTCTCTCACTTTTTTACATATCACCTCTCTCACAGGCATGGAAGAATTGGAAAGAAGGAACAGCTTCGAATATCATTGACCCAATTTTGAAGTCACCTCCTGGTTCGACTGTCAGAGATATGCTGAGATGCGTTCATATCGGTTTGTTGTGCGTTCAAGAAAATGTAGCCGAAAGGCCAACGATGGCTTCTGTTGTGTTGATGCTCAACAGCCTATCTTTCACATTATCCATTCCTTCTGAGCCTCCTGCGTTTTTACTGCGAGGTTACGAACTGGAGACAAATAGTACCATTAATACAAGATCCGTGTCCGATCAGAAGAAGATGCTCCTCAATACTTCTTCTTCCTCAGACAAGTCCGTTTTGTCCAAGAATTATTAGCTAGCCTTCAATGAAAGATCCACTATCCTTGTGCTGATAAGGCCGCCGTTTTTATGAGAATCATTGCATGCAATTTATGCGTGTTAAGTTAATGTTTCCCCACTTTTCTCGTCTTCTCCTCGTTGAAAATTTGTAAAATATAATTGGCGTGTGTTGCGAAAGACCAGTATTAATTTGTGATGTATTATGAACTACTTAAATTTGTTTATATAATTAAGTAGAGCTAGAGGTGGTAAACAGGTCGGGTTGAGTCACATTCGAGCTCAACCCTATTTAATAAACGGGTTGAAAACTTTAACCCCAACCTGACATGTTTACTTAACAGGTTGAAATATCGAACCCAGATCCGACCTGCTGTAACCCGTATATAATCCATTAACCAGCCAACCGATTTAAAATTAAGAAAAAAAAAAGAAAAAATATCTAAATATTCAGAATTATAAACTCAAATTAAACAAAACAATAGAGAAATAAAGCAGTTGTTTTTCTAAAAATCAATAACAATAAAAGTTCCAAATAATACAAGTCATATAATTAAATATCAAAGCAATTATTTATTTCCATTAAGGATATTTTTAATAATTATTATCCGGGTTACATGTGTTGATAAACGGGTTGATTTCGGATTGGAAGTTTGAACCCTAACCTGACCCACTTAATATTTGGGCTGAGTCGGATTTACCCGTTTACTTAAACATATCAAAAATGCTAACACAAACTAACTATTTTCGGGTGCGATTCGTGTCAGGTTAGCGAGTCGGGTTGGTTTTACATATCACATCTCTCACTTTTTTACATATCACCTCTCTCACAGGCATGGAAGAATTGGAAAGAAGGAACATCTTCGAATATCATTGACCCAATTTTGAAGTCACCTCCTGGTTCGACTGTCAGAGATATGCTGAGATGCGTTCATATCGGTTTGTTGTGCGTTCAAGAAAATGTAGCCGAAAGGCCAACGATGGCTTCTGTTGTGTTGATGCTCAGCAGCCTATCTTTCACATTATCCATTCCTTCTGAGCCTCCTGCTTTTTTACTACGAGGCTACGAACTGGAGACAAATAGTACCACTATTACAAGATCCGTGTCCGATCAGAAGAAGATGCTCCTCAACACTTCTTCTTCCTCAGACAAGTCCGTTCTGTCCAAGAATTATTAGCTAGCCTTCAATGAAAGATCCACTATCCTTGTGCTGATAAGGCCGCCGTTTTTATGAGAATCATTGCATGCAATTTATGCGTGTTAAGTTAATGTTTCCCCACTTTTCTCGTCTTCTCCTCGCTGAAAATTTGTAAAATATAATTGGCGTGTGTTGCGAAAGACCAGTATTAATTTGTGATGTATTATGAACTACTTAAATTTGTTTATATAATTAAGTAGAGCTAGAGGTGGTAAACAGGTCGGGTTGAGTCACATTCGAGCTCAACCCTATTTAATAAACGGGTTGAAAACTTTAACCCCAACCTGACATGTTTACTTAACAGGTTGAAATATCGAACTCAGATCCGACCTGCTGTAACCCGTATATAATCCATTAACCAGCCAACCGATTTAAAATTAAGAAAAAAAAAGAAAAAAATAACTAAATATTCAGAATTATAAACTCAAATTAAACAAAACAATAGAGAAATAAAGCAGTTGTTTTTCTAAAAATCAACAACAATTAAAGTTCCAAATAATACAAGTCATATAATTAAATATCAAAGCAATTATTTATTTCCATTAAGGATATTTTTAATAATTATTATTCGGGTTACATGTGTTGATAAACGGGTTGATTTCGGATTGGAAGTTTGAACCCTAACCTGACCCACTTAATATTTGGGGTGAGTCGGATTTACCCGTTTACTTAAACATATCAAAAATGCTAACACAAACTAACTATTTTCGGGTGCGATTCGTGTCAGGTTAGCGAGTCGGGTTGGTTTTACATATCACCTCTCTCACTTTTTTACATATCACCTCTCTCACAGGCATGGAAGAATTGGAAAGAAGGAACAGCTTCGAATATCATTGACCCAATTTTGAAGTCACCTCCTGGTTCGACTGTCAGAGATATGCTGAGATGCGTTCATATCGGTTTGTTGTGCGTTCAAGAAAATGTAGCCGAAAGGCCAACGATGGCTTCTGTTGTGTTGATGCTCAGCAGCCTATCTTTCACATTATCCATTCCTTCTGAGCCTCCTGCTTTTTTACTGCGAGGTTACGAACTGGAGACAAATAGTACCATTATTACAAGATCCGTGTCCGATCAGAAGAAGATGCTCCTCAATACTTCTTCTTCCTCAGACAAGTCCGTTCTGTCCAAGAATTATTAGCTAGCCTTCAATGAAAGATCCACTATCCTTGTGCTGATAAGGCCGCCGTTTTTATGAGAATCATTGCATGCAATTTATGCGTGTTAAGTTAATGTTTCCCCACTTTTCTCGTCTTCTCCTCGTTGAAAAATTGTAAAATATAATTGGCGTGTGTTGCGAAAGACCAGTATTAATTTGTGATGTATTATGAACTACTTAAATTTGTTTATATAATTAAGTAGAGCTAGAGGTGGTAAACAGGTCGGGTTGAGTCACATTCGAGCTCAGCCCTATTTAATAAACGGGCTGAAAACTTTAACCCCAACCTGACATGTTTACTTAACAGGTTGAAATATCGAACCCAGATCCGACCTGCTGTAACCCGTATATAATCCATTAACCAGCCAACCGATTTAAAATTAAGAAATAAAAAAGAAAAAATAACTAAATATTCAGAATTATAAACTCAAATTAAACAAAACAATAGAGAAATAAAGCAGTTGTTTTTCTAAAAATCAACAACAATTAAAGTTCCAAATATTTCAAGTCATATAATTAAATATCAAAGCAATTATTTATTTCCATTAAGGATATTTTTAATAATTATTATCCGGGTTACATGTGTTGATAAACGGGTTGATTTCGGATTGGAAGTTTGAACCCTAACCTGACCCACTTAATATTTTGGGTGAGTCGGATTTACCCGTTTACTTAAACATATCAAAATGCTAACACAAACTAACTATTTTCGGGTGCGATTCGTGTCAGGTTAGCGAGTCGGGTTGGTTTTACATATCACCTCTCTCACTTTTTTACATATCACCTCTCTCACGGGCATGAAAGAATTGGAAAGAAGGAACAGCTTCGAATATCATTGACCCAATTTTGAAGTCACCTCCTGGTTCGACTGTCAGAGATATGCTGAGATGCGTTCATATCGGTTTGTTGTGCGTTCAAGAAAATGTAGCCGAAAGGCCAACGATGGCTTCTGTTGTGTTGATGCTCAGCAGCCTATCTTTCACATTATCCATTCCTTCTGAGCCTCCTGCTTTTTTACTGCGAGGTTACGAACTGGAGACAAATAGTACCATTATTACAAGATCCGTGTCCGATCAGAAGAAGATGCTCCTCAATACTTCTTCTTCCTCAGACAAGTCCGTTCTGTCAAAGAATTATTAGCTAGCCTTCAATGAAAGATCCACTATCCTTGTGCTGATAAGGCCGCCGTTTTTATGAGAATCATTGCATGCAATTTATGCGTGTTAAGTTAATGTTTCCCCACTTTTCTCGTCTTCTCCTCGTTGAAAATTTATAAAATATAATTGGCGTGTGTTGCGAAAGACCAGTATTAATTTGTGATGTATTATGAACTACTTAAATTTGTTTATATAATTAAGTAGAGCTAGAGGTGGTAAACAGGTCGGGTTGAGTCACATTCGAGCTCAACCCTATTTAATAAACGGGTTGAAAACTTTAACCCCAACCTGACATGTTTACTTAACAGGTTGAAATATCGAACTCAGATCCGACCTGCTGTAACCCGTATATAATCCATTAACCAGCCAACCGATTTAAAATTAAGAAAAAAAAAAGAAAAAAATAACTAAATATTCAGAATTATAAACTCAAATTAAACAAAACAATAGAGAAATAAAGCAGTTGTTTTTCTAAAAATCAACAACAATTAAAGTTCCAAATAATACAAGTCATATAATTAAATATCAAAGCAATTATTTATTTCCATTAAGGATATTTTTAATAATTATTATCCGGGTTACATGTGTTGATAAACGGGTTGATTTCGGATTGGAAGTTTGAACCCTAACCTGACCCACTTAATATTTGGGCTGAGTCGGATTTACCCGTTTACTTAAACATATCAAAAATGCTAACACAAACTAACTATTTTCGGGTGCGATTCGTGTCAGGTTAGCGAGTCGGGTTGGTTTTACATATCACCTCTCTCACTTTTTTACATATCACCTCTCTCACAGGCATGGAAGAATTGGAAAGAAGGAACAGCTTCGAATATCATTGACCCAATTTTGAAGTCACCTCCTGGTTCGACTGTCAGAGATATGCTGAGATGCGTTCATATCGGTTTGTTGTGCGTTCAAGAAAATGTAGCCGAAAGGCCAACGATGGCTTCTGTTGTGTTGATGCTCAACAGCCTATCTTTCACATTATCCATTCCTTCTGAGCCTCCTGCGTTTTTACTGCGAGGTTACGAACTGGAGACAAATAGTACCATTAATACAAGATCCGTGTCCGATCAGAAGAAGATGCTCCTCAATACTTCTTCTTCCTCAGACAAGTCCGTTTTGTCCAAGAATTATTAGCTAGCCTTCAATGAAAGATCCACTATCCTTGTGCTGATAAGGCCGCCGTTTTTATGAGAATCATTGCATGCAATTTATGCGTGTTAAGTTAATGTTTCCCCACTTTTCTCGTCTTCTCCTCGTTGAAAATTTGTAAACTATAATTGGCGTGTGTTGCGAAAGACCAGTATTAATTTGTGATGTATTATGAACTACTTAAATTTGTTTATATAATTAAGTAGAGCTAGAGGTGGTAAACAGGTCGGGTTGAGTCACATTCGAGCTCAACCCTATTTAATAAACGGGTTGAAAACTTTAACCCCAACCTGACATGTTTACTTAACAGGTTGAAATATCGAACCCAGATCCGACCTGCTGTAACCCGTATATAATCCATTAACCAGCCAACCGATTTAAAATTAAGAAAAAAAAAGAAAAAATATCTAAATATTCAGAATTATAAACTCAAATTAAACAAAACAATAGAGAAATAAAGCAGTTGTTTTTCTAAAAATCAATAACAATAAAAGTTCCAAATAATACAAGTCATATAATTAAATATCAAAGCAATTATTTATTTCCATTAAGGATATTTTTAATAATTATTATCCGGGTTACATGTGTTGATAAACGGGTTGATTTCGGATTGGAAGTTTGAACCCTAACCTGACCCACTTAATATTTGGGGTGAGTCGGATTTACCCGTTTACTTAAACATATCAAAAATGCTAACACAAACTAACTATTTTCGGGTGCGATTCGTGTCAGGTTAGCGAGTCGGGTTGGTTTTACATATCACATCTCTCACTTTTTACATATCACCTCTCTCACAGGCATGGAAGAATTGGAAAGAAGGAACATCTTCGAATATCATTGACCCAATTTTGAAGTCACCTCCTGGTTCGACTGTCAGAGATATGCTGAGATGCGTTCATATCGGTTTGTTGTGCGTTCAAGAAAATGTAGCCGAAAGGCCAACGATGGCTTCTGTTGTGTTGATGCTCAGCAGCCTATCTTTCACATTATCCATTCCTTCTGAGCCTCCTGCTTTTTTACTACGAGGCTACGAACTGGAGACAAATAGTACCACTATTACAAGATCCGTGTCCGATCAGAAGAAGATGCTCCTCAACACTTCTTCTTCCTCAGACAAGTCCGTTCTGTCCAAGAATTATTAGCTAGCCTTCAATGAAAGATCCACTATCCTTGTGCTGATAAGGCCGCCGTTTTTATGAGAATCATTGCATGCAATTTATGCGTGTTAAGTTAATGTTTCCCCACTTTTCTCGTCTTCTCCTCGCTGAAAATTTGTAAAATATAATTGGCGTGTGTTGCGAAAGACCAGTATTAATTTGTGATGTATTATGAACTACTTAAATTTGTTTATATAATTAAGTAGAGCTAGAGGTGGTAAACAGGTCGGGTTGAGTCACATTCGAGCTCAACCCTATTTAATAAACGGGTTGAAACTTTAACCCCAACCTGACATGTTTACTTAACAGGTTGAAATATCGAACTCAGATCCGACCTGCTGTAACCCGTATATAATCCATTAACCAGCCAACCGATTTAAAATTAAGAAAAAAAAGAAAAAAATAACTAAATATTCAGAATTATAAACTCAAATTAAACAAAACAATAGAGAAATAAAGCAGTTGTTTTTCTAAAAATCAACAACAATTAAAGTTCCAAATAATACAAGTCATATAATTAAATATCAAAGCAATTATTTATTTCCATTAAGGATATTTTTAATAATTATTATTCGGGTTACATGGGTTGATAAACGGGTTGATTTCGGATTGGAAGTTTGAACCCTAACCTGACCCACTTAATATTTGGGGTGAGTCGGATTTACCCGTTTACTTAAACATATCAAAAATGCTAACACAAACTAACTATTTTCGGGTGCGATTCGTGTCAGGTTAGCGAGTCGGGTTGGTTTTACATATCACCTCTCTCACTTTTTTACATATCACCTCTCTCACAGGCATGGAAGAATTGGAAAGAAGGAACAGCTTCGAATATCATTGACCCAATTTTGAAGTCACCTCCTGGTTCGACTGTCAGAGATATGCTGAGATGCGTTCATATCGGTTTGTTGTGCGTTCAAGAAAATGTAGCCGAAAGGCCAACGATGGCTTCTGTTGTGTTGATGCTCAACAGCCTATCTTTCACATTATCCATTCCTTCTGAGCCTCCTGCGTTTTTACTGTGAGGTTACGAACTGGAGACAAATAGTACCATTATTACAAGATCCGTGTCCGATCAGAAGAAGATGCTCCTCAATACTTCTTCTTCCTCAGACAAGTCTGTTCTGTCCAAGAATTATTAGCTAGCCTTCAATGAAAGATCCACTATCCTTGTGCTGATAAGGCCGCCGTTTTTATGAGAATCATTGCATGCAATTTATGCGTGTTAAGTTAATGTTTCCCCACTTTTCTCGTCTTCTCCTCGCTGAAAATTTGTAAAATATAATTGGCGTGTGTTGCGAAAGACCAGTATTAATTTGTGATGTATTATGAACTACTTAAATTTGTTTATATAATTAAGTAGAGCTAGAGGTGGTAAACAGGTCGGGTTGAGTCACATTCGAGCTCAACCCTATTTAATAAACGGGTTGAAAACTTTAACCCCAACCTGACATGTTTACTTAACAGGTTGAAATATCGAACTCAGATCCGACCTGCTGTAACCCGTATATAATCCATTAACCAGCCAACCGATTTAAAATTAAGAAAAAAAAAGAAAAAAATAACTAAATATTCAGAATTATAAACTCAAATTAAACAAAACAATAGAGAAATAAAGCAGTTGTTTTTCTAAAAATCAACAACAATTAAAGTTCCAAATAATACAAGTCATATAATTAAATATCAAAGCAATTATTTATTTCCATTAAGGATATTTTTAATAATTATTATCCGGGTTACATGTGTTGATAAACGGGTTGATTTCGGATTGGAAGTTTGAACCCTAACCTGACCCACTTAATATTTGGGGTGAGTCGGATTTACCCGTTTACTTAAACATATCAAAAATGCTAACACAAACTAACTACTTTCGGGTGCGATTCGTGTCAGGTTAGCGAGTCGGGTTGGTTTTACATATCACATCTCTCACTTTTTTACATATCACCTCTCTCACAGGCATGGAAGAATTGGAAAGAAGGAACATCTTCGAATATCATTGACCCAATTTTGAAGTCACCTCCTGGTTCGACTGTCAGAGATATGCTGAGATGCGTTCATATCGGTTTGTTGTGCGTTCAAGAAAATGTAGCCGAAAGGCCAACGATGGGTTCTGTTGTGTTGATGCTCAGCAGCCTATCTTTCACATTATCCATTCCTTCTGAGCCTCCTGCTTTTTTACTGCGAGGCTACGAACTGGAGACAAATAGTACCACTATTACAAGATCCGTGTCCGATCAGAAGAAGATGCTCCTCAACACTTCTTCTTCCTCAGACAAGTCCGTTCTGTCCAAGAATTATTAGCTAGCCTTCAATGAAAGATCCACTATCCTTGTGCTGATAAGGCCGCCGTTTTTATGAGAATCATTGCATGCAATTTATGCGTGTTAAGTTAATGTTTCCCCACTTTTCTCGTCTTCTCCTCGCTGAATATTTTTGTAAAATATAATTGGCGTGTGTTGCGAAAGACCAGTATTAATTTGTGATGTATTATGAACTACTTAAATTTGTTTATATAATTAAGTAGAGCTAGAGGTGGTAAACAGGTCGGGTTGAGTCACATTCGAGCTCAACCCTATTTAATAAACGGGTTGAAAACTTTAACCCCAACCTGACATGTTTACTTAACAGGTTGAAATATCGAACCCAGATCCGACCTGCTGTAACCCGTATATAATCCATTAACCAGCCAACCGATTTAAAATTAAGAAAAAAAAAAGAAAAAATAACTAAATATTCAGAATTATAAACTCAAATTAAACAAAACAATAGAGATAAAGCAGTTGTTTTTTCTAAAAATCAACAACAATTAAAGTTCCAAATAATACAAGTCATATAATTAAATATCAAAGCAATTATTTATTTCCATTAAGGATATTTTTAATAATTATTATCCGGGTTACATGTGTTGATAAACGGGTTGATTTCGGATTAGAAGTTTGAACCCTAACCTGACCCACTTAATATTTGGGCTGAGTCGGATTTACCCGTTTACTTAAACATATCAAAAATGCTAACACAAACTAACTATTTTCGGGTGCGATTCGTGTCAGGTTAGCGAGTCGGGTTGGTTTTACATATCACCTCTCTCACTTTTTTACATATCACCTCTCTCACAGGCATGGAAGAATTGGAAAGAAGGAACATCTTTGAATATCATTGACCCAATTTTGAAGTCACCTCCTGGTTCGACTGTCAGAGATATGCTGAGATGCGTTCATATCGGTTTGTTGTGCGTTCAAGAAAATGTAGCCGAAAGGCCAACGATGGCTTCTGTTGTGTTGATGCTCAGCAGCCTATCTTTCACATTATCCATTCCTTCTGAGCCTCCTGTTTTTTTACTGCGAGGTTACGAAGTGGAGACAAATAGTACCATTATTACAAGATCCGTGTCCGATCAGAAGAAGATGCTCCTCAACACTTCTTCTTCCTCAGACAAGTCCGTTCTGTCCAAGAATTATTAGCTAGCCTTCAATGAAAGATCCACTATCCTTGTGCTGATAAGGCCGCCGTTTTTATGAGAATCATTGCATGCAATTTATGCGTGTTAAGTTAATGTTTCCCCACTTTTCTCGTCTTCTCCTCGCTGAAAATTTGTAAAATATAATTGGCGTGTGTTGCGAAAGACCAGTATTAATTTGTGATGTATTATGAACTACTTAAATTTGTTTATATAATTAAGTAGAGCTAGAGGTGGTAAACAGGTCGGGTTGAGTCACATTCGAGCTCAACCCTATTTAATAAACGGGTTGAAAACTTTAACCCCAACCTGACATGTTTACTTAACAGGTTGAAATATCGAACCCAGATCCGACCTGCTGTAACCCGTATATAATCCATTAACCAGCCAACCGATTTAAAATTAAGAAAAAAAAAGAAAAAATAACTAAATATTCAGAATTATAAACTCAAATTAAACAAAACAATAGAGAAATAAAGCAGTTGTTTTTCTAAAAATCAACAACAATTAAAGTTCCAAATAATACAAGTCATATAATTACATATCAAAGCAATTATTTATTTCCATTAAGGATATTTTTAATAATTATTATCCGGGTTACATGTGTTGATAAACGGGTTGATTTCGGATTGGAAGTTTGAACCCTAACCTGACCCACTTAATATTTGGGCTGAGTCGGATTTACCCGTTTACTTAAACATATCAAAAATGCTAATACAAACTAACTATTTTCGGGTGCGATTCGTGTCAGGTTAGCGAGCCGGGTTGGTTTTACATATCACCTCTCTCACTTTTTGACATATCACCTCTCTCACAGGCATGGAAGAATTGGAAAGAAGGAACATCTTCGAATATCATTGACCCAATTTTGAAGTCACCTTCTGCTTCGACTGTCAGAGATATGCTGAGATGCGTTCATATCGGTTTGTTGTGCGTTCAAGAAAATGTAGCCGAAAGGCCAACGATGGCTTCTGTTGTGTTGATGCTCAGCAGCCTATCTTTCACATTATCCATTCCTTCTGAGCTCCTGCTTTTTTACTGCGAGGTTACGAACTGGAGACAAGATAGTATCATTATTACAAGATCCGTGTCCGATCAGACGAAGATGCTCCTCAATACTTCTTCTCCTCAGGCACGTCCGTTCTGTCCAAGAATTATTAGCTAGCCTTCAATGAAAGATCCATTATTATCCTTAATGCTGATATATGGCCGCCGTTTTTATGAGAATCACTGCATGCATGTATGTGTCTTAAGGTAATGTTTTCCCACTTTTTTCGTCTTCTCCACGTTGAAAATTTGTAATATATAATTGGCGTGTGTTGCGAAAGACCACTATTAATTTGTGATGTATTAAGATTTACGAACTATTTAAATTTCTTTATGTTTTTGAATGTTGATGAAAATAGTAGGGATGATTGATAATATTACTATGTTATGTGTTGATAGTACTAGTTAGATGACTAATGAGATTAAATGCACTAAATGATGTAAAAGTTGATTGGACTCTATATTTAACATCAATATTGTGTTGACGAGCAAAGATAATGTAGTTGTATAGTACACACATGACACAATTGTCCACACAAAAATAGAGTTGTAATTTCTATTTATTTATATGTTATATAATAAAATATATTTCATTTATAGTTATAATATTTAATATTCTAATAATAATAAAAGTAAAAAATAATATTATTTTCTTTTATCTATTAATACTTTCCTTTTAATTAATAATTATAATAGATTGAGTTTTAAACCATTATACTATATAGTTTAATAAGTCAATTATGATATTAGTAAATAGGAATTTTATTTTTAGAGTTAAAAAGTAGAGTGGGTTAAAAATTAGTGTAGAAAATAGAGTTTATGGTTTAGAATAGTAGCATTATGAATTATTGTGAAAGATTAAGTGTATTTTATGTTGTGGGCTGGAGATGCTGTTATGGGGGTCGTGAAACAAAACGTGAAACAAACTAGATATTACATACTGTTTGCTGAAATTAAAGTGAAGTAAATAATATCAAGGTTACATTAGAGAAAGATTGTGGATAACCTATGAAAATCGTAAGGTGTAAAGCGAATCTTCTAGTAATATCTTCCTTGTCGGAAAGAAAGAGGATACACGAGACTTATACTGTGAACTTCCATAGACTTATTTAAGTGTTTATATAAGAGTTTACCTCTGGTTTGATACTGAAAATGCTAATTTAGAAGGATGTATGTCTGATTTTGATACGCTATTTATTTATGTGTTTTATGATAATAAAAAAGTATTTATATTACATGATATTTTTAAATTAAATATTACATTTGATAAATGTAAAAACATCACTATTGTTAAAGTCCATACAAAAATGTAGTGTGATAAATACACGTAAACTTTCATTATTGTTGAATAGCTCATCTATATAATTTTCTTGAATTCCATAAATAATTACTGTTGAATTCATGTTATTAGGTTAAATAATTTTTACTATTTGGGAGGGTAAAGTTAAATTGAAGGGGATGTGGACATTAGAGGGTGTGAGTAATAGCATCTTTATTTTATATCTCTAACGGCATCTCCAAAGAGCCTCTAAACCCAGCGTTAAACGCTAGCAATGGGGTTGGAGGTGTTATTTTGACTACACACTAATTTAGTAATTTTGATACTCGTATCTAGGAACACTCACATGCACATTTGGTGCTTCTCATATTTAGACGAGAGGATAACCTATTTTGTATACTAGTTTGCCCCCGTGCGATGCAGGGTTATGTTTTGTGCAATATAAACCGACACGAATGGCACACGAAAATGCAGGTTTGGGTTAGAATTTTCGACATGTTTAAATAAATGGGTAAACCCGAACCCAAATCAAATATTAAGTGGGCCAGATTAGGGTTCGAATTTTCAACCCGAAATCAACCTGAAAACAACCCATTTAACCCGAAAATATATATCATTAGAATATCCTTAACATAAATAAAGAAAAGGAAAAAATGGATCATATGCTCGATGAATTATGCCGAGGTATCATGAAATGAGGGTGGAAGATCAAATGGAAGATAGCTTGCTTGCGGGTTAACTACCACCGGCTTCGGTTGATAGCCGGAGATTATGAAATAACTTGATATTTAATTATGATGTCTGCGACTTTTGTTATTTAAAAGTTTAGTTGTTTCTTAATTATATTGATCTTTAGGGAAAAACAAATGTTTCTATGCTATTGTTTAATTTGGATTTATAATTCTGTTTCTTTAATTTTTTCTTGCTTTTTTTAATTTTAAACGGGTAGACTGGTTAGTGTGTTAGATTTGAGTTAAAACAGGTTGGGTTTGAGTTTGACATTTCAACCCGTTTAAGTAAACAGGTTAGTTTTCAACTCGTTTATTAAACGGGTTGAACCCGAATGTGACCCAACCGTATGTTTGTCACACACATCATTCTTTTTATCGTGCAATATAAAATTAATGCATGATTATCATTAGCTCTTTAAAAAACAATAACAAAAATTCTACAGCCTTGCATTCTACAGTCTTACAATGTTTAAGTAGTCTAGTCTGATAACTGTGTATCGTACAGTCTTACAATGTTTAAGTAGTAGTTGTGCAGTGTTACAGTCTTACAATGTCGAGCGGTCTCATTGTAGACTGCAGTTATAACGACCCTACTTCTTAAATACGTATTTTGGCGGGTTTTACGCAGCGTAAGCAGTGGAAAGCCCATTTAATAAAATTTTTTTTATTACATAATAATATTCAAGTACTGGGCCGAAGCCCAAAAGTCTAAACCCGTAAATAAAAATGTTTTACAACACACACGTTATTGTATTCGACCGAAGCCCAAATAGTAACAATACGAAACATGAATAAAAATACTCCACAGGTCGCGTTCCATGTACTGCCCCGCATTCAAAAGACCGTGGAGTCACCGCCATCAGCCGCCTCACCTACATACGTAAACCCTGAGCTTTTGCCCAGTAGATGAAAACATGCAATGCAAATGCTCTCACACCCCAATCCCGACATAACTCACAAAATACACGCTCGACTCTTTTCTCATATCTCATTTCATCACATCATATCAGGGCCCGAGGCCTAGGTACTAAAGGCAACACGCGCGCGCAGGGGTCCGTAGCTTGGGAGGCCCCACTCCCCACAAGGGGTCAGTAGCTCGGGAGGCCCCACTCCCTCCATATAAAGTGCGCCTTAGTCCTAACCTCACTCATAAACTCATCTACCATTTCTCATTCATAAACCATCTCACTCACTTCTCAGTACAATACTCTCATGACTCCGCACTCCCCTCGTAACACGTGTATGCAAATGCCGTACAAATAAGTAACATATAACATATCCTTTCCACATTTCTATATTACATATCGGCCCGAGGTATCAGCTCGGCCCGATTCCAAGAATCAACACTCAACAAATATTTCGGGCCCAAAGCCTGCGTTCCGATTTTTAATCGGCCCGAAACTGTAACCACAGAAATATTTAATATTTATTTAATCCCTCGGAATTTCAGAAGAATTGCGCAAAGGTCCCAATTTACTTTAATAATATTTATCTAGTTTCCTCGGGAATTCTGAAAATTTCATATAGATCCCTAACCAAAATTTTATTATTTATTTAATTTCATAAACTTTCGATCTTTATACAATTCACCCTAACCAAATTGTTATAATATTTATTTTTAATCCGCGAGTTTCAAAAATTCAATTTTTAACCCAACCGATCTTTATAGATTATTTATTTAAGCCCCAAAAATTTCTAAATATTTAATTTTGACCCCAACCAAATTTAATGATTATTTATTTATACCCAATAGTTTTTTTTTTCATCTTTGACCCCAACCGAGTTTCTTAAATATATCTTTAGGCTCGGAATTTATTAAAGATTTGCATTTAGCTCCATTCGAATATTTCACAATTACTTAATCCCAAAAGAATTTTAAAGAACTTCATAAAGACCCCAATTTAAGTTTTAATATTTATTTAATTAATTATTTTTTTTCCGGAGGTTCTGATAATTTACAAAAGGTCCCTAGTCGATTACTTAATATTTACCAAGTATCTCAAAACTTCTGAAAATTGCAATTAAGTCCTTAGCCGAGTTTTATGTATTTATTTAATCCTCCGAAAATTCTGAAAATTTTAACCCCTACTAAGCTTTAATCCATTTATTTAAAAACCAAAAGTTTCTAAAATTTTCATTTTTACCCCAGTCGAAATCTGACATGTTTATTTAGTACCCAAAACTTTCGACAACTCTAATTTGATCCTAGCCGAAATTTAATATATTTATATAGTTCCCAAAACTTATGAAAAATTTCAATTTAACCTTAGCTGAAATTTTAGTATATTCAATAAAATAGCCCCCGTTTCGGTTTTTACATTTACAGCCCCCGGATTTTTTAAGCTTTTCAATTTAGTAATCGAAGTTTTGAAAATTACACAAAGAACCCCAATTATTTATTCCGAATTTTAAATCTGTCCTAAAAGCTTTATATTTCTTTAAAAATATCCCCTATTCGGAATTTGACAACACAGACTCCATGGATTTTGTAAAATTTCGATTAAGTCCCAAAATTTTAAAAATAACTATTTTATACGGCTGTTTTGCGACAGTTATGGATTTCTCAATGATCACAAGGTAAACGATGTCCAATGGACCTGAAATTTTAACCACAGATAAAGGACTTGCTAATCTTAGTTCTATCCAAAGGAATTTTCAATCCGAAGTCTAGATTGTGAGATATGAATTTTTTGAACCTCTTGGCCGAAATGGATAAAGAAAATCCTAGAAAACCCTAATTCTCCCCAAGTTTTTTTTTCCCCTCTTAATCTAAAGTCCTCTATCCCTATTTCCAAATATTCATAGTTCTAAAAACTCTCAATCTCATGCTCCCTAAGCTAACCAACGAAAAATTCATGCAAGCAAATTATTATCACATAAACACGAAGAATTCGATGAATAACATATAAAACACGTAAAATTCACAAATCCTACTATTGTTTACGTATGTAGGTGATCTTCACCTACCTTAATTCCGTAGAGAGCTACGTTACGGGTTGTTTCGTGTGATCCCGACCCTAGAGTTTTCGATCCCGAGCTCCTCCTCGTCCGCGAGCTTCTCCCTTTTCTCCTTCTCTTCTTCCGCTCTTTTTCTTTCTTTTTTTTTTTCTTTCCTTTCTCTCTTCTTCCTCTCCCTCACGGCTGCTCTCCCTCTCTCCCTTTCTTTTTTTTTTCTTCCTTTTCTCTTTTTCCTCTCTCCCTCTCTCATAGCCTTATTTATATTTGTCCTTAGATGTATTAGATCTTGTCTTTATGCAATTATGGGGTGGTATTAGGTGTATTTGATTTAATTACTAATTAGGTGGTGAAGTGTAGTGTTTTGTTTATTGTGTTTTGTTTTTATTCCATTAATGGGGTGGTATTATTGTACTAAAGTAGGATTAAATATATCAAGGTGGTGAGGTGATGATGAGACCTTAACATGGCCTCCTATATTATTATTATTATTATTATTATTATTATTATTATTATATCTATATGTTATTAATTATTATTATTATTTTATATTATTTGGCCAAAATTCCTAACCCTTAATCTATCTCACACACTTGGACCACACACACTTGGGCCATTATTCTTCATTTGGCCTATAATCATTTTCGGCCCCTTTTTATATTTTTCGGGTTCAATTCTAAATTCTTGACTAGGCTCGGGAAAAATCGGTGTATGTTCGAAAATCGACTCCACACATTCCGAATATTATTGAAATAATCCCGTATTAAATTTTTACGGGTATTACATCCTCCCCCACTTACAAGAATTTCGTCCCCGAAATCACATCAAAGAAATAATTCGGGATAACGATTCTTCATATCATCTTCTCGGTCCCACGTGGCTTCTTCAACCGCTTGGTTTCGCCACAGTACTTTGACTAACTGAATATTTTTATTCCGAAGTCGCTTCACTTCGCGCATTAAGATTTCAAATGGCTCCTCTTCGTAGCTCAGGTGCGGATTGAGTTGCTGGTGAAGTGATTCGCTTCCCAGTACATGATTCGGGTTCGCAACGTATTTACGTAAGGTTGATACGTGAAATACGTCGTCGACTTGGGCTAACGAGGCTGGTAACTCCAGTTGATATGCAACTTCCCCGACTCTTTAAGGATTTGGAAAGGACCAATGTACCTCGGACTGAGCTTGCCCTTCTTTCCGGATCTTTTCACGCCCCTCATAGGAGATATCTTCAAGAACATTCGATCGCCTTCCGAGAACTCTATTGGCCTTCGTCGTTGATCAGCATAGCTCTTCTGACGACTTTGGGCTGTCTGCATTCTTTCCCGGATTTTGGTGACCGCCTCCGTCATTTCTCGTATCATATCGGGACCTAAGAGTGCTCGCTCACCGACCTCATCCCTCGGGGATCGGCATTTACGCCCGTATAAAGCTTCGTAGGGTGCCATCCCAATTGAAGAATGATAACTGTTGTTATATGAGAATTCGATCAGAGGAAGGTATTTGCTCTAATTCCCTTTAAAGTCTAAGACACAGGCTCGGAGCATATCTTGAAGGGTCTGAATAGTTCGTTCTAAGTGCCCGTCGGTTTGGGGATGATAAGCGGTACTGAACGAAAGCTTCGTCCCCATTGATTTCTGTAAGCTCATCCAGAACTTGGACAGAAATTTCGAATCTCGATCCGAGACGATGGACGAAGGAATCCCGTGAAGTCGAACAATTTCTTGAATATACAATTTAGCATGTTGCTCCAAAGAGAAGGTTGAACAAATAGGTAGAAAATGGGCGGACTTAGTTAATCGATCTACAATTACCCAAATAGCGTTGTGGCCTTTCGTAGTTTTCGGCAAGCCGACGACAAAGTCCATGGTAATATGATCCCATTTCCACTCGGGAATGGACAAGGATTGCATCATCCCTGCCGGCCTCTGATGTTCCGCCTTGACTTGTTGGCAAGTGAGACACTGGCTTACGAACGTCGCATTGTCTCCCTTCATTCCCGGCCATCAGTACGTCACGCGTAAATCTCGATACATCTTCGTAGCTCCGGGGAGTACCGAGTACGTAGTGGCGTGCGCCTCCGTCATTATGGTTTTTTGGAGTTCTGCATTATCGGGCACATACAAACGATTGTTATAGAATAAACTCCCGTCTCCTCGTAATTTGAATTCTGATGAAGTCGCGATTGTTTGTTCGTTTGCCAATTTCAGATACAGCTCGTCTTGCTCCTGAGCTTTCTTGATCTGCTCCGGCAACGTAGGGTGAAGAGTTAACGCCGCCATTCTAGCCTCGACCTCGCCAAAATTTATTACTTCTACTTCGAGGTTGTGGAGTTCCGTGTTCACCGCCTTTCGACTCAATGCGTCGGCGACTACTTTGCTTTGCCTGGCCAGTGTTTTAAAATGCGCATAGCGCAACGCGTCGCGTTTCAGTTCAGATAGCGCGTAGCGTAAATAGCGTAGCGTATTGCGTGAGTATTTCGGACAAACTACTTATTACGTTAAGAAACACAATTTATAACAAATTATTGATCATAGCTTTGGTTCAATAAAAATAATATATTCCAAACAATAAAGATATACATAAAATATATTAACAAAAAATTCATATACATCATTTTTAATAGAATTTTTAAATTTAATTTCACTCTCAAGCAGCACTAAAAATATTGGAAAAATAATTAATAAAAACTTAGAACCTAAACTTGAAAAATGTAGTAGTTAGAAAATGAATTTTTTGAATTTCGAGAAATATAAGATATACATGTCATTTTGATCGTTGTTAAACAAAGAATAAATTAGACAAATTTATTTATTTTTATCACATATATTATATTAATTAATCGTTTTTATGTTTTGGATGGAAATACTTAAGAAGTTAGAAACAAATTGCAAAACTAAAATAAAAAGGGTTAATTACGGGTCAGACCCTAGTAATACTTTTAATTAGTGTTCAGGCCCCAATCAAATTCCATTTAGTATGAAGGACCTGATTTTCAAAATTCTTAGAGAAAAATACCCAAACTACGCGATATGACATATTTACCCCTAACAGATGCGAAAATAACAAACTTTTGCCATCATCTTCTCCAACGAGCGAGCTATACTTCAAGCTCGATTTCCACCTATAATCTCGACATTCGTGAGCAGACGAGGTCCGACCCTGACCCGTCGTCGTAGTAGAGCTCGAAGGAGGCCACAGGCGAGGCGACAGACTGCCGGAGCTTAACTTAATTTTTTTTGTTTTTCCAAATCACTTGGTGACGTATGACACATCTCTTCTAGTAAATAACAAATCGTCACACAAAAACACCACATCTTACATTAGAAATAACGATCCATATATTGTTAATAACACAGTTTGTATACAACCCATAGATAGGGAGAAAATGAATGAAATCACAAAACGACACTAAAAACAGATGAAAACTGCATAAATCACATCGTTATTGACTCAATAAAGTAAAATAGACCTCAATTTCTCATGGGTACCTCGAATTTATACCGATTAGTTGCAAGAAACAGATATTAAATTTTCCCTAAATCGTGTAAAAAAGAAATACTTATAACATGAAAAAATAACAAATGTCTTCAGGATAATAACAAATGTTGACTTAGAAATAACACATCACTGATAAGTAATAACGCATTGTTTGTCGTAAATAACACATTCTGTATACAAATAATGGATCGAGATAAAAAGAACGAAAATCACAAACGACACTAAAAAACAGATGAAAACTGCATAAATCACGTCGTTATTGACTCAATAAGGTAAAATAGACCTCAATTTCTCATGGTACCTCAAATTTATACCGATTAGTTGCAAGAAACGTATATTATATTTTCCCTAAATCGTGTAAAAAAGAAATACTTATAAGATAGCAAAAATAACAAATGTCTTATGGTTAATAACAAATTTTGACTTAGAAGTAACACGTCGCTGAAAGGTAATAACACATTGTTTGTCGTAAATAACACAGTCTGTATACAAGTAATGGATCGAGGAATAAAACGAAAATCACACGACACTAAAAAACAAGATGAAAAGTGCATTAATCACGTCGTCATTGACTCAATAAGGTAAAATAGACCTCAATTTCTCATGGGTACCTCGAATTTATACCGATTAGTTGCAAGAAACGTATATTATATTTTCCCTAAATCGTGTAAAAAAAAAATACTTATAACATAGCAAAAAATAACAAATGTCTTATGTTTAATAACAAATTTTGACTTAGAAGTAACACGTCGCTGAAAGGTAATAACGCACTGTGTGTCGTAAATAACACAGTCTGTATACAAGTAATGGATCGAAAGGAATAAAACGAAAATCACAAACGACACTAAAAACAGATGGAAAACTGCATAAATCTCATTGTTTGTGACTAAATAAAGTTTTCCCGTCCTCAATTTCAGATGGGTCTTACTAATAAAGACGAATTTTTTATGTATCGAATGAATTCGTGCTTCCACCCCCAAATCAAAAATTTCGTCCAGAAATCGATTCAATATCAACTTTAACGGCCGAACAAGGTAAAAGCGACTGAATAAGATAAAATCGAATCAAACGAGTCTTAATATTAAAAAAAAAAAAGTCGGTAACCATGAAATCGAGAAAAATTTAGCTTTCTTTAAGACTAAAACGTTTTTTAAGTTTGTAACAGTTTACACAACAAATATAACACATATACATGTAAAAAAAACACATTATTGAGAATATTCTAGAAGGTTCTACCGTCAGAGAATTTAACAGAATTGTCAGAGCATATTTACAGGACTTTCTCAAAATTGTACTACATTAATTGGAAATAATAACACACGTTAGGTTAAAAAAAACAACTCGAACTCAATTAATAACACACTGATCAATACTGATACCTCATAAATGTTATTTAGTACCACGTCAATAATTCGATTAATTCGTACAATAATACAGTTTTATTTTGAATGTCTAATATGGATGTTCATGTAAATATATAATTTGATGAAGTTTAATCATCACATTCCTTTAAAATACACATTAGGCGAAATTTGATGTCAATAGAAGAATGTTGATCTCAATAGATATATAAACATGTAGTCCTCCATTGCAAAACATAGACTATCACCTCTTTCAATGGAACATAACATTATAAATTGCACCACAAACAGTTCAAACGTCAACATTAAGTACTAATAACATTTATAGACCACAAATACAAAATACTAAGCTCAAAACCCTAAATCCGAGGCCCGAAACCCTAAACCCTAAACCCTAAACCCCGAACCCCAAATTTTTTTTAAGGTTGTATCTTATACTGCGCAAGTCGTGGATCATTCTCCCAAAATTTCATGTCGTAAACCCTTAATCTTAACCTCGAACCCGTAAGTCCTAAACCCCAAAAACTACCCAAAAACCCTAGCGCATAGAAGATACCAAGTTATCCAGAAAATAACAAATGTCTTCAGGATAATAACAAATGTTGACTCAGAAACAACAAATCACTGAAAAGTAATAACGCATTGTTTGTCGTAAATAACATATTCTGTATACAAATAATGGATCGAGATAAAAAGAACGAAAATCACAAACGACACTAAAAAACAGATGAAAACTACATAAATCACGTCGTTATTGACTCAATAAGGTAAAATAGACCTCAATTTCTCATGGGTACCTCGAATTTATACCGATTAGTTGCACGAAACGTATATTATATTTTCCCTAAATCGTGTAAAAAAGAAATACTTATAACATAGCAAAAAATAACAAATGTCTTACGGGTAATAACAAATTTTGACTTAGAAGTAACACGTCGCTGAAAGGTAATAACACATTGTTTGTCGTAAATAACACAGTCTGTATAAAAGTAATGGATCGAAAGGAATAAAACGAAAATCACAAACGACACTAAAAAACAAGACGAAAAGTGCATTAATCCCGTCGTCATTGACTCAATAAGGTCAAATAGACCTCAATTTCGCATGGGTACCTCGAATTTATACCGATTAGTTGCAAGAAACGTATATTATATTTTCCCTAAATCGTGTAAAAAAGAAATACTTATAACATAGCAAAAAATAACAAATGTCTTATGGTTAATAACAAATGTAGACTTATAAGTAACACGTCGCTGAAGTTTAATAACGCCTCGTTTGTCGTAAATAACACATTCTATATACAATCAATCTATCGGGAGAAAAAGAACGAAAATCACAAACGACACTAAAAAAACAGATGAAAACTGCATAAATCACGTCGTTATTGAATAAATAAGGTAAAATAGACCTCAATTTCTCATGGGTACCTCGAATTTATACCGATTAGTTGCAAGAAACGGATATTATATTTGCCCTAAATTGTGTAAAAATAAAGTACTTATAACATAGAACTAAATAACAAATGTCTTATGGTTAATAACTAATGTTGACTTAGAAGTAACACGTCACTGAAAGGTAATAACGCTATGTTTGTCGTCAATAACATATTCTGTATACAGGCAATGGATCGGGGAATATAACGAAAATCATAAACGACGCTAAAAACGGATGAAACTGCATAAATCTCGGCGTTATTGACCCAATAAGGTAAAATAGACCTCGATTTCTCATGGGTACCTACAATTTAAACCGATTACTCGCAATTTATGTCGAAATCTAGATTCAATTTGCCATTATGTTTTCGAATTTGCACCCTAATTAGACAAGCAGATTCTACCTCGTGCATCGTCAATATCATAAAGAATCCAACATGACATGTCGAGTCGGTTGGATGGGTCAATCGAATTTTTTGTGCTCGATTCAGTGTAAGAAAAACGAGTTCAAAAAAAATTCTGTTGATAACGTTTTGCAGTAGCAAAGTAACACAATATTGTTGAGAAATAACGTATCTGTTTTCTAAAGTAACAATATGCTGTAACTTTATAACATATAATGAAGTAAAAGTAACGCTTCATTTAAGACCAAAAAAGCACGCGTGACTTTTGCTGGAAAAAAGAGCAAAGGGTATTTTTCGTCAAATTCTATTTTTGGGTCCTTTACTCGATTTTTACAGAAAGTAGGTCTCTTAAACTTATTTTATTTCTGACAGGGCCTGACGAATAAATGGAAACTTTAAGAGGGCCTGAACAGAAATTTGCCCAAATAAAAATGCTAGTCAAATCATAAGTCTGCCACATTCACATCAACGTCGCTGTCTCTCTCATTGGAATAATAGGCACTGCAACCAGTGTTTTAAAATGCGCATAGCGCAACGCGTCGCGTTTTAGTTCAGATAGCGCGTAGCGTAAATAGCGTAGCGTATTGCGTGAGTATTTCGGACAAACTACTTATTACGTTAAGAAACACAATTTATAACAAATTATTGATCATAGCTTTGGTTCAATAAAAATAATATATTCCAAACAATAAAGATATACATAAAATATATTAACAAAAAATTCATATACATCATTTTTAATAGAATTTTTAAATTTAATTTCACTCTCAAGCAGCACTAAAAATATTGGAAAAATAATTAATAAAAACTTAGAACCTAAACTTGAAAAATGTAGTAGTTAGAAAATGAATTTTTTGAATTTCGAGAAATATAAGATATACATGTCATTTTGATCGTTGTTAAACAAAGAATAAATTAGACAAATTTATTTATTTTTATCACATATATTATATTAATTAATCGTTTTTATGTTTTGGATGGAAATACTTAAGAAGTTAGAAACAAATTGCAAAACTAAAATAAAAATGCTAGTCAAATCATAAGTCTGCCACATTCACATCAACGTCGCTGTCTCTCTCATTGGAATAATAGGCACTGCAACCAGTGTTTAAAATGCGCATAGCGCAACGCGTCGCGTTTCAGTTCAGATAGCGCGTAGCGTAAATAGCGTAGCGTATTGCGTGAGTATTTCGGACAAACTACTTATTACGTTAAGAAACACAATTTATAACAAATTATTGATCATAGCTTTGGTTCAATAAAAATAATATATTCCAAACAATAAAGATATACATAAAATATATTAACAAAAAATTCATATACATCATTTTTAATAGAATTTTTAAATTTAATTTCACTCTCAAGCAGCACTAAAAATATTGGAAAAATAATTAATAAAAACTTAGAACCTAAACTTGAAAAATGTAGTAGTTAGAAAATGAATTTTTTGAATTTCGAGAAATATAAGATATACATGTCATTTTGATCGTTGTTAAACAAAGAATAAATTAGACAAATTTATTTATTTTTATCACATATATTATATTAATTAATCGTTTTTATGTTTTGGATGGAAATACTTAAGAAGTTAGAAACAAATTGCAAAACTAAAATAAAAATGCTAGTCAAATCATAAGTCTGCCACATTCACATCAACGTCGTTGTCTCTCTCATTGGAATAATAGGCACTGCAACCAGTGTTTTAAAATGCGCATAGCGCAACGCGTCGCGTTTCAGTTCAGATAGCGCGTAGCGTAAATAGCGTAGCGTATTGCGTGAGTATTTCGGACAAACTACTTATTACGTTAAGAAACACAATTTATAACAAATTATTGATCATAGCTTTGGTTCAATAAAAATAATATATTCCAAACAATAAAGATATACATAAAATATATTAACAAAAAATTCATATACATCATTTTTAATAGAATTTTTAAATTTAATTTCACTCTCAAGCAGCACTAAAAATATTGGAAAAATAATTAATAAAAACTTAGAACCTAAACTTGAAAAATGTAGTAGTTAGAAAATGAATTTTTTGAATTTCGAGAAATATAAGATATACATGTCATTTTGATCGTTGTTAAACAAAGAATAAATTAGACAAATTTATTTATTTTTATCACATATATTATATTAATTAATCGTTTTTATGTTTTGGATGGAAATATTTAAGAAGTTAGAAACAAATTGCAAAACTAAAATAAAAATGCTAGTCAAATCATAAGTCTGCCACATTCACATCAACGTCGCTGTCTCTCTCATTGGAATAATAGGCACTGCAACGTCACATTCACAAATCACATCAACGTCTGCTTCTCTCATTGAAATAATAATCACTGTAGCGCTTTATTTTTTACGCGTCATAGCGTTTTCGGAAAGATTCACGCTAAATCGCGCCTCGACAAAAAACGCTTTTAAAACACTGACTGCAACGTCACATTCACAAATCACATCAACGTCTGCTTCTCTCATTGAAATAATAATCACTGTAGCGCTTTATTTTTTACGCGTCATAGCATTTTGGGAAAGATTCACGCTAAATCGCGCCTCGACGCGCGCGAAAAAACGCTTTTTAAAACACTGTGCTGGCTGATAGTTGATCACGCAATCGTAGTCTTTAACGAGCTCCAACCAACGTCGTTGCCTTATATTCAACTCCTTCTGGGTGAAGAAGTATTTCAGGCTCTTATGGTCGGTGTAGATCTCGCACTGTTCCCCGTAGAGATAATGACGCCAAATTTTTAGAGCGAACACAACTGCTGCGAGTTCGAGATCATGCGTGGGGTAATTCTTCTCATAAGGTTTCAACTGTCGGGAGGCATACGCAATTACCTTCCTGTTCTACATCAGCACGCACCCCAAGCCAATCTTCGTGGCATCACTGTACACCGAAAAGCCTTCGGTACCGGAGGGAATCGTAAGAACACGAGCCGTTGTCAATCGTTTCTTCAACTCCTGGAAGCTTTGCTCGCATGCTTCCGTCCACTTGAATGGGACGTTCTTCTTTGTCAGGTTCATGAGTGTCGAGGCAATGCTGGAAAAGTCCTTAATGAACTTTCGATAGTATCCAGCAAGCCCGAGAAAACTCCTGACCTCGGTGGGAGTGGTTGGTCGTGGCCAATCGCTTACGGCTTCGATCTTGCTGGGGTCCACAGAAATCCCGTTTCCGGAGACAATGTGTCCCAGAAAGGCCACTTGCGTGAGCCAAAATTCACATTTCTTGAATTTGGCGTAGAGTTGCTTTTCCCGAAGAATTCCGAGAACCGTTCGTAAATGAGCTTCGTGTTCCTCCTTCGTTTTAGAATAAACGAGGATATCATCTATAAAGATGATTACGAAGTGGTCGATGAAGTCTTTGAAGACCCGGTGCATTAGGTCCATAAATACAGCTGGAGCGTTCGTCAACCCGAAAGGCATAACCAAAAATTCATAGTGACCATACCTCGTGTTGAACGCCGTTTTCGGGACGTCGGCTTCCCGAACCTTCAGCTGATGGTACCCCGCTCGTAAATCAATTTTGGAAAATATAGACGCTCCCTGTAGCTGATCGAACAGATCATCAATTCTGGGCAGCGGGTATTTATTTTTTATCGTCAGTTTATTCAGCTCTCGGTAGTCGATACAGAGTCTCATCGACCCGTCCTTCTTACGAACGAACAGGACCGGTGCTCCCCAAGGCGAGAAGCTGGGTTGAATAAATCCTTTCTGCAGTAGCTCGTCAAGTTGCTCTTTTAACTCTCGTAGTTCGCTTGGTGCTAAACGATACAGAGTCTTGGAGAACGGCGCTGCTCCTGGAGTTAGGTCGATCGCAAATTGGAGTTCTCGATCAGGGGGTAGTCCCGGGAGATCGTCGGGAAATACATCAAGGAATTCATTTGCAACGGGTACGTCTTCTAATTTCGGTTGAGGCGATTCGTCGGCCTTTATTGCAAATAGTAGAAAGGACTCGCATCCCGAATTCAGGAGTCGTTGGGCTTTTAAGGCAGAGATTTGGTGGATTTTGCCTTCTCCTTCGCTCCCATGAACGTGAACATTTCGTCTTCAGGTATTTGGAATGCTACCACCTTCTTCTGGCAATCGATTATGGCCCCATGTTTCGAGAGCCAATCCATTCCGAAGATGACCTCGTAGTCGTTCATCGGGATCACGATCATGTCCACGCTCAAACTCCTCCCTTCAATCGTTATGGGACAGTTCTCCAACACTAAATTAGTTCGAGTGGGGTCCCCATTGGAGTCAGATACAGTGGGAGAGATGCCTACCTTGGTCACGTATTTGGCCGACACAAACGAGTGCGTGGCTCCAGAATCAAACAACACGGAAGTAGGCACGTCGTAAATTTGTAACGTACAGGTCACCACTGTAGGATTTGCCTCTGCCTCTTCGTTGGTTAAGGTGAACACCCGCGCTGGAACCGGTGGTGGTAGTGCCTCCGCCCCTTCGTTAGTCAATGCGAATACACGAGCCGAAGCAGGTGGTGGTAGCGTCTCCACCTCTTCATTGGTCATCGCAAATACTCGAGCTGGAACCGGTGGTGGTCGAGTGAGCATCTGAGTCGGGTTCCTGGGTTGGTCGCAGACTCGTGCATAATGTCCCTGTTTCCCGCAAAGAAAACAAACGACATTGGGGTTATATCCGGCTCCAAAGCAAACACCGACGTGGTTGCGCCCACATTGTTGACACTGTGGCGTGTTGTACTGAGGTCGGTTCGGCGCGCCGGACGGTCCCTGGTTTGGCCTCGATCGCCAGTTGGATGGTCCCGAGCGACCTCCTTGGTTAGGGCCTTTCCGAAAGAATGGTCTCTTTCGGTCACCTCCACCCCCTTGCTGATTCTCCGTTCTCTTCCTTGCTTCTTGCGCCGCCACGATCTGGGCCTCTGCTTGCTCCGCGATGATGGCTCGTTCGGCCACTTGTGTGAAGTGCACACCCAGGATACCCGACATGCTTACGTCACGGTAAATCTCGGGTCTGAGGCCCACCATGAAACGAGCCACCTTTAATGCATCAGTAGCTACCATGTGTGGAGCGAAGCGAGATAGCTCTTCGAATTTACGAACGTATTCCGGCACCGTCATCCTTCCTTGTCGGAGGTTGATGAATTCGTTCATTCGTTATGCTTGCTCGTGGGCTGAGAAGTATTTTTCGAAGAACAGCTCTTTAATCCCATGGCATGTAGCGGGGTCGTTAAGGATTTTGATGGTATCCCACCAAAATCGCGCACTTCCTCGTAACATCGAAACGGCACAGAGAACTTGTTCGTTCCCTGGCACCCGACCGTATACGAACATATCTTCAATGGTTCGGATCCAGTCTTCTGCCATCGAAGGATCGGTAGCTTGCTCGAAAGTCGGGGGATTCAGTCTACGAAACCTTTCCCCGATGATTTCCTCACGGTCAGGATGTGGAGAGGATCGGTGTTCAGATGAGCTCCGGAAATTAATTAGATTGTGGATTTGAGCAGCCTGTTGCTGGATCAGCTCAGTCAAACAGCGGATGGTATCGTTCTCACGTGTGTTGTTCTCACGAGTCGGGGATTCAGATTCATCCCTACGACTCGGCTCTCCATCATTCCCATTCCCCGATCGCGTCCTCATTTTCTAAGAGTCTACAAGTTCACATAACATAGAAAAGCACAAAAAGCACATAAGCATTTACATATATTCTCGTAATAGTATAAAACTTACAAACGTAGGCTGATCCTCCCGGCTTTTGAGCGGCAGTACATGGACGGTCTACAGAACCTAAAACCTAGCGCTCTGATACCACCTATAACGACCCTACTTCTTAAATACGTATTTTGGCGGGTTTTACGCAGCGTAAGCAGTGGAAAGCCCATTTAATAAAATTTTTTTATTACATAATAATATTCAAGTACTGGGCCGAAGCCCAAAAGTCTAAACCAACCGTAAATAAAAATGTTTTACAACACACACATTATTGTATTCGACCGAAGCCCAAATAGTAACAATACGAAACATGAATGAAAATACTCCACAGGTCGCGTTCCATGTACTGCCCCGCACTCAAAAGACCGTGGAGTCACCGCCATCAGCTGCCTCACCTACATACGTAAACCCTGAGCTTTTGCCCAGTAGATGAAAACATGCAATGCAAATGCTCTCACACCCCAATCCCGACATAACTCACAAAATAGACGCTCGACTCTTTTCTCATATCTCATTTCATCACATCATATTAGGGCCCAAGGCTTAGGTACTAAAGGCAACACGCGCGCGCAGGGGTCCGTAGCTTGGGAGGCCCCACTCCCCACAAGGGGTCAGTAGCTCGGGAGGCCCCACTCCCTCCATATAAAGTGCGCCTTAGTCCTAACCTCACTCATACAACTCATCTACCATTTCTCATTCATAAACCGTCTCACTCACTTCTCGATACGATACTCTCATGACTCCGCACTCCCCTCGTAACACGTGTATGCAAATGCCGTGCAAATAAAATGCAACATATAACATATCCTTTCCACATTTCTATATTACATATCGGCCCGAGGTATCAGCTCGGCCCGATTCCAAGAATCAACACTGAACAAATATTTCGGGCCCAAAGCCCGAGTTCCGATTTTTAATCGGCCGAAACTGTAACCACAGAAATATTTAATATTTATTTAATCCCTCGGAATTTCAGAAGAATTGCGCAAAGGTCCCAATTTACTTTAATAATATTTATCTAGTTTCCTCGGGAATTCTGAAAATTTCATATAGATCCCTAACCAAAATTTTATTATTTATTTAATTTCATAAACTTTCGATCTTTATACAATTCACCCTAACCAATTGTTATAATATTTATTTTTAAGCCGCGAGTTTCAAAAATTCAATTTTACCCAACCGATTTTTATGGATTATTTATTTAAGCCCCAAAAATTTCTAAATATTTAATTTTGACCCCAACCAAATTTAATGATTATTTATTTATACCCAATAGTTTTTTTTTAATTTAATCTTTGACCCCAACCGAGTTTCTTAAATATTTCTTTAGGCTCGGAATTTATTAAAGATTTGCATTTAGCTCCATTCGAATATTTTACAATTACTTAATCCCAAAAGAATTTAAAGAACTTCATAAAGACCCCAATTTAAGTTTTAATATTTATTTAATTAATTTTTTTTCGGAGGTTCTGATAATTTACAAAAGGTCCCTAGTCGATTGCTTAATATTTACCAAGTATCTCAAAACTTCTGAAAATTGCAATTAAGTCCTTAGCCGAGTTTTATGTATTTATTTAATCCTCCGAAAATTCTGAAAATTTTAACCCCTACTAAGCTTAATCCATTTATTTAAAAACCAAAAGTTTCTGAAATTTTCATTTTTACCCCAGTTGGAATCTGACATGTTTATTTAGTACCCAAAACTTTCGACAACTCTAATTTGATCCTAGCCGAAATTTAATATATTTATATAGTTCCCAAAACTTATGAAAAATTTCAATTTAACCTTGGCTGAAATTTTAGTATATTCAATAAAATAGCCCCTGTTTCGGTTTTTACATTTACAGCCCCCGGATTTTTTAATCTTTTCAATTTAGTACTCGAAGTTTTGAAAATTACACAAAGAACCCCAATTATTTATTCCGAATTTTAAATCTGTCCTAAAAGCTTTATGTTTCTTTAAAAATATCCCCTATTCGGTATTTGACAACACAGACTCCATGGATTTTGTAAAATTTCGATTTAAGTCCCAAAATTTTAAAAATAACTATTTTATACGGCTGTTTTGCGACAGTTATGGATTTCTCAATGATCACAAGGTAAACGATGTCCAATGGACCTGAAATTTTAACCACAGATAAAGGACTTGCTAATCTTAATTCTATCCAAAGGAATTTTCAATCCGAGGTCTAGATTGTGAGATATGAATTTTTTGAACCTCTTGGCCGAAATGGATAAAGAAAATCCTAGAAAACCCTAATTCTCCCCAAGTTTTTTTTCCCCTCTTAATCTAAAGTCCTCTATCCCTATTTTCAAATATTCGTAGTTCTAAAACTCTCAATCTCATGCTCCCTAAGCTAACCAACGAAAATTCATGCAAGCAAATTATTATCACATAAACACGAAGAATTCGATGAATAACATGCAAAACACGTAAAATTCACAAATCCTACTATTGTTTACGTATGTAGGTGATCTTCACCTACCTTAATTCCGTAGAGAGCTATGTTACGGGTTGTTTCGTGTGATCCCGACCCTAGAGTTTTCGATCCCGAGCTCCTCCTCGTCCGCGAGCTTCTCCCTTTCCTCCTTCTCTTCTTCCTCTCTTTTTCTTTCTTTTTTTTTCTTTCCCATCTCTCTTCTTCCTCTCCCTCACGGCTGCTCTCCCTCTCTCCCTTTCTTTTTTTTTTCTTCCTTTTCTATTTTTCCTCTCTCCCTCTCTCATAGCCTTATTTATCTTTGTCCTTAGATGTATTAGATCTTATCTTTATGCAATTATGGGGTGGCATTAGGTGTATTTGATTTAATTACTAATTAGGTGGTGAAGTGTAGTGCTTTGTTTATTGTGTTTTGTTTTTATTCCATTAATGGGGTGGTATTATTGTACTAAAGTAGGATTAAATATATCAAGGTGGTGAGGTGATGATGAGACCTTAACATGGCCTCCTATATTATTATTATTGTTATTAATTATTATTATTATTTTATATTATTTGGCCAACATTCCTAACCCTTAATCTATCTCACACACTTGGGCCACACACGCTTGGGCCATTATTCTTCATTGGCCTATAATCATTTTCGGCCCCTTTTTATAGTTTTCGGGTTCAATTCTAAATTCTTGACTCGGCTCGGGAAAATCGGTGTATGTTCGAAAATCGACTCCACACATTCCGAATATTATTGAAATAATCCCGTATTAAATTTTACGGGTATTACAGTAGTGTCATGGCTGTGCGTTCGGCCACACATTCTTGATTCTGTAAAGCCATTACAACAGTCTTACATACTCACGGTCTTACGTTTCTGGAACAGTATTCTATTGTTGTATTAAGTCTGTGATATTTTATTCTACTTTAAGTTGTAACCAGTCTTCAACGTTTCCAATATTTCAAAACTACACACACTGATCCAAGTTAGATACTTGTGAAAATAAACTCCACGAATGGGGAATCGACTAATGGGCTCGCTAAATATTTAAATCATATGCTCCAAAACCCAGACAGTTAACATGTATTATTCATCTTGAACTTTGGTTAGCACTCTCATAGAAGTAAGCATATAATTCAACGCAATTTGCAATTCGATACTTACAAAAGAACAAAACCGTTACCCTAAAGTATTGCAATCGAATTCAAATAATAAGCCATTGCATTCATCAAATTCCCAAGGAAAAATACCATGCAGCTAAACACAAAAGTTAACGACAATAAAAAAGGTAAAAAATTGCCATTGCAAGTTTACGGAAAATCCTCGTCTTGTCAAGTTAACGAAGATGAAATCGTCCCAGCTCCCAATCCGAAATTTTGTCGTAAAGAAATACATTTTATATTATAATGTCTAAATTTAGATAATGTCAAAAAAATCTCCACATGGTCGAGGTTGGGTTGATTTCATCCCATTGACTTGAAAGAGATGTGTTGGTCCCGATTAGCACCAACAATACGACTTCGGACGGATTAAACACGCCTAAAGATCGAGATTTAAGAACGGGGCGTGTGGGGCTTGGTGGTGTTCTTGAGGAGACTCTCTCACTTTAAAATTGTTTATTTGATCTTCACACACAAGCACCCTTAACTATGTGTTAGGGTTTTCCTATTTATACCACAAGTTGGTATATAATAGGTGGGCCTCTTGTGAAGGCCCTTTACATGAATAACTAAGAACTAACCCAATTAAGAGCTAGCCCAAAGTTTAATAAAGCAAACCAACAAAGATAATACAATGAAATTGAACACTACAAAATATTTCCTAACAATCTCCCCCTTAGTGTTCAATCTTCAGTTCAGCGCGGGATATCTTTGTTGGGCATATTGGAGATCTCGATTCCTAGCAAACTCCCCCTACAAGGGATATCTCCTCTTCTTGCGGAGGCATTGATGGCTCGGCTAGGACTCACTTGTTAAGATTCTCCAATCTTCTTCTTCTTGGCGCCGGATTTGTCGTCTTTGAATGGAAGTTGTCTGGTTCGGCCTCGAAGATGGCTCGTCTGGCTCCAGAAAAAGGTGGGCGTGGGGCGTAAAAAATGTGCCAAGGCTCTATTGAAATGTGACTTTCAAGAGTAGGGAGCCCGGTCTTCAGAGTGGTCAGTGCAGTGGTGGCGGAATGTGGTGGATGAGATGTGCCATGGCTCTTTCGAGTGTTCCATTATGAACATAATAGCTTGACACATAAGAATGTGCGCGGAGGTAGTGGAAGCCTCCGGCGGGGCGTAGTTGGTGGAGGTGGCGTGGATGATGGTTGCTGCTGATGCTGCTGTACGATCTTCAACTCATTTCTTCTCCTTTACTCCCCCTTGAGATGATCTCCGTCTTCGGGATCGTCACGTCGTCCGTGGGACGAGTCTGCCTCTGGTGTTGATGGTGGTGATGATGGTGTGGTGTGGTGTTGAGTGAGGCAATCAAGTGGGATTCTCAGGAGTAGCAGCATTTGACTTTCCTCCAAGTTCATTTCGGAACTTGGAAGAGGCGGAGCAGCATGTGGTGGCGTAAGCGTAGGCGTGGTGGAGTGGTGTCGGTGATGGGACCTTTTCCTTCATAGATCCTCGTTGAGCGCGGCATGGAATGTGTAAGTTCCTCGCTGATTGCTATGAGTCGGGGCTCCATCACGAACGGGGTAACTAACCAGACGGGGGTCACAAAGACGCTCCGTCGTCACAACATCGAAACATGTGTCCGATGCGCCGCCTGTTTGCACAGGACAAAAAGAACCGGAGAGCCACAAAGGCTTTCCGTTCGCACGGATGATGAGACAAGCTCGTATCCGTGGCCCATCGACAGTTGTGGTGAGGGTGGCTGTCGTGGGTCTTCCGCTCTCGGTCACAAGGACGTCATCAAGCGTTCGGGCAAGTTCACGAAGAACCTGCGGTGCGTAAAGAGTGTTTGTGTCCTAGAAAGTGGAAAATTTCGGTGGGTGAGGACACTAGACTCAGCGTGGGTGGAAGAGGTGCAGTGAGAGGCGGGGCACTGCATGTTCAACATCAACCGTCTCCAAGTAGGGCGGTGATGGCTAGCGTGGTTCCTCTTGTGCGAAATGAAACAGCTATCTGCGAAAGGATAGCTGAGTGGTTGGGAGGGGTTAATTGCGCGGTTGGACCAGATGCCGCGACTTCTACTCGGGAAACGAGCGAGTCGTCTCCTGTACCTATGGGCGAGGTCCGGGTTGTGGTGAGATATGACAGAGGAGTGCAATCATGTCGTCGTTGGTTCACAACTCCTGCAAGCGACTTACGTCATCCTCCCGAGATCGTTGATTGGATCTTTGCGTGGAGGAGGATGTCGCGCGACCTAGACCTAGACTAGAGAGGCTAGGGTAGGCTCGTTCCTGGGTTAGGATCAGGGGGTTTCACTGATCCATGGGAACTATGGTGGCGTGGCGTGATCGCGTTGAAAGGCGACCACGAGTGATGTCGACGAGGGTGGCCCAAAACTGTTGATCAGACACTTCTGAGACTCGTCAGGTGGTGGTGGTGGTGGTGAGGGCGTAAAGAGGATCACGGTGGCTTAGGACGTCTCCATGTAGCGCACCATGGTGGAATTGATGGCAGTGGGTGGACGGTGGAGTCTGGAACCTGAGATCCACATCGTCTAAGCATCGAGATTGGATGGCGCGCCCACTGATGGTTGGTTGATCTCTTGTCAACCCTTCTTTGTAGGTCCGGGTTCTGCACGGATTTGTACAGAAGTCATGATGGTTGCTCGCTTCTCTGACATCCCTTCATGCACGTGGAGCAATCCGTGTAACGTGCATGATGGGGTTGGTTGCTCGCAGTGCATACCGGTCATGAATGTGGAGCAACCCATGTACCATTCATGCCGGGGGGTGGTTGCTCACGTCGTGTACCAGTCATGTATGTGGAGCAACCCGGGTACCATACATGCTGGGAGGTGGTTGCTCACGTCGTGTACCAGTCATGTATGTGGAGCAACCCGGGTACCATACATGCTGGGGGGTGTGAAATTGGCATTTGGAAATTCCGCTCCGAAAGTTTGGGGGTGACCTAAACTTTTTCTATAATGTGCCAATACCGTCCTAGGTCGATTGTTGGGTACGATGATCGTTGCCGCGTTTTGGATTTGCCTTCAAAATTTCACAAAAAAAAACGTCGTCTATACCGAAAATTTTGGCCCAGAAAAATTTATTTCGGAAAATTTTAAAAGTGTAAAATAGACAAAGTCCAATGGGCTTAGCAAATTTTTCTCTATCCAATGTTATAAATTTTCCTTAGGCTTAGAAAATCCGAGGGGGGGCCAGAAATTTTGGTGGTAAAAAACGTTTAAGTGCAATTTTTAAAGAGTGATTTTTTGCAAGATTTGAAGCTAAAAGGTGTGTTTGGATCAAGTTTAAAGGTTGGGTGCAAATTTCTCGGGGGGTGCGAAAAAATGGTATGAAAATGTGCGAAAGATGTTGTCCCGAGAAATTTCGTTGTGAGAGTGAGTCGCGAAAATAAGGAAATTTCGCATTCAAAGGAAATTTTCGCATGTACTGTTAAAGTTTCGCATATCAAGAAGATTTCGCATTCAGAGTACAATTTCGCATGTATAAAAATTTTCGCAAGTTAAGAAATTTCGCAGTTGTGCAAATTTTTCGCATGTATTCCAAAAATTTCGCGGTGAAAATTTGTTCTAAAAACGGTATTAAATTTTCGCAGGTAGAAAGAGTTTTCAAGTAGCAAAAATTTCGCAAGTTTTGAATTTTCTCAAGTGATATGGAAGTGAAGTGATGATGCGAAATAGTGAGGATGCGAAAAAGTGAAGTTGAAATTTTTTGGATCACTGTAGCTGCGAAAAATTTTGAAGATGCGAAAATATGTATGATGAAGTGAAGTGTATGAAAATTTCGCAGGGCTTCACATGCTGTAGCAGCGAAATTTCTCGGAAAAATTTCTCGGCCTGCGAAATTTCTCGGCCTGTAGATGCGAAAATTTCTCGGGCAGCGAAAGTTTCTCGGCCTGCGAAATTTTCTCGGCTAAGAATTTTCTCGGGTAAGAAAATTTCTCGGCCAAGAACACAGATTACTGTTCCATAGCTGCGCGACTTTTTCCAGAAAAATGGCTCGTTTTCGCTCAAATCTCACTCAAAATCGACGAAACTTGTTCCAAAACATCAGAAAAACATTCCTAAACACATAATCAACCTTTGGGATGTCTAAAAACAACAAAACGAGTTCGAAATCGCCCAAAAATTGAAAGTGACGAAAATAATTTTTCATGCAATTTTTCACTCAAATCTCGCTCAAAACAAGCAAATCCGGTCGCGTTGGGCTCTGATACCAATTGTTGGTCCCGATTAGCACCAACAATACGACTTCGGACGGATTAAACACGCCTAAAGATCGAGATTTAAGAACGGGGCGTGTGGGGCTTGGTGGTGTTCTTGAGGAGACTCTCTCACTCTAAAATTGTTTATTTGATCTTCACACACAAGCACCCTTAACTATGTGTTAGGGTTTTCCTATTTATACCACAAGTTGGTATATAATAGGTGGGCCTCTTGTGAAGGCCCTTTACATGAATAACTAAGAACTAACCCAATTAAGAGCTAGCCCAAAGTTTAATAAAGCAAACCAACAAAGATAATACAATGAAATTGAACACTACAAAATATTTCCTAACAAGATGAAATCGAAGATCAGGATTCTCCATAAACTTCATATTTTTTATTATTTCTAATAAATAAATAAAACAAAATTTATATATTTTTATTTATTTTTAGTTTTATTTATTATTTTGCTTCTTATTTTTATTAAATAAAATAATGAAATTCACAACTAATATATATATATATATATTATAATACAAATACAACACCTCGATCAATAAATGCAAACTATATATTATATTATCTATAGCCGGGAAAACATCAATAATCTACGAAACATCAATATGACGAATCTTTTAAAATCAATTTAAATTCAAATTATATATTATACGTTAAAATTGAACAATTATTCAATTAAGATGGATTATCTCTTTCAATTATATACATCAATCATTCCATTCGTAATTAAGAGCGGAAAAGTAACTCCTTAATCTAAATACGGTGAAACATGTTTTCATCAAATAAATTGTGTTCATAATAAACGACGATAGGGTATGTTGGTCGATGGTGTTGAAAACACTGTGGTATACTATATTGGTGAACACGTTATCTTCTACGTCATCTTCTTTGATGCTCATAATATGCTAATAAGAGAAAGGTTAAATCTCTTTTCCTAAATCATGCATATCACTTTCAAAAGTTTAGTCTCAGATAACATAAATGGTAATTCTCGTATTGGCTCCATCATACTATGTTGCAACATTACATTTCAGATAATCTCTTCCCGAGCAAAGTTTACCATTCTTAGACTCAATATTTTATGTTATCATTCATGAGATAAGACACCAGCGTTATCCATAGGATGCAGATCAAATCAAAGTCTGATACCAAAATTTTATGGAAATGCAGAAGTTTGTTTTGATCTTGTTGTGAAACTTCGTAAGACTGATTCAGTGTAAGACTGTAAACAAATGTAAGGCTATTTATTTGTGTGACTGCACTTGAAGAAGGTTGCAACAATTTGTAAGACTGCAAACTTCCTAGGAGTGCTTCAGTTTAGACTGCGAACTATAAGATTGCTTAATTGCGCTTTGGCAATTTTGGAAGACTGCAGTAATTTGTAAGTGTATGACTTCAAATTTTGTAATACTGTTGCAACTTGTAAGAGTGTACAACTATGAACTTCGTATGGCTGCTGTGATTTGTAAGAGTATACGATTGCGAACTTCAGAAGACTACTTCAGTGAGGCTACGTATAAATGTAAGACTGCTAACTTGTGCGACTGCAATTTTGGAAGACTACCGTAATTTGTATGACTATATGAATTCAAAATCATCAAATATTTGTCTACATAGAAAACAATCTTCCAGTAGATAAAGATAACATTTACGTTATCAGCATAAGACAAATAGCTTAAAAACACCCATGTTCAGAAGCTAATTAAGAAACTAAATTACAACACATTAAGCGGTAAGGAGGTCGAACAACGCCCTACAACCCATCGGTTTCATTCCCATCCAACTCTAACATTGTAGTTTCTTGATTGAAAAGAACGGTCACCAATGAATCATTGAAGTCATACAAAATGTATTTCGATATCTTTTGACGTAACCCTAAGCACTCGCCTACCATTTTTGTTGTTTAAAGCGCACAATCTCGATGACGGCACAAAGCAAAACAACGTTAAAAACCCATCTTTTAAAGCAGATTTCTCCCACGTCCCAAATTTCTAAGAAACCATCAATGAGGTTAATGAGATCAAAAAGTACAGATTTGTATGAAAAATGGGACTTTACTACCTCTACTGAAAAGTTCACATTTTTCTCATAGTTCTTGAAGCCTTAGAGGACGGTCTGAACAGCTTTGACATGGATAGCTGTAAACTCGATGTTCTGCTTTAGTCTCTGTATGCACCCGATCAACTCGTATGCAAACCAGACAAATCTTGGGATTTCTCATAATCAAACAAAAGATCAGTCGAATCGAATAAAGCTCGCAAAAGAAAAACGATTGCTTCTCTCATAAGCTTGAGCATCTGAAGGTAATTTGACAGAAAAATACAACTATAGCAGCATCACATCGAAATCGCCAAGGTTCAATGCAAAATATTTCACAACACCCTTTTAAAATAAAAAAGAAAAAGTCGAGCATCTTGTTACCTAATCATGGATTTTGAGGTGGGCAACTCTAAAGGCAAGTGAAGTTGAGCAGAAAAAACTTGGAATATTTTCCGAGTAGACATATTTGAAAATAGTGTCCACGCCACTTACCCACACTTTCTCCAACTTACAGCAGGACTTCAAATTCGTTACCTTTCGAAGAAAATAACTCCTGTCGCATAAACAATAACATCTCTTCCGCATATTATGAAGGATTTCTACCTTGCACCACCAGTTTCGAGCATTTTGATCGCCTTTGACTAACTTCAAGGCAATTCTTTTAAGACCCGATGTTTCCCAACTCCTTTTCTCTATAAAATTGATCCTTTGAATGAACAAAAGAAATGTCTTGACGGAAGATCATATACGCAGGTCAACTTCAGCGATTAATATGAAAATATTTATGCAAAGAGAAAACTCCACTGAAATTATAACGATGATTAGTCTGAGAAGATGCAATTCTCGGAATAAAATACAATTACAAGTTCTATCCACGCAATCAAGGAAATAACAACAAAAAACACCATTTCTTGACTTCATCTGTACTTGAGAAACAAATATCTTATAAATAAATAGAAGAAAAGAATGACATAGAAAAACCCATTAAAAACTTCATGCAGAAAATGCAATAATAACTACGCTATTATCGCCATATCTTCAACCAAATCAATACTCTATACTGGAAAAAAAAAACCCGCCAAAACTACCGTATGAAATGCAACAGACAGCTCCTTAATCAATGATCCCGAACAAAAAAGACGCGATATTTAACCACAAAATATAAATGAATAACGCAATAATTATTAGAAAACCCACCAGTTAAGCTTTTCGTCCGTTTACGACAATTATTGGAACTTACGAAAAAGATGCTTTATTTGTGTTTGCATTCAGCTTAACTTTTTTATATTGCACAACACTCGAAAAAAAAAAGATACTGCAGTGAAGAAGGTAACTATACTTGAAAAATCTACCAACATTAAGTTGCAAACATAACTTGCTTCTTGGAAACAGGTTCTTCTCCTTTATCGAAACCCCACCTTCCAAATGCTCCTGCTTCTTCAGCACCTGCGCCGACGAATTAAAGAACATCGTTTCAATCTCACCTCATTTATTTCCACATCTCACAAACCTGATAATACCCTTCAAATTAATCAAATCACATAAAACACAAAACTAATGAATATTTAGTAAACTCAAACAAACCATGAATATCTATAAATGTCGAGGGTTTACGATGATATATTCGTACAACTCTTGAATAGTTTTTCCTTCTGCTTCTGATAAGGAGCTTGTTGAGATTCATCCTCCACATGAGATACCTTAAAGCTTTTAAAATTGATTGATTTATGCTAAAACAAACAAAGCCTGAAAATAATGAACACAAATATGTATTATAGATGAAGAAATTGCTCACGTTGGAATCATCTTGAAATCTAACTGAAGACATCACCTGGCACAGGTCTGAAATTCTTGGAAGCATTTTCTGCGTTGATACGACACTCAAATGAATGCCCGCTGAGCTTTATTTCATCCTAAACACGAAAAAGCATCACAGAGTACAACCAATTTTTCATATACGAAAAAAGATTCCATCGAAATAATACAAGTGTGTAAAGAAGCTTCTCTCCTTTAGCTACACGAATCTGCTCTTCAATTAGGTTAACCAAGGATTTCATCTCAGTTACAGGATGCTCCACCTATCATTTCATATGGTTGAAGAAAACTTACATACCAAGATTCTCACTTATGTGTATCCAGTCCTTGACAGCGGTGCAAGTGATGTCGGCCGACACGGAATCACTTGAGCCCCAACTGCACAACCTAAACACACCCTCTCTATTATTCTTTCTCGTTTTCTTTAAGACTAAAGAGATCGATAAAGAAAATATACTTTGGTCAAAGAAAATTCAATATTTAATTTGACGCTAATACAATCAAGACAACAACCAATACAGAAACAACAAATCATTCACACGAAGATAAATGTTTCAATAATCCGTTGACTTGAAAACAATCAATCAATCAACTGACCATTTCAACATTTGTCAACAAAAAATTACAATAAAACCAGCTAAAATAACTCGAATCGGTGCAAAAAAATAATACCAATCATTAACAATCCCAGAAAAAGGACCAACGAGCGATCTTTTTACCGATGGAGGTATGGTGAAGAGGGCAATTTCGCCCTTCTTCATAGTCTTTATGCCTTCCCCATCTTTTTATTACATCTCATGCGTATAGAAGGAGAGGATTCGAACAAAGTAGTTGCATAGTTCAGTCTCTTAATCGTCGTAATGAAAGCTGTTAAACCAAACCACCCAAAAAGAAAACGAACCTCGGCCTAGCTTGAATCTGAACGGAGCGTCGCGATCACGGCTGGAATCGAACTGAGTCCCATCAATCAAATTGCACACGTAATGAACTGCAGCAAAGATTCAACAATCGTTGAGAATTCGCCCAACCCCAAGAAAATTATTACAATCTCTGATGATATTACCTTCGACTTCATCGCCTGGTTTGGGATTTTCCCAAACTTCGCCTTCCTTGATCAGCTTCTTCTTTGGACCATCCTTTCCAATTCCTTTCTCGCCTCCACTTTCAGGACTGGGCTTCCCAAAGGAATGTCGGCGTCGTCATCCAATTTGGCGATACCCTCGTTAGTGAAATCATCGTAGGAATCCATGTCGTTCATGTTATTACCAGATGAGAAATCGAAATCATCGTCCATTTTTATGAAAAAGAGGAGGCTTTTTGCTTCACTTGAGCTGATTCGGTGTCGCAGCGGGCAAAGGAAACTGGTTGGAGGCGCGATCTGTCATCGTAAGATGTTTGTGTAACCCAAGGGACTGTTATCCACCTCATCTCTGCGGTTTATCGGCTAACATTCACAGCGGGCAAAGGAAACTGATGGGCTCAGAACGTTGTGTTGCCAAGTCAAAAAAGAGGAAACCGGTTGTGCATCATTGTGCCAAGTCTTCAGAAGGTTGAGTAGTTTGATTGCGTGGGTAGGTTCCGTGGGAAAAAAGGCCTAGACTGTTCAGCTTTTTTAATTGCAAGACTGTTCAGTTGACTATTAAATGAGTATAATGAATCGGAAGAACATGGACAGCACCGCCATATACATGCAACGAAAAAAAAAAGAATTCTCACATTTTCCTAAGGGGGAATTTTGTTGCCCAGTCTTTAATTTTCTCTGATTCCGCCATGGCGAAGAAGAGAAGAGCGGTGACACGGCGGGCGCCGCCGGTCATGGTGGTGACGACGACGCCTCCTCCTTACGAGCAAATCTCGAGCGATAGCGGTCTCAATCAGCTGCGAGGGAGTTCCACAGCTAGTTCACGAGGTACTGTTGCATTGGAGAGCACATCGAAAAAACAATTCCAGACCTCCGACGGCAAATTGGACAAGATAGGAGCTAAATTGGAGTCGCCAAAATTCGTTCGCAGCTATATGCAAAGGAATATGCGCACTGCTCCACTGGATAACCCTACATCTCCAATCATAGCTGCCGATGAGAAGGAGTGGCCTAAATTGGGGGGATCATCTACTTGTGAGATTGCGCAAGTTACTGAGAGTATCCCGTGGATTAAAATCAATGCCAAATTACTCCAACAGCAGGATAACCGACTAGATTATATTGCGCCAGCCACAGAGAAAGGGTATGAAATCGGGATGGTGGACTTAGATGAGATTCAGGAAGAGGTTAACCATTGGGAATCGGCTCTCCTGTGCTATGTTCTCGGGGCTAACCCTCCATATGGAGTCATGTCAGGGTTCTTAAAGCGGAAATGGGAAAAGTTAGGGTTACAAAATGTGTGGCAAGTGGGATCTTCCTGGCAAAATTTGGCAGTAAAACAGTGCGGGACAGGATCTTACAGTCTGAGATATTGCACTTTGACAGGAAGCCCGTGGTGCTTACCCCGTGGACGGAAGACATCAACTAAGCAAAACTGGGGTAGACAGTGTCCCTATCTGGGTGCAACTCCCACAGCTAGAATTGAAATATCGGGGCATGAAAACACTGAGTAAGCTCTCGAGTCTGATTGGGAAACCAATTATGACTGACGATGTCACACGGAAAAAAGAGAGAATCCACTATGCCAGAGTCCTTGTGGAAGTGGATCTTAGCAGGCCTCTGAAGGACACAATCCAATTTCTTAGTGAGAAAGGACAGCTGATTGAGCAGAAAATCACTTACGAGTGGAAACCTGTATTATGTAAGAACTGTAAGGGGTATGGGCATGAAGAGAGTGAATGCAAAAAAGTGGTTCAAAAGGATTGGAAGCCTGTGAATCAGAAACCTGTGGGTGGTGACCCAGCTGCTGCTGCTGCATCAAGCCCAAACACTGCTCAAACTGAGGATAAACAAAAACCAGTGACTCCAATGAATGATACTATAATTGGGAGGGCAGCTGCAAATCAGGATGATAAGGCAGGACAGAAAAGAGTCACTGGGCACAACAACTCTTGGGCTGACTTAGTTCAACATGAGAAGGTGGAAAATTTGGGTGTATCAGTCCACAACCCTTCCAAGCAGAGGGTAACCGAGGTAGATAATGGATAGTTGTGCCTCGTGGAATGTAAGAGGGCTTAACGGCCCAGCAAAACAGAGGGAGGTAGCTCTCTTCTGTAATAAATATAGAATAAACACTATGTGTCTACTAGAAACAAAGCTAAAGGGGGACCATGTAAATAGCATAATAAACAGGGTTTTTGAAGGCTGGGAACTATGCCACAATCTCAGTGAGCACCCGGGTGGTAGAATTGTAGTGATTTGGAGAGGAGGAGTTGAGTTGGAACTTGTGTCAAAGTCTGACCAACATATGCATTTCAAATGTTGAGGAACAGGGCCTTGGTTTCCTACTTCACCTGTGTCTATGGACAAAATGAGACTGCAGCCAGGGGAAGGTTATGGGAAATTATGGCATATTGGGGAATCACTCACTGAACCATGGATGGTTTGGGGTGATTTTAATAACATCAGGTGTTTTGAAGACAGTTGGGGGGCTCTGACATCCACGTAGCAGAATTCAGGGAATTCAATCACTGTCTTCAAAGCAGTCAGTTACAGGAAATAAGAAGGCGGGGTAATCACTTTACTTGGACTAATAAACAGAGCTATGAGAGGAGAATTTGGAGTAGGATAGACTGGGCATTCGCCAACCCAGCCTGGCTTACCAAATTCTGTGAGCATATCTCTATCTTTCTCCAAGAGGGAGTATCAGACCATATCCCTATCATTATCAGGGATACGAAGCAGCCTCAAGCACACAGAAGAGTCTTTAAATACTTCAATATGTGGTCCCTAGCCCCATCTTTCCTCAGCCTCGTGGAATCACAGTGGAGGGCCAAATATGGATCACCTATGAGGAATGTGTGCTGGAATTTGACCAAATTACAGCAGGCCCTCAAGACCTTGAACAGATCTGAGTTTGCCAACATTGTTACCACCACGGAACAGGCCAGACAGAAACTAGAGGAAGTGCAGGCTGCCCTTCATGCAGACCCACTAAACTTGGACCTAATAGCTAAGGAACAGGCGACAAGAGAAGAATTTGGATTCTTAAGTGTGGCTAATGCTAAATTCCTGAGGCAAAAAGCCAAAGCCAGATGGCTAGCCAAAGGTGACCAGAACTCAGCTTATTTCCATGCCAGGATTAAACAAAGAATCTATGCAAATAGAATTCTATCCATAGAAACAGCTGAAGGCAGAATAATCACTGATGCGGCGGACCTGCAAACACATTTCCAGACTACTTTCAGGAGGTTTTGGGCAGAGGCAGAGCTACTAGGAGCAATCTGGATAAGGAAGTGGCTGAAGAGGGCTACTTGCTAACTCTGGATGATCAACTGGGACTCACTCAGCCCTTTGACAGGGGAGAGGTATGGAATGTAATTAAATCCATACATTCTGATGTAGCCCCCGGGCCGATGGGTTTGGTAGCGACTTCTTTAAGAAGGCATGGAGTGTAGTGGGGGAACAAGTTACCAATGCTGTCCTCGAATTCTTTGAAACTGGTAAGATGCTGCCTTGTCTAAATAAAATTGTGCTCTGTCTCATTCCAAAAGTACCCATCCATGTACAGCCCAAGATTTCAGGCCTATAGCATGCTGTAACACGCTGTATAAATGCATTGCTAAGCTGCTCTGTAGCAGAATAAAGCCGCTGCTCCCGAAACTTATTCATGCTAATCAAAGTGCATTTGTGGAGGGGAGGTCAATTGTGCACAATATACTGTTATGTCAGGACCTAATTAGGTTGTATAACAGGAAAAACACCTCAGCCCGTCCTCTGATGAAAGTTGATATTAGAAAGGCATATGATACTGTGACTGGTGCTTCTTGGAAAAGTGGCTGTGCATGCTCAGATTTCCCAGGAAATTCGTGACATGGATCATGGAATGTGTGACTACTGTATCTTACACTGTGGCCATGGATGGCTCTACCACCGGTGCTTTCAGAGGAGCTAAAGGTCTGAGGCAGGGGGATCTTGTCTCCCCTCTGCTTTTTGTAATCTCAATGGAGTACCTGTCAAGGAAATTGCAGCTGGTCTCCAAGAGTCCCAATTTTAGGTTCCACCCTTAGTGTAAGAATCTTAAATTGGTTAATCTTTGCTTTGCAGATGATCTTATGATCTTCTGTAAAGGAACTAAAGGAGCTGTTTCTGTGGTGATGGAAGCACTTGATCACTTCCATAAAGTATCAGGGCTGAATGCGAATCATCAGAAATCAAGCATATATCTCGCAGGTACTTCTAGAGAAGGAATGGAGCAGATACTTCAGATCACTGGGTTCAAGTTGGGATGCTACCCCATGAGATACTTGGGGTCCCTCTTTCCCCAATAAGATGGAGCCGAAGCTCTTGCCAATCCTTGGTGGAAAAAATCACAGCCCAAATTCAGTGTTGGTCCACTAGGAATCTCTCATACGCTGGTAGGTCATGTCTCATACATTCAGTCTTGTTGGCTACCCATGGATATTGGGGATCCATCTTCATTCTGCCCAAGGCTGTGCCAAAAGAAGTAGATATAATATGCAAGGAATTCTTTTTGGGGGAAAACAGTTCATGGCAAGTGCATCTCATTGGTGAACTGGGAAAGGGTTTGCTGTCCCAAGAAACAAGGAGGCTTGAGTCTAAGGGACTGTGCCACATGGAACACAGCATTGGCGGGTAAACAGGTCTGGGACATCACACTGGCTGTAGACTCCTTATGGATCAAATGGGTACATACAATCTATCTGAAAGGAACCAATTTCTGGGACTTCGTTCCAGCGGCTGATACGAGTTGGCATTGGAGGAAGATTAACAGACTAAAGAATAAGTTCAGGTTGGGATATGATGGCTGCAAATGGTTTGCAAAAAAATGGAGTATACACTGTTAGGAGTGGTTATGACTGGCTCAAAGGGTATCACCCTCCCTTCCCCTTCTGTGATGCTGTGTGGAACAGGCTTAATTTGCCCAAGCATTCATTCATACTCTGGCTAATATGAGAAAAGAGTGTTAACTGTGGACAGATTGCGTAGCTGGGGTATGGTCATTCCCAATACAAGTTGTAGGCTTTGTGACACATATGAGGAATCCTTGGAGCATCTATTCCTGTCCTGTCGATATAATCAGCAAGTGATCACAAGGATCAATGCATGGCTGAATATCAGGGACTCGGTTCAGACCTTTGAAGAACTCTGTAGATGGATGGCAAGTATAGGTAGAAAGAGAAGTGCGGCACACCGCATAAGTGTGGCGCGCTATGCGTCTACAATTCACCACCTGTGGTGCGAGCGAAATAAGCGAGTACATGATGAGGGACCAAGCAGTGCCGAGCAAATAGTGAGCAAGATAAAAAAAGAAATGTTACTCAGATTACAGTTTTTTTGCCATCAAAAGCAGATTAGGAATTTTTGTTTTAGATCAGATTAAATTGAATATAATAGGTCTGCGAGTGAGTGCGTGGCGTTGTACTTTGGTGGTTGGTTACGTGGTAAATGAATTGTTCATTTCACCAAAAAAAATGAATTTTTTTTGCCACGTGTCATCATAATAGGGTTCCTATCCAACTTTTATAGTATATAGATTCACGTAAGATATATGAGAGGAGGTGGATTTTTCTTTTCTCTCTTAACTGTATACTCTCCCACTTCTACAAGCCCACACATAGGTACATATTTATAGTATCAATCAATACTAAGTACACAAAGCATACGACACTACAACAAAACATTAAAGCTGCTTTTTCCTTTTTTTTCTTCCACGGCTGCTCCATGTCTATTTGCTTTTTTCCTTTTCTTACCTTAATCACGTTTGTTTTCTTCACTATTAAATTGTTCAAGTTCTCCTTTAGTCTTCCACAATATCGGCTCCTCATTTTCATGTGATCTTTTGACATATTTCCATGTTGGTAGGTTGTCTCTCATGCATTATTTCTTGTTTTAGTTTTGACGTGGATGGCAGTGAGATCAATTGTCAAAAAATCCCCCCTTAATCTCAGTGCCGTCTGATCTTTCGTCACTCCTTGAATTTAACTCTCTTTCGTCTATCGTATGTTGCAGCTCTCCATTTTTCGTCAATAATTGCCTTCGTGATCCTCGCCATGTTTTCCATCTCGTCATACTCGTCTACCACTAGTTTTTCTTCTTCGATCGCCTTTTCCCTTCAGTTCGGTTCTTCGGCTATGTAACAAATATCCTCGTATTTTTTCATCCCTGTGACGTAGTTCTTCAGGCACGTCACCTCATCATCTGGACTCGTATCATTATCGGGCGTGTCGGATCCTTCATGCTCCTTCTCGTTATTCTCTTCCATGGTGGCGACCATGTACTGCTCTGTCGCATTGTTCACAAGCGCATCACTTTTTCTGAATGTATTTGCGACCTTCACCACGACCTTTACAAGGTTTTTATCGAACCCAGTTTCCGCGGGTGTGTCGATTGGGTCCTTAGCTCCGGATCACTTGGTCTTCCTTGACATCTCGAGGGTCTCCTTCGTGGTCACATGAGTCGCCCATTTTTCCTTTGTAATCGAGTTATCTTCCACCGGCTCGATTGCCATCTCGACCTCAACTTATTGACGAGCTTTTCGTTGTCGACTATTCGGTTCTTCAGATTGTTCATATAAGCCTCAAGACTGTTTATCGCCTTGATCCACTGCTTCACCTTTTTTTCTTTCTCATGTACCTTTTCCTCATGATCGTGATCTTTGTTGGGAGGACTGAACTTGATAGGTTCTCTAGTCATTTGTTTACTGACTTCATCGCCAGTCTTTTGCAGGGCATCTGTAATACCCGAGTCCCGTAAGTAAGTCACCCAATAAACATGCATACATATTATATGATTTATGTGACTGCATGAGACGTGTTTTACGATTTTATGTGTTTATATGATTTAAAATTAAATGCTATTTGGGTTACTAACCAAGTAGAGGAATTAATTGAAATTAGGATAGCTATTTATTTTAGGGTTTCTAGTATATGACATGCTAACCTAGAAAATTTAATTTAGAATAATTAGGTGCTAATACCACATTTTAAGGAACACGAATTAGTAAGAATAGATCTCAAAAAGGGTAGATAGAGATTTTGATGCATTAGGGTTTCGAAACAAGGAATTTCGAGATCTTTGAACCTCGAAATCCTTAAAGCTTGAAGTACTAAATTTCTAAATGAGGGAATGTCGAAATTATAGATATTGAAATGAGGATATTGTTAAAAATCTCGAAATCCCGAATGTCATGCTCGAGATTTATAAATTACTGAAACCCTTAAAACTTGATAAAGAAGATAACAATTAAAGTAAGTTTCGGTTACTTTGTCATGTGGTAAAGTAATAAAATAATGTACACTAGTTCAATTAAGATAAGGATTAACATGAGATTGATGTCATTTGTCTATATCCACACGCCAACTTTGGGGGATAAAACGAAAGATTTTCATCCCACAAGACACAAACTAAACCCTCAAGAATTCAGAACTAGAAGGAATAAAAAACTAAGAAGAAACGAGACTTTGAGCTAAAGTTCGAAAGGCAGGAACTGTTATTTTATCTGTTTCATTCATTACTATGCACAGGAGATTGTTAGAATAGTGATTTGGATAATACTAGGGTTTTTATAAGCTTCAAATAACGGAAGTTTTGAAACATTCCAGCCATGAGACCCTAGTAATATCCCAATTATTCTTGAAGGAAATTAGATGTGATCGAAGGGTTAGATGATTTATCAAGTGGGAATATGATTTTCCAGATTTTAAGCTCGAAACCATGTTAGTTGATAAGAATGATCAAGACTAATGTTACGCCGGAAAAGACTTAGAAATTTTTCGCCAAATCCCTAGCCTCAAATGCACGCAACACGGCTCTCCCTTGGCTTACTCCGCGCGCGCGCTTCGTAACCAAGGCAAGACACGCCCTCACCGATACTCGCCTTACCCAAACGGAAACGTAAAGACAAGTAATATAGCCGAAGGGCCGGCCAACTCGAATCTGGCCTTTCTTTATTTCGCACAAAGAAATTACAATAGGACTTGAACGATTCGGACACGCCCCGAACTCGTTCGACTCGATCGCACACAAGTCTACCCAAATCCTATCGTCCCTTCGACCGGGATCTTACAACGCTAAGAACCCTCGCCGGAACTACCCCAAACGCAATCCCGACAACCCTTGGAACACTTCGACAAACTCGCACAATTCGCCTAAGTGTCTCGCTCTTGAATGCTTCGTCGCTCGATGCCTTCCTCTTTGGCTTGGGCGAATGGGTGCTATTTATAGGCCCTAAGCTTCCTTTTGTGACTTGGTAAAGATCTCCCCAAAAGATCTCCATATCTTGTTTTCCATATCTCCTAAATATAGTAAATATTCAAACAAGATCCTCCTCAAAGATCTCAAACCTTTTTGGACCAAATCACCTTCCTTTGAAAGCTTCCATGGACTTGGCAAGCCGCAGCCCCGCCATCGTCCGTGCCCGTGCCGCGCGCGCCCATCGCGTCGCCCAGCCCCGCGCCCGCACACTCCGTGCCGCGCGCGCCCAGTGCCGCGCGCACCCAGTACCGCGCGCGCACATTCGGCCTGGCCCTCGTGGCTAAGCCGCGCCGTGGGGAGGCCGTGTCGCCCAGCTGGTCCGCCCGGTTGGTCGTGGCCTGGTCTCGGCCCCGGCCGGCAGCACGCAAGCGCGCCGCCGCCCTGGCCTGATCGCGGTCCGGCCGCGCCTGGATGGCCCGACCCGACCCGACCCGACCCGACCCTTCACCGACCCGACCCGCTCCGTCTTGACCCGGTCCGACCCATTTTGAGCTGACCCGACCCGACCCATGGTCCGACCCGTGGGTCGACCCGCACACGCCAAGGGTTGGCCACGCCGTCGCCGGCGTGGCCCGTGTCGTCCCGTCGATTACCGCTCCGAACCTCCGCGTCCCGAACGGTCTCCAATCTCCGGAAATTGTCTAAGTGTCGTAAAGACTCGTGCCTTAGCCGCGCACGCCTTCGTTTGGTAAACCTGTCGAAGACCCAGGTTAGTGGAACTTACGTTCGTGACACCCTCCCCCCGGGAAAAGTCGGCGGCCCCGTCGACATCCGCTGTCCGTAGCCCGCACCGTGCCTCCAGTTCCAATATGCCGCAACCTCCTCCTCGAATTGCGCGATGTCCGTGAACTTCTCCCACGAAGTCTCGGACGGATCCTCCCCGCTCCACAAGACCAAGAACTCATTCAAGCCTCCCACCCGCCGATGGTCGAGAATGCTGAAAATTCTTCGATCGTACGCCTTAAGTGCCGCCTCTGGCACGTGCGTCGTAGCCTCCCTCGAAGTGTCACCGGGGTGATACTTCTTCAAAAGACTTACATGGAACACCGTATGGATCTTCATGCGGTCCGGTAGCTTTAGCCGATAGGCCACCCTTCCGATTCGAGCTTCCACCTCGAACGGCCCATCGTACTTCGGCATTAAGCGGCGGGACAATTTCGCCTTCTTGCCCGCAGCGCCCGCGCTCCACATGTGCGGCCGCAACTTGAGCATCACTCGCTCGCCAACTTCGAACTCCACCTCGCGTGGATGTTGGTCCGCGTACTTCTTCATGCGTCGTTGCGCCTTTGCCATGCTGTCCTTGGCTGCGGTCCAGAGCTCGTGCCTGGTCCACGCGAACCTATAAGCCGCCGGGCAGTCGCCGATCATCATTGTCGCCACGACTGCCGGTTGTTTCGGACGAAACCCGTACACCATCTCGAACGGGCTAACCTTCATCGCCGATGACTCGTGCAAGTTGTAATAAATTGAGCCGCGTCGAGCAAGTCGACCCATTTAGTTTGACTCACCGAGATAAAGTGCCGGAGATACTCCTCCAAAGTCTGATTCGCCCGCTCCGTCTGGCCATCCGTCTGCGGGTGGAATGTGGTCGAGAACTTCAACTTCGTCCCAGAAGCTTGAAGAGGAACGTCCAAAAGCGTCCCGTAAAACGTGCATCTCGATCGCTCACTATGGAAGTTGGCACACCGTAGTACTTCACCACGTGTCCGAAGAAAATCTCCGCCGTCTCCTTCGTGGGGCACTCGATTGGTGCCGGCGCGAACACCGCCATCTTTGAAAACCTGTCCACACAAACAAGTATCGAACCGAACCCTCGGGTCCGGCGTAGCGCAGTGATAAAGTCCATCGAGACCGACTCCCACGGTCTCGCCGGAATGGGTAGCGGCTGTAGCAAGCCGGCCTGCTTCCTCCGATCCGCCTTGTCCTGCTGGCACACCAAGCATGACCTTACGTAGGCATGAACATCAGCCCTCATCTTCGGCCAAATGAACTTCTTCGAAAGCAAGGCGTACATCCGTCCTTCGCCCGGATGACCCGCCCAAAGTGTGTCGTGGTGCTCACGAACCAGTTCCCGTCTAAGCTCGCCTTCGGGAACGTAAATCCGCCCGCCGTGGGCCATCAAGATCCCGTCCTCGAGCCAATATTACCGCACCACGCCCTCGTTTACCTCCGAAACGAGCTTCTGATACGCCTTGTTCCCTTCCGCCGCCGCGCGCACCTTCCCCTCGAAGTCCGCGATCGCCGAACTAAGCGCGGCCACAAAGGTCTCGACCCCTTTGCGGCTAAGTGCGTCGGCCACATCGTTGTGCCGACCCAGCTTGTGAACCCATTCGAAGTCGTACTCGCCTAGGAACTCCTGCCACCTCGCTTGCTTTGGAGACAACTTCTTTTGGGTCTTGAAGTATGTGTTGGCGACGTTGTCCGTAATGACGACGAACTTCGTCCCCAACAAGTAGTGTCGCCACGTCTCCAAGCAATGGATCACCGCCGTCATCTCCTTCTCGTGGGTCGAGTATCGGGTCTCCACCTCGTTGAATTTGTGACTCTCGTACGCCACGGGATGGCCTTCTTGTACGAGAACGCCCCCAAGGGCCTGCCCCGACGCATCGGTATGCACCTCGAAGGGCTTGGTGAAGTCCGCCAGCCTCAGCACCGGCTCGGACGCGAGCGCGCCCTTCAACTCCTCGAAGGCCGCGACCGCCTTCTCCGATCAAGTCCATTACGCCCCCTTCTTCAGCATGTCCGTCAAAGAGGGCTCGCGATGTGCGAGTATCCCTTGATAAACCGCCGATAGTAGTTCGCCATGCCTAAGAACGATCTCAACGCCGAAACGTTCTTCGGCCGCTCCCACTCGACGACGGCCACCACCTTCGTTGGGTCCATCCGGATCGATCCTCCCGATATGATGTGGCCTATAAATATAATCCTATTTGGGTGATGCATTATTATCATATGTACACCATAATTCTATATATATTTGATGATTATGTTGTTTATTTGGTGGTAGGGCATACGCATAATTGCAGCTGGTCAACTAAGGAGGATGTCTGCAATATATTCTTATCGTATTTGACAGTTTTTTACGATCCATGAGATTTACATTTCTTGTAGAGAATTTAGAAACGCTTCCACGATAATTCAACTAATTTTTTATTTATTTACTTTGGAATACATAATATATACACATACTATATGCCTCAAGAATGGTTTCACCTCACATATCTTTCAGCTGCATATTCGTATGATTCTATACTATGTATTAAAATTATGGTTTTAACAAATAAACATAAATATTAATGTTTAATGGCTCATTTGTATAGTGAACCTGTCACCGTTAGACTAGACTTAGAGTGCATGTCATGTCTACTTATATATACAAACAAAAACCTGTATTAGATTCATTTTCAAGTATTCAATGAGATTATTGAAACTGTGATAAAAAATGCTTTTATAATATTATTGGCAAATATTGATGAAACTTACTTGGAAGTATAACTATAATCAATGCGATGACATGATATTTTATGTACAGAATCTGAATGCTTGAACATTTGCTAACGGTCTCTCCAGAAAGTTTTCTTCCTAACAACCATGACAATGATGATGATGGAATATCTCTTATCTTTTATTTCTAGTGCTTTTCAACCTAAATTCTCATTTGACATTTAGCATCAAATTTCCAATAATTGCCATAGGCTGACAATAATGAAACCAAAGAAAATAAGCCAATCGTTTTCCAACTTGTTTAAAAATAATGATGAATCAATTACCTAGTGGTCTTTAAAGTCAGTGTAAAGTAGCTGTTGTCACGAGAAATAATAAAAAAGGGAAAAATGTAACCACCTAGAAATAACATATAACCTACTATAATGCACATTGAGCCATCCAAAGCAGCTAATCGATTTTCATACAAGAAAAGGCGACGACTTCCTTTGACTCCCATTATCCATTTACTTACAACTTATGAGGAAGATCGCTATAAATTCTAGGAGATGATAAAGTAATAGAAACCCATTAAATTATAAAGCCTTTTCGAATTGAATATCAATCAAGGCAAGGCTCTAGAAGAGGTTCTCAGATAAAAAAGATTAACAACAATGATCATCGGTATTACAACAATCTCAAGCCTTATTCTACTCATCATTATCACATGCCTTGTTTTCCCAGGTTTCTCTTTAGATTCAGACACTATCAACTCTACAACAACCCTCAAAGACTCTCAAGCGATAGTATCGTCGCCTAAAGGCACCTTCAAGTTAGGCTTCTTCACTCCCAATAACACAACCAACCGTTTCCTCGGCGTCTTCTACGCGGTGTCGCCGGAAACCGTCGTATGGGTCGCCAACCCAAACAACCCACTGAAGGACGATTCTGGGAGTGTCTCGATATCGAGGGACGGAAACCTCGTACTCAGAGATGGCATAAACAGAACCCTATGGTCCACAAACGTCACGGCGGCGAGCCGCCCTTCGCCGTCCTCCGCCGTGGCTCGAATCCACGACACCGGCAACTTGGTTCTCCTTGAATCGTCCGCCGGAAACTCCACGTGGGAGTCTTTCTCCGAACCATCCCATCTCTTCTTGCCGACGATGAAGATCGTAGACAACGTAGTCACCGGCGACAAGGTGTTTGTCTCCTCGTGGGCAAATGATTCTTCGGACCCTAAATTTGGGGATTTTAAGTCTGGGCTCGAAGCGCTCGACATTCCTCAGATGTTCACGTGGAAGAACGGCGAGCCTCACTGGCGAAGTGGGCCTTGGAACGGTCAGATTCTCATCGGCGTTCAAGACATGTATTCTCCTTACCTCGACGGATTTAAGGTGGTCAACGACCCCAAAGGGCACTATTACTTCACGGCGCCTGAAGGTAACTTTCTGATGAACATCGGTCTGAATTCCTCGGGGACTCTACTTCAGACTCTATGGAACGATAGGAGCAAACAGTGGGACGTTACATGGTTGGCCCCACAAAATGAGTGCGATGTTTACGGCGTTTGTGGGCCATTTGGGACTTGCAATTCAAGAAAAACGCCAATCTGTTCGTGTATGAGGGGATTCGAGCCTGCGAATAGTGACGAATGGGATAAAGGGAATTGGACTAATGGGTGCAAGAGAAGGAAGGAATTGGACTGTGATTCGAAGGGAAAAGATAAGTTTTTGAGGATGGAATTCGTTAAGGTTCCTGACTTTGCAGAACCTTTCTTCGCAAGGGAGATCGATGAATGCAGGGCTAAGTGTTTGGCTAACTGTTCCTGCCTAGCTTATGCTTTTGATGTGAATATCAGGTGTATGATTTGGACGAAGAGTTTGATCGATGTTCAAGAGTTTAATAGTGTTGGTACTGATCTCTACGTTCGTCTTGTGGGTTCAGAATTAGGTACTTCTTCTACAATTTTGTAACGACGAAGGTTGTACTAAATTCATTCTAACATATATGCCATTTTTTTGCTGCTAATTTCAGGTAATCACACGAACAAACTGGTCATCATAATCCCGGCGGTGTTGGCAGGTTTTGTTTCGGTTTTTGCCTTGATTTTGCTTGCTTGCTGCTTGAAGCATAACAGAAAAGGTTCATCTTATTTAATTTATGGCAATTTGTTTTCGTCTTTAGATGTTAGAGATATTAACAGTTGTGTTCTCCATTGATGATATGCCAGCAAAGACATCCAAAGACAAACCGAAATCTGAGACGGGGAATTCGTTCATATCAGACGCAACTACTTCAGTCGTGATCATAAATCCAACAGAGGAAGCTAACGTCGAAGATTTGCCTCTCTTCACTTTCGAAACGCTCGCAAAAGCCACTGATCGATTCAGCGAAAATAATCTCGTCGGAAAAGGTGGCTTTGGTCCCGTGTATAAGGTATGCAATATTTTCATCTGTTTTAAATACGTATTTCTTCAAAAGATGTTCAAACTGATGATGATGTTCTTATCTTACAGGGAAACTTAGATAACGGAGAAAAAGTAGCGGTGAAGAGGCTATCAGTAGCATCAGGACAAGGAATCAAAGAATTCATGAACGAAGTGATTCTAATCTCAAAGCTTCAGCACAGAAACCTCGTGAGACTATTGGGTTGTTGCATCGAAAAGACGAGAAGATGCTTGTGTACGAATACATGCCTAATAGAAGCTTGGACGTCTGCCTCTTCGGTGGTAAGCGGTGAACATTATGAAACCTAGTACAATGGTTTTTATGTTATAGTCCTAAAGGCACGATCTTTTTCGTAGATGCTACGAATCCATTGCGAAAGATGTTAGCTTGGGCGAAGCGTTTCAGCATCATCGAAGGGATAGGGAGAGGCCTTCTGTACCTTCACAGGGATTCGAGGCTAAGAATCATTCATAGAGATCTCAAGCCCAGCAATGTGTTGCTTGACGAAGATTGGAACCCTAAAATCTCGGACTTTGGCATGGCGAGGATCTTTGGTGGCGATCAAGACCATGCAAACACTGCAAGAGTTGTAGGAACATAGTAAGTAGTAGTACACTATTTATGATCACAATGGCATATAATTTTTCTTACATACAATTTTCTTTGCAGTGGATACATGGCACCAGAATACGCAATGGAAGGTAGATTTTCGGAGAAGTCCGACGTCTTCAGCTTCGGAGTGTTGATGCTAGAGATTATAAAAGGGCAGAAGAACACACATTATTACAACCATGAACTGTCTCTGAGTCTCCTAGGATGTGTATGATAAGCCATTTGTCAACTTTTTTACGCATTGTGAGAGTCTTTGTTTAACTGAATCCTATATATATGTTCCAGGCATGGAAGCTGTGGAGCGAAAACAGAGGAACCTCTTTCGCGGACGACGTGCTGTCGAGTTCAGACATCGAAGAAGAAATCGTACGATGTATGAATATCGCGCTGTTATGCGTACAAGAATTTCCAAAGGATAGGCCAGGAATTCAGACGGTGCTTTCGATGCTCAGCCGTGAAATCGTCGAACTACCGAAGCCCGAAAAACCCGTCTTTGCTGAGAAGTGGAACGAAATGAATTTATCGAGCTCGTCTTATCCCGTGACGACTCGTTCGGCGTACTCCGTCAACGAGCTTACGATTACGGTTATGGATGGAAGATGACGATAATTATCATCATATTCGAAATTTTGTTGATGCCTGTTTTTTTTTTTTTTTTTCCGTTTTGCGTGGCTTGTATAATTTTCTATGGAAAACAACTAAGGAGTGTGTAAGATGAAATGAAGTTGGTGCGCACTTAATAGGCAATGTGGTTGTTTTAAATAGTGGTTTGTGCATTCAGTCGTTTAAGTAATAGGTCTCGGTTCAAATCCTTACCAAAATATTTTTTCACGCGAATTCCCAGCAATATGACGAGTTGTTCTCAAAGAGCTTGGGGGTGATCTAATACAGTAGTTATGTCAATCGAAGAGGTTGGTCATGTACATTGTGGGCCAACTCCTTATATTACTAATTGTTTTAGTGAGGAATCCGACAATCCTAATGTGCTTGTGTTTGAGCTGAAATTGACCCTCAAAACAAAATCCCTAACCAATTAATAGGTTATTGGTTCAAATCATTACTTGAATTATTTTTAACATCGAAGTCTCGTCAATATAAGGGGTTCTCATATGATGAATGGGTGGGGTATAGTAGAGTGGTTGTTACCGGTCATCCAAATAACATTTTTTATATTAAATACTACGAATATTTTCCCTTCATTTATTGACATATCTTTCCACAAACCGTGCAATGTCCCGCCGAGTTTTCGGCCAATGAAATATTTCTCGAACTGCGGCTAAGAGTTTCCGCACGTACAAAATGATGGTTGAATTAATGGTTGTTTTAAGTTCATGATTGACTTGGGGTCGTTTCGTCATTCTTTCGGTGGGTTCGTGAACAAAAATTTTACCAAATGAACATCTTAAGTTGCACGTATATTTTAAATTTATACGGCTGAGAATTAAGTACGTTTTATTTATCTTCGCATTTAAGGCTTGCTACATCTCCCATTCAATAATACTAATATGTGATGAAGAATCCAAACACGTTTATTTATTGTGTATACCCATGACCTTAAAAGTCAATCGTCCAGACGGAAACAAATTAGGTGAGGTCGAAATTACTTTGAACTAAATTTCAAATGAAATCAATTGGTGATGCTAGTGCGGTTATGTCAAATAATTTATAAATCAACTTACCGTTGACCTTACTCCAATACTCAAAGATTAAGATATTATGAACAATGAGATACAATTGAATTGTATTATTATAGAAAATACTAAAACCAAAATAGACTTGGACTTTTACTTTAGGGAAGTTCCACCGTGTTAGATTTTTCAGTTGGTGCCCAAAGTTATTTTTAATTCCGATAAATATCCCTTAAGACTTTTCCAACTAGTACCAAAGTTATTTTTCAGTTCCAGTTGGTACTCATGTGTTTAAGGCTTTTCCAATTGGTGCCCTAAGTCTTTTCAAGGTAGGTACCCTAACGTATACAGTCGTAAATTATAAAAAGTCCCAAATGTTATTTTTAGGTGTAAGGATCGTTTTTAGTCATTTATAGAATCCCATTAGCAATTAACGAGTCTAACACCTAGTAAAATCTCGTTTCAGTCATTTAAAATCACGACGTCATACATTAAAGTATCTATCTTGAAAATACTTTTGGCACCAATTGAAAAAGTGTTAACTATGGCGGTACCAACTGGATTAAAGGATACTTTGGGTTCCAGTTGAAAAAGTCTTAAACACAAGGTACCTACCGGAATTGAAAATCACTTCGGATACCAACTGGAAAAGCATTAAACACATGCCTACCAAGCGCAAATCCCATTAATTTATTTACTATTTACTTTTAAATACTAAATGGAATCGCACATGCAGATACGTCAACGATTCCCCGTGTAAGAGCATCTCCAACGTCACCCTATAATGGGAGTTTAGAGGGACAAAAGAACTCCAACGGAACTCTGAAAGCCACGTTATATTTGGAGGAAGGAACAATGGTACTCTATATATAGAGGGCATTGTTCACCCTCTATGTATATATTTTTTTGTTTCTCAATTTCTTTATATGTTCTGAATTAATTTAAGAATTGAGAATAATGAATGTAAAAACAAACACTTGAAGAAGAGAACGACATGAGAGAGACGATGAACAATACACTTCATAAAAACGAGTGGGTTTCTTATGTAATAATAAAATAATGATTTAGTATCTATAAAATTATTAATAATGGAACAATTTGCTAATGAACAAATCAATTCCATCTTGTCTGAATTTCACAAAATAAAATAGTCATAGTAAAATGAAATAATTTTTTATGATTTAAATTAAACATAGTTGATATTATTAGATATTTTAATGTAAATTCCATTTTAAATAATAAATATTGATAAATTTGTATAGAGTAAAATATAGAGGAATCGGTTGGAGTTTAATGATACTATTCAAACTCTGGAGAAATTGTATTGTATCAACTGCATATATAAATAAAGGAATGATTGGAGATGCCCTAATAGAATCAAGTCGTTGGTTTAATAGATGTAGTCCTAAAATTCTTTGAAATATGATAATTTGTGGAAGTTTCAAATGTTGATATAATTGGTTTATGGTTGATTATATTATTGTATTAAATGTTGATAGTTAGGTATATGATTAATGAGAAGTATTGAATGACGAAAAATTATTTTTAACAGAGAAATGTTTAAATAATTCATTAGAGTTTATTGTAAAACACCCTAAAGATATTGAATAATATTTTATACATTATCTCTCTAGTTTGTATCGAATAATATCATTATATTCTTAATACAAGTATAATAATATAAAAACAAATCTTACAACAAAATAATAATAATAATAATAATAATAATAATTTCATAGCAGTTTCTGATCTTACGTAATTGAATTCTTTTGTTTTAAGTAATCCCATAGAAAATACACACAACCACGGGATATGTCAATTTGGAAATATAAGGAGACAACGACCGCACTAGAAACGTAATATATTCCAAGTCTTGCGAAGACTCGAAACTCAACTTATATTTTTCAACATCATCATCATCATTCTCGTCATTTGCCTCGGAATTTCATTTTCATCCATCTGTTAGCAACCAATATTGCTGATTACGAAATCGACCATGAAAATATACAAAATAGTCCTTAAACCCAACAACCATGATATATTATAATTCACACAACAGAAAAAAAAAACACATATATCCATACACAAAGAAAGAAAAACATCTTTAATAATAATCTGCATATCCATGAGCAAGAACAAGCTGGCGTACAACAACCTATTACATTCCCAAACAACCTTATTTGCTTTCATTGCAATAACAACAACAATCATTTTTCCATGTCTTAAGATCTGCTGCAATGCGCAACCCAACCCTTGTGAAACGGTGGGAATTTGCGGACCATTTGGAATCTGTGATCCTCAAAACAAACCTATCTGCACCTGTCTGAATGGCTTTACCCCTCATAACAATCAAGAATGGAGTTCGAGCAATTGGACAAACGGTTGCGCGAGGCGGGTCCCGCTTAACTGTACGGGCGGAGGAGACGGTTTCTATTGAATACAAGGATGAGTTCTTAGCTGATGGATAGCCGTGAGCAACGACAGTGTATTAGCTAGCCACACGTCACGGCCGTGACTCCCAAGGTCAATGGCCGTGAGCAACGACAGTGTGCAGCCTTCAAGCACGTAACGGCCGTGAAGAACAGCCCATAGGCCGTGACTTAGATCAGGCATTACGTACGATCTTTTCTTGTTAAATAAAAACGTTTTCACAAGTAGCGTTTCTATTAGTAAGTCGGTTGAGTTAAGTTAACGGTCGTTTTTGTTCCCTCTTGTATATAACCTGATCATTCCAATTCAATCAATGAAATCCATTCTATTTACATCTCTGTTTCTGCAAAACATCAAACGCTCTCCGTTTAATATGGTATCAGAGCAGTATAGCTAAGCTGCGATCATCAACCAAGAAACCACAAGAACACATTCGAAGTTCTGTTTTCCAATGGCAGAATCAAATTCCTCTTTGACAGCCAATCCTTCAGGTTTTGTGCAGACGAATGATCCCTATTTCTTGAACCATGGAGATTCATCTGGGCAGTTGCTCATCCATGAGCAATTAAACGGCGACAACTACGCCATGTGGAGCAGATCCATGATGATAGCCCTGATCGGCCGAAACAAGGAAGGATTCGTCACAGGTGCCCTTCAACCTCCAAGTGCAGAAGATCAAGACAAACTGATAGCATGGAAGAGGAACAACAACGTCATTATTTCCTGGATACTTAACTCTGTCACAAGGGAGATTTCCGCTAGTATCTTATACAATTCCACAGCCAAAGAAGTGTGGGATGATCTCCAAGAACGGTTTGGGCAATCGAACAAACCCAGGGTCTTCCAACTGAAGAAAGACTTGATCAATCTTGAGCAGGGATCAAACAATATCGGCGTGTACTTTACCAAGTTAAAAACCTTGTGGGATGAGCTAACAAATTATCAGCCATCTTGCCCGTGCACTTGCGGTGGAATCAAAGCCATGAAAGATTACCTCAATGAAGAGTACGTTCTCACTTTCTTGATGGGATTAAATGACTCTTACTCGCAGGTACGAGGACAAATACTTCTCATGGAACCGCTACCATCGATGAACAAAGTCTTCAGCCTTTTGATCCAAGAAGAAAGGCAAAGATCAATGGTCTCGGGCTCTGTCAAGGCAAGCGAAGATCAACTGGGTAACATGGCCATGATGGTAAGTAACGACGGTCAAGCAATGCCCAAGAAGCCCACTTACTATCAGAAGAAAGAACCAGCAAAACCAGTTTGCACCCACTGTGGAAAAGGGGGCATACGACTGATACATGTTACCAAATCCATGGCTTCCCACCAGGATATAAACAAGGCACAAAATACAAGGGACCAAGGGTGAATTTTTTTGGAGTAGAACATCCTACAGGCAAGACTGCACAAGAAAACCAACAGGGGCTGTCTAGACCCAACCATACTGAAGGTGCCATGGTCCAGCTTCAATTTACCCCTGCAGAGGTCCAGAGTTTGAAGGCTTTGCTGAACCAATGCACCACCTACACCTCAACCAGTGTGGAGTCCAACATTCAGGCTGAGAAAAACTCAGGTACATGTCTGTCCTTTGATCTCCTGGTTTGGTATATAAGAGGCTGTGGCTAGTAGACTCCGGGGCGACAAAGCATGTGTGTGGAAATAAGGATTTCCTGTATAATTTACATCAGATAAAGGAATCTAATGTGATTTTACCTGATGGTACAACAATAAACTGCAAATTCAATCTGCTCTCTGTTAACCACAGTTTGATTTCAATCTGCTCTCTGTTAACCTCTTGGCCAGGGAAAGAAACTGCAAATTCCACTTTGATACTAACACCTTTTTGATACAGGACACCTCTCACCAAGTGATTGGCAAGGGTAACCAAGCCGAGGGATTATACTTCTTGGAAGAAGAAGCTGCCTCTAGTTGTATTAGCAGTCATGTTAATGGTAAACCGTTTTTCTTAAATAAAGTGTCTATTGAGACATGGCACCGTAGATTAGGTCATCCATCTAGTAGAGTCTTGAATGTTTTAAAACCTTCTTTGAGTCACTTCGAAGCTGAAACAGACTCTTATTGCAAAGTCTGTCCTATTGCCAAACATAAAAGATCTTCTTTTCCAAGTGATAACAAAACTGTCTGCTCTTTATTTGATCTTATACATTGCGATGTCTGGGGGCCATTTCACGTGCCTTCCCACTTAGGACATAGATATTTCCTAACTATCGTTGATGATCATTCCCGCTTTACATGGTTGTTCATGCTACGATTTAAGTCAGAGGTACACACTGTTATTTCTTACTTCTTGAACTTAGTTGAGACACAATTCAGTTCCAAGGTAAAGGTGGTCAGATCAGACAACGCAAAGGAATTCAATCTTGCACCTCTGTTCAAAGAAAAAGGCATTATGCAACAACTGTCATGCGTGGAAACTCCTCAACAGAATTCGATCGTCGAGAGGAAGCACCAACATCTCTTGAATGTGGCACGGTCCTTGTATTTCCAATCCGGTATCCCTATTAAATTTTGGTCCGAATGTGTCCTCACGGCCACTTATCTAATCAATAGAACACCCTCTAAGGTCTTAGGGAATAAAAGTCCTTTTGAGTTAGTATATCAAAGACCGGTTAATTATCATTATCTGCGAGTATTTGGCTCTCTCTGTTTCAGCTCTACCTTGGCAGCTGGGCGCAGGAAGTTCGATCCAAGGGCTCGTGAATGCGCATTCCTAGGCTACCCCAATGGAGTTAAAGGGTACAAGATGATGGACTTGAACACGGGGCAGATTTTCATCTCAAGGGATGTTAGCTTTGAAGAGGCCATTTTTCCTTTCAAGCAGAAACAGGGCTGCCCTCTATCATCTGATCCCTTTCCTACTTCAGTATTGCCCAGACCCTGTCAAGACACTCCTGTACCTGAGACCCTTACTACCCTTTCCACAGATCAAACCACACCAGATCCTCTGCTGACCCCAGAAGAAGCTCCCGCACCTGCCTTAAGCCACGAGCTGCAGCCAAGCCAAACAGCTCCTAGGAGAACACAAAGACAAGCAAAGAAACCCTCCTACCTAGAAGATTACCACTGCAGCACCCTAACAAATCAGAGGGTCTTGTATCCTTTGGACAAGGTCCTAAGCTATCAAAACTTCTCAGACAGCTATCAAGCCCTGCTATGCACTGTCTCCATGACAAGAGAACCAAGGAGCTTCGCAGAAGCCTCAGGGTCAGACAAATGGATGACAGCCATGAAGGCAGAACTCTCAGCACTCGAAAACAACAGGACTTGGAGTATTGTCCCGTTGCCCACAGGAAAGAACTCCGTAGGCTGTAGATGGGTCTACAAGTTGAAGGTCAATTCCAATGGACAAATAGAAAAACACAAGGCCCGCTTGGTCGCTAAGGGTTACAACCAATTGGAGGGAATCGACTACATCGACACCTTTTCCCCGGTGGCAAAGCCCAACACTATCAAGATTCTATTGTCCCTGGCAGCCAAACTGAAGTGGTTCCTCGTACAAATGGATGTCGACAACGCCTTTTTAAATGGAGAGTTGGCCGAGGAGGTATATATGGATCTCCCACCGGGCTTCTACACCAATTATCCAAGAAAGGGACCAAATAGAATGGTTTATAAACTACAAAGATCTATCTACGGCTTGAAACAGTCCTCACGACTATGGAACAAGACATTCACAGCTTCAGTGGCAAAATTTGGCTTCACACAGACTCAATCCGATCACACTCTATTCATCAAAGGAGATGGTGATCACCTAGTCATCTTACTCGTTTATGTTGACGATATCATACTAGCCGGACCCTCATTTGCAGAAATTCAGAAGACTAAGGATTTCTTGAGTAGCTGTTTTAAGATGAAGGATCTCGGCGACCTAAAATTTTTCTTAGGAATTGAAATTGCTCGTAGCAGGGAAGGTATTTACATATCACAGAAGCATTACACGATTCAACTCCTAGAAGACACGGGTTACTTGGCTTCCAAACCATTGACCACGCCGATGAATCCTAGTGGCAAACTCACTGCTGAGGACTTGGCTTCCAAACCATTGACCCGTTCAAATACAGACGATTAGTGGGCCGCCTGCTCTACCTCACATTCACAAGGCCGGACATCGCCTTCACTGTGCACAAATTAAGCCAATACATCTCGGCGCCTCGCACCGGACACCTCGCAGCCGCACACCACCTTCTCAGGTATTTGAAAGGTTCCCCGGGTCAGGGTATACTCATGAGTTCTTCTTTGAACTTACAGATCAAAGCATTCTCCGATGCCGATTGGGCAACTTGTACAGACACCCGCAAGTCGGTCTCTGGGTATTGCACCTTCGTTGGCGATTCGCTGGTTACTTGGAAGGCCAAAAAGCAGCCCACCGTCTCAAGATCATCCACGGAGGCTGAATATAGAGCTCTCGGTTCTGTGATCAGTGAAGTTTTATGGATTCGCCAGCTACTGATCGAGCTCAAGCTCCCTGTCACGCAGGTCCCTGTTGTCTACTGTGACAATCTCTCCGCACTAAGCCTCGCCTCCAACCCGAAATTCCACGAGCGCTCCAAGCACATCGAGCTCGATTGTCACTTCATTCGTCACCATGTCCTCAGTGGTAGCATTCGGCTTTTACCTGTCCGGTCCGAACATCAAGTTGCTGATGTACTTACTAAGCCACTGACCGGCCCCTTACTGCAGCAAGCTCTATCCAAAATGGCGGTTCAGAACCTGTACCGTCCATCTTGCGGGGGGGTATTGAATACAAGGATGAGTTCTTAGCTGACGGATAGCCGTGAGCAACGACAGTGTATTAGCTAGCCACACGTCACGGCCGTGACTCCCAAGGTCAATGGCCGTGAGCAACGACAGTGTGCAGCCTTCAAGCACGTAACGGCCGTGAAGAACAGCCCATAGGCCGTGACTTAGATCAGGCATTACGTACGATCTTTTCTTGTAAAATAAAAACGTTTTCACAAGTAGCGTTTCTATTAGTAAGTCGGTTGAGTTAAGTTAACGGTCGTTTTTGTTCCCTCTTGTATATAACCTGATCATTCCAATTCAATCAATGAAATCCATTCTATTTACATCTCTGTTTCTGCAAAACATCAAACGCTCTCCGTTTAATAGTTTCTGTTGTTTTATTTAAAAAAAATATGAGATCGAACGAAGAGGGTGATATGAACGATATTTGTGTGTGTTCTTGTACTGATTTCTAAATAAAGGATATGAGGACGATACTCTCTATTTGTCTCGTACAGACAATAGTTTTACACTCACAATATAGCTCATGCAAGAGAGAGAACGACAGAGACTTGGCAAACTATTATTTTGCTCACTCACACAAATCACAGCAACGTACAATGCTATTTATAATACTACTACATGACAAATGAAGATGAAAAGTCAAAGAAATTATTTTCCTCCATCAGATATTGGCAGATTTTTCCTTCATGCGCATGTAATTTTTTTTGTTTTCTTCCTTGAGATTTTCTTCGTTGTTTTATTCGTCAAGGATTTTATGCGGGCTTCCAGATGATTTTATTTTTTATATATTTTTTTCTTTTACTTTGAGCTTATTCAACAAATTCCTCCCCTAAGCTCAAAGCCGTCCGATCTTTCATTCCGAGCGTCCACTTCAAATTCTCAAACGTATTCATTGGTAACGGCTTTGTGAAAATATCTGCAACTTGATCCGAACTTGCGACATGTACCATCTTCACTGCTCCATTTTTTACGTGCTCCCGAATAAAATGAAACCTCGCATCAATATTCTTACTTCTCTCGTGATGAACCGGATTTTTCGCCAACTCAATCGCCGACTTATTATCGACTCGAATTTCGGTTGGCTCATCTTGTTGAAGATTTAACTCGAGCAGTAAGTTCCTCAGCCAGATTGCATGACAGACACACCACGATGCTGCCACATATTCCGCTTCGCATGTTGATAGAGTCACGATCGGTTGCTTTTTCGATAACCAGGTGAATGCTGTATTCCCGAGATAAAATACGTAGCCGCCAGTACTTCTTCGATCATCAATATCTCCGCACCAGTCGCTGTCAGAATATCCGACTAATTTGCAGTCGCTTGCCTTTGGATAAAATAGTCCGAGCGATTGTGTTCCTCGGATGTATCGTAAGATCCTCTTGATTGCCTTTAGATGAGATTGTCTCGGATCTTCCATATAGCGGCTAACGACTCCAACGCTATAAGCGATATCGGGTCTCGTGCAGGTCAAATATCGCAGACTGCCTACGAGACTTCGATAGTCAGTCGCATTCACTCCTTGTCCTCCCTCAAACTTGGACAGTTTTGTTCCAAGTTCAATCGGTGTCGCTACCGGGTTGCTTTCCTCTATTTTATTTTTCTTTAATATAGCCTTCGCATACGCTTCTTGCGACACAAAGATTCCCGTGCTTCTTTGCTCGACTTCGAGACCGAGAAAATATTTCATTAGTCCCAAGTCCGTCATCTCGAATTCCTTCGTCATCGCCTTCTTGAAGTCGTTGACTATTTTCTCACTGCTTCCCATGAAAATAAGGTCATCGACATAGAGAGCGACGATGATCATTTCCTTTCCTTCTCGTTTGACGTAGAGAGCGTGCTCGAACGGACATTGCTCGAACTTGTTCTTTTTGAAATATCCGTCGATTCGAGTGTTCCATGCTCGCGGTGCTTGCTTTAGCCCGTAAAGCGCCTTTTTTAACTTCAGCACTTTGCTTTCTTCTCCTGATTTTGAATATCTTGGGGCTGGAACGTTGAAGAAAAAGGTGATAGTAAGTCGCGATGTTCGGGTAGACGAAGAAAGTTCGTGGGGCTGGAACGTTGAAGAAAACACAACGCCTGAAGAACCACTGATCGTTGCACCAATACCTGTACCGATTTCGTCTCAAGAAACTGACGAGGAGGACGAACCAAGACAGCCGAGGATGCGAAGCATGCAGGACCTGTATAGATCAACTGAACAGGTTCACCTAGTCTGCTTACTGGCCGACTCGGAACAAATTAGTTTCGAAGAAGCCATAAGAGACAAGAGATGGAAAATGGCGATGGACGAGGAAATAAAAGCGATCGAAAAGAACGACACATGGAAACTTGTGGAGTTGCCAAACGGGTATAAACTCATTGGAGTCAAATGGGTTTATAAAAAGAAGATGAATGCTCAAGGAAAAATTGAGCGTTACAAGGCGAGATTGGTGGCAAAGGGCTATCGACAACAAGCGGGAATAGATTACGACGAAGTTTTCGCTCCCGTTGCAAGAATGGAGACAATTCGTTTGCTCCTGGCTCAAGCCGCACAACTCAACTGGCCAATCTACCAGATGGACGTGAAGTCCGCTTTTCTGAACGGGGAACTTGAGGAGGAAGTCTACGTGGAGCAGCCCCCAGGATATTCAAAAAATTTGTTAGCTAATAATCTCAAAGTGGGTTCCACGAGTTGAAAAAACAAAAAGAAGAAAAGCAAAATAAAAAGAAGAGGTAAAATAAAGACAGAGGACGGTTAAGCACGCTTGAAGATCTTAGTAAAGGAAAAGACAAACTACTTTATATTTTGTTGACAAAGCAGCACTCAAACAAGAGAAAAATAAGGCTGCGCAATACAGCTTGGTGGACTGCATGAAAATCAACAAGTGTGTGCTATCTTTATCTTATCATATGTCTACGTACTCTATTATATATATGTGCATGTAAGAAAGAATTAGAGCGTGGGGAGTGAGCAGATAGATGTACGTGTTTTTGAATGGGTCACATAAAATAGTTTTTTTCCTTCATCGTTTCTTCTTGAGCACAAGCGAATGAGAGAGAGAGAGCTAAGGAAATAAAAGAGATTTCCTCCTGTTAAAAGAACCCGTTCCTCCTCACCAAATAAATATTCGTTCCTCACAGAAATAGATTGAAATACAAATCTTAAAAACAACAAAATGGTATCAGAGCCGATGGTGTTGCCAGCGCCGATGGAGCCGACAGAGCCGATGGTGCCGATGGTGTCGAAGCTGATATTATTTACCCACATGTTAATCCCGCAACTCCCCGAAAATAACTACGCAAGGTGGAGCGTCGAAATGAAAGCTTTACTAAAATCGCAAGGCGTATGGAAAATAGTCGAAGATGGATTTTCACTAGATAAGACGAAGTACACAAAGTCGCAACGGAAGACGTTGGGAGCTGCCGTCAGAGAAAATGGTCTCGCGGTCGTTCTCATCGACGAAGCGTTAGATTTTATCGGTTTCGGAGCGATAGGCGCAACGAAAAAAGCCAAGGAAGCCTGGGATCTGTTGGAGAAAGCATACAAGAAAGACGCCGATTACACCAACGAAGTTCAACCACAAAAACAGGGCGAACTTGAGACGACTAAGGAGGACGAGAAGAACGTTGAGTGCGAACCCGTAAGAGAAGAGGGAGCTCGTGTCGTGGAGAGCGAGCGTGATAAAGATCACGCTGAGCCAGTGGTGGAAAAGAGAAATGATGAACCACCACCAAAACCCGAGATAGGAAAAGAAGAAGGCAAATCATCAAAGATGAAAGCCGATGGCGATGAAGAGGAGGAAATATATCCAAAGGCCGAGGAGCCCGTGGAAGAAGAAAAGAAAAAAGAGTTCCAAACGAAGGAGAGCTCGAGAAAGAGGAGGCGGTCGAAGGAACGCCGCCACGACAACCACCTGAGAAAGTCGAGGAGATCGACGCGAAGACATCGGAAGATGCCGATGAGATGAAAAACAAGATCGCCGAATCCATGCATGCGTCGCCGGAGAAGGCTGAAGATAATGCCTACAAGGAGAACGTAAAATCTATAGAGACATACGAGACGGTGCCAAAGAAAGGTGATTATGCCAACAAAGAAATAAGAGAGAATATGACGCCCAAGCAGGCTGAAGAAGCCATGCGAGGAGAGAACCAGGAGCGCGGCGTGAAAGAGACGACCGGCGCAGCCACGACGGAAGCCCTGCGACATGTTGATCGCAAAGTCGCTAAATGGAGGACTGGAGAACCTACCGAGGCCAGCCTTAATAAAGAAGAATGCGCACACGAGAAAAAAGTACGTGAGATGGACAAGAAAGTAAAAGAATGGATCGATGCGAGAAACAATCTTGAGACTTATATGAACAACTTGAAGAAACGGATTAATGAAAGGGATAAGCTCGCCGATAAATTGAATTCGGGCGAGAAGGACGAGGTCAAGACAACGACCAAGGAGGTCCCGAAGCGGATAAGCGATAACCAAAATACGAAGGAAAAAGAGGCGATTGACGTAACCACGAAGGAGGTCTTCGAGATGCTGACGAAGCCCAATTCATCAGAGGCGAAAGATCTGGTCGCCATACCGATGAACCTTAAGTACGACAAAACCCGCAGAAAAATCACGGAGGTGCAACTTGGTAAGGAGCATAGAAAAGCCGACACTCCCATTTTTAACGACGAGATGACGAGCTTGAAAGACTACGTCACAGGGGTAAAAGAAAAATACGATGATATTAATTACATCGCTGAAGAACCGAGCCGAAGGGAAAAAGCGATCAATGAAGAAAAACTAGTGGTAAACAAGTACAACGAAATGACAAACATGGCGAGGATCACGAAGGCACTTATCGACGGCAAATGGCTAGCCGCGTCGTACGACAGAAGAAAGCGGGTAAAATTTAAACAGCGATAAAATACCCAAACACTTTGAGATTAAGGGAGGAATTTGTTAGCTAATAATCTCAAAGTGGGTTCCACGAGTTGAAAAAACAAAAAGAAGAAAAGCAAAATAAAAAGAAGAGGTAAAATAAAGACAGAGGACGGTTAAGCACGCTTGAAGATCTTAGTAAAGGAAAAGACAAACTACTTTATATTTTGTTGACAAAGCAGAACTCAAACAAGAGAAAAATAAGGCTGCGCAATACAGCTTGGTGGACTGCATGAAAATCAACAAGTGTGTGCTATCTTTATCTTATCATATGTCTACGTACTCTATTATATATATGTGCATGTAAGAAAGAATTAGAGCGTGGGGAGTGAGCAGATAGATGTACGTGTTTTTGAATGGGTCACATAAAATAGTTTTTTTCCTTCATCGTTTCTTCTTGAGCACAAGCGAATGAGAGAGAGAGAGCTAAGGAAATAAAAGAGATTTCCTCCTGTTAAAAGAACCCGTTCCTCCTCACCAAATAAATATTCGTTCCTCACAGAAATAGATTGAAATACAAATCTTAAAAACAACAAAATGGTATCAGAGCCGATGGTGTTGCCAGCGCCGATGGAGCCGACAGAGCCGATGGTGCCGATGGTGTCGAAGCTGATATTATTTACCCACATGTTAATCCCGCAACTCCCCGAAAATAACTACGCAAGGTGGAGCGTCGAAATGAAAGCTTTACTAAAATCGCAAGGCGTATGGAAAATAGTCGAAGATGGATTTTCACTAGATAAGACGAAGTACACAAAGTCGCAACGGAAGACGTTGGGAGCTGCCGTCAGAGAAAATGGTCTCGCGGTCGTTCTCATCGACGAAGCGTTAGATTTTATCGGTTTCGGAGCGATAGGCGCAACGAAAAAAGCCAAGGAAGCCTGGGATCTGTTGGAGAAAGCATACAAGAAAGACGCCGATTACACCAACGAAGTTCAACCACAAAAACAGGGCGAACTTGAGACGACTAAGGAGGACGAGAAGAACGTTGAGTGCGAACCCGTAAGAGAAGAGGGAGCTCGTGTCGTGGAGAGCGAGCGTGATAAAGATCACGCTGAGCCAGTGGTGGAAAAGAGAAATGATGAACCACCACCAAAACCCGAGATAGGAAAAGAAGAAGGCAAATCATCAAAGATGAAAGCCGATGGCGATGAAGAGGAGGAAATATATCCAAAGGCCGAGGAGCCCGTGGAAGAAGAAAAGAAAAAAAGAGTTCCAAACGAAGGAGAGCTCGAGAAAGAGGAGGCGGTCGAAGGAACGCCGCCACGACAACCACCTGAGAAAGTCGAGGAGATCGACGCGAAGACATCGGAAGATGCCGATGAGATGAAAAACAAGATCGCCGAATCCATGCATGCGTCGCCGGAGAAGGCTGAAGATAATGCCTACAAGGAGAACGTAAAATCTATAGAGACATACGAGACGGTGCCAAAGAAAGGTGATTATGCCAACAAAGAAATAAGAGAGAATATGACGCCCAAGCAGGCTGAAGAAGCCATGCGAGGAGAGAACCAGGAGCGCGGCGTGAAAGAGACGACCGGCGCAGCCACGACGGAAGCCCTGCGACATGTTGATCGCAAAGTCGCTAAATGGAGGACTGGAGAACCTACCGAGGCCAGCCTTAATAAAGAAGAATGCGCACACGAGAAAAAAGTACGTGAGATGGACAAGAAAGTAAAAGAATGGATCGATGCGAGAAACAATCTTGAGACTTATATGAACAACTTGAAGAAACGGATTAATGAAAGGGATAAGCTCGCCGATAAATTGAATTCGGGCGAGAAGGACGAGGTCAAGACAACGACCAAGGAGGTCCCGAAGCGGATAAGCGATAACCAAAATACGAAGGAAAAAGAGGCGATTGACGTAACCACGAAGGAGGTCTTCGAGATGCTGACGAAGCCCAATTCATCAGAGGCGAAAGATCTGGTCGCCATACCGATGAACCTTAAGTACGACAAAACCCGCAGAAAAATCACGGAGGTGCAACTTGGTAAGGAGCATAGAAAAGCCGACACTCCCATTTTTAACGACGAGATGACGAGCTTGAAAGACTACGTCACAGGGGTAAAAGAAAAATACGATGATATTAATTACATCGCCGAAGAACCGAGCCGAAGGGAAAAAGCGATCAATGAAGAAAAACTAGTGGTAAACAAGTACAACGAAATGACAAACATGGCGAGGATCACGAAGGCACTTATCGACGGCAAATGGCTAGCCGCGTCGTACGACAGAAGAAAGCGGGTAAAATTTAAACAGCGATAAAATACCCAAACACTTTGAGATTAAGGGAGGAATTTGTTAGCTAATAATCTCAAAGTGGGTTCCACGAGTTGAAAAAACAAAAAGAAGAAAAGCAAAATAAAAAGAAGAGGTAAAATAAAGACAGAGGACGGTTAAGCACGCTTGAAGATCTTAGTAAAGGAAAAGACAAACTACTTTATATTTTGTTGACAAAGCAGCACTCAAACAAGAGAAAAATAAGGCTGCGCAATACAGCTTGGTGGACTGCATGAAAATCAACAAGTGTGTGCTATCTTTATCTTATCATATGTCTACGTACTCTATTATATATATGTGCATGTAAGAAAGAATTAGAGCGTGGGGAGTGAGCAGATAGATGTACGTGTTTTTGAATGGGTCACATAAAATAGTTTTTTTCCTTCATCGTTTCTTCTTGAGCACAAGCGAATGAGAGAGAGAGAGCTAAGGAAATAAAAGAGATTTCCTCCTGTTAAAAGAACCCGTTCCTCCTCACCAAATAAATATTCGTTCCTCACAGAAATAGATTGAAATACAAATCTTAAAAACAACAGTTTCTTGAAGCTTAAGCAGATGAAGGTATCGGGCTCGGACAGATGGCCCGGCCCGGAAAGTTCTTGTAAGGAAAGGTGTCTGACCAACTGTTCTTGCATGGCTTACGGTTATGATTCTGCGCTCGGTTGCATGTTTTGGGGTTTTAGGTTGATCGATGTCCAGAAGTTTCCGGGCGGGTCGGGCTCGAATCTTTATATCCGTCTTGCAAAGTCTGAGCTGAGTACGTTCGCTATTCAGTTTTCTTTTCATTTCTTTTTCACTGAATATACCGTTGAGAGGATTAGGTTATTCTTCTTATTGACTATTGCAGCGTTAAGTTTGTTTTTATCTATCGCAGCTGAGGATGGTAAGAAGGATCCGAAGATTATTATGATCATCGTCGTTTTGGTCGGATCGTTGGTTGTGTCCGTTTTTTCGTTTTTTATCTGGAAAAGGCGTGTTAAGAAAACTGGTAATAACCTTTGATTCACCGTATCGTATGTATATAGGGTTTTTGGATTTATATGAGCTTTCGACGTTCATTTTTAGTCTATTATTCTTATAAGGCGCAACAGAAGTGTTTGAACGTAAGGTTCGGGCTAATTCAAATTCGTTGGAATCCTCCGCCCAAAGCGTGTTAAATCGGTTTAAGCGCGACGAGTTGCCATTGTTCGAATTCGAGGCGCTCGCAATAGCGACGTGTTATTTCTCGGATGATAACAAGTTAGGTAAAGGCGGTTTTGGCCTAGTTTACAAGGTAGTTTTTACTTACGCTCTCTCTCTCGCAATCTAAATCTTGTTTCGTGTAAAAAATGTGCTTTAGAGCGCTTGAAAACCTTCGGTCGATTACTTGCATTAGGGAACGCTGGAGAACGGTAAGGAAATAGCAGTGAAGAGGCTCTCTCAATCGTCGGGACAAGGGATGAATGAATTTACAAACGAAGTACAACTGATTTCGAAGCTTCAACACCGAAATCTCGTTAGATTATTCGGGTGTTGCGTCGAAAATACGGAGAAGATGTTGGTATACGAGTACATGCCTAACAAAAGCTTGGACTTTTTCCTCTTCGGTTAGTAATTTCATGATCATCTTGAGTTTGATACTGTGAAATTGATTCAGTTTTTCTTATTTTGTTGCTTTTTTATACGGTGTAGATCAATCGAAAGATGTCTTGGATTGGAGGAAGCGTTTCGACATTATCGAAGGTATATGTCGGGGTCTTTTGTACCTTCACCGCGATTCGAGATTGAAGATAATACACAGAGATCTGAAGCCTAGCAACATACTTCTGGACAACAATTATACGCCGAAGATCTCCGACTTTGGCATGGCTCGAATATTCGATGCCAAGATGGATCACGAAAATACTAATAAACTTGTGGGAACCTAGTAAGCTGAATATGGGTGAACACGCCAGCATTTGCCTGTAGCGTTTGTGTTATGAGCGTTTTTTGCCTCATATCTGATAGGCCAGTTTTAGTTCCCAACGTTACAGATTTCGTATCGTTTTGGTCGTTCGTTTAATTCTACCGTTAGTTATGAGTCTATGACAGAATTAGGGGCCTGTCCAGTCCGAATTTACGGGCCCTTTTGGTTCCACGTTCTTCGGCTTGGCCCGTAAAATCCGTCACAAAAATTATTACGTTTAGCGTGGACCAAAATGATACGAAATCATTAACGCTGGGATTAAAGGTGACATCTCCGCGGGGGATAAAAATGTCCCAACGGAAACCTCGGGAACAAAAACTGGCATTCTCACCATAAATATTTATATCTTGGAAAACTATTTAGTATGTTTTAATCAGTTCCCCATATATTTGGCATCTTCATTCCTATTATAGCGGTTACATGGCTCCCGAGTACGCATTGGAAGGAAGATTCTCCGAAAAGTCGGACGTATTCAGCTTCGGAGTCATGATAATAGAGATCGCCACCGGGAGAAGAAACTCGAGTTTCCACGAACAAGAAGATTCTATCAACCTTTTGGGACATGTAAGAAGTTCAAACTAGAGAAAAAAACATGTTATAAGATCAGTAGTAACAATATTTACATCTCACGAATGATGAAATAAAGGTATGGAAATTGTGGAAGGAAGGCAATGCCGCCACTTTGATAGATCCGAGGATTTCGAGCGACGCATGTCGAGCGCAAGTAATGCGATGTGTGCATATTGGTTTGTTAAGCGTCCAACAAATTCCCAAGAGTAGGCCGACGATTTCAGGTGTGCTTTCGATGCTATGTAGTGAGACGATGGAGCTTCCCAAGCCGAAGCAGCCCGGTTTTGCTATTAAACCGAACCGGGCTGGGACGGGTTTGGGTTCGGGTCTGCAGAGTCAGCAGAGTGGTTCTGTGAATAGTGTTACACTCACTGTGATTGGAGGAAGGTGATAGTACATTATGAAAAGTTTTCGTCACTGGTGTAGCACGAAATTTTTAATTTTTTTCTATGGTAATTCGCCAGTAGTTAGTCAGGTGCTTAGAGGGTCTAGCACACTTTTCTAGGCCGTATAACTATTTTTCATTTTTTTTTTATTTTTCATATTCCCAGTATCATAACTAGTATTGTCAAAACGGGCCTGAGCCCGCGGACCGACCCGCCCCGCCAAAGTGGCAGGGTGGGCTCTGAAATTTTAGGCCCGCATGGGCGGGCAAGCCCACGCGGGCTGCGGGCTTTGGCGGGGCGGGCCGCGGGTAGGCCCGCCCAAAAATAAAAAAAATATATATTATTATACTATATAATAGATTTACTAATAAATTATATTGATTTTTATGTTCTTGAATTATGATTTATACTTTATAACATAAAAAAATTAATATTAAAGAAGTTGATTAATAGATATATTTTCAGTTTAAAATATTCATTGTTATATTTTTTTCCAATTTTTTGTTATTTTTTTATTTTCTAAAACTGGCGGGCTTCAGGGCCACCCGCCTACAGGCGGGGCGGGCCTTCATTTTACAGGCCCGCCAGTAGGCGGGCTTGTCCGCCCCCGCCCCACCTATGGCGGGTTACGGGCTGACCCGTTTTGACAGTACTAATGATAACGTATTAGAGTTACCAAAATATTCCATCTATACTCTTATATAAAGAGAAGAGTATATGGTGTTTAAAAATTGTCAAAATTGGTATGTCAAATATAGTGCTCTAACAATTTTACCCCTACTATTTTAGTTTATTACAACTTTATTCTTAGTTTAAAGTTTATTTTTGAAATAACTTAATTAATACTACAGATGTTCAAAATATAAAATAATTTGATATATTTGCACATGACATGTGCTAAACATAAATGAGGGTTCCAACAATGCAACATTAGTACAAACAATACTCTTCTTTTTGTATTTATCATGTTTTTTTTTCAAAACAAATTGAAACCATTAACCGCCAACATCCCATTAACCACCCGCCTTCTAGGCCATATTTAGACTTGATGAAAATATCTGGAAGTCCAAGTAAAAGGAAAATATGAATATTCAGTTAGGGTTGTGAATGAACGAGCTTGTCGATCTTTCTAATTTCGAGCTCGATATCATCGCACATAAGCTTTATGCAAAATAAAATAAAATGAAAAAGAATAAAAAAAAAGTAAAACTCACGAGCTGCGAGCGAGCTTGTCACGAGCGAGCTTGATTGTGACGAGCCCAAGCCGAGCTTCAGTCAAGTTGGCTCGACTCATCTTTCACCACATTTTCAGTTACGTAATTCGGAAATAACTATTCCAAAATATCGATCTAATTATAAATTTGAGTCGGCGACGATACTACTTGCGAATTCGAATTTTATTTTAATATTTACATATAATGAATCTCTTGGTTTATATAATTCGAGAATCCCTTGTTCGCCGATTTCCGATTAGTTGAACGGTATTTTTTTTATTTTTAAATTTTTTTACATGCGAGTGAACCTTACCTGTTTTTATCCATCCTATTTTTTCTGGCTTATAAATATAAAAACCAATTATGATTGATTTCTACATGTTTGGTACCGGAGCGGATTGTTTGGGATAAAAACTGGCCTGATTCCCTTGTATAGTAATAGAAGCCAATTATTGGGATATCAAACTTATTCCCACATCATTATATCAAAATGAGTGTGCTTCGTATATAAATTTGTGGGTTATGTCTATTGCTAATTGATTTTAGAGTGGAATCACGTATGACTTCCGAGTTAGGACTAGAGGTAATAAGAAATCACGGCACGAATATCATATAATAGAATCGATCATAATAACTAACATATCTGGATACGGAAGACACGTAATATTACGAATAATAAAACTATGTCAAACAATAATATTTCTCACGCGATGCATGAGATCGGGACTAAGCCTAAACATCAAAACGCAAAACTCCATTGGATTCAAGCAACCATCTCCATCGGAATCTCCTTCGGTGATCATGCACTTTGCTTCTTCGTCGCTCAAATCGCCCAAACCAAAAGCGCTCGAATTAGTCTTTAGACTCTCCAATGTGATCAAACCTCTCTCTCTATCCATAAGCATATTAAACCCTTTGCACAGTTCCTTCATAAAACCTTCTGCTCCGAGCTTCTCCATCATCTGTGGAAAATAATCCTCGAATTCAAATACAACCTTGTTTGTTTTCGCCATTATCTAATATAATATATTGTCTATTGTATGTGCAATATCGAAGGATATGTAATGTAAAATGGTAGTAGTCTATATATATAATATCGAAGGAATCAATGCTTAACAAGCTGTCAGGACAAAGAAACTTCGCCTGCAATGAGTTTTGAGAAGTGAGCCGTTTATGACAAGTTCAGCCAACAATATTATTACAGGACAGTTCACAATGGATCGATTCTTTTATAATATCTTATTAATTACATGGATCGGTTTCTTCATCGCAACTTCATGGAAGGTTCAGTATACGACCACAGCGAACGAGCGTCGTGCATGCATTTTCTTTGTCAGAAATAGTTAATTGCTTATAATGGAAGTTAATAATATACTTCATAGCCGCTTTCTGGCCGTTGCTTCTTTCGGAAGTTCACATTAATGCGCGGGGAAATTGAGATAAGTTTCGCAGAAGTTGCTGTAGAAACTGAAATACAATAAAATGACATCATATTTTACAGGTTTTTGTCGGCCCGCTTAAATGATGGGCAAGGTCGTCGGCCCAGGCTCATTTAAAACTCCAGCAGCCAAGTATTTTCTTTAATAAAATCATGTCGTCATTATTTTCTTTAATAATGACATTTAAAATTATTTTTTGCTTTCATACAAATTCCATATATATATTTAAATGTAGTTTTCTTGTGGTGTTGACAGTGTCATGTCTATTAATTTATTTTATTTTAATTGTTTCTTAAGACGTTGATAAAACCACCCCACTTTCTAAAAAAACTAAACAACCCATGTTTTATCAAAAATCGATTCTTTAATTAGTTAATTAAAAATGGTTAATTAAGTTGTATAATCGATTTCAAATATTTATCTTGACACGATTTAAAATAATTATAGATAATTATGACCCGTGCAATGCACGCCAAAAAACTAGTAAAAACAAAATCGAATGTTCCACAAGTTTGGCCGCATCACATGCGTTGGAGCAAGTTCCGATTATCGCCTAATAAGATGCTCTGGTCTTTTAAGTCTTGATTAGTTATGTATATTGTGTTGTTATAAAATTGCTACGTCGGCAAACCTAGTAATTTATATTGACAATAAAACAAATTAGGATTTATCAAAATTTTAGATCTTGGAGAATAATACGAGTATAAAATTACGTCATAAGATCCACATGGAAAGCCGACGATGTCCTCTTTATTTCAATAATATCTGACTTAGGTGGAAGATGGTGAGTGTCTGCTTGTAGGAATCATACAAACAGAGATGATGATATGATAATAACTCGTGGTAATTAATATTAAACATATCCCTAATCTTATACTATAAATCTTGTTAGCATATATAAGATCAACCACAATTATCAGCTTTAGCGGAATATTATCAATTATTATACAACTTATCATTCACTTTTTATACTATATTTGCTATCTTGTGTTTACATGACAATGGACATGGCCCAGAAGTTGTTCTCTTCATTTGGCCAACACTGCATTACTCTCAAGTTTCCTTCTTAATTCCATCTTTTTGCTTCTCACAAAATACCAAGAAAGAAAAATAAAATCACAATAATAATTACAAAATGAGCTGCTTTTAGTTTCCATCTAGGCTTGACCAACATAATTCTAACTTTATTTAACTGAAACTCTGTCCAAATTTAGTTGTCCAAAGATCAGCAGTAGTTTCAGCAGCTATAGGGAAGGTGCTTGAAATTGGCACAAGGCAAAGGCCACTGCTTTTTATGCCTACTATTTGATCATTAACCTGCAAAATATTATGCAACAATAATAATGTTTCTACACACACCAATATATGTGATGCATGGGATTTCTCTAGACATGAACTCAATTATGTATTGTATGAACGTAGTGGTAATGATCATAAGTAACAAGAGTTTAATATTTTATAGGGACCTACCTGTCTATGAGATTGCAGCCTAGGAGAACCATTTTTCAAGTAAGGCGCACTCAATGCCTACAAGCATATATATGTTCACACCAGAAAGTCAAATGTGCGTTGACTAATATTTCTTGAGAGAAAAAAAAAATCAATCTAAGGATATGACTTGTAATAAGTGGAGAGTTTACCTTGACTTGATCGTGAAGGAACTTGATGTACTCGATAGCTTCCTGAAGAACTGATGCAGTATCAGTCTGGAAATTAGAGAGTAATAAGCTTCCCCGTCAAAAAAATTAATTATGGATGATCATATTATTTCTATGAGAATATGAATGTTATATAACCTTTCCAAAAGGCGAAACCAATTGCTGCAGCTTAGTTACTCTGTCCCCCAGTTTCTCTTTACGAACCTGTTAATAAATTGAAAAGATAGACGAAACAGTTTTCTTATTACAACAGAAAGAACCTCAAAAAGTAGTAGTAACTTTGATCTATTATGTTACCTTAAAAGTTGGTAATGGCGATGGTGTTTCACCTCTAGGCCTCTTTGTTGCAGGAGAAGTTTGTTCATTTCCTGCTTTCTTTGCAACTAATCCAAACTCCTTTGATTCTTCATTCTGAGACAACTCTAATGTCAATCACACTCTTCAACAACATACAAATAAATAGATTGTAAATAAACATGTTTTATGGCCAAACCGATCCTTTACCTACCTTTATCCTTAAGCTATGTCGATTTGCTTCCATTTTACCGCAGTGAGATGATAGTAATAATGTCTGAGGTTGTTGCATCGAAAGCATTTTGTATCTCGGACAAACAAAGTTCCTCATTTCATGATTCTCTAACTGCTTTTGAGAATCTGTGTCGAACAACGATGCTGGGCTTTGGCAAGTGTTATGAACAATTTGAGGGCAATTCACAATACTCATCTGCTCCCAATAGCTGATAGTAGGAGGGAACGTTGATTCTTGCGGTAATAATATAATGTCAGAAAAGTTCTCCTCATCAGTTCTTTCTTCGTTGCTAGAGCTGCGCAACAAGGCGAGAAAGAAAAATCATGGGATCCACACATAGAAACTGCAATAGTAATTGACAACTAGAATACCAAAACAAATAACTTACATCACATTTTGGTGCCATTCATGATAAGAACTCGAGCCTTCTACTAAACCTTTAACTAAGTTTCCATTATCTGAGACGGTGGAGTCATCATCGCTTGAAGCTGAAGTGGCGTTTATGTCGTTTACGAGCAGTTCTTGGTTGTAATAATTAGTAGTAGGCCAGCAATTCGAAATCGAACCGAAGAAATCTCTGGGCATGTTCCATGCGTTAGTTCCTTCAAAGATCCCACCTTGAAATTCATCTGCCATATCACTTTTAGACATCAGTGTAGTTTTGATTCTTTGTTATTCTCTTATTTCTTGTTGTGATAAGTTAGCTTGTTGAGATATTTAAGAAAAGATTGCAAGTCTTTGAGTTGAGTTCCTAAGTCTTGTGTGATGCTGTTATATATATTTTGTATATGGGTGGTATTCATTGATGGCTTACGTAGGATATTGCATTGTACAAAATGTGACAGGTGAATTAATTAGAATCTACTATTAGCTGTTAACACTCTTGTTGACCTTTAACTGTTAGATTTTTGTAATAAAAACTACGAAAATAGTGAAAAAATAAAAGAAAAGGTTAAAGAAATAGAAGAATGATGAATGAATCACGACTAGGGGTGTAAGGAATCGAGCGAACTCAGCTCGTTTTTTGGGCTCGAGCTCGTCGAACTTTCTGTTCAGAGCTTGAGCTCAGTTACCCCTTGATGAGTTCGAGCCTTTTTAAAAAAATATTTAAAAATTAATAAAATATTAATAACTTATTAAAAATAATAAATAGTTGTAAATAAAAAAATTCGCGATCATGTTTGCTAGTTTTCGAGCTCTTATGTGAGTTCAAGTTGGGGGACGATCTGGTGACTCAGCTGCTTATTATACGATCGAGTATAATTAAATATGCCATTTTGCTTATTAAGGAAAGGGATGTGACACGTTGATTGGTTCGCGAATACACATATAGGACGAATAATAATACTCTGTACTTATGACTTTATTTCGGTTGATGAAACCCTACGGCGGAAATTATATATCGTAGCGAAGAACCGGAATTTTAGTGACTATTTGCTTATTAACTTTACGTTCACGAATCATTATCTATCTTTTTCTAGTAATTGCGTGTTTAATCTGGTTTCAAATAATAACTAATATACTACTATTATGGTCAATGAACGTTTCGAAGACTTTTTTAATTAGTTAAGCAATATGTAACATTTATGATAATAGTTCGTAATTAATTACTTTAGCATTCTCAAGATTTCGTTTAATTACTTTGTTAAAATATAAACCTATTTAGATATAATAGTTAAAATAATGCTCAAGTAATTTAATCAAACGAATGAACTTTTCCTTTCCCTCGTGCTATTTTTCAGATAAGATAAAATACTTCCCCCGCAACTCTAAACGCGTTGACGCTTAATTGTATGAGTTGAAAACTTCCAGTAATAATATCTTATGATATCTAGATAGAAAATATTTAGATTGATAAATGGCATATGGGTACATATATATTATATTTTACTGCTTCATGACACGAGACATTCCACCTTTCTCTTACAATGACAAACCTTGTATTGACCTTGCCCTCTGTCTACATATTATATATATGTGTGTTTGAATGATAAAATGTCTTTACTTTTGGATTGGCTAGTTAATTAATTCTATTATCAAACATTTTAATTTCGTCTTCCCCGTCTTTTAAAACAATCCTAGTTAACATAGAATGAGTTAGCCAAGTGGAAGTGGTTCGTCATTTTTGTGGGGAAACTAAGACCATGTAGTATATATAAAACGGGTCAATTTCGGGTCCCACACGAATTCACGCGCAATGTGAATGAAGACATCATAGTCAATTGTCTCAAGTTACCTCTTCGTACGAAATCTTCGATGTTACTTTTCATGGTAAATATTACAGACGGCGGCTAATCTTCTTTGTAGGAGTATATTAGCAAGGCTTCATAGGGAATAAATGAGTGGATTGTGATATAGAATATTGAATAGAACCGAATATGTGCACTATCTCGAGCTTTTATCGTGACTTTGAACTCCACTGATAATATATGCAATTTTATTTTTATTTAATTTTGCCAAAATGTTAGGAATTTTGGCGAGTTCTGTGGATACTCCAAACATGTTCTATCCATCTTAAATTAATATACGGGTTTACCATATACTTCACAAATAATAAATATCGATCGACTCTTGCATAATAGGAATTGATATAGGTTACATATATTGAAAAGGTAGAAATACATAAATGCGATGTATGTAGAAAATTTAGGAGAAAAATCTGGTTGGCAAGTCAACCATAAAAACTGGTTAACGAAGTATACAAGGTCCGTGAGGAATAAAATATATGTCGTTTCTGAAAATGAAATAATAAACAAATAATCAGTTTCCACATGCTTCTAGAGTTGGGTTGAAAAATTTATCTTTATATTATATGATAAACTAATAACAAAAGGGCCACAAGGAATACTGAATATTATCTAATTTTATATATACTATTTACTTGTACTTGCGACACGTGTTCATTTTCATTATATTAAACAAATAAAAAATAACAAAAAGAATGAAAAAACCGCGACTAACAAAGTGAAAAAGACTTCATTTTCTTGTTAAACAATTTAACTTATATTTTTATTGTCATACAAAAATGTCATGTTAATTACACATATTTTACACCCGTCAAATACACGGCACGGACACAAAACTAGTATATATATATATATAGGTATATATATGAAATAATATTAAAATAAATGGAGCCCACTCGTGCCTTTAGGTCCGACCTAATATATTTCTAGAAGCAATATGTATATTAATTTAATATGTTGTGTACACGCACTTTGTAGATGACAAAAAATTATAATTTAAGATCAAATTTACATACTTCCAGGATTTTAAGGAATATATCTTTATGTTAGACAAAATTGTTAATTTGTTGGATTACAAGATTTAGCAATCTAGTTTTGATGGACACAAAACTTATTATTGTGTTACTAACATATTTGGTTAAGTGTGTAGATGAGCTCGGTTCGAAAAACAGATATCAAATATGAGCTCAGGCGAAAAACCGGGTCGGTCAACTGCTGGTCAACGCTGGTCAATCGTCGGTCAACCCGGTCTCAGTCTGGTCAGACTGGACTGGACCGGTCCGGTCTCTATCTGGACTGATCCGGTCGCAAACTGACAGGCCGGTCTCAGACTGGACTGGTTCGGTCAATGACGGGTCCGGTCAATGACTGGATTGACCGGTCTCGGTCTGGACTGGTCCGATCAATGACTGGATTGACATGTCAACTGTTGACTGGTGTACAAGCCTTCTACTGCACCAGAGGTACAAGCAGATAAGCTGACAGCTTTGACCAAAGTCAACAAAGGCTCCCAACGGCTATATTAATGAGTCGAACGACTATATTAAGGTGAAGGAGCTATAAATACAACAGAAAAGGGCAGAAACAACTAAGGATCCCAGAGCAAACATATACACATTCAAAGAGAGATCCAAGAGAGAAAAACAAGAGAAAAGGGCAAAGAAGAAAATCAAGAGAGTTCTTCCAAGTGTGTGGGTTACAAAAGTTAGAGAGCTACAACGTTCAAACCCACACCCCTCACTCACATATTAGAGAGATGAGCGTAAATAGACTTGTTGAGTGAGACTCTTAACACATAGACAATAAACAAGTGTATGTAGTATTCGCACCGAGACAAGAAAGAATGGTGTCGTCTTAGCTTAGAGACGTAAAAGATCAAAGCGTGTTGTGAGGTTGTGGCCTACAACGTTGTGGTGACTAGGAGTTTAGTTAGCGGGTATAGCCGGGGGGTTATACGTGTGAGTCTAGCTATGTAGGTTATACGACGGGGGTTGTATCGAAACCAAATCTTCTAGTATAGCCTTCCTTGCGGGGAAGTGGGAGACGTAGGAGTATTTAGACTCCGAACTTCCATAACAAATATCGTGTCTCTTCTCCTACAAACCGGAACCAGACTCACTCCAAGTACCCACACTCAATGTGTTCGACAAAATGCCTCAACCACCTCCATACACCAAAATCGGACCAAATCACCCACATACACAAACGACCACACATAGTTCACAATCAAAGCCCATAGTATTCCGCACTTGGCCTTGATTGAGGATTAGGAACCGATTTCACTCTCTAACCGGATGTGAAACCCACTAATGAGCGAAAAATGGTGACCGGTGTTATTCACCTCCCCCTTCTAACACCCGGTCCACGATGCGGAATATTTTGTAATGATGTGGCTGACAACTAGGGTTGTCAACGGGGCGGGTTCGGGGCGGGGATCCAATCCCCGTCCCCGTCCCCGCGAGACACACGGGGATTCCCCGCCCCGTCTTAATTTTATTTAGAAGAATCTAATTTATATTATTTTAATATATTTAAACAATATTTTAATATTATTTCTATTATTTACCACTATATTTTATTATTATTTATATCGTTTAAATAATATTTTAATCATATTTATACTATTTTAATATTATCAAAAGTATATTTTATATTATTTATCTTATAATAATATTAATTGAATATAATATATATTATTTTAATAATCGGGGCGGGACGGGGAACGGGGCGGGGATATCCGCGGGGAAAATTTTCCCCCGTCCCCGCCCCGCGGGGGTAGAATTGCGGGGATTCCCCGCCCCGTTCCCGGCGATCCCCGCGGGGACGGGGAATCCCCCCCTTGACAACCCTACTGACAACATTGAATATTCTTTTAGAAATCTTAGGAGAAATTCGAGTAATAGAACTAAGTCCCGAATAGAGTTGATTTTCGGCTAGGAACCTTAGAAATTTCGGTAAATAGCCTAACTTCAATATTCGGGTGACATTTAAATGTGGGTGAGATAGAAAATTCGGGTGATACCTTAGAAATCTCGGCGAAAATATCTTGGAATATGAAATTGATTTTCGGGCGATTGTAATTCAAGTAAAAATCAAAATTCGAATGATTTCCAACTTTCGGGTAAGTATTTTCGTCAAGCAAGTGATTTTCGGACAAAACTTTGAATTAATTTTTGGGTAGGTCTTTGTTTTGAACTTTCGGCGAAATAGGTTAAACCTTGAAACCAATTTTCGGTCAAACATAACTTAATTATAGTTCAAAATTCGGGTGACCTTAGTATAGAAATTTCGGGTGACAGTTGACTTTCAGGTCAAAGAAATAGAGATTTATAATTTATATCAAACGAAACCTTACTTAACTTGGGAGGTAAAGATTTAAGCTTAGTCATCTAGTTGTCGTTTCACACCACTTTCCAGGCCTTGCAAGTATATCTAGTATAATATGAAATAAACCCTCACTTGGCATACGAAAGAAAAACCAAGGAGAAGAAGAGGTAAAGAAAATTTAGCCAACATAAGCAACCTTTAGCAAGCCAAATTTTGGAAATAAGTAAGGTAGAAATTTTGTTTGCAACATGTAAATTCAGTAATGTGTATGCTTATGCAACTCATAAAAATATTTCAGGTGTAACATATGATCGAAAACCCTTATATTTGGGGTTAAACTAGTAATAACATTCTTTGCTTAGGTTTGTGCATGTATAAGTATAAAAATTCATGGAAAACGAAGCAAGTCCTGTTAGAGGAACTAATTTTCGGATAGATGAGTTGTTTTTCAAGGTATGATAACTTTCGGGTAGACGAATCTTTAAGGGTTTGAAGTTTTCGGGTAGTCATTTAGGTAATATTCGGGTAGATGATTAGCAATTTCCGATAGTTGGTAGATTTTCGAATGTTCAAAATAATTTTCGGGAAACTAGTTTTTTTGAAGCGATGAAACTTTAGAAATTTCGGACATAGACTTGGTTAGAATGATTTTCGGATAATATGCTTATATCATTTTCGGGTATAAATTGAATTACAATTTTCGGGCGAAAAAACACTCGGCGAATTTTAGGAATTTCGAACATAGCAATTTTCGGGTGAACTTGAAATTCAGGTGTTGATCATATGAAATTCGGGTAGACTAGGGTTGGGGGCGGGGGCGGGGGCGGGGGCGGGGACCTAATCCCCGTCCCCGCCCCGCGAGGCTTTCGGGGACAAAATTGTCCCGTCCCCGTCCCTGCCGGATCCCCACGGGGATCGGATTCCCTGCGGGGATTAAATTTCTTAATAAAATTAATATTTTAAATATAATATATAAATTTAATTATATTTTCGTTATAAATTTTATATAAATTATAGTTTTATATATTATTTGTATTAATTTAATATTATTTAATCTATATTTAATATTATTTTAATATAATTTAAATTATAATTTAATATTATATATGTTATAATATGTATATATAGAAGGCGGGGCGGGGCGGGGATCCCCGCGGGGAAAAATCTTTCCCCATCCCCGCCCCGCGGGGATAAAAACTCGGGGATTCCCCGCCCCGTTCGGGGCGGATTCCCGCGGGGACGGGGAATCCCCGCCCCACTGCCATCCCTAGGGTAGATCCTGATTAATTTTCGGGTGTAATTAATTTATAACTTTCGGGTATACAAATTAGTCGTGCTTAAATTTCATGGTGATGGATTTGTAATTTTCGGGTCCTTAAATTGAATTCGACCGCTGAAATTCGCCAAGCAGTATTAGAGGTAAGAGCGTTGACCGAAATTTGGGTCCTATCCGAATTTTGACTGCAAATCAATTTTAAGTGAATTTTGAATATTATTTTCGGACATGAAGTATTTTTTTAGCAATATATTACTTTCAAATTGAATCAATTTCGACAATCATCAAATTTAGATAGTATACTGATCTTATAATATCTTTGTATTCAAGGGACCGAATATTAGGAGATCCATCATACAATTAGCAAATAACCTAAGGACGACAAGTAAGTGGGAATTCCACTACAACACATAAACTAAGTTATGTGTATTTGTTTTTCGTGACTATCTGTTGCGATGATATTACGTGAATTATCAGTTATACGTGATGGCATGGTTAGTATTTTGTACTGTTCACGTAAGCATAATCACGTGCATGCGCGATTTACTTAAGAATCATGAGATGAGAGCATGCACCGTACGTGCTCGCCTGAGAGCAATAGATATTTTTCGATATTGGCATCTGATGTCAACTCATAGTTGAGACAGAGCAACTTCTACGTCACCATGATGGCAATCTACGTCGTCGATTATGTTTACATGAATAAGGAAGATGTTCGACCCAAGAAGGTGGCGACCTAGCTATGCTGGTGTAGGGCTACCTGGCGTGCAGCACTGCCATAGTAGCGGGAATGGGCGACCTAGGGGGAAAACCTGGTGTAAGCCTAGCCAGCGTTGGCTACCAGCGTAGACTACAGCATGATAGAGGGGCGACCTGGGGAAAACCCTGGTGTAGGCCTAGCCGGTGTGGGCCACTATCATATTCATCCATATTGGATATGAGCTCATTATGGTGCGTAGCAAGTTATCTGAGAGCCCCGAGTGAAATAAGAACGAAGTTATGATACAAGAATTAGAAAGCATTGGCGAGGATGCCTTTGCGAGTTTTGGCACGTGCACGACATGTTTCCACTTACTGAGCTTTATAGCCCATCTCATGTTTTATGTGTTGTAGGTGCGCACGATCACGGTACGTGATCTCTTCGATGGTAAGGTTAACCTTTTGAAGCTTGGGGGACTTTTGAGGGTGGTGTGTACATGGATGCAACCTATGTGGCGGGCGTTAGAGTTTATTTTGCTGTGCTAGTGTACACCTCCTACGTAGATAGGATCCAAATTATAATTTTGTCTTGTACAGGATAATTTCCTTTATATAAAAGGAAAAAGAGATTATATGCATTTTCACATACTATACATTCTATATTGTCGATAGTCACGTAAGTTAGTACTCGGAATGGGTAGTGGATGGCGGGGCACCACAGTTGTTGCCTTGAGAAATGAGTATGGATGTATTCGATCACCTCCGTTGTAAAAGCAGTCAAGTCCCGATTTGGATCTTTTTTGAATAAGTTCATGTATTTCTTTGCTAGCCATGAGCGGACTTTTATTATTGAATGTTGCATGTGTGATTATTCTCATAGGAACGAATATGAAAACATCTATCGCCCTCCATTTTCAATCCAAGCACCATCCAACTACAACCCTCACTAGTACAGTATGGAGTCTGATTTCGTCATTCTTCACAAGCCTTATATGCCTTTGCTATATAACTGCCAGCGACTGAATAGCCAATTTCATCTATTGTTTATTACGAAAAATATTCCCAATTATCGGTTGCGGATTGTATACAGATTCTGGCCTAAACACTGTGAATTTTGACGTCTCCGCATCATCATCTTCATTTGAGCCTCTTTCAACATCAAGTTCATCTTCACTCCCATTCAATGTAGGTTCATCAACATCGACTTCATGATCTTCATCAGATGCTAAGTTTCTAACATCAGCCCTCGCCTTCCCCTTCAATTTCTGTTGTGAACGTTTCTTACCTCTATCATCTGCCACACGATCAGGGGCATCGACAGCATCACCTACTTCCCCATCCAATCTATACTCATATTCTGAGTCGGTATCAACAAATTCAGAGTTCTCATCTGCACTCCAAGCGTACGCACTTTCATCTTCTCCATCGACAACACACATCTCAATTTCTAATCGACGCAAGATTTTGAATCGCATCGCTAAGTGTTGTGTCTTGTTTTAACACGAAAACGACGTCACTTTTCTTTAGCAGCAATGTATACTCAACACCAGAGTATAAGTACTCGCCGAATTTCTTAATGGCGCCAATCGTTAAATGAGACGATTGCACATGATCAAATTTTATATAAACTGCGATCCAGACAATCTCTTCCCTCAAATCGACCTCCATAGTGACACAAGACAGTCACTTGACCAGCGTTCGGTTCTGCGTAAACCACACGAATTGACAGTCTCAATTTGAAATATTAAAAATAAACTTACATATGAAATATTAGATACAAAATCAAAGCTTACCATAATCAGGAGGAGGTAGAGAATGATCTTCAACAACTCGAGCATCGGCGTTACCCATCTATGCGCTCTGAAATCGCTGATGATCAGAACCCATAGTGGTGAAACAATGATGGGTTGCAATACTGTGAGGGGAATTTAATTAATATGCCAATACAAAGATATTATTGTTATGGTATTTCCCTTTTAAAAAAGATATTATTTTACCATAATGTGCACGTGAGGGATGATGGTGCTAGCTGATGACGTGTTTCAATTTTTTACTAGATGGGCTGCCATCTCAGCACCGATAATTGACTAGGATAAAATTTGGCTGGAGAATTTTAAAAGGACTGTTTATAATAAAGAGTATAAATATATCGGACTAATTTTGGACGGGAATAAGCTAAAGGGCGAAAACCGATTTTTGTGAAAGTTACATGATTAAATTATTGGTTACTCCTAATACTAGACATTATACCAACTTGTCGAGATTATACCAACATAATTGAGGATTATACCAATTTGTTAGCGTTATTATACCAACAAATAGATAACATTATTTTGTTGGTATAATTAGCGAAACATTGGTATAATAATCAAAATAGTTGGTCTATTGTCCAATTTTGCAGTATAAATTAGAATAATGTTATGTATTGGTCTAATGACGGAAACAGATGGTATAATTTCTACAATTTCTGATATACTAGCAAACTCAGTTGATATAATATCTAATTTGGCGGTATAAAATTATAATAACGTTGATATAATAACGGAAACAAATGGTATAATTTCTATAGTTTCTGTTATAAATTTCAATTTTGTTTGTATAATATCGAGTTTTGTTGGTATAATTCATGCGATAATAGTTGTTCGGCTTTTCTGAACATGTGAAAAGAGGTATTTTTGTCTTTTCAACGTTGAAAATATCATTTTAGGTACTCAAGACGAATAAATTTCTCAAAATTGAAAGGGTAGTGAAAGGGAATTTCCCCTTTAATAAAAAACGAAACGAAGTTGGTTGATTTCCCACTTTCACATGATCGAATTCTCTCAGCTTCAAATAACAGAAAAGAAAAAGAAAAGAAAATTATATCGTCGTCTTCTTCGAGAAATAATGGAATATTCGTGGCAGTCGTCGTTGGCTATAACCACTGGTGATACGATGGAAGAAGAAGAAAACCTGCCGGGACAAGCAGTCACCTTTGCTGATAAAACTACAGGTGTGTATATATATATATATATATATGGTCGACATTCTATTCACTCTTTCTTTAAAAATTACAGAGCATGTATATGCATTCTTTATGAATGACGAAATGCTTCTTCGTTGATTATTTTCTGTTGATTTCGATTCTTAGGAACACAATATCTGAAGAATGTAACGACGAGGCAATACAAGGTTTGTTACGGATTATCCAAGTTTGCCCATGGAGTTCTTGACATTGCTACCAATAATTTCAGCGACTTCATAAAAGAGAGTTGCAACGGATTTCTGTACAAGGGTACCATATATTGTCCTAAACAGCTGGTCAGTCGTAGTAGTAATCTCAGATAATTATATTACTGTTGAGTTTGATTGAAAAGTCTTCAGGAATTTCACTAACAGACATTCTTTTCCTTGACCACTTAAAAGGAGATAGCTGTCAAGCTTCTGCTAAATCGTGGAGAAAACGTCCAACAAGGATATTCAGGGGAAGTATTAGCAAGGTTGGCTCACGATATTGGCCGTGCAAATCACCCTAACATCGCGAAGTTTGTGGGATACTGCAATGATCATCCTGCGAATCATCAATTTCTTGTCTATGAATATGTTTCTACCCCTTTATTCTCCTACCTTCATGGTACATAAAATCATTCACACCATGCATATATATAATACATTCTTGACACAGCAGTAAAAGTATGAAAGAATGCTTTCAGATTCACCCAAGAGGAGACCACTAGACTGGGAAACAAGGATGAAAATAGCATATGGAGTGGCCAAAGCGTTAGACTACCTTCACAACACAATGATGCCTAGAGTCGTCTACCGAGACCTTGATTCACAGAACATATTACTCGACGAAAAGAAGGGATTCCATCCTAAGCTCTCAGGGTTAGGGATGAGGCAGTTTTTGCACACTGATAACAGTGCTGGTGCTGAGATCTCATCATCAGTCGAATACGATATGTACTGCTTCGGTGCAATATTGGTGGAATTGCTGACTGGGAAAGAGCAACATGACAAGAATCTTGGTTCCAACCCTTTGCTTCTTGATTGGGTATCTATCTATCTATCTATCCATCTATATCTATATATGTCATATGCATGAATCATCATAACTGAGAAGCCTAATATATCTATCAGTAAAAGCCATCTTATGAATCATATTTTGCAGGTGATGGCGAGGTGGAAGCATCCTGAACTTAAGAAGGAGATACAAGATTCAGCTTTGAGAGTTGAGGCTTTTAAGTTTGGGCAAGCTATAGAATTAGCAATGGTGTGCACTAGTGCACGTATGAATAAGTTGCCTGATATGACAAGTGTGATCGAGTACATGGAGTACATGATGGGTATGAAGACCTTTGAAGACTAATCAAAAACTGTGAAAGTGTATGTAGGCGTAGTATTACGAGTTTTAACAATTTGTATGCATTACTACTACTGTTTTTCGATCAACTTTCTTTGAAAGGTGTATGCAGCTGAGGTTGAGCTCTGTGTTTTCTTGCCATTTCTTCTCATTCAATGGCTAAAGACATACATGACATGATTATCTTTTATTCGCTTGAGTGAAGTTAACTAATTAATTCACATTGAAAAATGTGCATCTGTGACTAAAAATGTGATCTTTACTTTAAGGTAATGAATTAGACTATTGGAGATGGAGCAAGTTAAAAGTTGGCCGGGGCTGGACTATATCATGTTTACATTACATGGGCCTAAACGTGAAGTAGGCTCGGTGAGCTTTAATATTTTCTCTCGATCTTTTCTTTGTTGCTTTGTTACCCCAAAAAAATTATAATGTATGATTAAAGTTACATAGTTCAAAAATATTTTCATCTTTTAGATTGGAAATGTTAAGTGTTTATCCACAAAAGGTGTACCGTGATTAATTTATACTACCACTATATGGAAAGAAATTAGGTTTTGGTATCTCTTCTCCAACATAATAAAAGTCGGAATTCTCTAGTTCATGTGTAATATTTCGTATCCATGTGTCTGCCAACATGAAATGCTGTTGAGTACGACTTTTGACGGTCCGAATTTCTTCCTAAGAATTGATCTAATCTCACAATTTATTTCATGATCCAGATTCGAACAGAAAACAAGTTCACTTGATGGCAACTTTGAGAAAGAAACTCCCTTCCAAGTGAAATTATTATAAAAATCTTGGCAACTTTATTTCGTCTAATCTCCTGATCTTATATTGGACCTCAATTACGGAGGGCCGATATTTTAAATGCTTGGCCTTGGGGCCCAAAATGGCAAATACATTCCACGTATTGATATTTGTAATCTTGCATATCCGCGTAAGAACTATCTTCTATACTTGAGGTTCAAAAATTCAAATTTTACAAAGCTCGTGATTTTTATATTGGCTTTCAAATAAAAAGTAGGGCTTTTGAAAATAAAAATTGAAGATGTTGATCACAAATTTTTGGAACGTGATTCACGAATATGTCTACAAATTTGAGGATATCGTCCTAACCAACAAGAAGAGGTATACTGAACTTATTTGAATCTAAAACGGGTATACCGGCCCTTCTTCAAGAATATCCCTTAAATAAAAATGTTTAGTGTTTGATGCCAAACCCAAATCACACATTGAATGATTAGTTAGAAAGGGACTTATAAGCCTGTGGTGTTCCCTCTATTGTCAATTGGTTTTTATATCCCTTAAAGCTTATACGGGCTTGGGCTGGAATTAGGTCTGAAAAAATCACTACGTTGGTGCGGTGAGCATGGAACGAACACGTGAGGGTGACCTTCAGATAGTCGAGGTTTTAGCCCAGATACGATATGGACGATGTCCCCGACTCTTGTAAAAATGATTGGTGTCTTATGTCGAAAGTCTTCCTGACATTGACCGGTGGTCAGGCGGCGTGTCCCGTTGGAAAGGAACGGAGGAGGTACAAAATGATTATCGTTGAAAGGGAGGCTTGTTGTGTGATCTTGAGTTTGAGAGGATGATTGTTGGGTGTCAAACCCAATTCCCACATTGAATAGTTAATTAGAAAGATTATGAGTGGACTTATAAGATCGTGGGCTAACTCTCTCTATTGTCAATTGACTTTAGATTTGAACCCCACAAGCTTATACGGGTTTGTGCCGGTCCTGACCGAACCAGCTCAGTCTCGGTTGACCGGCATTGACAGCATTGACAAGGAGTTGACCTACCCGATTTTCGTCCTGAGCTTATATTTGACATTTGTTTTTCGAATTCAGCTTATCTACACACTTACTAAATATGTTGGTAACACAATAATAAGTTTTGTGTTTATCAGAACTAGATTGTTTGATATTATAATCCAACAATCTCCCCCTTTTTTATTAACACAATACTTTAAAATAAAAGCGCATTACCTCTCCCTTTTGTGATAATAGAACAAAAATTCTCCTTTTTAGCGTAATGCTAACCCTAGCTGTCAGTTTATCATATATCAATATGAATCCGGTTAATCATATGATTTCCAAAAGGAGCATGCAAGAGCCACCATAATTCCCTCCCTCTGAAAAACAAATAATGCTCCCCCTAAACTTATCAAGGATTTAATGATTATAGAATGAGAGCTCGCATGAACGAGATGGGAGAAAATAAGAGCAGGCATGAGTTTAGCATTTCAAATCGGAGCAGCGCAGCTGACTTGACTTCGGAGAATACACTGATTTCCCTCGGGTATAACCTGTTAGAAAATTGGATATCCTCGATTTGTTTCTCACACGAAGATTAAATCAACAATCACGCGCATATATTTAACAAAAACGGATCTTGCAAACTCATATCGAAAAACTCATAAACATATTGAATATGACACAATATTTACGTAGTTCGGTTCTGAAAAACATATGTCCACAGGGGCCTCAAGAAGATGATATTATTACTGTCATTGGGTTGATCACAGTAGACAAATATAAGCTCTACAAGTTTCGTGTCTACAACCTCTTGAGAAATCTCTCTACACGAGGTTACACACGCTCAAACTTGGCTAATCGAACTAGTGAAGAACATAGCGTATTTCAAAGGAGAACTAAGGCACGACCATCTCTAAATGAACTGCCTTGTAACTGTCCCTTAATAGCTTACTTATAAAAACGTTAGTAATAGCATCTTTATGATGTGTAACACTTCCCTTGCTTTGAAACGTCTTTCCTTGCTTAAAAATGTTTGTACCTTTATCAGCACTTTTACCGTTGCCTTTTTCTGTGAGTCTGGTTTGCAAAAAATTTACGGACCGGAATTTGGACATCTGAGCACGAAGTTTTTCCATTTCTCGCGTAGCCGCTGCAGTCGGCGTCAGCTTGAACTTCGACGAATATACCGATGTCCTCCAGCAAAAAACTAGACGGCAAAAATAATATCGTTACGACCATTTACGTACGAGTCTAGTTTGCTGCGAAACTAACCGAAGATAGCACTAACTTGGCAAAACTTATTCGCTTATGAATTGATGCTATTGATTGCAGTACTGACCGCTTATATTATATATATATATATATATATGAAATGTTATGGTGCTCACGCAACTGTTGTGTGGCATTTTTTGTGCCACGTCAAAACATGACAAAGGGTTCAATAATCTCATGTGTAGGTTATAGATCAATAAAAAAATCACATTGTATGCTGATTCGGCGCGTTGATGTGGTTGGTGCTCACGAAGTTGCTCACATGGGCACCTATTGATGTGGCACCGATTCGTGCCATTTCAAAATCCCACGTCGACATCTAATGTTATGTCGTCTTAACTAACACCTTCTAGGTGTCAATAATCGACATTTTGGATGCTGATGTGACAAATTGACGCGATATATTTCATTGAGACGTAAAATGTTATGTAAGGCCTCAATTTGCCACATCAGCATTCGAAATGTTGATTAATGACACCTGGAAGGTGTTAATTAAGACGACATAACCTTAAATGTCGATGTGTGATGTTGAAATGGCACGAATCGGTGCCACATCAACAGGTGCCTACATAAGGTGCTCACATGAGGTGAGCACCATAAAATTCCTCTATATATATAATATATTTAGAATTTTTCAAGCTCAATTTTAACCATAAGCCAATATAAGCTTGTGAGGTTTCTCTCTAAAACCAATTGACAATAAATGAAAGTTAGCCCACAAGCTTATGAAGAAAGAGCTCTTAACTTTTTCAATTAGTCGATGTGAGACTTGAGTTTGTCATCAAACAATCCTCCCCTCAAGCTCAATGATCATCTAATGGGCCTCTCTTCAACGATTATTTGCACGAAGCGCTTCCACTGCGACTACTGCACCAAGCGCTTTCATCGCAAGCCAAGCCACCAATCGTTATTATAATAAAATACAATAATAATAGTCATAATAATATAATAACAATAGTAATAATTGGGGATAAATGGTGATTCGAGTCGGGTGAGTGATTTGAAACGAAATACAAATTCGATTCAGAGCGGAATACAAATTCGAATTAACTTCTTTGGTCAAGGTGATCGTTTATTGATTTCAAGAGTTTGAAGATCTTTCAAAAATAAAATTAACGTGAATGCTCACGAAAGAACACAAAAGAGAGTCGGCTACGCATATCGGCCCATTGCATCAGTACTAAACCCTAATATACACATATATAGTTAACACCCAATAAATTATATTATCATCTGTAGTTAGTCTCCACCGGTAATCATCCTCTCTCTGGAAATTCAGTACCAGTGGATATTAAATTATCTCCGTTTCTATAAATCTACTAATATTTTTTTTTTATAGACAGGAAGAGTTTTCCTTCAAACACCATCGAGTCGTGATGCATCATTATACGTGTTCATAGACGGGAAGTGCAGGTAAATACACTGACTTTGGAGATGACTAATTGATTGAATGTATAATTCTCTGTACTCATCAAAACAATGTCGGACATATTTGGTAAGCTTTTCTAATGTCTTGTATGTAATGGTTGGTGATTTCTAGGGCTTAATTGATAGGGAGCGAACACTTAATAATGTTTTGATGTTTACTGATCAATATTTTATGTCTTCACTACGTAAGAGTTCTGGTAAGGTTGGTTTTTTCTAAGTCTGGTAAGGTTTTTGCCAGTTTGTTTTCAGCACTCTTCTCTTGTTTTCCTTGCAGTTATAGACTATTTCAGACAAAATTCGTACGATGATGAAGAGCGTTGTGCCCCCTAGCGAGGAATATGAGTTGTTTACTCTTCCACAAGAACTGAAATCAGAAATCTTGAGCTGGCTCGACGTCGATTCATTACTGAGATTCAAAACCGTCTGCAAATCTTGGCGTTCCCTTATCGAGGAGCACACGTTCATACTCGCTCACCATACGAAGAGCAGAATTCAATGGGTTTTCGACGATCCTCTGAATTACGATGGACTTAGTTGCTTATCGTCTGACTGTGGGGTAGTTCTCGAGTACGACAGCAAGGCAAACATTTACAGTTTAAGGAATCCATCCACTAAGAAAACCCTAGAACTGCCCGACCCAGGCCAACATGTTATATCGATGAATATGTTCATGTGCCTTGTTCACTCTCCGCCCAAATTCAAATTGGCTGTTCCCTGTAATGAGCTCCGAAAAAGAGATATGTTTATTAGGGTTTTCACCGTTGGGACAGACGTTGCATGGAGGGACATACGCATCCCTTTCCCGAGTGCTGTCGTTATGGTTCAAGAAACTATAATCGAAAACAAAGTTTACTACATGCTGTGCTTGTCTGAAGGAGGACATGAAGTTATATGTTTGGGAATGGAAGACGAAAAGATTTCGAGGATTGAGATTCCCAATACTTTCTTCCCAATTCAGTTGAATGCTAAGCTTCTACATGGAGGGGATAGGCCAGCAGTTGGCTGTGTAGTGGAAGATGAAGTTCATATATGGTCGTTGGAGGAAGGTGATGATGATGGTGACCAAGAAAATAATATTATTACATCATGGGGTGAGAAGAAGATTATCGTACCGTTAAAGTTCGTGGACCGTAGACCCAATGGATTTATTTATCTAAGCCAGTTTTCGGAACACGGTTTGTCGTTAAGCAGCGATTGGACAGAAGAGATTTTGCTCGAAGTTCCTTCTGGAAAAATTAAATGGAGGTTTCGTGCGCCTCAAGGGAAAGAGTTTGATTACCACTACTATCCTAGCCTCATGAATCCCCAAGGATGTTAAATGTGAAATAAAACTTGAAGAATTTTTTCTTCTACCATTTCCCTTATTTTGTTCGTTTACTTTCCTTCTTCTTCCATTGAATATTGTCTTGTTCGGTTTCTTCTTGGATAGTAACCATCTATCAGAGAGGACTTTGAAGGAAAATGAAGAAATTCGATATTACAGTGTTTTTTTCAAAAGGATGAATTGAAAAGCAAAAAAAAAACAGATTTTTAACCAATGTTCGTTATGACATCGTTCAATGCAGACACTGTCTCATCGTAGTACTTGTCAGCTTCCTTAGACCTCTTTATCTTTGCAGCATGGTCAAGCTGAAAAACCACACACACAAAAAAATCTCAAGACAAGGGATTACTCTTTCATGAAAGAATTTAAATTATAGCTCGCTGACCTTATCGATGGTTTGAAAGAGCTTTCCATAGAGTTCTTTAAACTTCTGCTTCTCTGCTCCTTTGGGCTTAGCAGAGATGATTGTGTTTAGGTCGAAGCGAAGGTACTCTGCCTTAGAACGAAGGTCGTTTTGGACATAAGGCCAAGCTTTCTTGTCTATGTAAGACTTCACTCCGAGGATCTCCTTCGCAGACTCCTTCGCCCTTACAGCAGCTTCCGCCGGCGAAAGTGGCTGAAGGTAAAACCTGTCCTTTGTGTACGGAAGCTCGAAATCTCTCGCCTGATCGGAGTTCAAAGTCCCAGCTATACAACCAATTAATGAACAAGCATTCGCTGTTAGAATCAGACGATGTCAAAGCAAAACTAATGTAGTCGAAACAGTTGGGGCTGCTTTGCTTACGTAATCCGCCGGACGGCGGCGGAGGCGGGCCGATCTTGATGGAGCGGGCCTCGGCCAGCACGGCCTGGGCAAACGAGCCCGAGGCAATCCCGGCGGCGACGAGGCCCAGCACGGCTCGACGGCTTAGTGCTTCGTTCGTCGGCTCAGCCTGGGCTCGGACAGGCGCGAATGATGTTCGGGTCGACCCGAATCTGCTTGTGTTTCCTATGTTCAAACGGTTGGGGTTAGAGTGACTGGCTAGGCTGCTTCCGGCGAGATCTGCCGGAGAATTGCCACGTAAGCCGGCCATTGGAGCCGCCGATTGAGCCATTAACGTTATCTGTTCACTGTGTGTGAGGCGAATGTCTGAGTTATTTGGATTTGTTTGGTGATGAACAGACAGATGGGGATTCTTATCTTAGTTGGAATGGATATGACATAAACTAATAAGATGTTGACACGTGGGATGACACAGGGGAAGTCGTTTGTCATATTCATCATAGTAGAATAGTTTCAACTTCAACATGATTGGTACAACTTCAAGAAATGTTTCTGGGAATGTAAATTGTATGTCGTGAAATGCGAGTCTGCTACAAGTAAACTATTACGCTGACCAATCACATATATTATACCAATTTGAATCTACTATACATTAAAAGAACAAAAAACTCTCACAAAATCAGATTTTTCTCCTCCTTCCTTCCATTACTCGAGGTTGGGGAGCTCCCGTATCTCTTTTCTCTTCTGTTTTTTTTTTCTTTCTTTCTTTTGGTTTACAGTATGCTTGAAGTTTTTCAGCTTTTTGATTCTTGGGAGCGTCTTGGAAGAGAAAGGTAGAGAATATGATGCTTATGTTGTGGATCCAAGCGATTGGAGGGTTGCATGCTTCATTTTGACGGATCTGAGCTTATCTCTTGACCAAGGGACAAACACATCGATGAATGTGGTTGTGAACCACGTTGGGTTTGCGTCACGAGGAATTATCTGAATTTCTTGGATTCTTTGGAACATAGTCTCTGCTTCATTCTTCTTTTCTCTTCACGGCCGTGAAGGACTTATCCAGGCCGTGAAGGCCGCTGTCAGAGGTCGTGACCGACAGTTTTTTGGTCAAATTTGGTCCAAATCAAATCCAATTTCGTTCCTTGTTCTTTCACGATCGTAACACTGTCTGGCTCAAAATGAGCTCACTGTCGTGTGTCACGGCAACGTGCAAAGGTTGTCACGGCCGTGACTTGGATTGGGTTGCTGAGGTGGTTCAGACCTGTTCTGAAAGTTCTGTTTTGCTTCTTTGGGAACGAATCGACGCTTCGGATCACCTTCGCTCCAATGTGGTCCTGATTATTTTTGCTGCGATTTTTTTTAGTCTCCCAGTATGCGTAGAGTTTTTTCTCCCCTTCTGGGAGTGCCATTCTCGAAGAAGACAGGATTTAGAAGTTGAAGTTGGAGAAAGTGAAGAGTGCCCTAGATCAGATTAAATAGCCAATATTTTGGAATGTTAGATCTATATGTAGTATGTTCTTTAGTTCTCTAGTTAGATTTCTTTGTCTTGTTTTCTTTCGGGTTTGTTGTGTTTTTTATCTTTTGTTTGTGTTCGTTTCTCTCTATGTGAGAGGTTCTTCCCTCTGAATTGTTGGATGTATTCGGAGGGTGCATTGGGCTCTTTAGCCCAGTAAATTTGCTGGTTACTAATGAAACTTTCATTCGAAAAAAAATAAAAGAATTGCGAGTCTAGGACAACTAAACTATTAAGCTTACCAATCACATATATTTATTTATACCAATGTGTCTAAAATGAAATTATCTTCACGTTCACCAATACAAGTGTGAGATTATCAAACCGAAGGATAGTGAGCTATGAACATAAACCATCTCCAACACGCAACCGCAAACGCAAATGCATTGTGCAGTAACAACTATAGTTTGAAGTAATCGTTCTCAAACAGTCAACTACAAACGCAAACACATTTTGCAGTAACAACCATAGTTTGCATTAATCTCCAACAGTCAAGTGCAAATGCTAACGCAAAAGAATATTCCTGAATGTTCTCTTTCATACGATCATTTGTAACTTTTCAATATTACCCTATATTTTACTACTTTACAAATTAACCATCTTCTAATTTTATTTTAGAAAATATTTGAGCAAATAATTATTTATACATATTAAAAACATAGAACAAAATATTTATTATCAAAATTACACCACACAATAATTTTGAAATACATTGAAATACACGCCGCGCAGATCAAACGGCTCTTATACAATCATACTAATTTAAATTATTTCTTTATATTGGAGAAATGGTATCAAGAACATATTTAAATGTTGAGGAGGAACATACAAAAGAGAATTAAAACTAGAAAAAAAAAAAAAAAAAAACATAAATCTCAGATATAACAAGCTTACTGGTATATAACAAAAAAAAAAACCAATAGCAAACTAGTACATAAAGATTGGAGGGAAAACGCCACCAAATATAATACATATGCTTGCAATGATTCTCATCTCACACAAAAATTAGTGAAACATTATCTATGTCACCTACCGAGGATACAGATCTCGGATGTAAGAAGCCTCATTCGACTCCAACAATCTATTGTTAGTATTGTTATTATTATTATTATTGTTATTATCCGTTTCGCCCACGAAAAAGGCGGGCTCAGAAGGAAAAGCCAAGTTCAGCGATAAGCTACCGAGCATCAACACAACAGAGGCCATCGTCGGCCTACTTTCGACGTTTTCTTGAACACAAAGCAAACCGATATGAATGCATCTCAGCATCTCTCTCGTCGAATCAGAAGCCGACTTCAATATCGGATCGATTATATCTGCGCCCCTTCCTTCTCGCCATTTCATCCACGCCTGCAAAAATAACAATATATGTAACGGTTTTTAATTTTTTTCGGTCAATGTAGATATACATTAGTTGCTTACGAAGTTCAAGAGATCTTGTATGCCACTGTCGTTGTTTCTAAAGCAGTTGTTTCTCTGACCGCTGACGATTTCCAGGAGTAATACACCGAAGCTGAATACGTCAGACTTTATGGAAAATTGGCCGTGCAGTGCGTATTCTGGCGGCATATATCCACTGCAAGTGCAACATTAACTGTTGTAGTAAGGAATTGGATTCTGCTGTAGTTAATGTTAGCTATGTTCTATTACACAAACTTACTATGTCCCGACTATTCGATTGGTGAATGCCCGAGTTTGATCGTCTTGCACGAATAGTCTCGCCATCCCAAAATCTGCAATCTTAGGGTTCAATTCGTCGTCTAAGAGAACATTACCAGCTTTGAGATCGCGGTGAATGATTCTGAGTCGAGAATCTTCGTGCAAGTATACCAATCCTCGGGCAATTCCTCCTATGATTTTGCTTAGCTTGTCCCAATCTAGTTGTGATCTTTTCTCGGGATCTTGAAATGATGCGATCGAAAGATCGTCAATGAGAAAAAGAAAAAACCCAATAGTAAACATTAAAAAAAGAAAAATCGAACGACGCCAAGTTTTTAATTACCGAAAATGAATTTGTCGAGGCTGGCATTCTGAACGTATTCGTACAGCAAGAGTTTCTCTTCTCCTTCGAGAGAAAATCCTAAAAGTCTAACGAGGTTTCTGTGCTGAAGCCTCGCTAGTAATAGCACTTCGTTCTTGAATTCGAGGTCTCCTTGTCCCGAGTTTGCGGACAGCCTTTTCACTGCTATTTCTTGTCCGTTTTGAAGTTTTCCCTGCACACCATTCATTACACTAACAATCACCATATTCTAACATACCACTCACTATATTAACATTTTCAGTTTAAAACCTTGTACACGACACCGAAACCTCCTTGGCCAAGCTTATTTTCATCGGAGAAATCATTCGTTGCAGACCTAATCTTCCCAAAATCGTATTGCAGTGACTCGACTGTACTGATTTCATCGAGGTCTGTGATATTCACGAGTAAGATAACATACGTTAACTTCAAGAGAACTAATTAATTCTGCAAAGCCAAAATGCAACACATAATTAATTCATACACAATATCACAACACTCACTCTCAATATTCACCCTTGGCTGCTGCTTTCTTCTCCTCTTAAATATAACCCAACCACCGATCACTAATAGCAATAGCAATACCAACCCAGCAATCGAAGCAGCTATGACTGTAAATTGCTATTCTTTTTCCCTGTAAAAACCGAAAGATAATAAACGTTCATCATAAACAACTGAGGTGGGCTTCATATATAGTACATACCTCCAGCTGGAGGCGCCGTCGCCGACGTCTCCGGCGCCACCGTCGACGGTGGAGACATTATTTGAGGTGGAGGCGCAAGCACAGAGGTAGCAGCAGCCATGGTAACTTCTTGAATCCTCGTCTCGTTATAAAAGGGAACAGGTTCGTACCTCAGAAAACAGCTCTCCAAAAGAACTTGACACCCAAGCTTTCCATCGCAGTGTAAAGGTATATCAGCAGCTGCACTAATCAGACAACTTGCGCAATCGTCGCTGCTCAAATCTGGCTTGCACTGAACCATGGCGAAAATTGTCCGAAAATCGGGGCCAGACGCATTCCCAACGGCCACCTTCAACGAATCTCCGCCGTTGGATGCTTTATTGCGAAGCCCATCGAGCAAATTCCTCAAATCTTGCTTAAACTGAGGTGGGCTCGAGGAGTTCTGCAAACTCCACAGATAGTATTTGTAGCGCGTCTCTAGTTTTCCGTACAGACTGTAGCTGGCGTACTTTAGAGTGCAGTACTCCTGCCAATCGACGGCCTGCTTTTGGTTCGGGCAAGAGCTTTGAAGCTCTGTAATGGCGTCTTCCATGCAGTTCTTACATCTTCTGAGCGAAATGTCGGGTCTGCACATGACGAATGCGTCGATTCTGTCTTGGTTTTCGCCGACAGAAGCGTAGTAGAAAAATGTGTTGTTGACGTTTGTGGGCAGTGAAGAGAGGATTCCGTTGAGGTTGGTGCTGTATATGCTTCTCTGTGTGTAGTTTCCATTGTTGATGCATGTGGACAAGGATGTAACTGAGGTTGTTAAGTGTGTAATGATGAAGATGGTGAAGATGAAGAGTTTGTAAGGACGATCCATGAGTTTTTTCTAGGATTGCAGTTATTGTTGAATGCTAGAAATCTGTGTAATAGAGATTATGTAATAGAGAAGTTCACATGTATGAGTTTGTTTGCATCTCAAACTATGGCGAACTTTTAGCTTATAGCAAAGCTATGTTCTGTTGTCCTGGTTGTAATCGTGCGCAACTAGGAAATTTCAAATAAGATTTGGCATTACTTAATCTCATTTACTTTCGATTTTTTATATGAACTTGTTACGGTATAATCAGTTTGAGAATAAATATTTTGATAATTCTACACTATCACGTGAGTGTGTGCTATCTATTCTATTATATTAGGCGTGAGAGATGCTATTTGGTCTGTCAATTTCACAAAAAATATTCATAATATAGTTTAAAAAATCACCCACTAACTTTTAATTACTATTTTTAGATAATTCGTATATTTAGTTAATTTTTATAGCTTTAATTTCATAACTTATATTCACAACTAAATTTATATTACAATTTCAATTAACTATTTTAAACTAAATTAAATATAATATTATATATTTATATATTGACACGCATGAGCATACAAAGAGTACTAGTATGTTTCGATTTGTTAAGTTGACATTGGAGTAAATGC